>JBBBDQ010000206.1:0-1200000 GCA_037127315.1 Ascarosepion bandense
AACTCTGCGTCAACCGTTTACTGCAGAAGAGATGTAACAGTGTGGTAACTCTGGGTCAACATTTTACTGCAGAAGCGATACAACAGTGTGGTAAATGTGTGTCAACATTTTACTACAGAAGCGATACAACAGTGTGGTAACTCTGGGTCAACATTTTACTGCAGAAGATATGCAACAGTGTTGTATCTCTGGGTCAACATTTTACTGAAGCCGAGATGTAACAGTGTAGTAACTCTGGGTCAACATTTTACTGCAGGAGGAATTCAACAGAGGTGATTAATTTTGGCTCAACATTTTATTGCTGGAGGGGGGATATAACAGTGTGGTGAACATTTTACTGTAGGATGGCTTTAATGGGGGTGGTGACTCTGGGTCAACATTTTACTGCAGAAGTGATGTAACAGTGTGGTAACCCTGGTTCAATTTTTTAATGTATGAGAATGCATTATGACAATTTTAAGCAGGAAATAATTAAGATTAGACTAAAAGAAATTTTAGAGAAACTAATTAAGCTTCCATGAGAATAAACCAAGGAAGAATTGATTAAGTATAATCATTGAAAGCTATAAAATGAGCTTGGAGAAGGTTCTAGGAATGTTTGAACTTTAAATACATTAAGAAGAATTCATTAAGTATTAGCAAGATTAGATTCTTCCCAATCTACCTTTTAACTTCAGTGCAGTATGAAAAGATTTATAATTTTTTAAAATGTCTTATTTCCAAAGAAGAATCCTTGTTATCTTTATTGCCAATGCTATATAACCTTACAAATGCCTTACAAAAAGTTAAGACTTTGCCTGACCACATTTGCAAAAAATCATGTTCTTAAGACAAAGAAAAATCATGAAAATAAGTAGTTGATTGGGTTTAGGACATGTCAAAACTTGAATTAATTAATCTTGAATTTTCTTATGGGGCACCCAGTAAGGATTGAACTCACTACTCAGTACTAATGGTCAACCAGACTAGCTTTTCTAACCGTTTTCTCATGCTGAGGTGCTTGAATGTCACCATCATAATACAAAATGTCAAATGCTAAATTAATTAATCTTGAATTTTCCTATGGGGCACCCAGTAAGGATTGAACTCACTACTCAGTACTAATGGTCAACCAGACTAGCTTTTCTAACTGTTATCTCATGCTGAGGTGCTTGAATGTCACCATCATAATACAAAATGTTAAATGGTAAATTTAAAATGTATTCAAAATTTGAAAAACAACATTCTCTTTTTTTCCCCTGAGCTTCGTAATGGCCTGAAGTATAGTTAAAAGCACAAGAAATCAAATGTTTGGATAATATCTCATAATCCATTAGATAAAGACATAAATTCTACTGTATGTAAACAAGAAAAGTTAATTTAAAAAAATTAAATGCATCTCTATTGTCTTTAATCAAAATTATATCACTGAAAGATAGGTAAATACACATATACATATAAATCTATCCTTGCACAAATATAACCATATACAAGCTTGTACACTGCTAAGCATATATGTGCACACACACACACACACACACACACACACACACACACACACACACACATATATATATATATATATATATATATATATATATATTCAAGCACAAAAAGCAATGCCAGAAGTGCCTAACCTTTCTTCTATAAATCTATCACCTGAAAACAAGAATACAGAAAGTCCAGTGAAAGATGAAGAGACTAGATGAAAAGATCTTCAAACTTCAGTGAAAACCTTCTCTCCTTCTTTTGTTATTATTGTTGCTGGTATAAATGGATTTATGGATAAAATAGATTGAGGACCCTCATGTTATTACAAATTACTGCTAGAATAATTTTCCAGCTCAAAGATCATCAACCAACCATAGAAAGATTAATTTACTTCTTATGAACTCTTAAATTATCCAGTTGGTTTTCATTAAACCCATTGTTTGTTTCCAACGAGTTTATTGATTTTTGCTGTGAAATCATTTTTCAAACCTGAAATCTCTGCAGGATCACAGTGACCACAGGGCAAAATCTTCATAGAAATCTGATCACTTTCTAGTTTCCTGATATCAACATGCTATGAAGATCAAAAACTTCGTCAAGTGACAATGCCAAGAATATTACATTTTTGGTAGCACTGGGACAGAGAACAACAGATCAATGAAACAAAAAAGAGAGCAGCATTGCAAGGCAAAGAGGTTCTTGAGTATCACTAATCTTACGTGTTAAGTTGTAACAAAAGAAAAAATTGATTGACCAAAACTCAGTGCTAAATCACAGACAAATATTTAATTTACAAAAACCACCAAATAAAATATTTACAAATATACAATTTTTGTTGCATTTAAAACAAGAAACATAGAGTTTACTACTGGTGAGTGTTACGAGGAGAGAAGGGGAAGGTAAGGTGTCAAGTATCTTTACCCAGTTAAGCTAGTGAAGTAGTCTAGGTGCTATACTTAATAGAAATCCTCAAATGTGTATATAAAGGATAATCATTAGTTTGGTCAATGAAAAAGTTTCAAAAAATCTATTTACCGTTTTAGTTCTATGAGATTCTCTTTCAGGTTTTAGTTGGTCAGCAACTTTTAGTGGAGATTCTTTCGGCTGGATATACAAATCCTGAATTGGATCAGAGTTGATAATATCAATAAATCCTTTTAACAACTAACTACTCTCTTCCCAAAACCTATTTGTATAGGGGCTAACACCTAATTTTCATATTTCTAGAATCCTTTCGAATTCTCTAGATTTTACTTGAACATTCTACAATCTTCCAAAACCTTCTATTCCTAATTTCTCTATTTAACAACAACTTCATGAATTAAAACGTTTTTGTAATAACGAGTAGGACTCAATAGAATCCCTTACTATAACTTTTAGACATTATTGTTATTATTTTTATATATAAATGCATCCTTATAACACTAACATAACACTTTTGTTTTTTTGTTTTTTTTAATCACATCATCCCAAGCAAGGCAGTAAGGCCACTGGTGTGCAGGGGGCTACGTAAGAGTGAATAGATTAGAAAAGAGAAAGCTGGAAACCACGTCCTAAGCAGGGAACAAGGGATGAGCCTCTACACCTGCTCAATAGACGTGGGTGGAGTTTAAACCGTAACTCCCTGTGCACCATTGGAAAAGAGAAAGCCAGAAACCACATCCTAAACAGGGAACAAGAGATGAGCCTCTACACCTGTTCAATAGACGTGGATGGAGTGTGAACCGAGCGATAGTTCAGTCTATCTACTCCAATTGAAAAAAAATAAAAAAGAAAAGAAAAGTGAAAAAATTGGAAAAGAGAAAGCCGGAAACCATATACTAAACAGGGAACAAGGGATGAGCCTCTACACCTGTTCAATAGACGTGGGTGGAGTGTGAACCGGGTAATAGTTTAGTCTATCTACTCCAATTGAAAAAAAAATAAACAAAAAAGAAAGTGAGAAGATTAGAAACCACAACCGAAGTCGAAGGAAAATGTACCAGAAACCCCTTCCTAAACAAGAAACAAGGTGATCACCTCTACTCCTGTTTAAAAGAAGTGGATAGAGTGTAAAACCAGGTGATTGTGGGTACTATCTACTCCAATGAGAAGAAAAAAAAAATTAAGTTTTAATTTAGTATAAGTCGAAACGAGATTTAAACGCAAAAATTATTTACAATAGCAGAATACTACCCCTGTTAAAAAATTCAGACAAATTAAAATAAAAAGCATAAAATCAACATACCAGTTAGGTAAGACAGACTGAAAAAATTGAGCAGAAATACCGAACTAGGATTCCATTCTTTAATTTTCCCAGAGAATTTACTGGTGTTATCCGCCATCTTGGGTTAGTTGAAATCGGAAGGGAGAGAGAAAGAAAGAAAGAAAGAAAGAATGAAAGAAAGAAAGGATGGCCCGCTGCGAAGAAGGCTTCATAATGACCAATGCTTCACCGACCCTACCCTTAAAGAATTCCTTCAAGCAGTGAAACCACTATGAAAACTTTCACCATTTACATTGAAACGAGATTTAAACACAAAAATTATTTACAATAGCAGAATACTACCCCTGTTAAAAAATTCAGACAAATTAAAGACAAAAATTAAACAAACAAAAATTATAATTAAAATAAAAAATTAAAATAAAAAGCAGAAATCAACATACCAGTTAGGTAAGACAGACTGAAAAAGTTGAGCAGAAATACCAAACTAGAATTCCGTTCTTTAATTTTCCTATGAAAGATATGAATCTATATGTTTTTCCCCTAGCCATGGCTAAATAGCAGGACACTGGCCTTTATAGCCTTAATTGGTTACCAGTTTAGGAAAAAGCAAAACTCCCAAATCAACATGAAGAGAGTTGGGCTCTGTCAGGCTACCTTTCCCAAGACAAACTACTGCTACTACATCTGTAGTACAACTATCTGGTTGAGTGCTTTTGCTATTCACCTTGAGGTTCTTGACAAAATCCAAAGGAGGATCTGCAATATAATAGATCCTGACTTGGCAGCACATCTTCAGTCACTTTCTCACTAACATGATGTGGCTTCCCTCTGTCTTTTCTACAAATATTTTCATGGCTTCTGCTCTGAAGAGCTTTTTCCTTGGTGCTCTGCCCACATGAATTTATGCATGCAACTAAATGGGCATGATGCCCTTTTACTATTGAAATATGTAACTGTCTCTTCTACCCTAACCATTTCTTTTCTTGCATTTCCCGTCTATGGAACTCTCTTCTGTTTACTTGCTTCCTGAAAGCTGCAGTTTCCAAAAGTTTAAATGCGAACATCAATCTTCTATCTTCTTGAACCCCATCTTTAATCTTCTCTTCAACACCCACTGTACTATGTTTTCTCTCTGACCGTAACCCCCTGTGCACCATTGGATTCCTGCCTTGCATAGGGTGAAATGATTAAGAAAAAATAGTGACCCCAATGTTTTACAGGTTTCTTGATCATAATTCTTTCAGATGTGTCTCATCATATTGACTGTTTTTATTTCATTATGCTTAGAATTAATCTTTTATATTTGTTTATTGATAAGGTCACCGGAATTTTTAATATGTAAAGAACTATATATTCCAAAAAGAATGAGGTGTGTATAGTTGTTTTTCTTCTATGTGCCGTGGATGGGCACTGACTCTTCCCCAACTTCCTGTCCTTTGTAGCTCAAGGTTTATATTTTTGCTCTCTTGCCTAATACTTGTTCTACCAATCATTTATATAAGTTTTTAAGTAGGTTATTCACTCAGTCTCTCTTGCTTTTAATTTGTCCTGTGAGTATCAAATTTTCCAAGCCCTCTTTCTTTATGTATCCTATAAATTTCAACTATCTTTTCTAGATTCTAGCTATGGATGTCCTTTTTGTTTCCATTTTCCTTAAAACTTTCTCATTACATGTTCAGCCCATGATATTGTCAGCAACCTTCTGTAGAATCACATTTCATTTGTATGAAGTCTCTTCTTCATCTGTGATGAGCATTCATTTCCATATAGGAAGGTGAATACTACATGACAGTTCAGTACTCTTTCTTTTGTTCCTAACAAATGTTACTGTATCTTAACTTAATTATCTACATTTGACTCAGTTATAATTTATGTACATTCCAAATGGTAAGAAGTTCATCATATGACAGTCTGACCAACATATAAGGAGCACTGCCAGTTTCAGATTTGATAAGTTTTATATCAATGTCTAGTGTGTATGATTGGGATTAACCATAGAGCCTGGGTATTTTAGAGAGGTATTTTAGAGAGGTATTTTAGAGAGGTATTCAATCAACTTGGGCCATGTTTTGTCCACATTTTCAATTAACTTTCTAATTGTCTCAGAAATTATTTGTTTATCAATATTTATAAACATTTATGCCACTGAGTAAAAGTTTTATTTTTTCATTGTAACGAAAATATAAAAATTCAAAACACTCCTCCAAATATATATATATATGTGTGTGTGGATTTTTTTTGCAAAATTTTATCAAGAATAAAATTTAGCCAAGAATCTAATATCTTGCTCAAGAACCATAATTCCAATACTCATGATTGTATAATAATGGTAATTCCTCATTTCAAATTTACAGAAAATATCTGCCTTGTCAATTTGTAGAGGAAAAGTTTGTTTAGCCTTTCTTTTATCAAGCTCAAATAGATAGTTTTTCTTTTTTTATTTTCCACATTTGGAATTCTCTATCAGGTATTTATTAAACATTGATCAAGTATATTATTATTTTTTTATATACTCTGGAGATAAAGAAAAGTTTAATGTTTTAAAACATTTAAAAATGAAACATTGGAATATGTTTACATTTAAAGAGTCTTATTCATTCTAATTTTATCCAGTTATAAACTTCCTGATTTTATCAGTTATTAACGCATTATTGAACTTCGCCAACCTTATCTTTTAATTTTTCATCGTGACTTTTCCTTCCATGATTGAATCCTACAATCATCAATCTGCTACCATGAATACAGGCAAAAAGGATCCAGCTTTTCTGATAAGATTTCTTTGAAAGTAATCAATATATGGGCCATTTTTTTAAAATGCTCTCTAAGCAGCTGTGAAGCTGACTCTAAAAATCACCTCACTCTTGAGCTTTCATTACCAAGTATTTGAAAGCCAATATCAACTGACTTACATTTTGTTATTTTATCTGGTTACTAAAATTTATCTAACACAAGAACAGCAAAGTAGATAATGATCTGCTTTTTTTTTTATTTCTTTAATGAAAAACAGAGAAAATGAAAGGAAATGATAAAAACATCAAAGGCTGATGTTACTTTATTCACATATTATTCGAAAGTTGCAGAAATAAAAACAAAAATATAATAAAAAAAAGCTGTTTGGATAAAACCTTAGGAGTAAAATGTTCCAATTTGATTAAAAAAACAAACAGGATGAACATTAATATTCTAACTCATAATATATTTTTGTTTTATTCTCCTTTAAATATTTTTTATCAAACTCTTTATTGTTTGCAAAAGACTGATAATAAATTACACAAAAAATTGGCACTAAAAATCAGGTGCTCCTTTAATTTTTGCAATTTTTAATCATTTTTAGCTATTTTATCCCAAGATGCTGATTATTTTAATCAGTAAGAAAGGGTTAGTGAGTTCTTTAGCTAATACATTGTTCCCATGCTAACTTGTCAAGACCATAATTATATGCATATAATTGAAACATACAGACAGACTATAGTTGTATTAATAATAATTTTATTTATCATTACACTGAGAAAATTTATGTATACTCTGTGAATTACCAAAGCTTTCCAAATAAAATATAAAAGAAAATGGTACCTTGAGTTGATTTTGATATGTTGAATGCTGCGGTTATAGAGAAGAAATAAGATTTGAGTAACATTGATGAAAGCAAAATTCTTATGTCCAGAAAACTAAGTCATAACATTTCCAAAATAGCAGAGCTTGTGACATGCAGAGGTCAGTGAAAAGAACAAAAATCACATCTAACTACTGATAAACAAGACTTATGAATGTGAAAAGGGAAAAAACCTTTCCACTCATGTATGAGACAACAGATGGAATATTGTGGTTCAAATTTTAGAATTAATCAAAGTGAAAGGATGGATGAATCACAACACCCATTACATTAATCCTTGTATAGAATGCTCACCAATGCCCATCATTGAAATCATCTATAATCAGTCAGTTAAGTGCCATACGTGATACACGCTTGGGTGATCATGTCTCGAAAGAGACATGACTGACTGGGCAGAAGATTATCCTGCAGTAGGTTGCCATTATTTCTTGTGGTAGACCGGTTGCCATCTAAGGCTATAGAACCCAATCTGTCCTGTTATTTAACCCATAACTGGAAGGAAGAGATTGATTAATACTTTTCCCAAGGGTATTTGTGCATAAGTGAATACAAGGAATTCAACTGGAATTTGAACTCAGCACCCTGATCTTGTTTCCAGTCGATATCCACTGCACCCTGGGTACAGAAATATCAGATCTGGTCTTCTGGGCATAACAATTTGGCCTTTAACAATTCTTTTCTTCTATTCTGTCTTATCTGTTATTTTTCAAATAAGGTAAACAGTAGTTTAGGTGTGAATCATTAACTTGGAAGATATAGGAACAGAAAATCATCAAGTTGGTAAGGCAGTATAATGGTTTGGAAAAAAGTTGGGGATATTTGGTTGCATCTTCTTCCTGTGAAAGGTACTTTATTAAATAACACCTACCTCAACATCATTGAAGACAAACATGTTAAAAATCTTCTATGAGGGCAGTGGCAACTTTCAGCAGGACATTAACACTGAACAAATTGTAGAGGAATATTTTCAGGAACATGAAGAAGACTGCAGGATTTTCTTCTTATTAGTTGCCAATGAAGAGAAACACAAACAAGAATGAACTAATTTCAAATGAATCTGAGTAACAGGGACATAAATCCTTGGTAACACATGGCAATCCCATGATGTGGTCAACACTGTATACTACCAGAAAATGTACCTGCTTTTAGCAGTTGGTTAGAAAAAAGAAATCATTTAGATAGCTAACACCACTCAGGTCATGGTCGGGACTGTTACTAGCAGTGTTAGCTTATCCAAATGATAGCTAACACCACTCAGGTCATGGTCAGGACTGTTACCTAAGCAATGTTAGCTATCCAAATGATAGCTAACACCACTCAGGTGATGGTCAAGACTGTTACCTAAGCAGTGTTAGCTATCCAAATGATAGCTAACACCATCAGGAAGCTGGTAAACACTTTCTTCACAACCAGATATTCGGGATTTGCACCAGCTATTTTCCAGTAGGGCAGCCATTTGCTTTCTTTCTGCAGAGACAGCACACTCTCTGACTGATAGGAGTAGGTACTTTAACCAGTGTTAGTAAGCTACTCCATCTGCATTTCATTTTCTCTAGAAAACTTCAGTCTGTTGCTCTGAACACCAAGCTTCCTAGCTCTCAATTCTAGGATGTGTTGGACCAAGAAGTTAACTCTAGAGAATATCAACCACTTTACTTGAAAAATATTAAAGGATTTGTTGTTAACATCCTGGTACCTTGTGTCAGAGGAAACGTTTAAATGTCTTGTAGAGTAAGTAAATACAGCTTTATTTTTTGCAGGAAAGTGAAGAGAAAAAACAATATTATTAGGAAGTAGTTGGATATTTTTGGTTTATCAGTGTATTTATCATCACAAAATAGATATTACTGACTGATGCATCTCCGAAAGATTGACATTTTAACTGGTAAAAATATAAAAAATAAAAAATAAATCCTTCATAGATTTTTTTATCCTGCACATATTAAAGTCTATAAAATAAATTTATTCTTATTTATTTGGAAACAGCCTAAAACAATTTGAGGGTATAAAATCATTTACCTCATATTTCCCATTTCTGAATCAAATGTTAAAAATTGAATTATCAAATTTATCCAGAATGGTAATTCCTGAGTTTGGAAAAAAAAAATAACAGCACCATGAAAATAGTAATACAAAAGCAAAGGTCACTGATTATAAATCTTTTTTTTAATCCTTTTTACAATGTAGCTTTAAATATAAACCCATCACTTACTCTGTGTTAAGTTTTTCTCCCTTCACTGATTATTGATTTGGAGTATCATTGACTTTTGTAATTTTTTGGCAAGCAGATTCATTGAAGAGACCTGGAATAGAGTAGATTGGGAGTCCTAGTTTTCTTATTGACCAGTTTGCCTTTCATAATCTTGTAGCACAGCCAAAGGTATGTATTTGGCCTTCACCTCATATCCATCTCCCTCTTTCCTTTCTCTCCATCATTTTTTAAATACTTTCCTTTAAGGTCAGTGCAACAAAAGTGCTGAGTGCAAATAACAGATGCTTTAAATAGTAAATGTGGAGGTCCCTTATGAAGTCTTCAATGGGCAATCTCTCAAATGTTTCAGACCCTCCTACGAGTTATTACAGTGCACACTATTCAGAAGTGAAGCAGCTACAATTTGGCAGCAATATCTTGTACACGACAGCCATAAGGCTTCCAGGGGAAACAAGATAAGAGTTGTGGGTTATTCTATTTTTATTATAATTTATTCATTCTTTGTTTTGTTTTGTTTTTTCAAATATCTTCTTTTCTGTTAATCTGAAAATACTGGGATCTGTAGAGCTTATGCTTGTATTTCTTTTAATTCATTTATTTTTTAATAAAGGTTTCTGAAAAATAGATTTTATTTAGTACATGGCTAGCTTTTGCAATATTTTATTCATTTCAATTAGAATGAAATGAGATTCAGAAAATAATAAATTAAAAATAATATTCTTTTAAAATCTCCATATAAGAATGAATGAGACTTCTTTTTATTAGAATTGCAGGCTTACAGGAAATAAGTTTGTTACAACTGTTCACAATTCAATAGGAATCTTAAAAAACTAATTCTCAATTTACAAATGTTTTAAGACATTTTTGTGGTATTTTTTTCTGTATGAGAAATTCAATCTTAAAGAGTCATATTTAACTTTAAGCAATCAAGTAGACATGACATGACTTTCACTTGACAAAATATTTGTTAAATCCAACTTTGGCACTAGAATACAGAGTAAACATTAATGTCTGACTGATGCACAATTAACCAAAGTTATGGTAGGTTAGTGATAAGTCTCTTATATAAGTGAAAAGCTTGTGGGGAAAAGTGATAATTTTATGGGAAAAGTAACAAAGAGGATTTGTGGAATAAGTTTGAGTCAACTTTCTTAAGTAATATAATCCTAATCCTATTAACTAACAATACATATAATCTCTTACTTGAATCAGCTCTCTGAAATTGAAAAATTCACATTATAGAATCACTTGATAATAAATGATAATGATACTTACTAAAGTTATACTTCTGGAAAAAATTGATGTCAGTCAGCATTTAAACTTTTGATGTTTTAAATTGTATTTGTAACATAAATTGGCTGTTTGCCAATTTCCATAAGAGAAGGCCTAAATGAAATAATGTGACTCATGAGGGTAAATTTTTATGCTACAAATGTCAACTTGTTATTTGAGCAAGCCCTCATAATTATACAGTTATTATGATGTTGATATTGCCAGTCTGTGAGAGTAAATTCAGTATTATTAAATACCCCAAGGAGAGGAAACAGCATGTGTCACAAGCTGGCCTGTTTTGATATGGTGACTGCTTTGAGTGAAACCAGTCTTACTAAAGAAGGAAACATCAGAGATATTGGATTCAGCTATATGATCTTTTGAAAAGGGAAGGAGGCAAGTGAATAACATATTCATGGGGTCAGCTTTGCCATGAAGACAAAATTTATGGAGCAATACAACCTCATCCGAATTTGCCATTAGAGAATGCTTGTCAACCCTACTAATCCCACTCAAGTATGATACTTACCTGATTCTCATTTTCATCTCTGTACCAACCATGCCATTAAAGAGTCTTTCTACAACTCAATAACCTATACCACTCTAGTATCAGATAAACTTGTGATTTTTGGTGACTTTTATACCAGAGTTGGCCATGATTACTATACATGGAAGGACATTCTCGGTCGCCACGGTTATTGACAATTGCAATGCAAATGAATATCTGTTTCTTGGTCTCTGTGCAAAATACAACCTGACTGTGATCAGTACCCTGTACCAACGCCCAAACCAGGACAAATCAACATGACAGTACCCAAGATCCAAGCACTGACATATCTACTCCATCAGCTTCTTTTCTCACACTTCTCGCCTGTGGAATTCCCTTCCATTTACTTGTTTTCCCGACAGCTATAATCTGTGCCCTCATTTGATTCTGGGACACAAAGGATGTCTACATCACCTGTTACACTGGAGTGGTTGATTGCTGAACCAACTATCATCTTCTGCTCTTACTCTGACCCATTAGGCATCCTCCTGCAGTCAAGCCTCACTGATGCTCTGACTGTGTGAAGCTCCAGAAACTTCAAATATTGAAGCTTTTTTAACTATCCATTAAGAAGCACCTCAATGACTCATCAGTCACAGAGACTATTGGCAGAAAATGAACAACTCTGTGTGATACAATGATATCAGCAGCTTAAGTGCTTGGGTTTCAGAAAAGAAAAATCAGGGCTAGTTAAATAAATTGTAAACACAAATTCTACTCCAACAGCTTCTTTTCTTACGGCATATCACGTTGAATACACTGGTTCTCATTCGATGACTGAAGTTAAGCAACGTTGAGCCTGGTCAGTACTTAGATGGGTGACCACTTGGGAATACCAGGCGCTGTAAGCGTTCAGTGATGGATGTGCATTGTGGTGCAGTGGATATTGGCTTGGAAAGAAAAATTGGTGAGCCGAGTTCAAATTCCAGTTGAATACCCTGCATTCACTACAGCAATGGTACGAATTGGAAAAGATATTAATCCATCACTTCCCTTCCAGTTATGGATTAAATAACAGGATTGGGCCTGGAGGCAACCCATCTAGTGTTGATATCACAATAAAAACACCCTTGATAGTCCTGGCGAGGCATCAAGTATTCAGCTATTTGACAAGATTATGAATTTCGCTGCAAACTGCACCAGGGTTCCAAATGCACAAGGAATACTGGAGGGGTGTAGTGAATTCTATCTCAGCCAAAGGCAGCAGGACAACAACAATGCTACTTTTCTTGCACTTCCCGCCCGTGGAATTCCCTTCCATTTACTTGCTTTCCCGACAGCTACAATCTCCAAGAATTTAAATGTAAAGTCAATAATCATCTCCTATCTCACTAACCTGCATCCTCTCTCTCATGCTCCTTTCTCCGTCCACTCCACTCTTATCAGTATTCTCATTCTTCTCTTACCCACTTCCTGACACCCCCTATAACCTGTCACTCATTTTCATAACTTTCCTCCTATGTAACCCCCTGCAAAACAGTAGCAGTAAAATGCCCTGCTTGGAGTGATATGATTATTAAAAAAAAAAAAAATGAGCATCACAAACAAAAATTGAGCAAAAATTGATTAATCAACTAACAAAAAATGAGAAGTATGCCTGGTTTTTGGGAAACCTCCCCTCATTTGAAAAAGGTCAATGAGAACATCAAGATAAAACTGTCAAAGATGGCTCAGTACAATCCAGAACACATGGTGGCAGGCAAAGGCAGCAGTAATGCAACAATATGCAAACCAACAGGATATGTGTTGCTTCTATACATCCATGATGGAAATCTTTAGTCTCATCATATCAAGGGTGGTAGGCTTAAGGACTCAGGTAGTACCACTATCCTTACTGATTCTAAGGGTGGTAGGCTTAAGGACTCAGGTAGTACCACTATCCTTACTGATTCTATGTCCCCCCTACACTAATGGAAAAATTTCTAGAGCCTTCTCAACAACCATGCTGGAAGACTTCCTGTGAAACATCCCCAACTCCCTGCCTGGCATTGGATATTGCTCTCCACAAACATTCCATGAATTGATATAAGTGCTCTGCTTCAGGAAACCTAGAAATGCTCCTGGATACAATAATGTGCTCCTGAATTTTTTTTTCTCGTGGTGGCCTCAAAATGAAGACCTGGTTAATACTCCTGATACAGAAAATCTAGCAAAACAAAAAAAACAATGTCTGAGGATTTTACAAAGGCTAACATTTCAAAATCTTCAAAAAAAGAGAAAACTCACTCTGCAGATTTTTCAAGAATCTACAAATCAATGTGCTTTTCACCACAAAAAATAACTAAAACTTCTAGTACTAATTTATGGTTGCCAGTTGAGGTAAGAAAAAGAAAACATTCTAAAAATGACCAAAAAACATAATTTAATAATCAAAAAATCATTTTGTCTTTCCTCTTAATAATAACAAAGATTTTAATGATAATATTTTATTCTTATTAAGTTTGGGACATTTTTTTATTATGTATGCTCATTTTTTAACAAATCCTTTGAGACACTTACATTCCTGCTAATTTGTTTCACTATTAGATAATATCAGCTGTTATACCATCTAACATCATTACATTTGCAGTAAATCTACATATGTATGTACGCATTTAGAAAGAAAAAGGATGTATTTATTTATATGCATGCACTAGTTTACCCATGCCATAAAAATGACGGTTTATTTTGTTAAGTCTTTGCTATTATTAGAAGGTTTTCAACTTTAGATCTTTCAATATATATTTTTTCAATTATTTTTTGTTTTATTCTCTTTTAAAATCATTCATCTTATCTCCTGGCTTCATAAAAAATGACACTGCCATTTGGTACTGGAGGTACAAGGGAAATAACTCTGACAGGAAAAATGTTGCATACATTACTGACAAAACATATACAAATATTCTTAACATATATATATATATATATATATATATATATATATATAAATATACTGTAATAGTTGTTACAAACATTGTAACAACCATTACAGTATAACGCTCTACATTTGTATTGAGCACTCTTTATAAAAGTAAATGCATGAACAAAAGGTTAATAAACCTACGAGTTCAACAACTTAGTTACAATACTATATATATATATATATATATATATATATATATATATATATATATATATATATATATATATATAAGAATAATATTCTTAATCCAAAGAAACACTATTATTAAAAAAGTGCTCAATACAAAGTAGAGCTAATAATATTTATTCAGAAATTATAACATAGATATGTTATAATATCACTACAAAAGTAGCTATTTTGTTTCAACACTTTTTGTGTCTTGTCAAGTGATGTGGCTTGAATTTCAAGAATTTGAAATAAACCACATCACTTGACAAGACACAAGAAGTGTTATTTTTTCTGAATAAATATATATATATATATATATATATATATATATGAATGTTGGATATTTTTCCAGTAGTAAAATAAATTCTTTCTCTTTAAACTTTTAACTCAGGATGTCATGAGTATGTGATCATTTTCTGTTCTTCCTAAATAAATAAGTTTTCTTTTTGAAATTGACAACAAATTGATCCTGAATTAGCTCAAAAAGAGTGAAATATTAAATTCCATTTATGATGTCTAAGTTCAATACAAGGAGAGATGGTTTCAAATACATTAATACAGATGCTTTAAGGAAAGACAGATATTTTAAAATGTCCTCCTGAATGTAACTGTTTCATGAATGTAGACCATGAGAGAAAACTTGTTTCAACTCATGTCTATTATATGATGAAGGATTATTGTTGAATCTCCTCCAGAACAAGTACAATAAAAGAAATAAGTGCTGCTATATTATGAAGTGGCTTGACTCACTTACCAAATTCTGAGTATTATTTTGTCACTCTAAGTGAAAATAGTTCCTTTATATTGTAAGAAGACTTGCATTTATTTTAAAATTTTTTCTGAACATGTCAATGGAAAGTGTGACATTTTGAAATGCTTAACTCTAAGTTATCAAGAAGTTCTTGAACTTTTAGAAAAAAACTCTGTAAATCTATATGACTGAGTGAAAAGGTGCTTGTTATAATCAACTGTAATAAGAAATGGTAAGCCAACTTCCAGGATGGAGATTTGAAATCTTATTTGCAGAATTGTCTAGGAGACCTTCAATAGTATCAACTCATGAAATTGTTGATTTTGTCCTTGATCAGTGTTTGGCCAAGCAAAAAATTTTGGCCAAAAGAATTCCAGACACACTAGAAACACCCAGGGAATACATTAGTTTTATGATTCATGGAAATACAGCAGATGTCAGGGAAATTAATACCAAAATGTTTGAATGCCAACAAAAATGTCCATATCAAATGGACACTTCCTAGTTGTTTTATAGCATTTTCAGCAATCTTGTGAAAATTGTTTTGATTTGACATGTCACAAACATGATTCTATTATTATGATGTGACATGTCACAGTGGATGAAACATGGTTCCATCATTATGATTTAAAGACCAAACAACCATCCATCCAGTGGCAACATTTGGTTTCAGCACAACCAAAGAAATTCAAAACTCAAAAGTTAGCAAGAAAGTTTGTCGGCATATTTGATGGTACCGTATGAAAGTGTCTTTTTTTTTTATCTATTCACAGTGGGCTAACAAGACAACAAGATTTGATGCACTTATCAAATCTTGCTCTGTCTGACTATTTCCTGTTTCTGAAACTTAAAAGATTTTGGAAAAGAGATGAAGCTTTTTTTAATAATTTAAAGATGATAGTAGCTACAACCTCCAGGAATTTAAATGCAATGTCAATACTCATCTCTTAACCACTTGACTCTAGTTCTTTCACCACCTTCTATATCCTTTTCTTTCTCTCCACCTTTGCAACTGTCATCACACCTGTATTCCCAACCTTCTCTTGCTCTTTTCTAACTGGTTTGTCTTTCTCTTTACTCTCTTCTAATTAATCTTTTTTACTCTTATGTAGCCCCCTGCACTTCAGTGGCATTACTGCCTTGCTCAGGGTGATATATTTAAAAAAAAAAAAAAAAAGCAGCTGTGTAATCATTTTAATGACCAAATATTAGAATTGTTTTGTGGAAGAAAGATTCGAGAAATTCTTTTTCAACTGCAGGGTGAATATGTGCCTATTTCCTTATTTTACATGGATTCTTCTAAATTTCATCTACTAATTGATTAATAAATACCTGGAATGTTAGGAAGCATAGAGTGTACAAGATTTTTATGGTCAGCTAATTAATGATCATTAAATGACAACATTTATTTCCTTCTTATTTCTTTAGAAGCAAATATACAGGCAATCTTTTTATCTTTAGCTTTTTAATTTGGTTTGAACATAGTTTCATTTTTTCTTGAATGTTGATTTTATATTGCACTTTAAGTTTTAAATGGTGCATCTCAATTTTTAATCATGTATACAATTAAAAAATGTCATCACAAAATCGTACATATTTTAAAAATGTAAAGAATCTGGTACTGTGAATTAAATTCGTGTTTTTACTGGTTTTTATATAACAACCTGAAACCAGTAATTGTCAGGGAGATTGAATGCCATTGTTTTAGCAAAGAATTTTATCATTTCAGATATTTTCTAGATTGGGTAATTTTTTTGTTTTCTTTCTAAGAGAAAAATGTCTTTTTAATATTTGGACACTTGTTTATTCTTACTTTTGGCCTATTAAATGACTATTCTAAATAAATGTGTCAGCTGGTCTATGTCTGCTTCATTTTATTAATTGATTCTCCAGTTGAAGAGTCATAAACACACAATCCTCTTGGCTGCACTCTAATAAACATCAAGAATTGTTGTTTTGAAATCAACACCAAATTTATTATGCAAATCTAAACTGAAAGTTTGATCATGATCATCACACAGTTTAACAGCAGTTTCATCTTCATTATGTAGAGAGTGTTTCTATTTTGTTAGCACATAAAAAGTATGATGAGTATTAGAAGAAAAAATAAAATAAAATAAATAAATAATAAAATTAAATAAGTTTCCATCAACATTTACATATATTATTTACATACATATATTATTGACATGTTTATATTATTTACATAGACATATACATATGGATGTGTGTTATGGTACAGTGGATATCGGCTCGGAACGAGAAACCGGGGAGCCGAGTTTGAATTCCGGTTGAATCCATTGTATTCACTTACATGCAAACACACTTGGGAAAGGTATTAATCCATCTCTTCCTTCCAGTTATGGGTTAAATAACAGGACAGATTGGGTTCTATAGCCTTGGTCGGCAACCAGTCTACCACAGAAAGCAATGGCAACCTACTGCGGGATAATCTCCTGCCCAGTCAGTCATGTCTCTTTCGAGACATGATCACCCAAGCGTGTATCACGTATGGCACTTTAACTGACATATACATATTATTTACAAATACATATTATTTACAAATATATATTATTTACAAATATATATTATTTACATATTTATATTATTTATGTATATATTATTTACAAATATATATTATTTACACGTCTATTATTTACATATATATATTATTTACATATGCATATTATTTACATACATATATTATTTGCATATTTATATTATTTACATATATATATATATACATATATATTATTATTATTATATTATTATTAGTAAGATGTTGAACTTTTTCAGCATTAATAATGGCCTCAAACACTTTCTTGAAAATTTCGTAGAAGGCTGATAGGGCAATAGTTGAATGTGTCTGAGGGTTCACCAGTGTTCTTAAATACAGAAACAACAGAAGAGGACTTTCAGCATGCAGGAAAACAGGAAGCAAAAAGGCAGTAGTTATACAGTTTAGAGAGGACAGAGGAGAGTTCAGGGGCACATTTCTTAAGGATAATCACCGGGATTCCATCACCACCACTCGCCTTATAGGGGTCAAGTTTTGATATTACTCGATATACTACTGTCAGGGTAATGTATACATTGTACAGTTTAGCCTCAATTCAAATAAGGAAGTTCGGGTGAGGGTACTCCAGATGAGTCAAATGTGGAGTTGAATGAGAATCTGTGAGCAAAGCACTCAGCCTTGTCCGCTGATGATGTAAGGACCTCAAATTCCTTGATTAAAGGAGGGATAGAGGATTTGCTATTGTTCACCACCCGTTTTGCATAACCGCCAATAGTCCTTGGAGCCAAACTTGCAGTCAGCTATGCGCTGTCTCATTCTCTCAGCAAACAACTGCTTGGTGTCATTCAGGATTCTCTTGCACTCATTACGAGCAGACATGAATAGGCGCCTGTTGTAGTCAGATGACTGACTCCAAAATAGTCGGAAGTAGTGATTCCTGAGGGTAATGGTGGCCAAACAGGCAGGAGAGAACCAAAGGGAGGAATGAGGTTTAAGGCGAAACTTCCTGGTAGGTATGAAGACATCAATGCCAGCTTTCATCCAGGATGAAATCTCAGAGGCACAGTCATCAACTGGGAGATTGAACACTTTTCCCCAAGGGACATCACATAGGAAATTGCGAAAGGCGTCCCAGTCAGCTCTTTGGTAGTAGTAGGAGGTCCTATAGGTAGGAGGCTCCTGGGGGGAGTGAGAGTGGAGAGAAATATTAAGAGAGACAACAGCATGATCGGAGTTGCCGAGAGGGCAAAGCTGAGTGACTTGGCAGGAGTCAGGTGCAGAGGTAAAGCATATATCTAGTAGAGAGGCGTGTCCAGAGGGAGTGCTTGGAAAGCATGTGGGGAAGTCTACTACTTGTGTAAGGGATTGGGAAATGGCAAAGTTCATGGTGTGAATGCCAGCTGAATCAGTAACAGAGTCTTTAAGCCACTCAGCATGATGGGCATTAAGATCTCTGAATACAAATATGTGAGCAAATGGGTGGCAGGAAGTAGCCTTATCTATATTGTCACAAATGCTGTCTAGAAAGGAGCATTCGAGAGAGGAAGGGGAACGCTAAAGGAAGAAAAGGTAACTAACCGAACTGAAACATGACAGATGGAGACATACATATTGGTGGTCAGGGGATTCGAGTGATGTCACCCTAACTACAGGGAGGTGTTCACTAACGTAGACCCCCAGCCCATGCATATGGACAGAGGTATCCTTCCTTAAGAGGGGAAGATAACAAGGGATCAAGAAGTCAGAGGAGGGAATTGATGAGTTGAGGTTAGTCTCACAGAGCCCTAGGATGTCAGGGGACTTTTCATGGAGGAAAGCTTCTATGCTAGGAAAGTTAGTACGACTGCCCCGGATATTAGTAAAAGAAAAGTTAAGGGATTTTGGTGATTTGAGTTTGACTGGTTTAGGATTTTTTCTGATGCTGTTTTTCATGTTATGGTTTGTTGGTAGGGAGGGACCTTGAGCAGAGGATGCAGGCGGTCATTATCCACGATATGCGCTGGGAGGGAAACTGGCTCAGGCTGCATCAAAGCATGGCCTCAGTGTTGCCCACCGAAAACAGTTGCAGGGAAACCTATCCATGTGTGACATGGCACTACAAGAACCCCAATATTATGCAATTGTTGATCAGACGCTATGCAAGAGTTAGTGCTCCTAATTACCAGTCAGAAGCAGCAACCAGGAAACTGCCAACCCGGTACTCTCACAATGATGAGATGTTGCCACCAACCAAACACATCGCAGAAAAATCATAGAAGCACCAATACTGAGGTCTGAAGAGAGAAAAGAGAAAGCCAGAAATCACATCCTAAACAGGTTACAAGTGATGAGCCTCTACATCTGTTCAATAGATGTGGGTGGAGTGTGAACCGGGCGATAGTTTGATCTATCTACTCCAATTAATAAAAGATAAAGAAAAAAAAGAAAATGATAAAAATAAAGTGAAAAAAGAAAAGAAAAAGAAAAGAAAAAGAAAAGAAAAAAGAAAAGTGTCAAATTTGTTAAAGTCCAACAATCAAAGAAATTTTTGCCAAGTTGAAAAAGAAAATCAAATGTTCAATTAAGCATGAAAAGTTTAAAATTAAGCAAAAAATGACTTACTTTTAAGAATATTTTAAAGAAAGTTGCACCCATCTCAACACATTGTTTCTGCCAGTAAGGTAAAAAATAATTCTTTTTAACGTTTTGGCCAATCCAAGTGATAACAGGGCGAGGGTGGGTTGTCAACTGAATAGCAAGTATGTGACCCGTAGGCCGAAAGGATAGAATAATAACTAGAATCTAACAGCCGGGCAGGAAAAAATATTATTTACATATGTATATTATTTACATATACATATTATTTACAAATATATATTATTTTCATATGTATATAATTTACACATATATATTATTTACATAGTTATATTATTTATATATATATATATATATATATTATTTACAAATATATATTATTTACACATGTCTATTATTTACATATATATACTATTTATATATGTCTCTTATTTATATATATATATATATATATATATATTATTTACATATATATATTATTTGCAAATATATATTATTTACATATATTGTTATCATCCGCAGACAGATCCGTTTCACTGTATCACAGCTCATCAGTACAGTTAGACTCCGATTGCTACACAACCCAGGCTCGAAACCTGACCAATTTGGCATCAGTCGGCAACTCTACCCCTGGGCCACGGGGCGTTCGATGGAAGAAGGCAGTCTTTTTAGCACATATCATATTATGCGCCCAATAGCTAGAGTGCTCAAATTCATTTTTACTGAATGAGCAATGCGTACACACTAGAGTGGCTACTGTTTTTCAAAGTCTACCTTTCTTCTAGAGTGCTCAGTCAGGGTGTGAGAGCGTATTATTCATATATACTTATTATTTACAAATATATATTTTTTACGTATGTCTATTATTTAAATATATATATATTATTTACATATATATATTATTTACTTATGTCTGTTATTTACATATATATATTATTTACACATATATATATTAATTGTTGGTGTCCAACCAAACAAAACCACTCCCCCATTATTTATCAAGTGTTGTGATTGTGATATTTTTGTTCTTTGATAATTTCTCTGGTGCTTTATCTCTGCAGTAGAGGTATTTCGTCTTTTGAATGTATTGTAGCACTAATTATATAATAAAGCTTTCATCAAATACAGTGTCTTTTATTTGTTTGTTCATAACTGTGGTGTCAATTTTTGTTTCCTTTTTTTAATGCAAGTAGCGATTTTGAGTCTCAGGCTTCAGTCTGTGTGTTTTATAGTCGCACACTGGATAGGTTTTGTATAATGTCTTGGTGTTCTATGTGTTTCCAATTACCATCTTTCCATCGGGTTTTAATTATTTGTGACGTAGGTTGTTAATATTTTTGTTTTATGCAATGTTCAGTCTAGATGATCTGACTCTGATTTTGATGAGATGTGATTTTGTCAAAGATCAAGTCCAATTTTTTCTTACTTTGTTGATAGTTATTTTTTCACTCATGTTATTTTCTTCTGCAGTGGATTTAAGGTATTCATGAATATATCCAGTGTTCTTAGCATTCTGTGTGTGCTCGTTGGGATGACATTTTCATGAATGCAGTCTAGAATGAATTTTTTTTTTTGATTTTTGTACAAATGGGCCAAGAATTTTCTGATTTTGTACAAATGGAACTTGAATTTTTTGATTAAGTATCGTTTTTTTTTAGATTTTCTATGTTGAGAGGATTTTTGTTTGTAAGATGCTTAACTTTATCTGAACCAAAAATGAAGATGATGAGACAGTGAAAAATTTATTAATGGTGAATTTTGCTGGGAGCAGGCTGCTCTCCTTGGCTTCCTCAGGCTAGAATGAGAAAAAGACAAAACTGTATATGAGAAAAAATGCCTTGGGATTTCATAGGATAAATAAATTAAATTAGATACCTTATCACCTCCAATGTCAAAACTCAAGAGAGTGTTTGCCTACCTATAGCAGAAGGTTTTGGTTGGTGCTAGATTTTAAATCAGCCCACTAAAACTAAAGTTTTTTTTTGTTATATATATTTATATATTCTATAGAAGTGGTCAAAAAAAGTAAACAAATAATCTTGGTGATTAGTTGGCATAGATTTATGATTTTTTTGTGTAAAGAAAAATAATTTTATTTTTGTTTTTTTAAATGTGTTTTTGGTAAATTTAGGTACTTCTCTATTGGGACTTTTGTGTATGGAGATTTTATATCAAAACTTGTCTTTGATGTATGTATTTTTTAATTTGTTTAAGAAGTCACCTGAATTTTTTATGTGTGATGGACTGATTGTGCCAAGGAGAGGGGTTAGAATTTTGCTTAGTGTGCCGGCTAGTTTATGTAGGGTACTACCTATCCATGATAAAATAGGTCTCATTGGTATGTCTGTTTTTGGTAGTTCATATAATGTGAGTGTTTTTGGATGGTGTAAGTTTTAAGTAGGAGTTGTCTTCATTTTTTACTTTTTAATAAATGTTGCCATCATCAATAAGATCTCCCACTTTCTGTTGGTAGATGTGTTTGTGCATGTATTTTTTGCTTTCATTGAGCACATCTCTAGATAAAAATTTGATTTACTGAAGGGATCACATCTCAGTGGCATTCTCTATTTTTAGAGACTCATTCAAAATCATTCACCAACCAAACTCTTCCTATTTAAAATATATAGACAACTCCCTACTAATATATCAACAAAATTCTAATTTAACAGATCTTGTCAACCAACTTAACAGTGTTGAACGTACAATAGATTTCAACTTTGAAACTGAAACCAACTATATAGATATAGATATCATGTAACACAAAAATGATAACAACATCAATTTTGAAGTTTTTTTTTGTTTTTTTTATAATCGTTTCACCCCAAGCAAGACATTTCACTGCCACTATTGTGCAGGGGGTTACATAGAGGGGAAAGTGGTAACAAAGGATGGTTAGATATAGGAAATGTCATAAGGAGGGTGATAGACAGGCAAGGATGCCGAGAATGAGGGTTGGGTAGATGGTGAGAGTGTTGGGAGAATAGATGCAAGTTAGTGTGATAGGAGGTGTCTATTGACCTTACATTTAAACTCCTGGAGATTGTAGCTGTTGGGAAAGCAGACATGTGGAAGGGAATTCCACAGGCGGGAAGCGCGAGAAAAGAAGCTGTTGGAGTAGAAATTACGGTTACCTCTTATCTGTTTTACTGTAAAAGGGTGGGACCTAGTTGCAAATCTAGTATCTCATGTAAATTCGTACCTAGGCGACACCACTACGGATTGGAGGTCCTTTTCAAGCTCGGCTGCGAGGTTTGCTTTGTCGCCCACACCAGGTTTTTGATTGAGGTGAGAGTAAATTGTGGTGTCATCGGCGTACATGCCTACTTGGGATCTAATGGCATTGGGGAGATCATTAATGTAGATCAGAAAGAGCGTGGGACCTAGGATAGAACCTTGACAGAAAGCTATCAACAAAAACAACATGATCAGTTTCTACTCAAACTACTCTTCTAAAATTAAATCTGGCATAACTATAGGTTTCTATTTAAAAGTATTAAGAACTTGCAGCCCCCAATATTTACCCAAAGAAGAAACATACATAGAAAATACATTCAAAACCTAGAATATCCACATCACTTTATCCACAATGTAAAAAGAAAGGCACATAAAATACACAACAACAAAAATAACATTATCCAAAAAAGTAAATTAAAAAAACAAATACATAATACTGCCTGCCAACTCCATCACATCCACTATCCAGTCACAACCACTTTCAAAACCATTATGGATATAATCAGATCTAAAAAAAAAACATTAACAATAATAACTCAGAAGCAGCCATATTTAAAATAAGTTGCCAAAACTGTCCCTTACAATACACTGGTAAAATGTGCAGAGATTTTTAAAAAGTTATCTATGAACACACAATAGACCTCAAAAATAACAATTTAACAATGTACTAATCATACACTGAAATATATTTGGGCAAAATGTCGACCTACAACATGCCAAACTCATCAAAAAAAATAATTTACTGAGAAGGAAAATCCTTGAGACTGCTGGCATTAAAAATTACCAAAATTATTAATCTGTGCCCTGGTTTTTTTCCCAATCTTAACATTCTAATAGAAGCAATACTTTCTCAAGCCAACATATACAACAAACATATAAAAAATCAAAAGAAAATGGATAATTTCTATAATTTAAAAATCTTATACCATAATAATATACTGTACATGAAATAATTCACTTCAAGTATGAAAAAAAGAGCCAGAAGAGAATTTTTCCTTAGAGTGATTCAAACCTCTGACCTTGTCAGACTCGCTGCCTTTAGGCAGAGAGGAAATCAGACAAGACTATGCCAAAGGGCAGTCTTGCCTGGAGTAAATAGACAAGAGCACAACCCTGTTGATGCAGAGTCTACAGGGAATTTTTGCCCAAGTAATGTATACACTTGGAAAGCCTCACATAAAAATAGACCTTGTGCCACATCCTACCTTTGTAGAGCGGTTCAGGTAAATATCGAGAATGAAAAATCTTTTTTAAATGTTTAATATTTTCAGTTGACCTTATGAATATTTATAAGCATTTTTTCAGTATCCAACAACATTTTGTTTATAGATACTTCATTTAAAATAAATTCATTTCATTTTTTTACCTTGATAAAGTCCGTCAGTGGATGAAACTTGTCGGCTAAAACAAAATATTGTTTTCTTCTTGTCATTTTTTTAATCAACCAACAATCAATCATTCAATGTTTTTGTTGTGATCAAGTGAAAGGTTTAAGAAATAGCAAAACATGAGTTATAGAAATATTTTATATTTAAGAGTAAATACAACAGAAAAGTTCAATGTATTCATATTCCTTTTGAGAAGCATTGTTGAATTATTTGTTTATTTATCAATTGTTATTGAGCTCTTAGCTGTCAGTGAAATTGTGAGCAAATCTTTGGTGCTCTACACCCTTGTCAGGTTCATGACTGAAGTTTTTGAGTGATAGTTTGCCCTTTTTGTCGATTAACTACAATACGTTGACAAAAAGGCAAACTATCATTCAAGAACTTCACTCATCAACCTTGACATGGGTGTAGAGCACAAAAATTTGTTCACAACTTCAGTGATAGCTAAGGGCTCAACAAAAATCAATACATAAACATTTTTATGTGTAGATATTAACATGTTCAGATATAGTAAAGTGCAGTTTGCTTCTGTTACATCGGTGAAATTTATTGTATGTTCTATCTTGTTTAATCTATCAACAAGATCTGAGAGTGGGTATATTACTAGGGTATCATCAATATTATGTAAATATGTTGCACTTTTTAAGAGAATATGCTGAAAAATGAGGTCAGATTCTAAAAAATCTAGGAAGGGATTATGTCAATACTTCACTGAACAGAGAGTCCATCAATTGTCCAAACTTCTGTCTATAAAAATTCCTTGTTGAAAGTGAAATGACACTGGGGTTTGCAATGAGAGAACACATTCTTATAATTTTTTCTGTTGGTAGGGAGAAGTTGATTTCTGACTTTTTTAAATATCTTTGCAAAAATCTTTAGCATTTGGTGATGAGTATATTTGTCTTTTAGGGATTTTGATATTCACGCTCACCATGTTTTTATTTTTCGTATCTATTGATGAGATCACCAGAATTTTTAATTTATGCTGAGCTGAATGTTCCAAGGAGGAAGAAGTTAAGATGGATTTTGCTAATTTGTTGGGTGAGTTTATCCCTGATACTATAGAGTGCATAGGCGTGCCTGGTTTGTGTGTTTTGGGTAGGTCATAAAGCTTGGGTATGGCTGGCTAGTATTCTATCAATTCCACCCCTGATTTCTCTTCATTATTGCAGAGAATAATTAATTGTGACAACGGATTCAAAAGAAAAAAAACTACCCTACCAGAGAGATATGTTAAAGCACTTGAAAAATTATTGAAAAAAAAAATATCATATCTATTACTCGTATATTTTAATTCACAGAGATGATTATGATAATTCAAAAATATATAATCATAAAGAGTCTATATTAACAAGCAAACCATGTAAGGATTGCTGATATTAATTCATAATCTGAAGTTAGAAAATAAAAATCTGACATATGTAAACCAACTAAATTTACAAAGTTCTGAGCATAATAATTGTGTCATATATTTTGATTTAAACTTTTTTATAATCCACTAAACTCATCCATCTACTTTATACACATGAAAACATCAAATGCAAGTTCATATAAATTTTCAAATATCTGATAAACTTAGTAGTAAAAAATAGTAGCAGATTATAACCAGATCGCATTAAACTAATGCATCTTTTATTGCCTAAATAACAGCTATATTAGAAAAAGTTATTTCAGTAAAATTTTCTTTTATTATTATCTTGTTTAATTCAGTAAACTGACTTTATGAAAGCTGCAAAAAAATAAGTTAAAATCATAGAAAGTGTAAAATCTGTTAGCAGATTTGAAATTGGAAGGAGGCAACAATAAGTGGTGCATTTGGATTGATAAATATCCAACTTACAAATAAATACAAGGGTAATTCAATAAATAAAGTGAATTTTTCTAATACAGATAGAAGCTTACTTTCTCTTTTTTTATTTTTCAACATAGTCTCCCAGCAGCGTCACACACTTTTCCCATCTGTACACAAGCTTCCGTATTCCCTCAGTGTAAAAATCTTTGAACTGATTTCTCAGCCAATCGCTCACAGCACTTTTGACTTCATTGTCACTTTTAAACTTCTTTAAACAATTTAGCCAACTTGTAGACATTTTTTTGGCTGAAACATGTGGCACCATACCCAGTTGACATTCTCCTATGAATTTCAACTGGTTTGCACCCTTCACCAACCAAAAACTTGATAACTGACCTCTGTTCAATCCTGGAGCATGCTTCTTGGTTGGCCATCTTTGTTAATCTCCAAAACTCTCAGAGTCTTTTTTTTTTTCAATCTACAACAAAATTAAATCCCTTTGAAAAAGAAGTAAAGGAAAAAAAAAAAAGTAAGCTTCTATCTGTATTAGAAGTCCATATACCGAAAAATTCACTTTATTTATTGAATGACCCTCATATAAATGTGTATTATGCTGCATTTTTATTTTAAAGCTATATATGCTTTATGCATGCTAATGTCAAAATAATACATTATTTTTTTATATCTATTATAGTTATTCAAGTTTTTGTTGTTGCTCTCAGTAGTTGGTCTTTCAAGGAAGATTTTTAAAACTTTCTTTGTTAACTGTGAACATGATTTCAAGTAACCTTCCAAAGCATTTTATAGGTTGTATAAATTACAATAGAATATAATTTAGATATATTATCAGAGAAACAGATTGTACATATATTTATTACAAACTGTTCTCATCTGTCTGTTATTATTTCAATCTGTTTTACAGATATTTCCTGCCTTCTATTGATTTCTTTGTGATTATGGTATCTGGGTCTTTACAAGGTTGACAGGCTGACATTTGTTATCAATTGATACAACAAGACATTTGTTGCTCAGTTAAAGTTCCATGTAAGTCAATCTATTCCTTAATTATGAGTTTTGTAATAGATCTCTGATCAAAGCTGCACAACAACAGAACTTCTTGTCTGTTCAAAAGACAGTGATATCATTTATATGATGTAACTGTGATCAGTTCTTCAGTGCAAATGTCCCCCTATTGATGTGACATAATGACCTTGATCAAGATCAAATAAAAATTGAATTGTGCAAGCATCTGGAAAGAGTGGATGAAATAATTTCTATGATATAAGAATCTTTGTAACGTTATAGTATATTGCAAAGAAGGTCTCAACTGACTTTAGTTTTGACATGCTTCTAACCAAACACCAAATTTGATGCCAATATAAAATCTTATTCTTTGCTTGCTTTTTATAATCACAGTTCTGACTCTATTTGACGTTACTTTCTCACTGATTTAGATATTCTTGCAACTTTCAAAAATATGTCATTTTGAAGAAGTGTCTTCAAAATTATATACAGAATATGATAAATGAATTGTTGTCTAAATTATGCAAAAATGAAAATTACACTGATATCTCATATGTGCAAGTACCCTTGAGAAAGGTATGAATTTGTCTATTCAACCATAAACTATGGTATAAATAGCAGGACAAACTGGGTCCTGTAGTCTTGATCAGTTACCAATTTGCTGCAGAAAGAAATGGCAAGCTAGTGTAGGAAAATCTTCTGCCTAGTCTGTCATGAATTAAAAGAGACATGATCACCCAAGCATGTGCATGTATCATATTTTCACTGACTAACTTTAATAATAACAGTTTACTGATGATGCAACAAAACTCTTTTAAAATTAAGGAAACTTGTTGCCTATTTAAAAATTAAGTAACATTTAATACAATCATGAATGGAAAATCTATAAACTTGAAAAACAGTTAAAAATAATTTAGCATTTTTGGCCTTGATTGAAAAATAACTTACTCAGTCTTATCAACATATTTCCAAAATCTCATATTTTTAGTTAGCAAAATATTGGATTACTTGAAATTTGTATGTTATGCTGAAAAATTTCTATTTAAATTTACCAAGTGGTCAAGAATAAATCTACTTGTATAAAATATTATTACAGCATAATCTGCTTTTTGATGCTTTTAATTTTAATAATCAGTACTGAGAGTAGATAAATTCAAATTTATAATATGACACAAGTGACAAATTAAATTCCGAGTTTTTTAGCCAACTCATCTACTTTAACAGGTAAATTTAGAAAGTAACCAAAACAAATGCAGAACTTTTAGGATTGTTATATTTTTTAAAATCTCTTCTCCATCAATCTGAGAATTTTTCAGCTACTCCCCTAATATAGGTAAATAATTTAACTTAATTGATTTTATATTCTTTAGACAAATTAATTCTAAGCAACTCTGTAGCTGGTATGTTATTTAAATTTACTTAACATATTAGCTTCATCAGGATTTGTAAGTCATTAAAAATGATCATTTCAAGGACTTCATAACTTGCAAAATTAACATTTGGCATTCAAAGATATGTACAAATAGATTAATATCAACATCAATATTAACCGATTTGTACATATTTTTGAATGCTAAATGTTAATTTTATTTGTACATTAAATTAAGTTTCTGCTTTTCATAAATTAGATTTATAAAACCATGAACATATTTTTCTCTCTTATCAGTACTTTGAATAAAATTACAAAAACTAAATAAAATTAAAATTGATGTTTAAATAACATTAATGTAGATACAAAACATGTATTTAAATATATTTGTATTTTCAGAATGTCTGGGAAGCATATCACTAATCTTGGCCTTGTTATAGAGAAATATGTGAGAAATTTATTGTGCAAGCTAGTCAGTCAATATTTGAATTAAATCTTTAAGGCTTTCTAAGTAAACTTCTTGAACTTATTTACAAAATTATGGAAATTCAAACACAAGTAAATATAATCAGGTTTGTGATGTTAAGGGAAAATATATAAACAGATTTTGTAATATGTATGAGCCTAAACTAGAAACACAAATATTTAATAAAGTTTTTTGCATCGCATTAACTTTTTGGAAAATCAGAGATTTGTGGACAACTTTTATGAAAAGTATGTCATGATACCAGTAAATTCTTGACAGGTAAATTCAACTGTGGTACTCAAAACTGTCACTGTCAAACCTGTGATTAAACTTAGTCACTTTACAATGATATTTAATGTTCATTTACTATGCAATGTTGCTTGCAAAATGTTGGTAATAATTGCTTTTGTTTTCTTCTCACAGTTTTATACAATTCAGTTTGCTGTTTTTCTATCAACGATTTATAAGTTATTTCAAACTGATGATACTGCTTATACTTTATTCTTCATTGAAGATTGTTTCTAGAAAGGATGATAACAAACGGCTTTAAAACTATTTGCATTTTACTGATATAAATGAAAGATTTATTATCTATACTTTCTTTTTCATAAGAATAAAAGATTTATGATTACCACACTCAAATTATTTTATTCTAAAATGCAAAAAAGGAAATACATTGAAAGCATACACATGCACAAAACTGATTTATATTTTCCAAATGATCTCTTAGAGTATCTCTCTATATATAAAATTCTATGACTTTTGTTAGTCCGTCCATCACACACACACACTCAACACACTCAATAATTAGCAATACATTGACAAATTGAAATCAAATTTAGGGGGGGAAGAAGTACAAACAGATAAGGGGGTACAAAGTACAGTTGGTTTTACTAAAGTGCTTAGCTTAGAACAGTAAATTTTCATTAATTTTTTGAAAAAAAATTAAGTTTTATTATTTAACATACAAAATACTCCCCCTATTTTACAAACAATTTAATGATTAAAATAACAAATACTTATTTAATGGTATAATATGGCTTAATATGTTTTTTTGTATATTTTTTGTTTAAGTTTTTAATATTGAATCCAGGTTCCAGTTTACCCCAAATGACCAGGCCAACACTTCAAAAGATTGAAATTAGGCTCTAGAAAGAAATATTTATGTATGGCCAGTTGTATGTTGCATGCTCAAGAGTAAGAAAATCTAAGAATTTATTCTTTACTGTTAAAAAGGAAAGAAAAAGAAATTTCATTAAAAATATTATTTATGATGAAGTCATATAAAATTAAATTTAGAAGATTATTAAACCTCATAGTAAGGATTTTGTCAAAGTATTTGTGGTGATACCAACCGAGCAAAAGCGAGGGACCAGGATGTTTGCTCTATACCGACTAAAAAGCAAATGAACAAAAATCATCTCTGTGCAGGTGTATTCGCGCAGATGTTCCGCTTGAAAAATTAATCAAATATCAAATTTTCATTTCGTGAGCCTACGCGAATTTTATTTACCAGCCAATGGGAAGCCCAGAATCAAATACAAGTGTGAAATTCCAAACGAGCTGCTTTTGATCCAAGAAGCAGATATAAAAAGCGGATACAGACAAGACAGACAGACAGGCGAGAGTAACCAGTGTCTCCCCTTGACTTAAATGAAGCGGCTACTATGTTTGCCTCTTTCCTTCTTCCCTATCTCAAAAGTACTAACTGACCTACTTCAAAGACATTCCTCACATATCTCCGCTCCCCACATTCCTAAACCTTAAATCTCTTTCAGTTATTATTTGTCATGAACATTTTAACCTCCATTGGACCTTTATTTCAAGTATTGCTTTCATTGTAAAAACATTAATTGATATGTGTATATATAAATGTTATTTTCAACTCAATTTGCTTTTCTTGATTTTATAATCATTTTATGACTTATAGTGGGCTATCTACCACAAGGCCAAATTCCATTAACCTGCAACAATATACAACTACCCTTCTTTACTCCTACTACAACTAGAAAAGGAATAAATAAGATACCCCACTATATATTTTTCCAAAACAAATCAGCTTATTCAAATTACATCAGTTGGTTTGTGAAATTGAATGAAATATAGTGCGTGTAAATCTTGATAAAAAATTTTAGCAATAACTTCAATACTAAATACTATAAAGACTTCAGCACGCAATAGCGTGTTGCAAAACGTTGGTGTATGAAAAAAAGGTAATCACTTTTCTATAATTACCTGTTTTACAATTTACCTCAAAGCATTTACATGACTTTTCAGCTGAAATGCATTGAATGCATTCTCTCTAAATAAAGTATACATCTTATCACCTCACCAGATCAAATGTGTGTCATCTCTATGGTATCAAATATTGCATATTTTCCATTAAATTGTGTTGAATATCTAATTGTTGTTATGTTAAATGTCTGGAGGTACTGTGAATCTCAGGTAAAGAATTTATCCCAGTCAGGAAGTTACAACTTAAACCCCATTTGTGCCCCTGGTTCTTTCCTGCTTCTGCTATTGCCCACAGGAATCACTTCTTCCTGCTTTATTAGAGACACACGTCTGACCATAATAGACACTTTTTTTGCCTCTGCTCATAATCAGTGCAAGAGGATCCTAAATGATGCTAAGCTGTTATTTGCTGAAAGAATGAAACAGTGTACAGCATCTAACATGTTTGGTTCCAGCTCCGTAAAAATATGTTAAATAACAGCAAGCCCTCAATCTCCACTTTAATCAATGAATTTGAGGTCCTCACATTAGCAGACAAGGCTGAATGCTTTGCTCACAGATTCTTCACCAACTCAACATTTGATTTGTCTGGAACTGAGGCTCCACTAACTTATGTTGACATTACTCCCTCACTGGTCTCTAACATAATTTCAAAGCTTGACCCCCATAAGGTGAGCGAAGATGATGGAATCCCAATCATCACCTGAAGAAATGTGCTCCTGAACTCTCCTCTGTCCTCTCCAAACTTTACAACTACAGCCTCTCAGCTTCTTGCTTCCCTGCCTACTGGAAGTCCTCCTCTGTGGTTCCTGTATTTAAGAATGCTAGAGAACCCTCAGACCTCTCCAATTATTGTTCTATCAGCCTCCTACCAATTTTTGGCAAAGTGCTCAAGGCTATTATTAATGCTGAAGTGCTTCAACATCTCGCAGACCATGGCCTCTTCTCCAATAAACAGTATGGTTTCTGCTTTGCCAGGTCTACTGCTGATATGTTAACTATCACAGAAAATATATACCAGGCTCTCAATAAAAACGGTGAAATTTGAGCTATTGCACTAGCTATCTCCAAAGCATTTGACAAAATCTGGCATGCTGGCCTTCTATGCAAGCTACATGGCTATGGTATAACTGGACAATTGTTTGACCTAATCCAGTCTTTCCTTTCTAATCACATAATGAAGGTAGTATTAAATGGGTATGCTTCCAGATATTATCATAGGAACACGCGTGTCCCTCAAGGCTCTATTCTAGATCCTACGCTTTTTCTGATATTCATCAACAATCACTCTAATTTAATCAGATCCCAAGTAGGTATTTATGCTGACAACACAAAAATTTACTCCTGCCTTGATAACAAATCTGCCATGGCTGACAAAGCAAACTTTGCTGCTGATCTTGAAAAGGACCTCCAATTTGTGGTGGACTGGGGTAAAAAATAGATTGTAAATTTTAATGCTTCCAAAATTAAGATGCTATCATTTAACCACCATAGATAACTATGTCTACCCACCCCCCATCAGAATAGATCAGGCTAGTCCTCTGAAAGCAAAACACTGCACCTCCTAGGCCTAAATCTATCAGCCAATCTCAGGGGGAATGACTACATTGAATCCATAGCTAAATCTGCTGCTCAGAAGGTTGGTTCCCTTTGTAGGGCTAGGAAGTTTTTCTTGTGTAAATCCATCTTTCACATATTCATCTCATGCTTCTTGAAAAAATCGAACAAAGAATCTGTAATGTAATTGATCCCAACCTGTTTGCTCAACTCCAGCCATTTTCTCATCAACGTAATGTGGCTTCTATCTGTCTCTTCGACAAATACTTTCATGGCTTCTGCGCTGATAAGCTTAGCTCCCTGATGCCCCCTCTGCATGAATTTACTCCAGCTACTAGACTAGCGTTTAGGTCCCACCCTTTTACAGTGAAACCAATCAAATGTAACTTCAACTTCTACTCTATCAGCTTCTTTGCTCACACTTCCAGCCTGGTGGAATTCCCTTCCGTATACTTGCTTCCCTGAAAGCTACAATCTTCAAGAATTTAAATGCAAAGTCAATTCTCATCTCTTATCTCCTTGACTCACATCCTTTCCATGACAAAACCTTGTATCATGTTCTTCCTTTTCACTCTAATCCCATGCAGACCTCTTCACGCCTGTATTCTCATCCTTTTCTTACCCATTCTCTGACTTCCCCTGTAACTTGTTCCTCTTTCTCATCACTCACCTCTTCTGTAACCCCTTATGCACTAGTGGCAGTTCTGCCTTGCTTGGGGTGAAATGATTAAAAAAATATATATTCTATAAGAGATATATTTGTCAAAAAGTTTCAATAAGTAACTTCTGGAGGTATAGATAAAACTAAAAAAAGAAATGTAGGCAAAAACATTGTACTTTGTGGTTGCAATTTCTCTATTGGAATACAAATGGGAATATGATATAGAAAATATTGTAAATGTCATATTCATTCTGGGTCAATTTGAAATCTCTCATTTTAAACACAAATCATTCCTTGGGTGAAAAATATAAGTATAGGGAAAGAAAACTTGTTCATTTTTTCTATATGTGGTGTGTGTGTGTGTGTGTGTGTGTGTGTGTGTGTGTGTGTGTGTGTGTGTGTGTGTGTGTGTGTGACTACTACATTTCTTTCTATGTAAAGATTCAAACTTACTCTGGGTGAGGTTACAACTCTCTCTCTCTCTCTCTCTAGTTCTCAACTGTCGGAAATATTTTATTTTTTTGTCATCTATAAACAGTTGTTCATCCCACCCATGACACTATGGCTACACACCACAAAAAGACAGCCAACTGGCTTTTTTATTTTGTAACAAATGTTTATTTCTTGTATCCTATATTAAGGCAATTAATCCTGGAAATGATGATAAACTACACCTGGCAGCAAGGTTTTGAGGAGTGTAGAACCATTTCTAAATTGCTGTTGTTCGTGGAATCCAACCTGACTCGGGGTGGTAGCACCTGTTAGGGTCCCAGCTATGGCAAATAGTTAACCCCCACACCCAAACTGGGGTCAAAACACAATGAAAGTAACACATTTGACTTGGCAAAAACACTCTTTATATGTCAATGAAACCTGATCTACAAACTGCATTTTACTAAGAATAAATATTCTATTCATACAAACTAATGATAAAAATCTTGTTAGCGTTAAATAACTCATTGAAGTAGATATGTCGTAAAGTAAAATAGGCCAATAAACCAAATCAATATTAAGGCAAAAGTTTTCATAGAATTTTTCATGATTTTTATTTTCTTCTTCTTCTTCTTCTTCTTCTTCTTCTTCTTCTTCTTCTTCTTCTATGTGCCATGTCACTTGAGGATGTAGGCAATCATGGCTTTCCATGTCTTGCAATCCCTGGTAGCTCTTAGCATGCTTTCTCCTGTTACCCCACCCAAACACCACACTGCCATCCACCTGCTCAGGCCCTTCAAATATGCTATCTGCTGCTTTCCTGTCTCTCTTTCCCCTCTATCTGACCTATGAATATCAGATTCTCCAAACCTTCCTTCCTCATCACATGTCCCAAGAACTTCAGCTGTCTTTTTCTGATGCTCAGTATTAATTTTCTTTTCGTTTCCATCCTTTCCAAAACCTCATCATTGCTCCCTTGTTCACTCCATGATATTTGCAGCATCCTTCTGTAGGACCGCATTTCAATTGTTTCAGGTTTTTTCTTCATCTTTGATGATATTGTCCAGTATTTACTGTGATATTGAAGGACAGACATCACATAGCAATACAGAACTCTCTTCTTTGTTTCTAGCAAAATTTTCCTGTCTCTTCATACTTTGCTCAGGTTCTGGAATGTATCCTTGGCCATTCCAATTCCCCTTTGGATCTCAGTGTTGCCTTTTCCATTTTCTGTTACTTAATTTTTTTGTACCTGCTTGATTTTAGTATACCCAAACCTGTAATTAGCATTTTGCACTCCTCTGTTTGCTGATGACCATACATCCAGTTTTCTTGTAGTTTATTTGTAGTCCTTTCTTTCGACTTTCTTCATCTACTTTTCTTATAAGGTCCTGTAGTTTTCATTCAGTCAGTTATCAGCACTGAATCAACTTTCTGTCTTCTGTTAAAACACTTGCCTTAAAATTTTTGTACTTGCCTGATTTTAGTATCCACAACCCCTGCAATTGGCATTTTGGAATCCTCCATTTGCCGATGACCATACATTTGGTTTTCTTGTCATTTATTTGTAGTCAATTCTTTTGACTTTCTTCATTTACCTTTTTAGGGGGTTTTGTAGTTTTATTTCCATCTCAGCTATCAGCATTGTATCATCTGCATATCTTATGTTGTTCAGATTGTGACCATCAATGACGAATCCTGGTATAACTTCTAGGGTCCTCAGAATAGTCTCACAGTTGAATAGATCAGGTGAAAAGACACATCCTTGTATTACACCCCTTTCTATCTTTGTATGTCTGCTAAATTTGTTTCCTGTTGATATGCAGGTTGTTTGCTGCCAGTAGAGGTGCTTTATTACTCTGATGTCTTTACCAAATATGTCAAGATTGCTGAGCATTTCTATCAATTCCTTGTGGCATACTTTATCGAATGCCTTGTCATAATCTACAAAACACAAGTAAACTTCCTTGTCCATTTGTATCATTCTGATAGCATCCTAAGCATAAATATTGCATTCCTTGTCCAAGTGTCCTTGACAAAACCACACTGTTCTTGTCCTATTTCTTGTCTGATTCTGCTTTGCGCTTTATTGATCAGGATTTGGACAATGAGTTTTGTTATGTGGCTCATCAAACTGATTGTTTGGTGGAGTTTGAATTTGATTGCACCTGGCTTTTTAGGCAGATCTATGAAAATTGATTTGCTTAGTTCATCTGGTATTACACCACTGTTGTAGATTTCATTTATTATTTCTGTAATTTTCTCTATGCTAAAATCTTCTAAGGCTCTCAACATTTCTATTACAATGCCGTCTGGTCCAGCTGGTTTGTTCCTATTCAGTTTAGCCATTGCAGCTTTCACTTCAGATTTTAGTATTTCCGGTCCATCAACATCTTTGTTTAATATTGGCTGCACTCTCTTGTCATAGAAGAGATCTTTTATATATTCTTTCCATTACTGAAGTATTTCCTCTTTCTCCAATATGATCGTTCCATCCTTGGATTTTATACATCTTGTTGAGGAGCATGTTCTTTGTCCTGTCAGTTCCCTTATTTCTTTATGCATTTCTCCTTTATTAGTCTTGCTCAATCTCTCTACTTCAGCACATTTGTTGTTGAGCCATTCCTCTTTAGCCTGTCTGCATTTGCTCCTTATTTCTTTGTGCAGTTTTCTGTATTGCATTCCATATCTTTGCATCATTTTCTGTCTCCTTTGCATCATGTCAAGAATCTCTTCAGTCATCCACTCATTTTTTTCTTCTGTGACTGATTTCCTCTGGGACAATGTCGTTTGCTGATGTCACTAGCACTCTTTAAGTGCGTCCCATTTTAAATTTCCATTTCCTATTTGTTCATCATATTTGTTTCTCACAATGACAGTGTATTTTTTCTAGAGGTTGAGGTCATTCAGGAGCATATTGTATTGTGGGTCTGGGTGCTGCACTAGGCTTCTTTAGTCTCCAAAGTTTCACCCTTAGTTTGCAGATAACTGGAAGGTGGTTGCTTCCACAGTCAGCACTTGGGTAGGTTTTGCATTGAAACACTGTGTTTCTGAATCTTTTATTTATGGTTACATAATTGATTAGGTTTTTTGTGTCACCTGGGCTTCTTCATGTTCATAAACATCTTGGATGTTCTTAAAACCAGGTGTTGGTTATCACCTGGTCATTCACCTTATACCACTGGACCCATTTTTCACCCAGGTCATTGCAGATTCTTAATCCAAATTTGCCAGTTGTCTCCCCTTACCTCTCCTTGCCTACTTTGGCATTCAAGTCTCCCATGATGATTCTAATTTCTTGGCTTTTATATTGAGCCTTGGCATTGGCAAGAGTGGAATTGAAAATGGAGTAGAAAGATTCTATTTCTTTTTTGGTGCTTTGCATTGTTGGTGCATAGATGACGATAATTAAGATGTTGAATGGTCTCCCTTTCAGTTTGACCAGGAGAACTCTTTCAGAGAACTGGCAGTAAACCAGAACGTATTTCTTCATTTCTTCATTCACTATTAAGCCGTCTCCCTTTTCATTTTCTTTTAGCTCCTGCATATATGATCCTGTGGTTGTTGCTGCTGAAATCTCCATTGTTTGGCCATCTAGTTTAGCACATGTCAAGAATTTTTATGTTCAATCTGCTTTTTTCTGCTTGACATTCTCTAGATGACCACAGTTGTTCAGCGTCCTGACATTCCAAGTTTCTAGGGTAATTTTTTCTTTGTTTTGCACAGTCACAGGGTAACAGTCCAGAGATACCTGTTACTCATGTCATTCTTTTCCAGGTGAGGGACAAATGTTGGAAAGATTTGTCCCCTTTATGCTGTTGGAGCTAACAATTGCTGGATGACTGTCAGGTGTCACCTGTTGCCCATGTCAATCCTTACCAGGCAAGGAGTTACTTTCTTTGGAATTAACCCCTTTCATGTCATTAGGTCTCATATATGTATTTTGAAAAGCCATGATTATACATGAGATAGATAGTGGAGTAGTATCCTGTTGCCTTCTCCATGGAGATTTATCAAGACACCACCTCTAGTTAGCTAGCCGTTGACTCCTTAAGAGTTCCTCCGTCCTTCGTAGGCTTAATTTTTGTCATACCAGGCTGCTAATATCACATGCAAAAAAAATAAATAAAAATAAATAAATAAACGAGTAAGAATAGAGTGGGGGATGAAAGAATATAAATATTAAGTACATACTCAAGAACACTCAAGATGACTATAGACATGAAGAAACCTAGGAGGTGAAACAAAAAAAGACATATTGATGATATGACAATAAACAGGAGATTCAGGAATGCAGTTATTCGTTGTAAAATTTATCCAAGTGCCGACTGTGAAAGCAACCACCTCCCAGTTATAAGCAAACTAAGGGTTAAAACATGGGGGACAAAGAAGCCCAGTGTAGCACCCAGACTGCAGTACAACATACTCATGAATAACCTCAACCTGCATGAAAAATACAAGAATAGAGTGAAAAACATATGTGACTCGGATATAAGTGAGTTTTTGGAATCGGATATAGTCTCTTATATCCGGGTTTCTCTTATATCGGGGTTTGTCTATTTTATATACATTACCACAGGCTGTAATTTGGGACCAGAGAAAATATATCTTATATCCAGGTTTGTCTTATCTCAGGGTCTCTTATATCCGGGTTATACTGAAAGGGACAAATTGTAACAAAAATTCAAAATAAGACGCACTAAAAGAAGCATTAGTGACATTGATCAACGACATTGTCCCAAAGGAAAACAGACATAGATGGAAAAATAAATGAATCACAGATGAAATTGTGAACATAATGAAAAGGAGGCAGAAAGAAATGCCAAAACATGGAATGGAATACAGAAAACTATACAAGGAAATAAAGAACAAATTCAGACAGGTGAAAGAAAAATGGCTCAAAGACAAATGTTTAGAAATAGAGAGATTGGGCAGGACACATAAGGGAGACATGCATAAAAAAATAAGAGAACTAACAAGACAAAAACTATGCTCCTCAACAGGATGCAGAAAATATCAGGAAAGAACACTCGTATTAGAGAAGAAGGAAATACTTCAGCGGTGGGAATAATATATAGGAAATAATTTCCAGGACAAGAGAGAGCAACGAACAGTACACAAAAATACTAATGAACTGGAAATGTGAAAAACAAAAGTGGCCAAACTGAACAGAAACAAAGCAGTTGGACAAGATAGAATTGTAAGATATGTTGGCAGCCTTAGACGAATTCAGTGTATAAAAAATCACAGAAATTATAAATTAAATCTACAACAGTGTCAAAATCCTGGAAGACCTAAGCAGATTGATTTTCATAGCACTGCATAAGAAGCCAGGAGAAAATGAATATGAACTCTTGATCATCTTAATGAGCCACGTAACAAGACAGAATTGTAAGATATGTTGGCAGACTTAGACGACTTCAGCGTACACAAAATCACAGAAATTATAAATGAAATCTACAACAGTGTCAAAATCCTGGAAGACCTAAACAGATTGATTTTCATAGCACTGCATAAGAAGCCAGGAGAAAATGAATATGAACTCTTGATCATCTTAATGAGCCAGGTAACAAGACAGAATTGTAAGATATGTTGGCAGACTTAGACGACTTCAGCGTACACAAAATCACAGAAATTATAAATGAAATCTACAACAGTGTCAAAATCCTGGAAGACCTAAACAGATTGATTTTCATAGCACTGCATAAGAAGCCAGGAGAAAATGAATGTGAACTCTTGATCATCTTAATGAGCCACGTAACAAGACAGAATTGTAAGATATGTTGGCAGCTTTAGACGACTCCAGTGTAGACAAAATCACAGAAATTATAAATGAAATCTACAACAGTGTCAAAATCCTGGAAGACCTAAACAGATTGATTTTCATAGCACTGCATAAGAAACCAGGAGAAAATGAATGTGAACTCTTGATCATCTTAATGAGCCACGTAACAAGACAGAATTGTAAGATATGTTGGCAGCTTTAGACAACTCCAGTGTAGACAAAATCACAGAAATTATAAATGAAATCTACAATAGTGTCAAAATCCCAGAACTCCTAAGCAGATCAGTTTTCATAGCACTAAGAATCCATGAGAAAATCAAGATGAACTTCACTGAACAATCAGTCTAATGAGTCACATAACAAAACTCATCATCAGAATTCTGATGATCAGAGTGCGCAGCAGAATTAGACTGGAAATAGGATTATAACAATGTGATTTTGTCAAAGACACTGATACAAGGAATGTGATATTGATGCTTAGATTGCTATCAGAAAGTGCAATAGAAATGCAAACAGATGTGCACCTGTGTTATACTGACTATGCAAAGGTATTCAACAAAGTACGCCACAAAGACCTGATAGAGATGCTTGGCAACCTTGACATATTCAGGAAAGAACTTAGAATAATCAAGAATGTTTACTGGCAGCAAGCTGCCTGTATATGAACAGAAAGCAAATTGAGCAGATACACAAAGATAGAAAGGGGTGTAAGACAAGGATGTGTCTTCTCACCATATCTATTCAACTTATACAGTGAGCCCATTCGGCGAGCTCAAAGTCCTGCCATGTTTCATTATTGGTGGTCACAGTCTGAACAATATAAGATACACAGATGATACAGTGCTGATAGCAGATACAGGAAAGAAGCTACAAAATCTCCCACAGAAAGTAGTTAAAAAAGCAGAAAGGACTACAGATCAACTACAATAAAACTGAATGCATGGTAATCAGTAAAAATAGGAGTTCAAAATGACAATTATAAGTTGGTGATACAAAAATCAAACAGTTGCAGAAAGTTGAATACCTGGGAAGGGTTTTGACAGAAGACAGAATGTGCGATATAGAGGTTCAAAGATGCATTGGCATGGACAAGGATGCATTCCAGAAGCTGAGTAGAGTATTAAGAGACAGGAAAATTTCACTGGAAACAAAGAATAAAGTACTGGATTGAACTGCTAAAATTGTAATTCTACAGTCAGTCAGTTAAGTCCCATAAAGGATACACGCTTTGGGCAATCATGTCTCAAAAGAGACATGACTGACTGGGCAGAAGATTATCCTGCAGTAGATTGCCATTACTTTCTGCAGTAGACTGGCTGCCAGCCAAGGCTGTAGAACCTAATCTGATCTATTATTTAACCCATAACTGGAGGGAAGAGACAGATTATCTTTCCTAAAGGTATTTGTGTGTAAGTGAATGCAGGGCATTCAACTGGAATTTGAACTTGGTACTCCGATCTCTCATTCCGAGTCAATATCCACTGTACCACAATTCTACAGACAATAGTAAAAAATGTAGATTAGAAGTTAGCTCATAATGAGGCAAACAGGTATCCCTTTAACTTGAAAAAGTCTATCTTTTATGGATAGCTGCTCTAGACTAAAAGAGACTGTGGTGCATAAAATCAAATCTAACCATACAGAATTATTCCTTATTTTCCCCTGATTGCATAGTACTGCCAGAATTGATGTCTAGTAGCATTAGTCATAGCAATATTATAGTCACTTTCATTATTAATATTAGACAAAGGATCTTATATTTTATTTTCTGTTCAGGCTGATTACTAACAGAATGCCTATCTGAGTCATTGAAATAAAACTTAGCGGAAATTAAGATGAAAGAAATATTAATAAGAATTAATAATGGTTGACAGTACTTCATCTTATAATCAAATTGAATGTAAAATTATTATTAAGAAAACCATTGAAACATTAAGTTAAATAACTGTTATGTCGCCAAGTATAAATGAATAACTCAACAACAGAATCAGAATATAAGTTGTATTCCGCGGAAAGACGGTTAGTATGTACAGAAGTGATTAGTAATATTTACAATAGAAAGATACAAGAGTCCAATCCGTCGTAAGGTGTGTGTATACGTGATTACTTCCGGTACACCACCGGAAGTGTGACTAACTCTTCACTGACTCGCACTGACTCTTCAGTAACTCATTAGAGACTCTCAAGTGACTCTCTACCGACTCCCTTGTAGAGAATCCACCATTGCTATATATAGCAATGGGAACAGTCCATTTGTAGTCAAATAGGAGCGGTGCCCTAACAATAACTAAAATTAATAGATAACTAGTAGTACCCATGATTTCAAAGTTTTGCTATTTGAATCATAATAATAATCAGTTAATGATTGAATAAATGAGATAAAACTGGACTCGTTAGGAATACCTACACCAGACTTCCCACCCAGAACTAAGGCTCAACTAAATAACGTCCACATTTCACCCTCGCTGGTCGCCAAGATAATTGCGCAACTTGATCCACACAAAGCGAGCGGCGGTGACGGAATCCCAGTCATAGTACTGAAGAAATGTGCCCCAGAACTCTCCTCTGTCCTCTCTAAACTCTATAACCTCTGCCTATCTGCTTCCTGCTTTCCTGCCTGTTGGAAGTCCTCCTGCGTAGTACCTATATTTAAGAATTCTGGCGAACCCTCAGACCCCGCCAATTACCGTCCTATTAGTCTCCTTCCAATCTTTGGCAAAGTTTTCGAAGCCATTATCAACACCGAGGTGATTCAGCACCTTATGACCAACGGGCTTCTCTCTGACAAACAGTATGGGTTTCGCTTCACCAGGTCTACTGCTGATATGCTAACGACCATTACCGAGTACATATACCAGGCACTCGACAAGAATGGTGAAGCCCGAACCGTTGCCTTGGATATCTCCAAAGCATTCGACAGGGTCTGGCATGCTGGCCTCTTGTGCAAACTGCGGAGCTATGGGATAACTGGACATCTGTTTGACCTCATCCAGTCCTTCCTCTCTAACTGCACATTAAAGGTGGTATTAAATGGGCATGCCTCCCAAAACTACCAGACGAACGCGGGCGTCCCTCAAGGTTCTATCCTAGGTCCCACGCTCTTTCTGATCTACATTAATGATCTCCCCGACACCATTAGATCCCAAGTTGGCATGTATGCCGACGACACAACAATCTACTCCCGCATCAATCAGAAACCAGGTCTGGACGACAAAGTGAACCTCGCTGCCACACTTGAAAGGGACCTCCAATCCGTAGTGACCTGGGGTAGGAAATGGTTGGTAAATTTCAATGCCTCCAAAACAAAGCTGTTATCAACTAACCACCATAGACAATTGCATCTACCTCCCATTAGCATGGGACAGGCTAGCCTCCCAGAGAGTAAAATACTACGCCTCCTTGGCCTTACACTCTCGGCGGACCTCAAATGGAATGACTATATTGAATCCATTGCCAAATCTGCTGCTATGAAAGTGGGCTCCCTGTGCAGGGCCCGGAAATTTTTCCCACCTGAAACTATTCTGCACATATACAAATCTACCATCCGCCCGTGTATTGAATATTGCTGCCATATCTGGTCGGGTGCCCCTGCTGCTCTCCTTGGGCTTCTTGACAAAATACAAAGGAGGATCTGTAACGTGGTTGATACTGACTTGGCAGACCAGTTGCAGCCGTTCTCACACCGGCGTCATGTGGCTTCCCTGTGCCTCTTCTACAAGTACTTTCATGGCTTCTGCTCCGATGAGCTTAGATCACTGGTGCCGCCTAAGCACGAATTTACACGAGATACTAGATTAGCAACTAGGTCCCACCCTTTTACAGTTAAACAAATAAGATGTAACCGTAAATTCTACTCCAACAGCTTCTTTTCTCGCGCTTCCTGCCTGTGGAACTCCCTTCCACAAGTCTGCTTTCCCGACAGTTACAATCTCCAGGTGTTTAAATGTAGGGTCAATAGACACCTCCTATCACACTAACTCCCAACTATTCTCACAACACTCTCATCTACCCAACCCTCATTCTCGGTATCCTCACCCGCCTATCACCCACCCTCTGTTATTTCCTATATTTAATCAGCCTTTCTCCACTCTACGTAGCCCCCTGCACAGTAGTGGCAGTGACATGCCTTGCTCGGGGTGAAACGCTTATAAAAAAAAACAAAAAAACTCTCATTCATTCATTAACTTAAGAATTTCCCATGAAAATTTTCTTATTGCATTATTAAATATTTGAGCTTAACCACTTTAACAAAATATTGCAATAACAATCAAGAACATGAATGCAGGTCATTACTTAAAGAAATAAGAGGGTACAAATGAAAAGATTTGAAAGTGAAAACTTTTTCCATTTCACTGAAACAGATTTTAAGCACATGAGAGCATTATTGGCTGCTCATTCAATGAATGTCAAATGTTTCCTTATAGGGAAACAGCTAATATTAACATTAACATTATCTACTCTCTCTTTCTTTTTTCCCCACTGAAACCAAACAGCCTCTTTGATATATCTTTCCTGATCAAAATGAAATGGAGTTATTTATACAGTATAGACAGAGCTAACTAAGAAATGCAATAGAAAGCAGTAATAATATGATATTAGGTCATGATTAATTTGTCTACAGAGAAAGTGTAAAAGAAAGTGAGAAAATTTTCTTTCATTTAATCAATTTTAATTAGTTGTCAACTTGGACTATTTGATATAAATTTCAGAATATTCAAATAAGATTTTGATATGATTTAATTTGACATATATAGAATTATCCTGAGAAAAACTTCCTGGAAAATATTTTATCAGTCCTCATACGCTCTTTATTTTTATTTTGTTTCTGTATTTTGTTTACATTTTTCTATTTATTCCACTAACTTGTCAATGGGATTTTATCTGAAAGTTAGTATTTACTACTAAGCCTTGAAGGACCTTTAAAAGGGAGTTTCACACTTCTTACAATATTCTGATCAGAAGCCTTACTGCCAGATGTAGATTATCATCATACCTAGGATGTCCCTTTGCAAATATGCTTCTTTTTTTCTTCCTTTTTTGTTACATGATACTATATTTGCTCATCAAATAATTGTGTTTCTCTTCAAAAATAATCTTTTATTTTTGTAAACTTTATAGGGCTTATGTAAAATGTCAACTGAAATAATCTCTTTTTTGCTTCTTTTCTAAGAAACTTTCAAATAATGATTCTTACTGATTCTTTGGCAATTGATGATTAAAAGATGAAATACAAAATGGAAAAGCAACCATTAATCCCATAATATCAGTGATTTAGGAGGATTAATCAACCATAATTATAATATTTCATTCAAGTCAGAATTCAAAAGATGCTTTCTTATATTCTCTCTCTTAATATTTTCTTGAATAATTCCATCAAAATGTTCATGTGTGAATCCCATTTATTTGCAGATTCTAAATTGAATTTGATGGTGTGTGCATAATTTACTCAAAGATTAAACAAAATTATTACTTACCGTCTCATTTGTAAGGCTAAATATTAAGAAAAATCTTGTTACATTTTATGATAGAATATATTTGTTGTAATTTCAGGAATATAAATATTGACACAGGTTATAAGAAAGATATAACATGAAGTGAGTAATAAGATATCTTAAAGTTATTGAGTGATGAAAGTACAATATTGCAAAAATGTGAAACAGAGTTCAGCAAAGAAAGAAATGGATAATGTTGGCAAGATAAGAGTGTACAAAAAACAGGCTTTACATAGGTCATAAAAATAGGTTTGAAAAACATTATAAGAGTAATAAACAAAAAATGGCTAACAAGAAAATATCTGAAGCAATTGGCATTGCAAATGTAAACAGTAGTCAATAAAACTATTACCTTTAAGTAAATATCACAATGGGAAATGTTAGGGGAGAAAGTACATGAAAACTGATTTCTCAATTTTTATTCATAAATAAACAGCTATATTCAATGTTTATGACAACTGGACAAATCAACCAACAAAATTTTAAAAAATAACAGTGGGGAAATAATGTTTTGGGAATAGAATTGTAGTCAGTCAAATTATAAATCCTTTCAAATTTGATGATGATATATGCAAACACTTATTGTAATTTACTGGACAAAATGTTTTTTTTGGTGTTAAAGGTTACAACCATGATGTTTTAGTCTAAATATTATATTATTGCAAGTTTATGCTCCTTCACATCCTGTAAATCTGCCTATTACCACTATGCCAAAATATTTCAAGGACAACAAATTAAAGAAATAGTAACTAGCCTATCCAGACATTAATCTAATAGAAAGCTTGGAATTTAATAGAAAGCTTGGGATCCATCATTAAAATTCAAGGAAAGGTCACAACCATGATGTTTTAATCAAAATATTATATTATTGCAAGTTTATGCTCCTTCACATCCTGTAAATCTGCCTATTACCACTATGCCAAAATATTTCAAGGACAACAAATTAAAGAAATAGTAACTAGCCTATCCAGACATTAATCTAATAGAAAGCTTGGAATTTAATAGAAAGCTTGGGATCCATCATTAAAATTCAAGGAAAGGTCACAACCATGATGTTTTAATCAAAATATTATATTATTGCAAATTTATGCTCCTTCACATCCTGTAAATCTGCCTATTAACCACTATGCCAAAATATTTCAAGGACAACAAATTAAAGAAATAGTAACTAGCCTATCCAGACATTAATCTAATAGAAAGCTTGAAATTTAATAGAAAGCTTGGGATCCATCATTAAAATTCAAGGAAAGAAGATCTGTAGCTATAGGGAGATGGTTAATGTTTATTAATTTGACCTTGTGTCAGATATAACCAAATTCCCTCCAGCTTACAGACTTATTCAGAATTATTAGAAAATTATTATTGTTATCATCAGAATTATTACAAGGTTTTCATCATCATTATGAGAAGGTTATCATCAGAAGGTTGGTTTGTAGATTGGTTGCAGAAAGTTGTAGTTTGTGTGGATTTTTCTGGAATAGTGTGGAATAAAAATATACATTTTCATCTTAAAATAGAAATTTATTTATTAAAAGGATAATATAAATTGTATTAGAAATTAATGTTCAATGAGAAAGTTAAGGGTATCAAGAAATGTTTGTAGTAATAATTTGTTGAAAAGAGTTTATGAATACGGATGTATGTATGTATAAGCATTTGTTTGGTAGGAATGTCTTTTAATGGAGAAGAAGTAAAGGGAATCAGCACACAAGAAAGAAGGAGGAGGAGGACAAATGTCCAGGTCACTTGAAGCTTCTCCCTTTACATATTAGCTTGTTGTCTCTGCTGCTTCCATCCCCTGACTGTCTAACTGACATTCACTGGGGCCTTTTGTAGTATTTAGATTTTTTGCACTGGATTGCAAAGTCCCTTTAGTCTTGCAAACCACTTCCATTGGTCAGAAAATCAATTTAACATCTACTTGCAAAATCCAGTTTTGACATTTTCTTAAAGCACATGGTCAATCCTTTGGAATTCACATGTCATTGTGAATTTTTGTAAAAGCAAAGAAGAAAGTTGATTTTAATTTTTAATTACCTATCCCACAGATCTGTAGAATGCAATAAAACTTTAATTTTAACTGCATTAATTGTAAATGCAGTAAAACTTTAACTTTTACTGTTAAAGTTAAAACAATAGTGTTAAAGAATATAAACAACAACCAGTTGTAAGTATAGTGAACAGGATATTTTTTTGACCGAATGCTGTACGACTGGTCTCTAAGAGAATGTCATCCAGAATGCCCCTTGTGGCCTCCCCTCTTCCTCATGTTCCCCTCGCAGCCCCTCTCAGGTTCAAGGGAAGACAACCGGTCTTCCAAACTTGTGGGATAGACTGTGTTACAGCCTATGACAGCACCAGGACCAAGCCATCTATCGGATTCATTTCTCTTATAAAGGACAAGATCACCATTTTTATATGAATCTGGTATGCTAGTCCTGACCTAATGACGAAGGGCATGTCTTAATTTTTCAGAGGCTTCACACTCTATGAACCCTTTTCTTGCAGCATGCATGGCATTGAGGTTGTCTACGACAATTTCGCTGGTACTGATGCCTTTTAGTGCAGGAAGTTGATTATTCAAAAGGAAAGGCAGGTTAGGATTTCTTCCAAAAACCAGCTAGCTAGGACTGTAGCCATGTGAGTTGTGAAGTGTATTCTTTGCATTGACAGCCCATGATAGTGCAATTTCAAGATTGCACTTAGCGTCTTCTAATGTTTTCTTGACCAATTTCTCCCAGAACACCATTGTGCCTTTCATTTAATCCATTACTCCAAGGAGATTGGGCGGCAGTGGTGCGTACTATGATGTTCAAATTTTGGGCCATGTCCCGAAAAAATTGGTTGTCAAATTCCCTGCCATTATCAGTAAGAAAAGCTCCGGGAGTGTCAAAATATGCAACCCAGTGTTTAAAAATGGCAGTAAGGATATCAGAGCTTTCCTTACTAGGTAGCCTGACACCAATGCTATATCTGGTGGCATGATCGACCAAGTGTAGTACTTTGTGACCATTGATTTCTTTTATGTCTATAGCTACAGTCTGGTTGAAATGGGTCCCTAAAAAAGAAAATCCAACAACAGGTGGGGGTGCAGTTTTTTTATATCTAATACAGGTCTGACAAGCAAGGGGAAGTTCCATTAAAATATCCATAAACTCAGCATCCTTTAAACCAGAACTTTTAACGAGGTCACATAATTTTTTTGCACTAGGATGGCTAAATTGTTAATGTAGTTTGGTGGCGATTTTTAATTTTTCCACCTTGCTCTTTTTATTAATATTGTTTAAAAATAAAATATACCATAACTTACCATGGTCTAGTGGAGGTCTCGATATATGGGTGTGGTAATGGCCCGACGTGGTGCAGAGTAACTTAATTTTCTTGCCAAACATCTCTGCTGTATCATTATTGAAGTTAAGGTATGTCTGGGCCCTTTTCATTGCTGCTTTGCTTAATAACAGTGGGATATCAAGTTCAACAATGTCAGTTATTATTTTAACGTCTATTTTTGCAATGACGCACGGTAGAGTTACCTTTTTTATTGATTTTAATTTCACTCCATCCCCAAATTTAAAGGTCTTTGTCCCTTTTTGGGTGGAAATATTTTTTCGTGTGTCCTCAGACAAAGTTTTGAGGAACAAATCGAACCACTTCTTTCCGCATATGGTAGAGGTTGCCCCAGAATCCAATATGGCGGAATTAATTGTCTCTCCGAGTAAAGTATCAGGCTCCTCGTGGTTTAGCAAAACAAGGTTCGTGACTTTTTCACAAGTTTCAACGATATTATTATCTGCATGGTAATAATCGTTTTGGTGTTCATTTAATAACACCATATTCTCGGTGGTTTGCCTCCTATTATAATCGTTGTTTGGCTTGGAGTAGGGGCAGTCGTTAGCGTAATGGAATTTGCATTCACAAATGTAGCAAGTAGTGGTCTGACCATTCTGCAGGGGGATATGTCCAAGTTTCTTTACATATTCATCCTGCCCAATCCTGATATTTTTTGGAAGCATGCTGGGCCCATAACCCAGAGGTCCGTAGATCGTAACTACGCCCTGCTACCAATGTTAAAGAATATAAACAACAACCAGTTGTAAGTATAGTGAACAGGATATTTATTGTACCAAATGCTGTGTGCGACTGGTCTCTAAGAGAATGTCATCCAGAATGCCCCTTGTGGCCTCCCCTCTTCCTCATGTTCCCCTGGTGGCCCCTCTCAGGTTCAAGGGAAGACAACTGGTCTTCCAAACTTGTGGGATAGACTGTGTTAGATGTTAACAAATAGAATGTTTTTTTTATCTATAAAAAGCCTATGAATATAATAAAGACCAATGAAAGTTATGTATGTCATGATGTTTTTATTGGCATATAAAATAAGAATTTATTCATGTTTTGGGCATCAAATATGTTTTTATGGCTTATATCTTTTGAATTTATTTCTAAACATATGCTGCCCTTGTTTGCATAATAAAATCTGGCATTCCAAAAATCAAATTAAAGATAGATACATTAAAGATATATTTGTCTCATAAGTATTACCTGAAAATTTTACCAACATGTTTTGCTTAATACCATTTTTTTAAACATTGACTTACACTATAAAATCTACCATTGTCTATGTCTATTTAAGATTAGAAATATTTTTGGCAGAAATGTTGTTTTCTATAAAGCATTACAAACAAAATAACAATCAACTTACAACAACATGATTATATGTTGTGTGTTTACAGTTCTAACTTACAAACAACTTAATTGTTTGATCATCTCTCTTTCTAAGATATTTCATCTGTTTAATTGATATTTTATTACAAAAATCTTCATTGGTGATACATTGAGAAAATCAATTTTTTTTTTTTTTTTTTAATCATTTCACCCTGAGCAAGGCAGAAACGCTACTGATGTGCAGGGGACTACATAAGTGTAAAAAGATCAATTAGAAGAGAATGAAGAGGAAGACAAACCAGTTAGAAAGGAGCAATAGAAAGCTGAGAATGCAGGTGTGATGACAGTTTCAAAGGTGGAGAGAAAGGGAAGGATATATTTTTTTCCAAATGAAGCATGAACACCAAAAAGTGAGGAAAAAAAAATGAAAAAATACAGATTTAAGAAATAAATCGTAACATACCTCACAGTTTAACACAGGAAATTTGAATTAAGAAAGTTTCACTCTTCAATTCTTGCTTTTCCCAAAAATCAACATCGAAGTTAAGCTGCTTGGTAAATTTGAATTCAAAGAACAGACCATAGCAGGGAGGAGTAACAAGTGGCTGCTGATACCCTGGCTAGGATAGTTTCGCATAACAGAATAAATAAATAAATAAAAATCCCAAACTTTTAATTAAAGCAACAAATATCAAATATCTTCATTTAAAAATTTAATTTTTGTGAACAATTTGCTTGAATAAGTTGCATTCAAAGACAATTACTATGTGAAAGCATTTGATAGCTAACCACAAAAGATAAGACTTTATTTTCTTCTTTTCTAAACCAAAAAGGCAATCTCACTTAATGGTTGGTGAATTGTCAATGAAAATAGTTTTTAGAAAAGTTGCTGACTTATAATTACAACACTTTTTTTTTTCATTGTTCAGCACATAGTTCTCAAAAAATTTATTTCCTGGAAAAGTTTTTGTTGTGGGGAATTACCTATACACTAATATGAACTCTACCAGACTACATAAATACCGAGAGCTATCTACTCTCGGGGGTAGTAGTAACAGCAGCTACAATACTCATTTGTTAGTACGTCATTCCGGTGCTAAGTACTATTATACTCTATTTCTTTGTACACTGTCCCGCTTTTGTAATATAATATTGTTTCCAACCGTATACCGTGTCCAAGTCTTTCTTGTGATATTTTTTCCAGGGCCACATCAGTTTTATACAACTTTATTTGGCCTGAAACTAATTTAGTTTTTGTTTTTATTGTTAAGCTCCTTATAATTGTTTCTGTTTAACATTTAGCCCTTTGCATCATTCATAAACATTATTTTCCATTTTACTGTATGTGGAATCCCCTCAAAATATAGAGTTTTATATATCAGTTCTACTAATTTGAAATTTCAGTAGCCTGGCTCTCAATTTCAGTCAAGATTGTTTTAGGTGTTGTCATAGAAGGATATGACAACACAACCAAGAAACTGAAATTCAACTTGATTTGGCAAGACTAACATTTTTCCAGAAGTTGAGTAAAGTATTAAGAAACAGGACAATTTTGCTAGAAACAAGGAAGAGAGTACTGGATTGCTATGTGTTGTCAGTTCTTCAATATGGCAGTGAATGCTGGACAATATCATCAAAGACAAAGGAAAAACTTGAAGCAACTGAAATGTGGTTCTACAGAAGGATGCTGTGAATATCATGGATTGAGCATGTGAGCAATGACGAGGTCCTAGAAATGATGGAAACAAAAAGGAAATTAATACTGAGCATCAGGAAGAGACAGTTGAAGTTCCGGGGACATGAGGAAGGAAGGCTTGGAGAACCTGATACTAACAGGCCAGGTAGAGGGAAAAAGAGACAGAGAAAAGCAATGGATAATATATTTGAACAACCTAATCAGGTGGATGTTAGAACGAGGGTTGCATGGTGTAACAGGAGAAGGTGTGCTATGAGCCAGCAGGAATAGGGAGATGTGGAAAGCCATGATCACCTATGTCATGAAGGGACAGAGCACCTAAAAGAAGATCATTTTGCTTAACAAAAATAGCCACCTACAGAGTGTTAATGATTAAAAATTTTAAAAAAAATGATCCACTTTATTTCAATAGTTTTCTGTTCTCTGTTTTTTAAATAATTATGTAGCTTATATATATGTGTGTGGATAGTGTAATAGATATTTGTGCAGAAAATACATAATGTGTTGAGTCCAAATTTTGGGCTTGTCTGTTTTGTTCACTTTTACACAATTAACCTTGGAAAAGGCATGAATCCATCTCTTCTCTCCCTTGCTGAGTTAAATTGCAGGGTAGACTGGACTTTCTTACCCTGCAATGCTTTACATTTACGGCATTGCTCGGGTGTAATGAAAGCTTTAAAACTAATCCATGGTCCTGGACATTGGTATGAAAGACTAAAAAGCAATAGTTGCTTCCAGTTAAAGCAAAACCGTAGACCTGAAAGAAAAATGAATGGATGTAAGTCAAATTTTGATTCCCTGGTATCAATATCAAATCAGTTTTTTTCGTTGTAAACTGAATTTTGAAGGCTAAATAAGTCCTCTGAGTAAATGGTATCATGGCTGAGACTAAGAACTACAATTATACCTACTTGGAGCCAAATCCAAAGCAAAAACTAAAATAAAAGGGCTGAAAAAATACAGACATACAGGAAGATAAACAGACACACACACAAACATCTTGCTTTTTATTTATATATATATATTATCGATTTTCTGCACTATTGTAAGAACTGCAACCTTGAAACTTCTGAATATCATTTTTTATGTCTTTGTCTATGTGTGTATCAAATTTGATTAAAATCGGGCCACTCCTTCTGTAACCCAATTTTTTCGATTATCAATTTTCGATATTTATCAGGGGTACCTCGACACAAAACCTAGTTAAGAACACTCGCAGACGCTTATAATACAACTGTGTAAATTTTCAAGAAAATCGGTTCAGCCGTTTCGGAGTCCATAGGTAACAGACACACACACACACATACACACACACATACACAGAGACAAAGTTCCATTTATAAATAAGTTTAGATTAGATTAGATAACATATAACATTTTTATTTAAACTCTTGTCTAATCTTTACCTAATGAATTTACATGTAAACATATTTTTATTCAAGTATTATTTTACATTTTTATGATAAAATCTTATGCATTTAATTCGTTGAACATAAAATGGTACATGTGACTGCTTATAGATTCAAATCCCAGTGATAAATAATTTATTATTGTGGAGTTATTTTGGATTTACATGTATCCTAAAAATTTTACCTTTGATAGTTCATATTTTGATTCATAACCATTTAAACAGCGTTTATTCCTAGGCTGATAATCTGTGGAAGTGAGTAGCCAAGGTCAAAATACAAAATAAGTCACAAGACTTCTCCAACAAACAAAATTTACAATCAGCAATAAAAAGAAAAAAACATGGCAAATATAAAGTAAAGCAAGCAAACAATATATACAAGGCAAATTTACAGTAATAAGCAATGCAACAGTCAGTCAGTTAAGTGCCATATGTGATACACGCTTGGGCGATCATGTCTCAAAAGAGACATGACTGACTGGGCAGAAAATTATCCCGCAGTAGGTTGCCATTGCTTTCTGCGGTAGACTGGTTGCCGACCAAGGCTATAGAACCCAATCCATCCTGCTATTTAACCCATAACTGAAAGGAAGAGATGGATTAATACCTTTCCCAAGGGTATTTGCGCGTAAGTGAATACAATGGATTCAACTGGAATTCGAACTCGTCTCCCCAGTTTCTCGTTCCGAGCCACTATCCACTGTACCACAACGCACATCAAAAAAAAAAAAATGCAACAGTAATATGTCAAAAAGTTCACAATCTCAGAATTGGAATTGACACACAAAAACAAGTTTGGACAAGCGAACGTAGGCAAAACAAGACAAGACAGATCAGGACTGAGTCAGATAAAAACGAGGACTGACCTATTAGTGAAAAAAAACATTCCAGCATGCATATGTGTGTTTTTGCCTATAAAATGGGGAAAGGGTCATTCCCTAGAAAATTGGAATCAACAATTATGTTTTTGCATTTGTTATACAGAAAATTATTAAAAAAAGCTTTTCATATTTTTGCTTTACTTTCTGAAATAAGCATTTAACTGTTTCTATTGATTGAATAAATTGTTTATTTTTATTTTAAGCATTGAATAAAATGTTTTAAAAAGGTTTTAAATAAAATAAAAAATAAATTACAATCAATTCAATTATTTATGATGGTATTTAATGTTACCAATAATAGATAATATGATTTTTACCTATCTTCAGTTAGAAAGTAATTCACTTGGTTTTAAATAAAACAAAATTTGCTTATTTTTGTGAGAAAAAGAAACTAGGGAGATTCCTACACCTTGTTTATATTAGGATATTTTTTATCTTAGAAAAGAAAACTGGAATTGAAATGACAAGTTAATATTTCATTTTTTGCTCTTATTCTTGATATTAATCTATGTGTGTTGTGGTGCAATGGATATTGGCCTTAGAATGGGACATTGGAGAACCAAGTTGGGAAAGGTATGAATCCATCTTTTCTTCCAGCTATAATAGTGCAAGTAGAAAACACCTATCTATGAATCAAGAGAATTTAACAATTTGGATTAATGTTTTTTAATCTTAGATCTTCTAAGTAATTATTAATTATTTTATAATGGTGTAAACTCGATTTTATAAACTGTTTATAAAATTAAGAAAGTTTATGAACTATGCCTTTTCTTTCTCTTCACTAAAATAATAAACAAATTAAGTTTCCTTGTTGTTGAAAAAGGTTTTGATTACTTTTAAAAATCAATAACAGAAAAATGGTAATACAAGTGTTGTAAATTCATTCAGTTGTTTCTTAATGTTAAAATATGTCATATTAAGAGTAACAAAAATGAAAGTAAATGAACTCAAACTGTATTAATGCTGACCCAGCAAAATAAAAAAAAAAGAAAAAGGTCACAGTTTAGATGGAGCCTAAGTCTTGTCAGTAAAGTTGTGTATGTTAGTCCAAATCAATACTGAGTAAAGTTTATTGAGTAATATGGCCAAGCTTCAGCTGTTGGCTAGACAGCCAAGATATTTTAAGTTTACTATGCTATTCATAAAGTGTGTAGGCATTACATTAGCTATAGTACATTAAGTGGCCTAATGTAAACTTTGTTTTCTTAGTCTGTTAAATGAATGGGGATCAACTGCCTCTCAAAAAGTTCATTAAACCATTTCACTCATCTCAGAAGATTATTATGAAATTTTAATTTAAGAACTTGAACATAGAATTTTTTATTGTTTTTTAAACAAGATATTTTAGATGATACAATTACTTCTTTTAGATGCTCCGATTTCTTTTCGTATATTTAACTCGAAACTGCAAGTGTCTCTCTGAAATAACCAAAGCTAATCTTGAACTTAGTCAAACTAAATCAAGAAAATAGAAATAGTGAGAATATTACAGAAAGAAGACTTTTATATTATAAATAAAGACATGTAAAAATGTTGTTATAGCTTCTATAAGGAGCACAATAAAAAATATAAAGGAAAAAGAAATTGAATCTCAAATATAAAATAATTAAAAGATTTTACATAACAAAACTGAATTCTTTTGTTCCATTTAGATTTTTGTGCAACAGAAATTTTTGTACTGGTGGATGAAACTGAATGCTACTCCCTATAAGGGAACATATTCTTTAGGTATGTAACTATCAAAGGGGAACAACCATGATAATGATATTAATGATGCTTGCTACTGAATTATTTTTTCATTGCTATCATTCTTATTCCTCTTTTCTTTCTTTTTTTTTTCTTTCTCCACACTTTCTTCAATGAAGTAGATTCAAAATGTTCAAGGGTAGTTTCCCCCTACCAGCAAATCTTCATTTTGTTGCTTGTTGGCACTGAGCATGCTACTGTTGCTGCTTACTGCTGAAGCTGTTGCTACCAACACCAGTACGACTGCTTGGACTACTACTGCTGCAGCTACCAAAACTGCTGCTGCTGCTGCTCCAAGAGCAGAAAGACAGAAACTCATCAACAGAGTAGAAGCTGCAGAGTAATCATGGTGAGAAATGGATCAATAGTTACGGTGTTCCAACTGTCCATGGCAGCAGAGACAGCAGCTGCAGCCTCTGCAAGAACAGAATCACGTAACATTATGATGAGCCAACCTCACTATGATCATTAAACCACTTGTTTAAAAATTCCTTCACTTAGCATTGAAAAGTCTAACATTGAAAATTTTGTATTGATTTGCATCAGTAGTATTAATGATTGTTAAGATATTAACAGAGAGGTAACAGAAAGGATAACGTATGTGTGCTGGTCTGCTGTCTTTCCCACCCCACCTTTGCTTAATCTCCCTTTCTGTTCAAAATGGTATGATCCCCCCATTCATTTGTTCATGGTATGTGATACCAAAGTCTGTATCAGGTTGACAATTTCTATCATACGGAAGCTATGTGAAACAATACATTTGCAACACTAGTATCTGTACCATTTACGTCTGGATCTGGGCTCTTACATTTTACATCTACTGTCAAAATATCCAGTTCTCCATCTACAAAGAGTAAGTGACATTTTTTTTTCTTTTTGTTTGCCTCTCTCATTTTCCTTACTTTCTTCCATTCTACTTTTCATTGTCAATGTTGTCCTCTAGCTTTTCTATCACATGTAGAAAATCTCCTGCTTTTCTTTACTTACTATCTACTTTAATATATCAGAACGCTGTACATACATATGTATATATATGTTCATATAAATTAAAAAGAAATATATATAAGTACAAATAAATAGATTTGTTTATGTGTGTGTATATATATATATATGTTGCACCCTCAAAAATCTTCATTTATATTTGATTGATAATGTTGATGATGTTTGATAAACAGTCAATGCTTCGTTCAGCTAGAAGTCTAACTGGGAATGCTCTAACCATGGAAAGAATTCCTAGTGCTATCTAAAACAGTTGTGCATCTTCTCTTGCTAACACCGGGTGGGAAAGATTATTCATTACATGTGTAAGCCAGTTTATAATGCAAAGTAAGGGTGCATGCCTGTTATCATGAACAAAAATGTTAACACTTGTTTTCAAAGCCATTTATTTTGGGGAACTACTAGTTGCCTTGCTCATGGCCCTGAACAATAATACATATGGTTTCAATGAACATGTACCACCATTACATTGAAATATTCCTAACAAATGAGTTTTCATTCTAGACACAAATATTTGCCACCTTTATTTAACGAGTTCCTTGCATATAAAAGATAGGAAACGTCGAATCAAATTATTCACCTGTTCTTATCGTGCTGTCATTATTTTTTTATTATCTTATTTATATTTTTTGTTTTGATCACTTTATTTATTCTTTCATATCACCATTTTTTTTTCTTTTCTCTTACTATTTTTGATCTCTCTATTTATAGATACATAAATATGGGTAATGCTATATTAAGACTTAAAGCTGTCTCCTTAAACTAAGAATTTTTTGCTATACATTATATGACAAAATTATTTAAACCTTAGAATATTACTTAAATTAGTTGAAATATAATGTCACTTAAATTAAAATTAAATTTTTGAATACGCTCTAATTTTAAATTTTAAAAAAATATAAATATAAATGCAATATACACAAACATACTTTTTTGTTAGAAAAATAATCATAAAATCATTTTTATATTGTATTAGTTTTAGAATCTTATTTAAATTTTTCTTCAACCAAAGTTTATCATTATAAAGGTTATAGTCTTTTAGTCACAAGTTAGATTTCTCAACTTGCTTCAGGCAAAATGGTTATTCACTGTAATTTTGAGAATTTGAATTAATTTTCAACTGAATAAAATTATAGATTAAAAATTATTTTATTATAATATTTTTCAAATAGATTTTAAAATAAAAAGACTTTATATATATTCTATCATTGTATACCATCTGCTAGATAATCATTATCTTTGCCTGTATAAGTTGTAGATACATTTAACTTATCTACTGTACTATGCTCTATTCATGATTGATCTCTATTGTATTTGTTTATAGAACTTTCTCATCAATAAAAACAAGTTCACTGGGTTTTTGCAAAGTCTGGATAGAAGATGATCTCATGCAGATTTTAAAATGTAATCATAAAGAAAATCATCTTTCTGGCATTTATATTCCTTCTTTTATTTTACACTGAATATTTGGGGATTTCACGTTCATTTTTATGATAAAATTAAAACTATTTATAGTTGAAGTTAAACTCTTTCCTAAGCTGTCCTACTTTATATTAATATGATTTAAGTCATTTGTTAGTGGTTTTTATGTCCATTTTTTTGTCTCTCCACTGAAAATATGCAGATGTTTATGTACGTGTATGTCACGTTCCCTAGATTTATAGTTGAAAATGTAATAAGTACGTTTACCTAATCACATCACACTAGTTTGTATACTGCTTTGACATTGATGTAACAGCATGTTACAAGACAATTACTAATATATGTACATGTGATACAAACTTGTTACTTAGTTCTTTAGTATAAGTGGAAAGTTTAAAAAATACATTCATAATCTTTGATCTCATTTGTAAAAAGTAATACATTCCTTACCAACAGTTATGCGTATTTACTTAGGGAAGCACACATGGGTTTTGGATCCAGGAATTTGGATTAGAATTTCTTATAGTAAAACTTGAAATACTGAAAAGCACTTAAATGAACTTTTGAATTTTTGAAGTTATTGAATGTAATTCTTATTTGATATCTATATTGGTTAATTGGCTATTTCTTTTCTTAATACATTTTTATTTTACTTTTTAATCAGCTAAAGTAGCATATATTCCAACACTCTTTCAATTTCAGCAAACTCACTCACTGATATAACCATTTATAGAATACATAAAAAAATTCTATTTTGATAAAAAATACAGAAATGTAGTTGTTAATGTTCTTGCACCTTGGATATTAAAATAATTGTTTACTATTTATTTAGAAATATTTCTATGTTTATTCATGCAGCAATGGGGAACTTTCTCAAAATTCCATTTTTTTATTTTAACTTTATTATAGAAGTAGTTCCCAAAGCCATCTTCTAACCCTAACCTCATATACTATATAACATTTTGATGGTTTCTTTGATCATATATTATTAAACGTTGAAGGCAAATGACATTATTTAATCTGAAGAAAAATCTTACTAGAAACATGTAAATAAATATATAAAGTTATATAATAGATTACAGAAAGTTTAACATCAAAAAGGTTACAAGCTGAATAGTTATAAAATAACTGTAAATAAGAAGATAAAAACTTGTACCTGACTATATATTCTGTAGTTTTAGTTTTCTTCAAAAATTGTTCAGTTTTCTAAAAATTAGCTATATCATAAAAGAAAAAATAAGTATGATGGCCTGAAAAATCTCAAATTTTCTTTTGTAAATTTTAATAATAAACATTCACAATAACAAGTGAAAGAAGCAAAACCCCAAAAATAGATAAAATTAAATTCTTAAATACCTTTCAGATTAAATATTTTTACCTTTAGGAGAAATTGAATATTACTTAATTAAATTAATAACATAATATTACTTAATTACATTAATAATATTACTTAATTACATTATTAATAATAATAACTATTTTAAATGTTAAGAATGTAAAAGGTTTCAGTGCTAATTTTTTTTTTTTTTTTTAAATTAAAATCTTAATACAGAGTTGAATACTAGTTTTTACTGGAAACTTTTGTACAAATTTAATACTAAAATTTAATAGTAAAAGTTTGCATATATGTGAAGAATTAGATATTGTAAGAGTTTCGGAATGAGAAGCCGGGGAGCCGTGTTCGAATTCCGGTTGAATCCATTGTATTCACTTATGTGCAAATACCCTTGGAAAAGGTATTAATCCGTCTCTTCCTTCCAGTTATGGGTTAAATAGCAGGACAGATTGGGTTCTATAGCCTTGGTTGGCAACCAGTCTACCGCAGAAAGCAATAGCAACCTACTGTGGGATAATCTTCTGTCCAGTCAGTCATGTCTCTTACGAGACATGATCGCCCAAGCGTGTATCACGTATGGCACTTAACTGACTGAAGAGTTTATCAATATACAAAATAGAGTGTGCATTCTATATCTATTTTCTTTATATTTGGAAATCCAAATATGCATCATTGTTTGATAAGAAAAAAAATTACTAAATCAACCACAAATTTTGCACTTGAACTTATTGAAATCAATATTAAAGTTATAGTTAAAAGTTATTTTGTTTTTTATTTCACTTCTGGTTAATATTATTTATCGTTAAGTTCATGTTAATATTATTGTCTTTGATCATTTTCAATACTTTTAACTTCAGTGTTTTTATTAGAATAAGAATGAGAAAGTATAAATAGCTATCAAAATGTCATTTAATTTTCAGTTGTTGGTAAGTGTTGCTTATTTTAGTAGTATTTATTAACCTACAATTCAAAGTTAAGACAAGGTTGACTTTTTTTTGTTTGTGACTACAAAAAGCAAGACAGAAATAATGTATTTCATAGCATAAAAACTGACAATCTGTAAATCTATTGTTTCTCCTTCAAAATTGAAATATAATTGTTATTACCTTTTACCTGGACCTTTCTTCTTTCCTTGTAGACTGTACACTCTATGAAGTTTGAAGAATAATATAGTCAAAACCTTATTAACTCCAGTTAACTTAATTGTAGAAACAAAGTTTGGAATAGTTTATTTTTACTTAGAACTTACAGAAAAAAACGTTATTAGTTTGCATGAATATCAACATCTTTTGCTGCTTATAGTATAACAACAAAGTTGGCTCAAATGAAATTTTTTAATACAGATGTCATTTAAAGACTGGTAACTTTACTTATGAGTATATTCAATACAGTTGGTTCATAAATCTTTTAAATTTTTGCAGAATAGAAGTTTCAACATAAGAAAATTAATGATTATTTTTTATGGAAATGGTTCACAATATTTTTTTTAATCATTTAATCCTAAACAAGGCAAAAAAGCCACTAATGTGCAAGGGGTTACTGAGTGTGAGAAAATATGAGAAAAAGAAAAAAGTTGAGAAAAAATATAAGAACTGGAATTAAGACATTATATAATTATTGACATTGCATTTAAATTTCTGAAGATCAAAGTTGACTGGAAATCAAGAAGCCAGAAAAGTGAGAAGTGCAAGAGAGGAAACTATTAGCATAGAACTTACGTTTACATCTAGCCATTTCAACTGTAAGATGATGAGACCTTGCCACCAATCTAGCCATACTCTTAAATTCGTAAAGTCTTGTTACTGAAGAGGAAATCTCCTTAGAACAATTACCACAAAAATATTTACATTCCTAACTTTTAAGTTACATTTTTACTGTAGAAAACATATTTCTGTTTTAGTTTTCTGTTTTAGCCAAAAGTGTTTGTTTTTATTTATCATTGATATTTCGGATTAAAAATGTTCTAATTTACTGTTTTGTGGAAAGATTTTATTTTTATTGAGTTTGATTAGCTTTGGATTATTTATTTAATTATTTACTGAATGAGTTTTGGCTTAAAGCTACAAATTTATCGTATCCAGTAAGGATCAAGCACACTATTCAATAGTAGTAATTTGTGAGACCAGCTAGTAAGTGATAGCACCATAAGAATGTACTTTTACAAGCAAATTGATATTTTATTTATAAATCAATCTGAAAATATATACCAGAGGAACATATATTTGATTAATATGGTATCTCTTATAGCTGAATAATTTATTATTTAATTAACGTACATGTCAGTATAGTTCCTTGTCATTCTATAATATACATCAGGATTCTATTCATTGATTTTGTTAACTTTTCTATTTTGATTTTACTTACAATAATATTTTTTTACTTCTTCCCAGAAATCTTCTTTACTTGACTATTGTTTCTCCTCTCTCTCTCTCTCTCTCTCTCTCTATATATATATATATATATATATATATATTCATTCACTAATGAATTAGAGCACTCTGGCTATTGTGCATGTATAGTGATAATATACATGCTGAAAAAGTCTGCCTTCTTCTACCATGCGCCCATGGCCCAGAGGTAGAATCCCCGACTGATGCCACTTCAGTCGGGTTTCAATCCTGGGTTAGAAGCAATCAGTGTCTAACCGTACTGATGAGCTGTGATACAGCAAAACAGATCTATCTGTGGATGACTATATATATATATATATATATATATATATATATATGATGGGCTACGAGTTTACTGAAAGTTTTCTATCTTGAAAGTCTTTGACTATTACATCAATTTGACATCTTGAAACATTTTGGCAAAATGGTCAATAGCTAGCTTGAGAGAATGTGAAAAAGCATTGTTTTGCATGAATGTATTATTTAACATGAAACCTCTTGGTTATGATCAGTAATACATTCAAAAATAATTTTGTTCAAGAGCTAACAATAATTTGCAGACTTTATCTTGATACCATCATAAACTTTGAAGAGCTAGTCCAAAGTATTAGTCTACCTCCTCACTGTTGTTTTCTAAGTTGTGACATTTGATTATTTTCATAAAAAGGTTAACCTTCAGTCCAGTTATTAGGTTCATCAAATGTAACTCTACATTCAACACTAAAAGTTACTGTTGAGAAATTAGTTTTTACATACATCATCTAAATTACATATTTCTCTTTATGATCTTTACTAAAAAGTTATCGTTTGGTGGCTCTCCTGTCTTTAACCAATGTTCTTAATATTCGGTATCTTTTCTTTATGCTTACATTTACAATTTACCGACTTCTTTAAATATGTCCTTGTTGGTCAATACAATTTTCTTGGTTACAACCATTTTTAATTTTCTTCAAATCTTTTTGTGATATTCCTAAATCTATTTTATTGCTTTTTCTTACTCTGCCAATATTTTCAATTTCTTTTTGGATTTGCTCTCTCAACTCTGTTGAACTTTTTCACTGTTTCCAACACTATGTTCCCATTACTCAATAACTTTATATCTTGTTTCTCTCTTAAGGTTATCTCTCTTCTGATTTATGGCCATCTTTATATATCTGAAATTAAAAAGTAAAAATCATTAATTATTCATATTTATAAAGAGGTGCTGAGAAGTTATTGCTTTAACCCATTTTCTACAATTTGATCAAATGACTAAACATCAGGTTTCTTTTTCTTTTCTGGAATACCTTCCTTGTCAAAAATATTTTTCAGCACCCTCTCATATATATAATGGAGTTTCTATGTATCATTAGTGAAATATTTGTGGGATATTTTTATTAAGAAAATATAAAGAGATAGCTAATTGTTGATGTCACACTAGATACAAATAAATCTAAGGTACACTGAAATACTGGATATGAAAATACATCAATATTAAGATTAATATTGACCTTAAAATGTCAAACAGAAAGTAATTGGTTTTGCTTCATTTTCAATGCTTTTGCTTTACTGGGCTTTCAGTCATGTTTTCATATATGAACTTATTAATGTTCATTGCAATACTGTAAAAGGATAAATCACTTGCCTGATTATTAATTCTGGAATAAACATTTAAAAACAAATGTTACAAATAAAATGGTTATATGCTAAACTATATATAAGACATAAACATATTTTTGTAATGTTGTAATTAGGGTTTTAAAAATTATATTAACTTTTCCCCCATCAATTGACTATGAATAAAAATAATAAATCAGACTATGCATAGAATATATTTATATTTATATATAGCTTAAGGTGTATCTCTCAAAGGCAGGTTATAATTAATCAAATAAATTTTCTTTTGTAACTCTAGAGATATTGTTTTTGAATGAATAATTGTTTTCTTTATTCTGAAATGGAATTGTATCATTCGTTATTTGTCAATTCCATTAAACACTGACTTTTGATACAAACTTCTATTAATGAATTCTCTGATCTTCATCAGACAATAAGATTCAGTGTAAGAATCTGATAAAATTTACAATATGCTCTATAAATACTTGAAGTTATATTTAAATTACTTCAAAGATAATAATAATAGCATAAGTTAACTATTTTACATGATTTGATCAATTTCTCTTTTAATGCATAAAATTCATTGATAAAAAATTGATCCAGTATACAACAAGCAGCGTACATGAATACAAAGATATAAGAATCTGTATACCTTAATATTGTAAAATATACAAGGATACATTAATAGGTTTACAGCATGAAATGGAGTTATTAGCTGAATTTTGATTTGATATGTTCACTCTATAATGTTTGATCTGTATGACTAATTATTAACATGGCAAAGATTTATGTCTGTATAAAATAAATGGTTTCTCATCATTATATTTCATAAGTTCTGATTTAATCTACATATATTTTAAAACTGTACATGTTATATTAGTTCTCTAAAATTATCTCTTTCGTTAGCTTATCCTTATATCCTAATTTGGTAGCTATGTTCTAGTGTTCTTCATGAAATATAAACTATGAGAATTCTTTTTGTATGTCAGTTTTGAAGCTTATCAAATATTTGTATTAAACAGGAACCTATACTGATAATAAAAATTGGAAACTGTCTGAGAATGAGGCTTGGAAATTATAGTAAGCTTGCTTCTTCGTGCAAGTTCACCTTGAATTAATATGAACTATTCCTGAAAATGATGATTCCCTTAAAAACTATGATCCACTTAAAAATGATGATCCACTTAAAAATAATAATCCCCTCTAAAAAGATGATCCATTTCAAACTGATGATTTCATTAAAAATGACAATCTACTTCAAAGTCTAGTAGCAATTCTAATGTTTTTTTTCTTTATGGGTCCTTGTTATAATAATTCTACTTTTTATGCATATCTGTACCCAATATAAGAAATTCACATGTTTCTTGTCAAAATAAATACAGTGAAAACAACACTTTCATAGTCAAAGAAAAAAAAATAATATTACAAGAAGTTGAACCAATTCAAATTTTATTTCTGGATCAGATACGAACTTTATTCATGTGTTTTTATTAGTGTTTACTTTTTGCTTACATGTGAAATAAATACTGCTCTTTTGAATTCATCAATTTAACCTCTGCCAAAAATACTAATACAATCATTATGCTTTCTTCCAAAATTATATTGTCATGGTTTTGGTTTTGTTTTTATAAAAGAATTTTGAAATTAATAATATTTATATTCATAACTATTTTGTCTTTAATTTCACCTTCACAAATTTAACCTATCAAACATTCAATCTACTTACCAAGCATTAATAATTGTAGTTTATTTAAAACAGTTGTAGTTAATCTCATTAATACATAAAAGAACTTTATATCAAAATATCATAAGTATATGAATATCAAAATATATGAATATCAAAATATCAAAATATCATTGACTAATATTTACATTTTCACATTTTTAACATTTAATAAGTAAGACTTTTAATTTTTCTTTTATATTTTCACATTGTAATAATATATTTGGTATCTTTTGTTTTTGTTTCAATTGCTGTTCAAACTGACATCCAGTCATCAACATAATGTCATATTCATTTATAAATTTTCATGCTAATGGTCAATTGATCAATGACAAAAAGTATTGTTCAGAATTTAACATGCTTGACTAAAATTTGTTGAATATAGCATCTATCTTTGGTCCAAAAAAAAATCAACAATATTTGAATATATATCATGAACAACATACAACCTCGTAGAAATTAAATTGTAGCACTTTCTTATTCATCCCATTTTTGCTTTCTACCTGATCTAGTATCTTCATTTCTTCTTCTCTCAAATAAAAGTATTCTATGAAATAGTTACTGATGATTATGGCACTCACAGATTTCAATAGTTTGCAATAATTTGTAACTCTTAAACAGTGAGAAAAAGTTATATGAATGCTGATGCCAAATGGGTAAAGAATGAAAAGATTCATTTTTTAAAGCTTATATTCATTTTAAATATCTATAAACACTATAGACATGATAATTGACCTCCTTTTAGATTATAAAAGAAAAAAAGAGGAAAAAGCAAATATCAGATTCCTGTTTTTTAACAGTATGATACTCCTTAAAGCTTGATACTCCTTGAATGCATGATGGAGTTGTGCATTCTTTACGCCACGTTATCAACATTTGTTGTTTTTTTTTTTTTTAATCATATCACCTCGAGCAAGGTGGTAACGCCACTGATGTGCAGGGGGCTACGTAATAGTGAAAAGATTGGAAAAGATAAAGCCGGAAATCATATCCTAAACAGGGAACAAGAGATGAGCCTCTTAACCTGTTCAATAGACATGAGTGGAATGTGAACCGGGCGATAGATAGATCTATCTACTCCAATTGAAAAAAAAAACAAAGTGAGAAGATTGGAAAAGAGAAAGCCAGAAACTACATCCTAAACAGGGAACAAAGGATGAGTCTCTTAACCTGTTCAATAGACGTGGGTGGAGTGCGAACCGGGCGATAGATAGATCTATCTACTCCAATTGAAAAAAAAAAGACAAAGTGAGAAGATTGGAAAAGAGAAAAGAGAAAGCCGGAAACCACATCCCAAACAGGGAACAAGGGATGAGCCTCTCAACCCATTCAACAGGTGGAGCGCGAACCGGGTAACAGATAGATCCATCCACTCCAACTGAAAAAAAAAAAAAGACAAAGTGAGAAGACTGGAAAAGAGAAAGCCGGAAACCACATCCCAAACAGGGAACAAGGGATGAGCCCCCCAACCCGTTCAACAGACATGGGTGGAGTGCAAACCGGGCGATAGATAGATCCATCCACCCACTCCAATTGAAAAATGCATGCAGCCACAGAAGAGTATTTTGTTATGCCAAGAAATGATGTAACTTCTTGAATTTTAATAAATTGTAACCTCATGAATCCTAGAGTTGCCAATTAGTCATTTTGACTCAAATTATGAATGAATGGTGTCTGTATCATTGGAAAAAATTTTTTAATCTTCAGTTGATGATATCTTTTAATCTCTAATGAAACAGTTGATCATTCCCACTATTTAACAGATAAAATGTGGCTGAAAAACATTATTTTGTGATTAAGTTTACTGAAGTCTGTGCAAACAATTTTGATTAAAATTATTCTGAAAAATGTTAGGGTAAGTCCTTAGGACTTACCAAAACACTACTGTAGCATTTTTACTATAGAATTATCTATGCTCATGAAGCCTCACATAATACAGTTCAGTGGTGAATGGAGGTAGAAGATTGTCTAGCGCCAGTCTACCAAAATGCCTCCAAAACTAAACTGCTCTCTATTAATCATCTGAGAGACCCTTTTTGCCTTCCATCAGCATGTTAACCTCCAGGAGATTGATATGTTGCGCCTTCTTGGGCTAATATTCTCAGCTAACATAACATGAACAGACTATACTGAATCCATTACTAGGTCTGCTGCTAATTTCTCCAGAATCTATCTAACATATCTATAAGTCTACCATACGTCCATGCATAGAGTATCGTTGCTATATATGATTCAGTGGTCCTGCTGTATATTAAAAGATCCTTGATAAAATCCCCAAAAGAATCAATCAGCAATATTATTTGTCTTGACCTGGCATCTCAGCTTCAGTCACTTTCCCACTGCAGTAAAGTTTCCTTCCTGTGCCTTTTTTACTTTTTTTTATCATATCACCCTGAGCAAGGCGGTAATGTCACTGATGTGCAGGGGGCTACATAAGAGTAAAAGATTAGATAGGAGGAGAGTAAAGAGAAAAACAAACCAGTTAAGGATGGGAATACAGGTGTGATGACAGTTGCAAAGGTGGAGAGAAAGAAAAAAATATACAGGGTGTTGTAGAAAGAAATAGAGTCAAGTGGTTAAGAGATTGGTATTGACATTGCATTTAAATTCCTGAAGGTTGTAGCCATCAGGAATGCAAGAATATGGAAGCGAGTTCTATAAATACATTCATGGTAATTGTTCATATGAGCTCTTTGTTATAGTAACTAGATTCTATGAGTTTAAGTGCAGTACTAGACTGGTGATGAGGTCTTATCAAATTACATTTGACTTGGCTAGATGTAACTGTAAGTTCTATGCTAACAGTTTCTTCTCTTGCACTTTTCACTTGTGTAACTCTCTTCCAGCTCCATGCTTTCCAGTCAAGTTCACTTTACAAAAATTCAAATATAATGTCAATCACAACTGTGTCTACAGCTATATCGTGTTGAATACACTGGTTCTCGTCCAATCACTGAAGTTAAGCAACATCGAGCCTGGTCAGTACTTAGATGAGTGACCGTTTGGGAATACCAGGTGCTGTAAACGTAAAGACCAAGAATGGTCCACCGGTCTTCCAGAGTTGGGCACAGGGCTAACAACTCTGTCCCATAAAAAACGGTTTGTTATGGAAACAGTAACAAAAAGTTACTGCTCTAGACACTACTGGGTGTCAAAGGGTGAGATGATGATGACTATCTACTGTATTCCTGATTACTCGTTTTGTTCCTACCTGTTTCTGTTTTCTAATTCTTCCACACCTAGTATTCCTGTGTGTCTTAGTGACTCTACTATCTTGCTTAAGGTGAATTTGGTTAAAACAAAATAAAAAGATTCAAAGTCCTAACTTTTTAGTTAGTTTCAAATACCAACCACAGACAACAGTGTGAAATATCTTAATCACGAGTCAAGCTTAATTACTTTGAATGTAAAAGAAAGTGAAAGAGAAATTAAGCGATCTTGAGTACCAGAATTACCAAAACCTAGTGAAAGTCAAAGACTGTTTTACTGGTGTGAATCTTCTTTTATGTGCCATGCCCTTTCAGGACATAGGTGATCATGGCTTTCCACATCTCCCTTTCTCTGCTGGCTCTTAGCACACTTTCTCCTGTTACACCACCCAAAACCCACTCTGCCATCAACTAGCTCAAGACCATAAATCTAGAATATAAATGTATAGAAACTAGCATGGCCACATAATGAGGGATCAGTTTATATATTGATTATAATACAAAATTAACCCCCCCCATTTTATATCCACATCATAATTTCTTATAAACAGTTTGCATATATATTCTTCTTTTATGTGCCATGTCTTTTCAGGACGTAGGTGATCATGGCTTTCCACATCTCCCTATCCCTGGTGGCTCTTAGCTCACTTTCTACTGTTACATCACCCAAACCCTGCTCTGCCATCCACCAACTCAAGCCCACATATCTAGAATATAAATGTATAGAAACTAACATGGCCACATAATGAGGGATCAGTTTATATATTGATTATATAGAATTGATCCTCCATTTTATACCCACATTATAATTTCTTATAAACAGTTGACATATATATTCTTCTTCTATGTGCCCTGTCCCTTCAGGATGTAGGCGATCATGGCTTTCCACATCTCCCTGTCCCTGCTGGCTCTTAGCACACTTTCTCCTGTTACACCACCCAAAACCTGCTCTGCCATCCACTAGCTCAAGACCATAAATCTAGAATATAAATGTATAGAAACTAGCATGGCCACAAAATGAGGGATCAGTTTATATATTGATTATAATATAGAATTGATCCTCCATTTTATACCCACATTATAATTTCTTATAAACTGTTGACATATATATTCTTCTTCTATGTGCCCTATGGCGATCATGGCTTTCCACATCTCCCTGTCCCTGGTGGCTCTTAGCACACTCTCTCTTGTTGCACCATGCAACCCTCGTTCTGTCATCCACCTGATCAGGTCCTTCTAATATATTATCCACTGCTTTCCTCTCTCTCTTTTTCCCTCTATCTGGCCTGTTAGTAACAGTTTCTCCAAGCCCTCCTTCCTCATTGCATGTCTCAGGAACTTTAGTTGTCTCTTCCTGATGCTCAGTATTAATTTCCTTTTCATCTCCATCCATTCCAAAACCTCATCATTGCTCACATGCTCAATCCATGATATCTACAGCATCCTTCTGTAGAATCACATTTCAGCTTCTTCAAGTTTTTCCTTCATCTTCAAAGATATTGTCCAACATTCACTGCCATATTGAAGAACCGACATCACATAGCAATCCAGTACTCTCCTCTTTGTTTCTAGTGAAATTGTCCTGTTTCTTAATACTTTACTCAACTTCTGGAATGCTTCCTTTGCCATGCCAATTTGCCTTTGGATCTCTGTGTTGCACTTTCCATCTTCTGTTAGAACACTTCCTAGGTGAATACTATACAGAATTATTCTACTGCTTTTGTCTTTTTCTTGTTTTTTTCGTTTGTTTTTAAGAAAACGCTGTAATATTATAAAATTAATCTTATAATCACAGAAAACATTTACCTTGTTTTCAAAGTTATTTCATATTCATAAATACAAATAATACAAATTTGTTTTATTTTAAAAAAATTAAAAATAAGTCAATTTAATTCAAAGTTAATTATTAAGTTTATATAATTATTTTTCTTTGCAATTTTTACTGAATTAATGTCACTTGAAAGAGGTATATTTCTAAAAATGTTAAAATTATTCTCACATTATTTATCTACTTTAAATATAAAGAATTAGCTTGATCATTTTTCAAGATTCATGTGGTATTTGAAATTTGCAGTTACTCATGGAAAAATTACAAGCCAATTGAAAATTCATTTTGGACTTGATATACTGTTGCTTTTTGTTAATGATTTCTACATTATTTACTTGAGTTTATATTCTAATAGATTAAAGTTTCTTGTTAGATATTCCTTGTGATAAAGATGAAAAACATGCTTATTAAAAATAATAACTATAACATTTCATTTCTTTTAATTATAGACTAATCTCAAACAAGAGATATTACTAACTTGTTTATAAAACAATTTGTTATTAATCTGTACAGCTTGAAAATTGAAATTTAATGAAAAAGATTTTCTTTTAAGAATTTTGTTATTATTGATAAAAAGAGAAGGCATTTTAAGAATATATCTAATTTGAAAATCACTTGAATTTGAAGTTATGAATTTAAAGTTCCTTTGAAGTTTTTTTTTCACTTATTAGAAAAGTATTTCCTGAAAATCAACAGTGTACAAATCTGTTATTTGTTTTTTCTTTACCTAATCTAAAAGTTAAATAGAATGATGGATCCCTGGTTCTCAGTTTATCTGCGAAATGCATTATGCAATGTCTCATACTTCTAACTTGTAGAAGCATTTCTGCTTTTCAAAGTCTGTCCGTTCTTGAACAAGTTGATGGATGCCAAGTTAATATTAACGGCAATGTTTATCTTTCTAGGAGTATGTTGACTATTAAAAGACAAAGGAAAGAATTTCAAATAAAGATGTTTCCTTCAGCCGTTAAAATTCATTTCATTCAAATTTTAACCCAAGATAATATCTATGTTTCCTTCATGATTCATATTATTTACATTTTTCAAACTGTTGTCCTTATCTTTATTGCTAAATTCATGACATTGCCTTCTTCTATGTAGCCCCCTTCACATCAGTGGCATTACCGCCTTGCTTGGGGTGATATGATTAAAAAAAAAAAGGTGAATGAAATTTTGAACTGAGGCCTTTATTTTGATCACTGATGTATATTGTTGCCATTCCATAAGCTATTCCACTTCCAGATATCTTAGTTATCTTCCTGTAACTCAACTCTGTAAGTTATTTGTTCACCACTTCTGTAGCCTGGTATTGAACTCACAACTCTTTGGATCAAGTCATTGAATCTAACCAACACTTTTATCCACTGGGCCATGTTTCTTTCATAATTCAGTTCACACCCAAACCAACTGAAACTTAGTATGTGAACCCAACATATTTGTATTTAGCCTTCCTCTCTTAAAATCAATATTGTTTGTGGCTTTTTATACTGACATTCTCAGAATGCCCCTTCTAAATTTCAGTATATGATTTCTCTAGCAGGAATTATTATTGACTACCCTCTTCTCTAATTTTGGTCCCATCTGAAATCATAAGATACCTACTCTGGTCAATTAGTCTACCTAGATTCCTGCTGTTATCAATTTTATACTTAAGATATTGCTTCCATAACCATTCTTATATTGAAAGTATATATATATATATATATATATATATATATTTTAGAAAAGACTTTTGATTTACTACAATTTCAATGAAATCGTAGTAAATAAAAAATATTTTCTAAATTATATTACTCTGTTAAATTAAATAAATGAATTTAACATTGAGTTCTTCTGAGTTCTTCTCTATTGGAATTTACCTGGATAGTATACCAAGTGTGCTACATTATATATATATATATATATATATATATATAAAGGAAAACTCAACACATCATATTAGTTATAAACTAATGATGGAGTAATATTGTAAAAGGGTCTGATGAGATGAGCTGTTTAAGCTCATTGAAATGAACTATAGTTTATAACTAATATGATGTGTTAAGTTTTCCTTTATAAACTTCATATCACTCTGGTTAATACCCATCAAGCTCTCTATATGGATTTATCTATTAATAATTTATATTAAGAAAACCTTGTTGGATTATCCTCACCATTTACAGACTGACAACTATACCTATATATATATATAATGTTCTTTTTTGTCATTTATTAGTAATGGTGTTGAAAAGGTTAGAAAGCTTTTAATTTATCAGAGGTACTTGAAATCACTATTGTAAATTTTAAACAAATCTGATATTTTTTCTTTGTCATCCTTAGGTGAGCACCTTTCTTAGATTTAAACTTTAGTTTTACTTCTTGAGCAAATTTCCTGTTGTAATCACTGGACATTTTGAAGGATAGAATGTCTGTTATATACTAAATGTCAAATATGCTTTGGTTATGTTCCTTCTTTTCCTCCTATTTTTTTTTCAATCACTTTAGGCAAATCCTTTACTACTTTTTGTATAGATTGTACCTCACAGATTGAAATTTCTTCTTCTATGTGCTGTGTCCATTCAGGATATGTCTGATCATGGCACTCCACAGTTTCCTGTTCTTTGTAGCTTTGCGTGTCTTCTTTTTGCTATATCTCCTAATCCTTCTTCTCCCAATCATTTACACAAGCTCATTAGGTAAATTATGTGCTGTTTTCCTCTGTCCCTTTCTGTGAGCATCTTCTTCTTCTTCTATGTGCCCTGTCCTTTTAGGACGTATGCGATCATGGTTCTCCACATCACCCTATCTCTGGCGGCTCTTAGCATGCCTTTTCCTGTTACACCATGCAACTCTCGCTCCATCATCCACCTGATTCTTCTTCTTCTTCTATGTGCCCTGTCCTTTCAGGACATAGGTGATCATGGTTCTCCACATCACCCTATCTCTGGCGGCTCTTAGCATGCCTTTTCCTGTTACACCATGCAACTCTCACTCCATCATCCACCTGATTCTTCTTCTTCTTCTTCTATGTGCCCTGTCCTTTCAGGATGTAGGCGATCATGGTTCTCCACGTCTCCCTATCCCTATATATGTTTGCTCCAATTACTCCTGTCAACCCCCGTTCCGTCAACCACCTGATCAGGCCCTGCAAATATGTTATCCGCTGCCTTCCTCTGTCTCTCTTTCCTTCTATCTGGCCAGTCAGTATCAGGTTCTCCAGGCTCTCCTTCCTCATTGCATATCCCAGGAACTTCAGTTGTCTCTTCCTGATTCTCAGTATCAATTTCCTCTTTGTTGCCATTCTTTCCAACACCTCATCATTGCTTGCATGCTCAGTCCATGATATCCGCAGCATCCTTCTGTAGAACCACATTTCCGCTGCTTCCAGTTTTGTCCTCATTTTTGATAAGTGTTTTAAATCCCCTTTCCTCATTATGTACCCAAGAAATTTTAACTACCTCTTCCTGGTGTGAAGTATAGGTGTCTTTTTTGCTTCCACTTTCTCTAAAACTTTTTTGTTGCTCACATATTCTGTCAATGATATTCTCAGTATTCTTCTGTAGAACCACATTACTATTGTCTCTAGTATCTTCTTCATCGGTGATGAGATTGACTAGCATTCACTGTTATATAGAAGGACTAATATTATATAACAGTTTAGTATGTTTTCCTTTATTTCTAATGAAATTTTCCTATTTCTTAATACTTTGCATAACTTTTGTAAAAAATGTTCACTATCCCAATACACCATTGAATTTAGGTGTCACATGAGTGAAACTAATATATTTTTATTTAAATAAAATTTTATAACATTAAATGAGCGACATATCTTGAACCACTTATTATCCATCTAATGATATTTTTGACAGGCTCCCAAGGAGAATCAGTAATGTGATAGATACCGACTTGGCTGCTTGACTCCAACCACTTTCTCACTGACGGGATGTGGCTTCCCTCTGGCTGTTTTATAAATATTTTCATGGCTTCTGCTCCAATGAACTTAAGTCATTGGTTCCCATCCCACCGGTGTTTACTCATGCAACCAGACTGGCACCTGGGTCTCACCTATTCACAGTTAGATCAACCAAATGCAGACAACAATTCTACTCCATCAGCTTCTTTTCTCGCACTTCCTGCCTGTGGAACTCACTTCCATATTCTTGCTTTCCTGATGGCTACAACCTCTAGGAATTTAAATGCAAGGTCAATACCCATCTCTTAACCACTTGACTCTAGTTCTTTCTACATCACCCTGTATATCTTTTCCTTTCTCTCTGCCTTTGCAACTGTCTTCACACCTGTATTCCCATCCTTCTCTTGCTACTTTCTAACTGGTTTGTCTTTCTCTTTACTCTCCTTCTATCTAATTTTTTACTCTTATGTAGCCCCTTGCACATCAGTGGCATTCCTGCCTTGCTTGGGGTGAAACAATTAAAAAATTAATAAATAAATAAATAAAGGTAGAATATATAATAGTTTCTCTAAGTTGCTTGTAGCAAACAAGAGTCACATGATAATCAAAAGCAGTTTTCAGCACGACACACTTTATTTACTTATTTTAATAGCGGAGATGAAAACCATTTTATCTAATTTCTACTTTATTGTGTTACAATTTCCTCTCTGATGCATCATTTGTTGTCATGAGTTATTTTTCATTCACAAGATAATATTTTCAAATTTTTCATTTAACACTAATTTTTTTGTTTAATATAATTCAAAAGCTTAAAAATGTAAAAAAATATTACATTATGAACAATTAAATCTTTACTATGTATAAATTTATAAATTGTTGACAAGTTGAGTTTTAAACGACCACATCTTGAAAATCTATTAAAAAATAGAATGATTTGAATGCTTTCATTAATCACTTAACATCAGTTGTACAATAGAAATTGTCATAACAGATCAACCATTTTTGTCATAAATAAGAGAAAGAGTTACAACGATATTAATCTTCCATGAAAATTCTTTTTAAGAATGCTCAAAAATAAATATATACTTTTATTACTAAATAGAGAATTAGAAATTTATTTCATTTTTATAATTTGACTGGGTTTCTTCTGAAATGATTTGATTATTAATTTTTTATTTATTTATGTTCTTGAGAACTTGAAACTTATCAGCTTGTCATGCTGGTAATTTTTTAATCAAAATAAAAAAAATTAATTTGGTTAATTTTTTTTTTTTTTTTTTTGCAACGAGAGATTAAATTTGCATTTAGTGATTGTTGTGAACTTGATCTGAAAGCTGGTTAGCAGGTTGTTTACTTGATACAAGTTGTTGCTTGTTTTCTGGTTCAACTTTTGGCTTAGATAACACCTCCTGATTGTTGGTTTGATATCATGAATTCAAATTGTATTCAACAAATCAGGATCTAAAAACTCACTTCCAAAATGTATCAAAAATGATATTAGCAAATTCTCTTTTTAATCTTTAAATGTTGTTTTTTATAGATTGAATCTTCAAATCTGACTAATTTATATCTATTTTTCTAAATCAAACCTCTTTATCTGTTTTTATTTTCCATCATCTCCATCATGTGTGGCATTCACTCATCCTGAAATAAATATTTTTAGACTACTTGTTCATGTTAAACAAACAACATTTTAATTGATATACAGTGAAATAATGCAAAAAAGTTGAGGATGCGTCTTTTCTCACAAATGCTCAGATGAAAAATGTAGGAAATATTTAACTATCAAACCGAGCTATATTTTTTAACACTATTAAACATCGTCATGAAGTTTCTGGATGTTTGATGTTATATAATGCTAAAAAGTGATCAACATCCTAATTAATTCTAATATTATCAGGAATAACATTGTTGATAGGCATGAATAAATATCTAGCTAGTGTTTTGAAAAAGAATGGAAAATGAGATACCAAAATCTGAACATACAGTGGAATAGTGAATAATGTCTTTGAAAAACTAAGCAGTATTAAAAAAGGAAAATGTCATTAGAAACAAAGAAAAAGTGCTGAACTGTTATGTAATATCAGTCCTTCTGTATGGCCATGAATGCTGAGCAATTTCATTCCAGATAAAGAAATTTGAGGTAATAGAAATGTGGTTCTGCAGAAGGATGCTTAGAATCCTCTGGGTTAAACATGAGTAATGAGAAAACTTTAGGGAAAAAGAAACACCTTCTTAGAATCTTAAAGAGACAATTAAAATTTCTAGGACGCATAAAGAGAAAAGAAATCTTGGATAATTTGACACTCACAGGATATATTGATGGCAAGAGAGACAGCAGGAAGCAGTGTATAATCTCCCTAACTGGCTTGAGGAAATGGCTAACAGAACAGGATTTAGGGGAGTTAGCAAAACAAAAAATCTTACAAAGGGAAGTGGTGAAGAACCATAATTGCTTATCTCCTGAAGGGACATGGTACATAAAAAAGAAGATTTATTTGGAACATAAATGATTTTTTAGTCAGCTTCAAAGAACCGCAAGAAGTAGTTCTAAATTTATAGTTAAATGAACTATTCAGTTAGCACAAAATTCTTTCATTGGAAAATAATATTAATGCTAGAATATTCTTTCTACATAATTCTTGAGATGTTCTCAGTTAATACAGAGAAAAAAAATCAATGTCTTACCTTTATAGGATTATATATAAGGTGATGGGACATGCTGGTAGTGAAACAGCTGTTAGCATGGACAGCAAAATTAGTAAGCAAAGTTCAAATTCTAGGCTTGTCTATTCAATCACTGTCACAGAAATGCTCTTTGAAAGACATTAATCCATCTCTTCATCCCCTGACTATAGGTTAAATAGCAAGGTCAAATGTGCTTCTCAAGCATTAGGTGACAGATAGTCTAAAAGAGGGATTCTTCTGAAATTAAAACTATAGCAAAAGCAACAGAAGACCACTTCACTATCCTGGGAAAATTGTAACAATTTATAGATTATAAAGAAAAGGAATTAGTGCCTACATCTTCAAAGGACAGAACATTTTAAAAAATATGGGAAGGGTACTAAAATATTTCTCAGCTTAGAGAAGAAGGTATTCTAAAAATTTAAATATTTACTCATTTAATTATAGTTTGGGAAGTGGGTTGGGCCTAGAACTTTTAATCACCCCCTCCTACAACTCTATAAGACTGGAAATTTCAAATACCCTTAGATCATTGATACCACTAGCATCTGAGCTACCATTCATATAAGTAAAGTTTTGCTTAGTCAGTCAGTTAAGTGCCATACGTGATACACGCTTGGGCGATCATGTCTCGAAAGAGACATGACTGACTGGGCAGAAGATTATCCCGCAGTAGGTTGCCATTGCTTTCTTCGGTAGACTGGTTGCCGACCAAGGCTATAGAACCCAATCTGTTCTGTCATTTAACCCATAACTGGAAGGAATAGACGGATTAATACCTTTACCCTTGGGAAAGGTATTAATGCACGTAAGTGAATGCAATGAATTCAGCTGGAATTCAAACTCGGCTCCCTGATTTCTTGTTCCGAGCCAATATCCAATGCACCACATTGCACATAGTTTGTATAATTTCTGAACTGAGTGTTTCCTACAAAATCTCTCTAAAACAGTTTTTAATTCACTAATATGGTTTGTGTTTGATGATTAATGAGGATGCTTGTGTCATCTTATCAGATTCAGACTCTCTGCATCAATTGTTAGGCAGTATTTGACTGACAAGTAATCTGGACTTTCTAATTGCTATGAGTACCACATGTTGTTCATGATTGATAGTAATCTGGACTTTTTTTATTAGATGAAATGTTGTCTACCATTATTATTTTTTTATTTGTATTTCTCTCATCCTTATTTTAGTTGTTTTTTATCACAACTGCTCAGACTCAGTCAACAGCCACTAATAAACAATATGAATCAGAAATAAAAGCAGTTCCAGACAAGAATTAAACTTCCACTGCTTTTCCCTTTAGAGGTCTGTAAAAGATATATAAGTTCAGTATAATATTACTACTACTAATATATCTAGTGAATATAAAAACAATATCATTAAATATGGCTCCAAACATAAAGAGATAAACAATATTTCTTACTAGTTAGATTTGATCTTTTGCAATGATTAGCTGTAGTAGTTTAAACAGAACAACTACTGTTATATATAAACAGCTTTCATGAGATAAAAGGGGTACAAATTCAAATCCTATCTGAAGCTTATTCTTTATTTCACATCCACACTGTTTACTGATGACCATATGATAAAATTCTGAAAAAAATAAAATCAAAAGACAATAATTTATGTTTCATTACTGATTTATGAAATAAACTGCTATAAAATTAAATTAATACAACTTTATATATTTTGACATTATGAATGTTTTGTTTTTTTATAAACAAATCAGTTTTAAATAAATTTACCACTGAATTTTGCTTGTGAAGCCATAATTCAAAGGCTTTATATTTATTTTGTGGTGTTTAAAAACCCTTTACTGTGGTCACTGATGAGTCAAAGGAAATGAAATAAACTTAATATATTTTGAATTCTGTTCCTAATCATATTTTTAAGAAAATCAATAAAATAAATAAACTTTTCCTTAATAGTGTGTAGGGCAGCTTAACATACTGCTTTTTTTTATGGTTGTTAGCCCTGCACCCAACCCTTAAACCTGGAGGAAGGTGATTTTCTAAGCGTAGCTTAGATGTGACACATGGCCGAAAGTAGGGGGTACCCAGTGAAGATCCAACTCACTACTCAGTTATAATGATTCTAGTGAGACGAGCTTGCTAACCATTATACCATGCCGAGGTGCCCAAAGATAATCAAATATCTTATTAAATGTTAAATATTTAAAATATATCTTGATTTCATCAAATACAGATAATTAAAATTATAATTTATTAATGCAATTATTTCACAGCTTTATATTTATCATAGAAATAAGTTTTAAATAATTAGATTACTATAAAAAAATCATGTTGGAATGCATGAAGGTTTATTAAAGAAGTTGAGATTGATTAAAGTAATTTTTTCACAAACTGTCAGACAGAAATAATCCTGAATTACTATTTCATAAGCAAAAATTGATTTTCCCAGATAAAAATTAAGCTTTCATTACATAAAAATTCAGTCTGCTTTCATTTCATAAATCAGTCAGTTAAGTGCCACACGTGATATATGCTTTGGGTGATAAGGTCTCGAAAGAGACATGCCTGACTGGGCAAAAGATTATCCCACAGCAGGTTGCCATTGCTTTCTGTGGTTGACTGGTTGCCTATCAAGGCTATAGAACCCAATCTATCCCATTATTTAACCCATCACTGGAAGAAGAAGAGATAGATTATATTACATTATTATATTAAGTATATTTAGTGGGAGATCAGTTTATTACTTCATAACAATAGAAGACCGATCCCCCAATTTGTGCCCAGTAGAAGTTTTAATTATGTTTCCAACTATTATATTCAGTCAGTCAGTTAAGTGACATACGTGATACACGCTTGGGAGATCATGTCTTGAAAGAGATATGACTGACTGGGCAGAAGATTATCCCATAGTAGGTTACCATTGCTTTCTGCAGTAGACTGGTTGCTGACCAAAGCTATAGAACCCAATCTGTCCTATTATTTAACCCATAACTGGAGGGAAGAGATGGATTAACACCTTTCCCAAAATACTAAGCAATAAAACAAGTGCCAGATAGACCTAGGAGTAAAGACAACAGATTAAATATATATTTGTTTTTACAGCTTGTTTAACAGAAAATATTTCTTTGTGTCAAAATGTTGAAGCATCAATGATGAAGAAGAAATAAATTCAGAAATTATTGTTTTGTTTTGATTTTTAGCAGTTTTTTAACAATTATTTCTCTCCTTGGGCTTCTTGACAAAATACAAAGGAGGATCTGTAACGTGGTTGATACTGACTTGGCAGACCAGTTGCAGCCGCTCTCACACCGGCGTGATGTGGCTTCCCTGTGCCTCTTCTACAAGTACTTTCATGGCTTCTGCTCCGATGAGCTTAGATCACTGGTGCCGCCTAAGCACGAATTTACATGAGATACTAGATTAGCAACTAGGTCCCACCCTTTTACAGTTAAACAAATAAGATGTAACCGTAAATTCTACTCCAACAGCTTCTTTTCTCGCGCTTCCCGCCTGTGGAACTCCCTTCCACAAGTCTGCTTTCCCGACAGTTACAATCTCCAGGTGTTTAAATGTAGGGTCAATAGACACCTCCTATCACACTAACTTGGTATCCTTACCCGCCTATCACCCACCCTCTGTCATTTCCTATATTTAATCAGCCTTTCTCCTCTCTACGTAGCCCCCTGCACAGTAATGGCAGTGACATGCCTTGCTCAGGGTGAAACGCTTATAAAAAAAAAAAACAAAAAAAAAACAAAAGATGTAATAAAATGGATACATGAATTACAGAAATGAGAGAGAGAGATGTGATTGTCTTTCATTTTTATAAATAAAAAATCCTTGTTTTATTTGGCTGAAATCAAATTACAAAATATTTTTATTATTGAAATAAAATGTTTCAAGTGTTGAAGATATTCAACTGAAACGATTCTATTTGTAATAAAATAAGTTTAATTTTAAATTCTAATCATATATTTTAATAGCACCATAATCTTTAAGAATGTTTTATAAGAGGCAAAGTTATGCAAACCTTTCTGTGTAAGCTTCTCATGAATTTAGTTTAACGTATCACTTGATTAAAACCATAACAACAAACGTAAGCAAAGAGAGAAGGAAATTGTTATAAAAAAAGAAAAACAAATTAGTTGTTTGTTAGTGCAGTACAAAATCCTTCTGGCATTTATATGTATGTGCATATACATGTGTGTGTGTGTGTGTGTGTGTGTGTGTGATTATTTGCCAGATGATATAAGTTGACTATTAAGCGCAGACACGAAAGTGCTTAAGGACCATACATAAGGATCATCTCTTCTCATATATTTGGTTCATTTTCTTTCTTTCTTTTTTTCTTTCTTCTTTTGTTTAATTGCTAATCTTACTTAAATATTGAATTTTGATATATGATTGGATTGATTTGATTTAGGAAATTAAATGTATTAATAGCCTCTCCACCATGGAATCCATCTGAAACAAATTATCTTTGATAGAATTTGTATCACTGAGCACTACCATTGAGCCTGCTATTTATAAAAATAAAAATATTGTAATAGTTACAATGTTTCTTCTTCTTGTCTGATAGAAGATCATAAGTATGAGAGCACCCAATGTGGACATTAGTAATGATTTATAGAATTAATTTGCTAACTACTATTCCACAGAATAACGTAGATTCACAGAAGTTATTTATTGGCACTGATGTAAAATCATTACTTACTTTTTTATTTTTGCTTAAGTTCCTGCTTTTATTCCATAACCAAAAATTCAAAGAAATTAACTTTAAATTACCTTTATCATCTTTGTCAGACGTATTTGTTAAATAACTGACAGCACCGAATTGAGTTAAGGAAACAAGAAAAAGTACTTTTTCCCAGAAATTTAACCCCCAAAACATTTAAACGCCATTAGCCATAAAAAAATATAAAAGAATGAATAAAAAAAACAAATGCTGTATTCAAAAAGAACAGGAAACCAAAGTAATATACAATTAAAAGATTGGAAAAAATTCTGAATTGGATATAAATTTTGAAAAAAATAATTGAAATTATTAATATTTATGATAAATTCTTTGGTTTTATTTTTATTCTATTTCACTTCTTTAGTAGAAATAATTTTGTTTAACAATTTCATCCTACTTTCGTCTACATAAAAGATCTACGTGCAAATTTAGTTTCATATTAATTCAGAAACATTGTAATTTTGAGAACGTTTTGCTTTAAAAACGTTTAGGTTTTTAAAAACTGTTCTTTGGATGACTATAATTTTACTTAAACTCCATAAATATAAAAAAAGCTGATACAAAATGCACCTTGTGAACTTTTTTTTGTAAAGCAACAAACATTACACACTTGAATTTTGTAGAAACTCATAGAAGTACAGTATAAAAAATGGAATTTTAAGAGTTTTGCCAAACTACTTGAGAATAGATATCTAAACTTATTTATAAATGGAACTTTGTCTGTGTGTGTGTGTGTGTGTGTCTCTCCATTACCTATAGACTCCAAAACGGCTGAACTGATTTTCTTGAAAATTTACACAGTTGTACTATAAGTGCCTGCAAGTGTTCTTAGCTAGGTTTTGTGTTGCGGTACCCCCAATAAATATCGATAATTGATAATCAAAAAAATCGGGTTGTAGAAGGAGTGGTTCGATTTTAATCAAATTTGATACACTCATAGACAAAGACATATGAAATGATATTCAGAAGTTTCAAGGTTGCAGTTCTTACAATAGTGCAGAAAATTTGATATCGATACCAGGAAATCAAAATTTGACTTACATCCATTCATTTTTCTTTCAGTCTACGGTTTCGCTTTAACTGGAAACAACTATTGCTTTTTAGTCTTTCGTGCCAACACCCAAAGAGTCTGAGCTCCAGGACCATGGATTAGTTTTAAAGCTTTCATTACACCCAAGCAATGCCAGGCTATACTGCTAGTATATACATTAGGTGCGATTGGTAAATTGTCGCAATTAATTTATTATTTCAAATATTCTTTAGGCTGAGTCTGAGCTCTAGGACCATGGATTAGTTTTAAAGCTTTCATTCTTGGTATCGATATCAAATAAGTTTTTTCATTGTAAACTGAATTTTGAAGGCTAAATAAGTCCTCCGAGTAAATGGTATCATGGCTGAAATTAAGAACTACAATTATACCTACTTAGAGTCAAACCCGAAGCAAAACTAAAATAAAAGGGCCGAAAAAATACAGACATACAGGCAGGTGAACAGACACACACACAAACATCTTGTCTTTTATATGTACATATATTATCTATTTTCTGCACTATTGTAAGAACTGCAACCTTGAAACTTCTGAATATCTTTTCTTATGTCTTCGTCTATGAGTGTATCAAATTTGATTAAAATCGGACCACTCCTTCTACAACCTGATTTTTTTGATTATTGATATTTATCGGGGGCACCTCAACACAAAACCTAACTAAGAACACTCGCAGGCGCTTATAGTACAACTGTGTAAATTTTTAAGAAAATCAGTCCAGCCATTTCAGAGTTTTTTGCTAAAAAAAAAATACAGACATACAGGCAGATACACACACACACACACACACACACACACACACACACACACACACACACACACACACACACACAGAGTTCCATTTATAAATAAGTTTAGATGATAAAAAAAGTTAAATTTATATAATTTTTGTTTAGCAATGAAATACATCTCTAAAAGCTCAAAATAACTATGCCAACTACTAAATATCTATCTATAGTTAAAGTTTAAAGTTCAAATTTTATGATTCTGTATTGCTTATTTTTAGTTTCATGATTCTAGCATTGTCCTGTTGATTTTTAGGTGCATGGAAACAAATGAATTTATAATTAGTGGAATATAAGCATTTAGTTCAATCACAATGCACTTACTTAGATCATTTAAAAATATTCCTATTTGATCCTGTAAATCAATAATTTCCAATTATGTAGAATCAAAACCATTCTATCAGGCAAGGTTAATGAGAAAGGATGATTTCTATTTTAAATTATTTATTTTTTTCATTCATTTTGTGATGAAAATATTAGTACACAAAAAATATACATTAAAAGTGTACAAACAATATACTATACCATTATTTCTTGAATAATTATTTTTTATACATTCATATTCTGTGTTTTTCCAACTGTGAGCAATCATGAACCTTCACAAAACCTGTCTTTTGTTGTGTTAAGCAACTCTTTTTCCTTCATCACCCTTCCCAATTTTTGTAGTTCTTGTTCTGTCATCAATTCAGACTCATTAAGAAGATTACTTAATGTTTCACTTTGCTTTCAATATGCCTTACAAGTGTTAAATTCTCCAAGCCTTAATGTCTTATCATGTATCTCCAAAAATTGTTAGCTACAGTTTCCTTGTATTTCTTATTCTTCTTAAAACTTCTTTATTACTTACATACTTTGTTCATGATATTCTTGGCATTCATCAATAGAACCACAACTTTTTTGCTGTATTTCTTTTCTACATCTGTGAGATAGTCTGCCATATCAGAGACAAAAATATTACATAGCACTTCAGTATTCTTTAGTTTGTTTCTAACAACATTTTTCTGCCTCTTAATACTTAATAAAGTTTAAAGGCTTCTTTCACTTCTCCTACGTGTCTTTAGATTTCTGTTTTATGCTTTCTGTCATCTGTTATGATGATTTGTATATTTTTGTAATGTTAGAGAAAAAGCTTTCTATAAAAGGTTTCTTTAAATCAATGGAAAGTTATATAAACTTAAATACAGTAAGAAAACACATTGATAATTGATATACAAGTATCATAGTTAAAATATATATATATATGTGTGTGTGTGTGTGTGCGCGTGTGTGTGTGCGTGTGTGTGTGTGTGTGTGTGTGGCTGTTAAATGTATTATGAGAATTCATGAAAATCTAGTTATATTGATTAGTTCAATAAGTCTGTTATTGAGTTTGTGCTGTATTAAGATATTTCAACAAGACTTACTTTGTACAAATTTGAAAAATTTGTGAATGTGACATTGATAGAAAAAGACTTTGCATGACTTTTGAGAGCATAATAACATTGTGTTTTGAATTACAAGGCGATACTGAAAAGTTCTTAGACTAACTCACTTTCTAAAATCTGACCAAATTACTAAACATGATTTTTAGGACATTCTGGCCAAGCCAAGAAATTTTCAGTACCCCTTATATATTGAAGGAATGTATTTTGTTTCCATATAGCAAATGGATTCTAATGTTTTCAAATCAACTGAAATAACATCAAAGAATACTGTTTCCAGATCTTATTTTTAACGTATATTTTAAGATTTTAAATAAAATGACCAAAGTAGAACTAAATTGGATTATTGTATATTTTTAATTTATGTTCAACAAACTTTTATTCACTTTCGCAGAAAATATATTTTAACCTTTAGCAATCAGCATTATTATTAATTCCATTTCTATTGAATTCTTTTTCAAGTCCTCTCAATTGCAGTATCCCTATTGTTAATTTTACTCGAGGGTGTTTTCTGTTGCCACAGCAGGATATGATGACACAACTATGAAATTCAAACAAATTAAAATTCAGGGATCAGTGTCACCTTCAGTAACAGGATAAACTTTTTGCACAATAAATAAAGTCACATACAGAGTGATAAATATTAATATTAGTAGAATAGAGGTCATTTAAAAATTATAAGTGAGCAAAATCAAATTTTTCAAAAGTTTGATCATTTTAAACATTGTATTTATCAGGATGTGCATTGTGGTGCAATGGACATCGACTTGAAACGACAAATCAGGGGGCCGAGTTTGAATTTCAGTTGAATTCCTTGCATTCACTTATGCACAAATACCCTTGGGAAAGGTATTAATTTGTATCTTCCCTCCACTTATGGGTTAAATAATAGGACAGATTGGGTTCTATAGCCTTGGATGGCAACCAGTCTACCACAGAAAGCAATGGCAACATACTGTGGGATAATCTGCCCAGTCAGTCATGTCTCTTTCAAGACATGATCACCTAAAGTCAGTCAGTTAAGTGCCATACGTGATACACGCTTGGGCGATCATGTCTCGAAAGAGACATGACTGACTGGGCAGAAGATTATCCCGCAGTAGGTTGCCATTGCTTTCTGCGGTAGACTGGTTGCTGACCAAGGCTATAGAACCCAATCTGTCCTGTTATTTAACCCATAACTGGAAGGAAGAGACGGATTAATACCTTTCCCAAGGGTATTTGCACATAAGTGAATACAATGGATTTAGCTGGAATTCGAACTCGGCTCCCCGGTTTCTCGTTCCGAGCCAATATCCAATGCACCACAAGGCACATCCCCCACATATGGCACTTAACTGACTGATTTATCAGGAACCCTTTTTAGTTATTGCTACACCAATTATATTGAATTACTAAGACTTAATTATGCCATTAATTCATTTGCATAAGCTAAATGGTTTCTTTGAATTTTTGAGTACAATACTATTTTTATATTGTTTTAATGAAAACTATTTGTTCTAAAATATCCACATTTCCAATAATCCTGTTACTTTGCATTTCTGTCCATATTTACCAAACTTTCCAAATATTTGTTATGTCGTGAGTAAGAATAAATAACTCAACAACAGGAATAGGTTAATTGTTGTATTCCGTGAAAATATTATTTACAAAGGTTATTAGTATCCAATACAAGAATAAAGGTTAATCGTCCCAACGGTCGTAAGACGTAGTATGAGCAATGGGTACTTCCGGGTCGTCACCGGAAGTCTACGACTGACTTGTCGATCGGCTGCTCGGCACACTCTCTTACGTAGATGCCACCATTACTTTGCATAGTAATGGAATAGTCCATTATAGCCGAATAGGCGCGGGCGTCCCAACAATATTATTTCCCCTTCTTATACCAAATTCTATCTTTAGAATATTTTATAGTAAAATATTTAAAACAAGTTCTCTAAATGTTATCTTTTCCTACAACAATTTCCAAATCTTTTAAACAGGGATACTTTTTCTCTTTTATTATAGATTTAGTGTTTTGTGTATAAAATGTTTCACTGACTTAATAATTTTTAAGTTTCATGGCTGAAACAAAAATGAATACTGATAGCAGAACAGACACCACAAAGTAGGAAAGTCTCAACCCCATTAGTCAATATGGAGAGCCGAGCCATAATAAATACTTCTAGAGTCACTTTTTTCTTTTTCATACTTAACTGAATGTTTTTCATTTTATTTAAATGATCATATATTTTTCAGTATATAGCCTTTTTAAATAAATGTATGTATTGGTTGTAATATGCTAAGAAGATATTCTGCAAAATAGTTCTTCTGGATTATCAAATTAGTTTCATAATTTTGGGTATGTTATACTGTGGCATCATAATTAGAAAAGTGAAATGCTATTTAAAAAAAGGAGTTTTCTATTTTATGACTTGACAAAGTTTGAAAAATATTTCTGAAGAAGATAGTAAAAATATTTATTGCTCAACATAAGACTGGTTTTAACTAAATGCAAATCCAATAAATACAGTTTATGTGATTTTAGCTATCAACATAATCCACTTAATTTCAATTGGCTTTTGGGCTATTATGTACTAGCAAATAGGTTTATCTTCCAAGCTAATATATTAAAATATTCCTTCAGGTTTAAAGAATAATGCTTTCTGTTATGTCCTTATTAAGAAGTGGGCAGCTCACTTTAAATGCAGAATTTCTGCTATCAATCATTTAACATTCATTCATGAAAATATTGACTGTATACTTTACTTGATAGCTGATTAACAAGTAGTTATTTAAAATGAATATCTAAAATGAAAAAGTTTTGAAAATTATGACAAAATAAGAGTTCATTACAAGGATTCCTTTCTACAACTGCAGATGAGAAACCTAAAAATTAGCAAATCCTTGGACAAAATGTGTAATTATGAAATTCACTTAGTAATTTTAGATTAGTTTGGTTCATAAGTTTTTGTCTGATTGCAAACAGTATCAGAATTTAAATGTTTAACATCTCCTTCAAAGAAAACAAAATATACAGTAGCACATGATCAGATGAAGGTGTACATCTTTTATCATTCAAGAGAAGTTGATATAATTATTATTGAAGAACCTTACTATGCCTTATTGGGATAACTGCATGTAGCGAAGAAGATAAAATATTCAAGAAAGATCACACATTAGATAAGTAATATTATCTGCTTGTACAGGATTTGTTAAATTTTAAATGTCTCTTTAGAAATTCATATCTATTGCTACTGTCTTCAAACATCCAAGGAATTTTTTCTGAAGAATAAAAATTAAGAATCTCTGGCAGTTAAGACTACATAATAAAGAAAACAAAAAAATTAGTCATCTAGAAAGCATTAAGATGTGATCTTCAGGTTTACTTCATCTATACCCTTAAAATAAAATTCCTTTAATTCACAGTAAAAATATTTTTAATTTCAAAAGTGTAGTTTAAATAACAATGTTATTCATAAACCTGTCTGATTATTTATAAAGATGTCTGATTCTAGCTCATCAGAAATGTGAAAACCTGATTGATTTTTAAATATATTATTGAAGTCATATTTGTGCAATAACAAATATATAACAGTTGTATTATATGTATGTGGTCTACTTGAAAAGTATCCAGAATTTAATATTAACAACAAAGAATAACCTATTTAGAGCAATGAAACTTTCAAAGTACTTCTTGTGAAACCTCAAAAACTTATCCTGGTATATCTTTCACTTTACAAAACAATCTGTGAAGATCTCTTCCAAGATCACAGTCAGCTACCAAAGTTGTTTATTGTATTTTATAGTGGGGTATCTATTCTTTTTCTGTTAGTAGTGGGTGTCCGTTCTAGTGAAGGGTAGTTGTATCTGTTGTAGTTTAACAAAATTTGGCCTTGTTGTAGATAGCCCACTGTAAGTCATAAACTGATTACAAATCAAGAAAGGCAATTTGAGTAGAAAAATAACATTTTATATATACACATATCAATTAATGTTTTTTTTTTACAATTGAAGTAATACATGAAGTATAGGTCCAACAGAGGTTAAAATGTTCCTGGCAATAAAATGCTGAAAGAGAATTAATGCTTAGGAATGCAGGGAGCGTGTAAGTAAGGAATGTCTTTGATGTAGTTGTTCCTTAGGTCAGTAAGTAGTTTTTGAGGTAGGGAAGAAGGAAAGAGGTAAGGGAGGCGAGCGTAGTAAGCCACTTGACTTTCGGTCAAGGGAGCTACTAATTACTCTCTTCTCCTCAAGTCAGTCTGCCTGGCGATGCTTTCTGTATCCGCTTTTTATACCTTCATTTTGGATCACAGCAACTCATTTGGGATTTCCCACTTGTATTTGGTTCTGGGCTTCCCATTGGCTGATAAATAAAATTTGCGTAAGCTCGCGAACTGGAAATTTAATATTTAATTAATTTTTAGTTTTCAACTGGAACATCTGCACAGAGCCGGCAGTGCAGTGATGACTTTTGGTCATTTGCTTTTCGGTTGTGAAAGTGCAAACATCCAGTCCATTGCTTTTGCTTGGTATCACCACAATTTCAACAGAGAAAAAGCCAAAGTCACAGAGTGCCAGATCAGTACTGTAGGAAACAGACAGACAAACTTTGGTGATTCAGTGTTTTGCACCCAAACTATACACAAGACATAAAGAAGCTACTTACTTGTGAATACAGTGGTCACATAATAAACAAGCTCACTTAGTGGTGTTTCATGGGGGACTGAGTAACTCTATAGGAAAGTAGCTATTCATAAATGCAAAGCTCTTCTTTGGATGGCAATTTTATTACTGTCTGAATAACTATATATTAAAGATATTCAAGGTAGCTAGATATATTTCAAACAGCCCTCCACTCTTTCTCTCTCTCTCTCTCTCTCTCTCTCTCTCACACACACCCACACACACACACACATGGCCGTATCTGACAACCGGGCACACCGGGCACAGGTCCAGGCAGATCCATGCAATCATATTGAAAATCTGGGCAAGGAAAAAAGTCTTCATCAGAAACCAAACTAAACAATTCACAACGAAAGAAAGAAAAAAAGAAAGAAAGAAAGAAAGAAAAACGAAGAAAATATCCGAATGAATGCAGTAAAAATCTGTTTATTTATTAATTTTGGGAGAAAAGACTGGCTATACTCAGAAAGTCCGAACCCGATTTCCTGCTTTCGTTCATGTTCTGTGCCTAATTTCCATTGGAATAGCTGAAAAATTCCACAAAAATCATAGTTTCTGGAAATGGATGACACAGATGATGTCATCATATAGTCAACTAATAAATCCGGGTAATTTTCTCTGTGCCCGGTGTTTTTTTAGGATCAGTTATGGCCCTGCACATACACACACACACACATATAGTATGCATGTATGAATAGGTATTTGCATATGTAAATATTTGTTAAACAAAGTTTTACAAACTGATCCAGTCCAACACACCACAGTTATAAATTTCAAAACTCAGGTGTAAAATATCAAGTCAACATAATGTAATTAACGTGTTGAATGATTATGAAGTAATCCCTTTATTAGTACACTAATATGTACATTAAAAGATATGCACTAATTGAAAATGCATTAATTGAATATAATAACTTATGGGAAATAATGTAATTTGTACCTTAAATTTAGTTTCATTCACAATTAATTTCTAATTTGTGTACTTTTTAATTAAAATATAGGTATATATTGAAGATACAATAGAAATACTATGAATTAATGTTTATTAATGTAATTTTCTATGAAAACTAATTTAGAATGGTTTACTGCATGTTATTCTTCTGTTCTTTATATAATTGGTGGTACTTAGAAATTCAGTTTCCAAATATAATAAAATCAATAGTATTTTAACTTGAAAATTTTATTTATAATCTTTCCATAGTAAATACATTCATCTTTTATATTTTGTTACTTTTTAATAAATGTAAATTTCTGTATCTACTTAAATCGACTATTTTTGTAATAACAAATCAGAAATTTCCTTTTAAGACCATCAAAATAAACAGGAAATAAATCAAAATATTTAAAAAGTTTTAATAGAGACAAATATTCAAATATGTATTTTTATTATTGACTTATATCATAAAATCTATCTATTTATAACTGTTAATTTTTTAACACTGTATAATTTCAGATAACAAATTACTTGACAAACGAAATAGCTACCATTTTCTATTTTGAAATTTTATAAAATTTTTAATTAATTGGTAACTATAAAAAACTCAATTTTCAATTACTATGCTTAAACTGGGGAAAGATTTACCTCACTAATCATGTATTATGTATGCACTAATCAAATTTTAGTATATAATAAATTTAATGTACTAATCAAAAACACATTAATTGAGGGATTCCTCTAATTTTATTAGTATTTTTCTTTTTTTATGTTTGGAGATTAATTAGACACAATGCCTCTTCTTTTATGAGAAACAATGGTAAATTTTGAGCAACAGAATTAAGAAATATTGAATTGTCCGGAAAGTTCTTTAAACTAAAGTTTTTAGTCATTCATGTTTCAACTTGTTAGAACATGTCAAATTTATTGACAGACATAATATGCTTACATTCCCAATTAGAGCACACATCAAACTATCTCTTGATAAAGAAAGTTTACAATTATTTAATTAGTGTTAATTTTACATCCCTATGAAAATGAAAGATTATAAGTGCATTTAGACACTTGATGTCTTTTATTACCATGAAGGCAAAAATGCCTCACAAGCAGCAAAAAAAGATAAGTGCTGTTTATGGTGAAGGTGCTTTAGCTGATAGAACTGTACGGAAGTACTTTGCTAAGTTTAGATTTGATGATAGTAGCCTTATTGATGAAGAATGCTCAGGCAGACCCTCCACTACAGATGACAACCAAATCATGACATTGTATTGAGAATAACCCACATTGCACAACATGGGAAATGGCAGAAACATTAAATTTATCAAAATCTACCATTCATGAGCACTTAAAAACCTTGGGTACTCAAATTGCTATGCTGTTTTTGGCACCACATGATCTGAATGAAAAGAACCTTTTAGATAATGTTTCTATCCGTAATTTGCTGTATAAACACAATGAAAATGCACCCTTTTTGAAGCAAATTCAGATGAATGATGAGAAATGGATTGTTTACTATAATGTTCAGTGAAAATGATCCTAGGATAAGCAGCATAAACCAATTTCAGCCATCCCTAAAGCACCTCTTCATCCTGAGAAAGCCATACTGTGCATATGATGGGATTGGAAAAGAATCCTGTACTATGAGATTCTGCCAAGTAACCAGTCAGTTGATTCTGAAAAGTAGTGCTAACAACAGAATAAATTAAAGGCAGCAATTCAAGAAAAACATCTAGAATTCAAGAAAAACATCTAGAATTGGCAAACAAGAAAGGTGTTGTTTTCCATCAGGATAATGCTAAACCTCACGTTTCTTTGACACCCCAGCAAAAATTGTTGCAGCTTGGCTTTAATGTATTACCCCACCTGCCATATTCACCAGACATTTCTCCTTTAGGATTTTCATTTATTCAGGTCTTTGCAAAATAATCTTAATCATAAAAATTTTAATTCTTTGGTTAACATAAAAAACTACCTTAATGAGTTCTTTGCTAAGAAACCACTAGAATTCCGAGAAGACAGAATTTTTAAATTGAAGAAAAAAGGAAGAAAAGTTATCAAACATAATCATTCCTATTTAGTTGAATAAGTATTTAATGGCATAATTTTGTTTTGTGTTTTAATTTCCCTTAAAAATTGACATGGACTTTCCAGACAACCTGATATAACATGATTTCAACTCAAGTAAGCACCTTATTTCTTCCTCATTACTAAACTTATTTACAATGGCTTATTGATTATCAGTTATCAATCAACTGAATTTTCTTTTACGTCTTGTTTTCTTATAAGTAAAATTGTTATTAGAATATAAAAGTTTTTAAGTATTTTTGTTAAAAGCTTTGAAATGATTATAACCTCACTATTTTCATTTTATTCATGTTTACAGTGGTTATTACATTTTAGTTTTGATAATTGCTTTTCTTTTTAAGTGTCTGCAGTTGAATTTAATCTTTAATGATTCAATTTTCAGTTGAACATCACAAGAGTTGTTTGAAATATTACTTTAAAGAAATCTCACATTTTTTGTACCAACATTTATTTCTAAATGAAGAGCCTACCAATTAAATTGCATACGTTGCTTACTTGGTATCAATTTCTGATCAGTCAATCAATTAAGTGCTATATGCGATACACACTTAGATGATCATGTCTCAAAAGAGACATGACTGACTGGGCAGATTTTCCTGGAGTAGGTTGCCAATACTTTCTGCAATAGACTGGTTGCCAGCCAAGGCTATAGAACTCAATCTATCCTGTTATCTAACCCATAACTGGAGGGAAGAGATGGATTAGTACTCAATGGTGTTTGCGCATAAGTAAATGCAATGAATTCAACTGGAATTCGAAATCGGCTCCTTGATTTCTCGTTCCACATTGATATCCACTGCACCACAATGCACTTCCCAAATTTCTGATAAATGTCTCAAAAAGAGTATTCTATTCAATATCTATTCTAAATAAGGATTAATAGTAATTGCATAGTGTTTTAGTTGCATAAAATAATAAAAATACATATTCTCTGCAATTATGCTATTCCTAGATTGATTCCAGAACTCTCCCAACCCTCAGTATTTAAGAATAGGATGTTGTGTTATCATTTTTTCATGTGGTATGTCTTTTATGAATGTGGGTGACCATGGCTATTCACAGGTTCCAGTCTTTTGTTGCTCTAAGCAACTTTTAGCACCCTTTAATATCCCTCTTTTTCTTGTATGCTTATTCATTTTCTCGTTCACTTATTCATTCTCTTGTTCTTATTCATTCTCTCGTTCGCTTATTCATTCTCTTGTTCTTATTCATTCTCTCGTTTGCTTATTCAATCTCTTGTTCTCTTATTCAATCTCTCAAGCATATTAAGTTAACTTGCTGTTTCTCTCTGCTTTACTTGCTTTCAATGTCCTGTGAGTGTTAAACTCTTTAGGACTTCTTTCTCCATTATTTATCCCAGAAATTTCAGTTCTCTGTTTCTGATTGTAAATATCAGTTTCCTTCTTGTATTTGCTATTTTCCTAAAAACTTCCTTGTTAATCACATTCCGTGTGTGATATTCTCTGCATTTGTCAGTAGAACAACAAGTTCTTTTTCTAACTGTAACAAGATTTTTCAGCATTCACTGATATATTGGAAAATAGATATTACATTGCAGTTTAACAATTTTTTTGGCTTCTAAAGACATTTTCCTATCTCTGAATACTCTGCTTAGTTTTTAGAAGGCAGTTTTTACTATTCCAATGTGTTATTCTGTATATCACATTCTGTCATCAGTTATTACATTTTCTGGATAGACAAATCTACCATCCGCCCATGCATTGAATACTGCTGCCATATCTGGTTGGGTGCCCCTGATATCTACCTAGGGGTCATTGACAAAATCCAACAGAAAATCTGTAATGTGATCGATCCCGACTTAGCAGCTTGGATACAGTCACATTCTCACTGGCGCAATGTGGCTTCCCTGTGTCTCTTCTACAAATACTTTCATATCTTCTGCTTAGATGAACATAGCTCACTGTTACCCACCATACATGAATTTGCTCAAGCCACAAGATTAACAACTAGGTCCCACCCTTTTACTGTGAAACCAATAAATTGTAAATGCAAATTCTACTCTAGTAGCTTCTTCTCTCACACTTCCCACCTGTGGAATTCCCTTCTGTTTACTTGCTTTCCTGACAGCTACAATCTTCAAGAATTCAAATGTAAAGTCAATAGTCATCTATCTCACTCACCTGCATCCTCTCTCTCATGCTGTTTTCTTCGTCCACTCCACTGTCATCAGTATTCTCATCTTTCTCTTACCCACTTCCTGACACTCCATATAACCTGTCACTCTTTCTCATAATTTTCCTTCTATGTAACCCCCTTCAAAAAAGTGGCAGTAAAATGCCTTGCTTGGAGCGACATGATTATAAAAAAAAAGTTAAATTTTTGCACTTGCCTGATTTTGATGCCCCAACTAGACAGATCACACTTTAGGTTGTTTCTTACTGGCAATCATGCATTTTGTCTTCTTACAGTTAAGTGTTAGTTCTAACTTTTTGCTTTATTTTAATACTAGCAGTATAGCCCGGTGTTGCTCGGGTGTAATGAAAGCTTTAAAACTAATCTATGGTTCTGGAGCTCAGACTCTTTGGACGTTGGCACGAAAGACTAAAAAGTTTCCAGTTAAAGTGAAACCGTAGACTGAAAAAAAATGAATGGATGTAAGTCAAATTTTGATTTCCTGGTATTGATTTAAATATATATATATATATTATCTACTTTCTGCACTATTGTAAGAACTGCAACCTTGAAACTTCTTAATATTGTTTCTTATGTCTTTGTCTATGAGTTATCAAATTTGATTAAAATCGGACCACTCCTTCTATAACCCGATTTTTTCGATTATCGATTTTCAATATTTATTGGGGGTACCTTGACACAAAACCTAGCTAAAAACACTTGCAGACACTTATAGTACAACTGTGTAAATTTTCAAAAAAATCGGTTCAGTCGTTTTGGAGTCTATAGGTAACGGATACACACACACACACACACAGACAAAGTTCCATTTATAAATAAGTTTAGATCTTGTCTAAGAGTTCTTTCAGTTTTTCTTCTAATTCTGACATCAGTAAAGTGTCATGTACGTGTTTTATGTTATTAACATTATGTCTATCAATAATAAATTCTTGTAGTTCTTCTAGTTCTCTTGAAATCATCTTGCTTAAAAGAGCTCTCTGAAGTATTTCTTCTCTCTTTGTTGTATCATTTTATTTTCATTTATGGGTGTTCTCTTTTTAAACTTCATGTATCCTGTTGAAGAACAGTTTTGCTATTTCTTGATTTTTTTTAATCAATTCACCCCAAGAAAGGTGATGATATCCCTAAGATGAAAGGGGCTACTCAGTGTAAAAGAGAATGTGAACACTTTAAAAAGAAGTGGAAACTCAGTCCTAAACAGGAATCAATGAATATATCTTTACTCCTGTTTAATAGATCAGTGAGGTGTGTGAACTGGATAATAGACAAACCTATCTACCTCTAGTTATCATTTTATACATGCCTGCTATATTTTGTCATGTCTCTTTGTACATTTATCATTGAGTCATTCCTCTTTTGCTTGTGTGCATTTATTTGCTTAAGATCATGTGTTCTTTGCCATTCTTTAACATTATCTGCTGCCTCATTTTTATGAGCTTGAGAATTTCACCTCTCATCCACTTGTTTTTTTCTTGTCTCTCTTTCTCTCTCTTCATGAGATGACAACTTTGTCACTACTGCTTCCATTTATGTATTTCACTTTGAGTTACTGATCTCATTCAAGGTTTATATTTGATCTTAAGTATATCCGTATATGTTTGTTTGCAAATTTGGAGTTTGTTGTTTGTAACTTAATACAGTTTTGGGTTTAATTGTCAATATTTTATACTCAGTTAGCTGGGAGGTGATTGATCCCACAGTTATTGCTTATTTTAGCCCTTCATCAACCTAGTTTTTGATTCTGTGATATAAAATGAGTGATTATTTGAACATGGTATATGCATGATCATTATTTTCTTGTAAGTCCAAGCATTCAATTTTTGAGTTTATGGGTTTACTTTGATAATTTTTATTGCTTTCTAAGAAAAATGCATTTATACTTGAATGCAAAAGCACTTTAACTGATAAATTTTAAAGAAATTTTGTTCCTTCTCTTTAAGGAAGGAAAGAATGCTGGGTAATAAAATTGTGCCTGCAATAAAATGGTACATCAAAAGAACCATTTTTCCCTTGGCACCATGGCAATGTTTGTTGTTTTAAGAAGAAATGATAAGAATTTTTATAAAACCCAGGCATATAAAAGTGATTTTATACATTTTCTTTGTTTTCTGAGAATTACAAGAAAAAAATTAAACACTACATATTTATTAGGTTGTTTATTTACAAGAATAATTTTATATTTACAACATTCTAAAAACTAATCCAATTAAAATGAATTCAATGTAATATTTATCATTCACCAATTTATAAGGAAATATTAAACACTATTTAATAGATTGTTTATTTACAAGAATAATTTTGTATTTACAAAATTCTAAAAATGTGAAAAAACAATGCAATGTTTATCATTTATAAGTTTATAAAGAAAGAAATATTTCATAATTCATTGATATTTTAAAAAATTGTGAATAAAAAAACTTTTTACAGTTATTCATTAAATAGTAAATAATAAATACTGCATTGTAGCTGGTTTATATATTTTGATAATTTTGTAATTTTTTTTTCATATTTTTTACATAAATTTCTTCATAAAATGAGAAATAATAAATATCACATTGTGCTTGATTCACATATTTTTATCATATTGTAAATAAACATTACCAAGGAAGTGAAGATAAAACAAAATAATCATGGTTTCAAGGAATAAAAAACATCCTTTTAACAAACCATCTTTTGTGAGCATGAATGCTAAAGTCTGTCAAATGCTGTTTATTATTGGTCATTGAAAGAGAATGTGCTTCTCAGAAAATTGAAATAAACAAGCAGTATTATAAAGAAAAGTTTACAGATCTAGCTATATATAAAATTCTCTGTTTTCAGTTAGTATGTCCGTCTGTCACACTTTCTAAAATGGCCATACATTGACTGATCAAAAGCAGATTTTGAGAAGTGCAAACAAGTAAAGAGGTACAACGTACAGTTGGTTCTACTAGTGTGCATAAGACTATAAATTTTCATTCATTCTCCCCAAAAAATAAATGTAAGTTTAAAAAAGTTGATTAGTTTGTGAAATTGAACAAAACATATACAGTTTGTAAATCTCATCAAAAAATATTAGTGATAACTTCAACAATACTAAATAATGTGAGGATATCAACCTGTGCCAGTTTGTTTCAAAAAAGTTCTCATGTTTAAAAATTCTTAGTGATGACATTTTCTGTTAACATTTTACTATCCAGGCAATAAAAATATTGATGTTTGATTTCATGTTCTTTATAAATTGTAATCAATTTTCTGCTAATCAATATTTCTGTCAAGAATGGGATTAATATTTTTAACATAATTGTTTTTAGAAGACTATTACTATTCATATAATTTTATTTTAATACTTCACATAAATGCGCAAATGATTTTTACTCAAATTTCAAAAATTTATTTTTCGAACTGATTGTATATATTCTCATTGGTTTTGTAAACTGTTTGTGTATGCAATTTTCCTACATGAAAAAATGTAAACATTCACTGAGGTTTTGACCACTCAGTATTACAAAACAAAAAAATTATTTTATGTATAGAGAAATAATAGTATACTCTAAAACATTATTTCAAAATCTACTATTGCCATCTTGTTAAGTAAAGAACACTTTTAATAACCTTTACAAAGACATTCATTCTAAAGATATTTAAGTAACTGCAATAACCTGCAATAAAGAAAGGTAACACAAAATAGAAAAGGTGATTTGTAAACAATATATATCAGGGTCAAGTAATGACTCATAAAAATAATATTCTGATGAACTTATTTACTAAATTGTGCATTTAAACTCACAATTAAATTGAATTATTTTAACCAAATAATTTTCAGTGTTTATCTTTAGGAATAAATACATCATGTCTACTATTCAATACTTCTCAAGAAGATGCTTATTTTCTTCCAAAGAAGTGGAAATCTTTTGGAAAGACATTTAAAAATTGAAAAATATCCTTTTGAATATTTAAATTTTTTTTTTATAATCGTGTTGCCCCAAGCAAGGCATTTTACTACCACTGTTGTGCAGGGGTTACATAGGAAGAATGTTATAAGAAGGAGTGAGAGGTTGCAGGAGGTGTCAGGAAGAGAGTAGGAGAAGAAAGAGAATACTGATGGGAGTGGGGTGGACGGAAAAAAAAGCATGAGAGAGAGGATGTAAGTTAGTGAGACAGGAGATGACTATTGACTACATTTAAATTCTTGGAGATTATAGCTGTTAGGAAAGCAGGTATGCGAAAGGGAATTCCACAAGCAGGAAGTGCGAGAAAAGAAGCTGCTGGAGTAGAATTTGCGCTTTAAATTTATTGGTTTCACAGTAAAAGGGTGGGACCTAGTTGCTAATCTTGTGGCTCGAGGAAATTCATATATAGTGGGTACCAGTGAGCTAAGTTCATCGGAGCAGAAGCCGTGAAGGTATTTGTAGAAGAGACACAGGGAAGCCACGCTACGTTAGTGAGAAAGCGACTGTATCCTAGCTGCCAAGTCACAATTGATCATATTACAGATTTTCTGTTGGATTTGGTTGAGGACACCTAAGTGGATAGCAGGAGCACCCGACCAGATCTGGCAGCAATATTCAATGAATGGGTGAATGGTAGATTTGTATATGTGCAGGATTGTTTCGGACACCTGGCCCTACACAGACAACCGACTTTCTTTGCAGCGGATTTAGCTATGGATTTTATATAGTTATTCCACTTGAGGTGTGATGTGAGAGTTAATCTGAGGAGACAGTGTTTTACTTTCAGAGAGAGAAGCCTGATCCTTTTATTTATTTTTATTAACAATTGAATTTTTATTAAAATATTTATTTTTTATTGGCTGATTTTGCCATTCTCTTTCAGAATGACAGTATAGTCATTAACTTTTTTCTTTATTTATGAAAAAAATTTGAAATATATTATATAAAATATACTAATACTATTTTATGAATTAATATTTAAAACTATTAAATTGAGAAGAAAAATCCTCTAATTTACTATTAATAAAATGCATTATGTTAGAAACTGAAATAATGGCTTTTAGATGAAAGAATGTTCATGGTTTGATTAAAAACAATATTAAAAATATGCAGGTATTTTTTTAAATTATTGGGTCACAAAGCATTCAGAATTTTAAAAGTAATTATTTACTAAATTTAGTTTTAAATGGCAGGACCAAAATAACCTGTAAATCTAATTTGCTGAGAATTTATAACGGTTGGCACTAAAGACTTGGAAAGTAAGTAACTCTAGTGATTATTGGGATAAAAGGATAATTTTATTTCCACTGTGTAACATGTTAACAATATAAACGAGTAAGTAGATGAAGATTTTTATTGTGACATTTATATTTGTCTTTTTACTGATTATATATAACAAAAGATGTAAAGGACATTTTGATTGCAAAGTGTTTTATGCTTAGTGGAAAGCATTGAAATTGGAACTCTTCAGTTTATGATCTTCTAATCCAAACATAACAGATTAAATGATGCATATTTATTTATATTTAACCACTTAACAAAAATTGTCTGCTTTATTTGATGCTGTTCATTGTTACAGTGTTACATTTGCCAATTTGACTGAATCATTTCATCCACAGAAAAAAAAATCTTATTTTCACTACACACATAAAAAAAGGATAAAGAGCATTTTAATATCATCTCATCAAAATGAACAAATTTAAAAATAAAAATTATACATAGACTATTTTTCTTGAGTTAGCTTTGGTTACTGAATAATTTTCTATTAATTCTAGCTAAGTTATTCATCTATGGTTCTACTACCAAACTGCATATTGGTAAGAAAATAGTCCATGAGTATTTGGCTGATATGAATTTCTTAAGGAAAAAGGGAAATGGTGAGATTAGCTTATTTCTTGTACAGAAGCATTTGACATTCATTGACTGGACAACTATCATTTACTGTTGGCTGAAATTTATAAACATTTCAGAACAGTTTTTAAAGAAAATAGGTTTATCAAGTCCACTAACTGTTATTGTTCTTTTTAATACTGATGGAGGTTTTCTTCCTAAATTTTTGTTTGAAGTAGGGCAGAAAATTGATAAGATTCTGATATCAAAGTGAGCAGACATGTTTTTTCATTGCTCAAAGAAAGCAACATCATCTTTTAAAAGGAAAGTCTTGATTATTTTAATTTATCCATATGTTTATTTGTTTATCATCCTCTCTCTTATAATAAAGTGAGTTGTGTATTTATTTGTATGTATATATATATATATATATATATATATATATATATATATCCTGTTATGTTTATGGAGAGAGAGACAATAGCAAGGCAGCATTGGCTCAGTTCATTAGAGAGACAGTAGGGAGTCGGCTCAGTTTATTCTCTTTACTACAAGTTATTAAACCTTACTATACTACCAGTTATGAAAGCTCTTGCAGCATGTTCACTCTTTAACATTGCCTTATTATTTTATTTTTTGCAATATTTATGTTGTCAAGTTGTGAATTATATATATATATATATATATATATATATATATATATATATACACAAATAAATACAGAACGTTTTATATTATAATATATATATATATCTACACACACAAATAAATACAGAACGGTTTTTATTATAATAGAAAGGATATATATAAGAGAATGCCAAACCTGTAAAAACAGAGAGGCTAATCCAAGAGATTTTATATAATGCAAAATATATTAATGAGATAAAAATAGTGAGCTCAATGGATATTATCCAGAGCAATATGAAATATTGAGAAGAAAACTCAACACATAACTATTTAATTATGTGTTGCATTTTCCTCTCAATATTATATATCTAAACTTATTTATAAATGGAACTTTCTCTGTGTGTGTGTATCCATTACCTATAGACTCCGAAACAGCTGAACTGATTTTCTTGAAAATTTACACAGTTGTATTATAAGCGTCTGCAAGTGTTCTTAGCTAGGTTTTGTGTCGAGGTACCCCCAATAAATATCGATAATTGATAATCGAAAAAATCGGGTTATAGAAGGAGTGGTCTGATTTTAATCAAATTTGATATACTCATAGACAAAAACATAAGAAATGATATTCAGAAGTTTCAAGGTTGCAGTTCTTACAGTAGTGCAGAAAATCGATAATATATATATATATATAAAAGGCAAGATACCGGATCTGATCAAAATCAATTTTTCAGCCCTTTTATTTTGGTTTTTGCTTCGGGTTTGGCTCTAAGTAGGTATAATTGTAGTCCTTAGTCTCAGCCATGATATCATTTACTCAGAGGACTTATTTACCCTTCAAACTTCAGTTTACGGCGAAAAAACTTATTTGATATCGATACTAGAAAATCAAAATTTGACTTACATCCATTCATTTTTCTTTCAATCTACAGTTTTGCTTTAACTGGAAACAACTATTGCTTTTTAGTCTTTCATGTCAATGTCCAAAGATTCTGAGTTCCAGGACCATGGATTAGTTTTAAAGCTTTCATTACACCCGAGAAATGCCGGGCTGTACTGCTAGTATATATATATATATATATATATATATATTCTGTTTTTAATTGAGTTATTTCGCAACCCAAGTTTCTACCATGAGTGGTGTCTTCAGGCAATTTTTAATAACTGATTTTACCTTTCACCATTTTTTTTTTAAGAACGCTCTTGTAATGGTGTTTTATTTGAACGTTCACATGGCAGAGAATTTATGAACACACATTGTTTAAATTCAAACAAATTATGATGTTTTCATCCATGGTTGTATGAACCAAAGAGTTATTTCTTAGTGTAGATGCATTCTAATTGTTTAAAAATGAAAAATATTCAAAAGTTCTTCAATATAATTTTATAGAACACTTTTTAATACAAATGTGTACCTATTAGGACCAAAAACTAAGTATTAAACTGTCAGTATATGTATATATATATAAATCCATATAATTTTTATGAAGTACTACCCCTCAAATGACATATGGCAAAATTTGGGCTCACTCGGATTATTAGTTTACAAATTTCAGTTATTTAAATAAAGCTACTGTTGCAAATTTTCAGAACAATGGAAAAATTTGAATTTCATGTGTTGATAAAGCATTGCTTTCTAATGGGAAAAAACATTGTTCAAGCAAAGCAATGGCTTGATAAGTGTTATTCAGACTCTGCTTCATCAGAAAAAATGGTTAAGAGGTGGTATGCTGACTTTAAATATGATCATACAGACATAAATTATACTGACTGCTCATGTCACCCAAAATCAGCAGTTGTCCTGGAAAACACCAAAAATATCCACAAACATCTTTTTGGCCGATCATAAATTGAAGTTGCTTAAGATAGCAGAGGAGTGGAAAATATCAGAAGGCAGTGTATTCACCATTTTTCATGAACATTTGTCAATGAGAAAGCTGTGTTCAAAGTGGGTGCTGCGTTTGCTCACAGTTGATCAAAAACAACAATGCATTGACAATTCAAATCATTGTTTACAACTGTTTCAATGCAACAAGAAGGAGTTTTTGTGTAAATATGTGATAATGGATGAAACATGCATCCATCATGTTACTCCAGAGTCAAATCGGCAGTCAGCTGAGTGGACAGCTGCAGGTGAAAGCCAACCAAAGTGAATAAAGATGCAAATATCAGCAGTCAAAGTTTTGGTCTCCGTATTTTGTTCATCATTTACCTTAAAGGGAAAATATAAATAGCGGATATTATATGGCATTTTTCGTGTGTTCGAAGAAAGAAATCCCCAAAAAACGAGCACAAATGAAGAAAAAAAAGTGATCTTTCACCAAGACAACACATCATGTCGATTGCAACGGTGACAAAACTATATGAATTGCACTTTGGATTGTTTCCACATTCACCCTATTCTCCAGATATGGCCCCCAGCAACTAAATGGCTGTTTGCAGACCTTAAAAGAATGCTCCAGGGAAAGAGATTTGGCTCCAATGAAGAAGTGATATCAGAAACTGAGGTGTATTTTGAGGCCAAAGACAAATCATTCTTCCAAAAAAGCATTGAATTGTTAGAGAAGCATTGGAATCAGCATAACACCCTAAAAGAAGACTATGTTGATGAATAAAGTTGAATTTTGCCTAAAAGTTGTTGTTTTATTAGTTAGGACCAGGATTTATTGAGTGATATGTTAATTTTATACTTTTATTCTTTACTTATTTATTTATTGATTTCTGTTAGTATCATTTAAAATATAAATTAATAATTCTTAAAGTAATGTATTTTATGACAAACCGTTTACTTCGACGCTCATTGTAAAATACAAATATGTTCATTTATGCATATATATATATATATAAGAGAAATAAAATTCTGAATTTAAACCTTTGCTGCCTTTTGTCTGTACCCAATCATGAAAAGGCTACAAGAGTTACCCTGAGGACATATCCAGAGCTAGAGTCCCTTAGACAGTCTTATTTTATGTTGAAAATCATTCTGGCAACTCCTGTAATGACACCAGTGCTACTATATATTTAACTCTACCTTTCCATCGCTGAAAGAAAAGAAAACAACACAGTGACATTGAGAGCCTCTTCACAAGAACTGGTTGCAATCAAGACTGTCACTCTTATGTGGTCCTGTACAGTCATAAAATATTCTGTGCTAACATCAGCAGCTGAGGCATAATTTTGGGGGGTGAGATTCATGATCTCTCAAGACCGACAGATGCCGCATACTAGCGTGGAAAGTTAACAAGTTCATTACGTCATTATTTTATTATTGTATTACATGCATTATCCATTTTATTTGTTGCTGCTGTTGAAATTCTTCAAGTCATGTGTCTTTTGTTATTTAGTAAAGTTTTTTGTGATTTTGTAGTACCAGTTCACAAAATTTGATGATGAATGGTCATTTTTATGACCTACAGGCTTCATTCACTCAAAGCCATTTTTAATCATTGATCTAAGAAAATGGTTGGATGAATTGGTTCATCACTTTTATTCCTTCTTACATTTATACTAGCAGTATAGCCCGGCATTGCTCGAGTGTAATGATAGCTTTAAAACTAATCCAAGGTCCTGGAGCTCAGACTATTTGTGTAATATAATAATCTGGCCCCAGCCGAAGAAGGCCGATGAAGCGTGGGCGTTCCCGGTTGATGAAAAGTAGCGGATGTCACTTTGACCCTATTTCCGACAGCGGCAGAAATGCCTACGCAGGCAAACAGACAGGTGACACTGAGAATTACGTAGGCGTCGTGTAGGCATCGCGTGATCGAGGAAAAAACCGGAAGAAACAATTTCCGCTTTTGGAAGATATATAAAGACTGCGAAAACACAGAAAAGTCAGTCTCGAGAAGTCGAAGAAGAAGCTAGACGAGCTAAGCAGAGAGGCCAGCTCCCGTCGAAATCCCATTAGAAGCGCGCTCTCAATTCTCTGCCTTGTGCCACACGGTCCATCGTTCATCAATAAAAATATAAGTCATATATTTTTATATACACCCGTGTTTGTTATTTGTTGCTATATAACATTTGGACGTTGACATGAAAGACTAAAAAGCAATAGTTGTTTCCAGTTAAAGCGAAACCGTAGACTGAAAGGAAAATGAATGGATGTAAGTCAAATTTTGATTTCCTGGCATTGATATCAAATTTTCTGAACTATTGTAAGAACTGTGACCTTGAAACTTCTGAATATCATTTCTTATGTCTTTGTCTATGAGTATATCAAATTTGATTAAAATTGGACCACTCCTTCTATAACCCGATTTTTTCAATTATCAATTTTCAATATTTATTGGGGGTATCTCGACACAAAACCTAGCTAAGAACACTCGCAGACGCTTATAGTACAACTGTGTAAATTTTCAAGAAAATCGGTTCAGCCGTTTCGGAGTCTATAGGTAACGGACACACACACACACACATACACGCACACACACACACACATACACACACACACACACACACACACACACACAGAAAGTTCCATTTATAAATAAGTTTAGATTGTAAAATATTTTTTTAGTTTCACTTCAGTTTGTACTTCCTTTTCTTCATATAGTTTTATACAACTTCCCATACAATATACACCACAGAACCAAACATTTTCTCATTTCTTGCTCTTCAGGGATTTATGGATTTTAAATAATATCGATCAAGCACTTAAAGAAGGCTATAAATAATGTCTTTAATATGTTTAGCTACAGCCATGGAAATAATGTTTCATTCTTTACACGCATAGCATCAATAATTCAGCAATTTTCTCCTTCATTCTTATTGCAATAATGACAAACAAAACAGAAAAAAATACAATGCATAATTTTTCTTTCTTTCACTTTTCTTATTATTTCTTTTTCAAAAAGGAAAATTGTTAATTGATAATTTTTCTGAAAAATATTCATCATAATTAATCAAACTTTTTTAATAAACTTGAAGAAATCCTTTTTATTGTTTAATTTAGCTACCTTAAGCTCATATTCAAAATTAAAAGTAGTTTAAGTCATGTTTTATCATAATAAACAAGTTACCTATAATTTCCTTACATAGCAATAACTAAAATTCATATTACACCACTAAATATTTATAAAGTTAATGATTGGTTGGTTGGTTAGTTGTTTTGTTTTTATGGCAAATCAACCTCGGTGGGGGGGGTCATTTATTGCCAACTAAATTTTTATTTATTTATTGCTGGTAATACCTTTTTCTTTCAACAATTTATTGTTGTTTTCATATAAGTTTTTGTGTCTAGTAATACTTTTTTCTTTTTCAAGTATCAAGATTCGTTGGAATTTGTTTTTAAGGGTGGGGTCCCCAAGTCCTACCCTTGTTATTTAACCCATAACTAGACGGAAGGGATGGATTAATACCTTTCCCAAGGGTATCAGTGCTTAAGTGACTGCAGGGTATTCAACTGGAATTCGAACTTGGCTCACTGATTTCTCTTTCCAAGCCGATATCCACTGCACCACAAGGCACCTCCGTCACTAAACAATTACAGCACCTGGTATTATTAAGCGATCACCCATTTAAGTACTGACCAGGCTCAACGTTGCTTAACTTTGATGATCAAGCGAGAACCGGTGTATTCAACATGATAGGCTGTAAGCCTAAAGTTAATGAAGATATACTGAAGAACTCTCTCTTTATGGAAAAGATTACATACAATTGTAGATATTAATTGATTTATGTAGTTTATAATTGCATCATATCTTTAAGCGAGATATGAACTTCTATTAATATTTTTTTCAATTATAAAATTAACAGACATCTGAATGTAATGCTTGTGCATCAACTGATAAATAATGAATTAAAAATTAAAAACATTTAAACAGTGAAATTATATCCTTATACTCTTTATGCCAATATTTTTTTAAATAAACAATTATTATACAAATAGGAAGGATAAAGAAAATCAATAATTTTTAATTGCTATTATTTCCTATTTTTAAGTTTTGAAATAAGCTTCAGTTTGAAAATAAAATTAATATTTCTTTTGAAAATATGTTTGAAAACAATAGAATATGAACTTTCTTTTATATGGACATAATTTACATTTAATTTTCTGATGGACTTAATCTATTTCTCAGTTAGAAAATGCTAATGATATTAGAATGATATATTTTAGCCATTTTCATTTTACTTTTACTGATGATATTTTATTCCAATAACCTTGAATTCTCAGCTGGCTGAACAAATTCTTTTCAAGACTTTATACTACCTATTTATGTGTCAATTTGTCTTTAAAATGTTCACATCTTTAACATGGTATTCTTTAGGTTTTTTATTTAAACTATTTACATTTGGGTTATTGTCATTGTCGTGTTTTGCCCATGTGACCTCCAGTACTCATCAGGTGTATTTCAGTCCAGATAACCTCAAGGGAATTCTGAACTGGGCCCTTTATTTAATCTATGTGGTAGACTATTTCCAGACTATTTCCAGACTATTTCCAGATTACACATCTACTATATATTTTCTCTAATTCTTATTTTACTGCTCAAATATTGCTCAGCTGCACTGGATTCACTATTACTGTGTCACCAAATTCCCAAACAAATGTTTTAATCCACTAGGATTATTGTCCCATAGGAAAATTCTCTGTGGAGAACTTTGTACCTTAAACGTAACCTACCTGTTAATGTGTACTGCTGTGGCTTGTCATGCTAGACCACACTCACTGAAGCTTTCCTCTTTTGTTAAAACTGCTGCTGCTGTTGTTGAAGACTTGTATGTCATTTGTCTTTCTTTCTTTATTAGTGGTTCTAATATTGTATTTATTTCTATGCTAGACCTACTAAGTAGGCCCTCATAGTCTAGCATTTGTGTTGATTCTTTCAGGCATCTAACTCTCCACTGTTCTTCCAGTATGTGATTATAGGAAAGATGAGGACAATAGTCCATATAAATGGTGTAAATGATAATAATTCCTCACCTCATAAATCCAAACTAAAATTATTTTCTTTTACTTTCAAAAATGTTTCATTGTCATAGTCTTTAATGACTCTTATTAAAATTTTATATTTATTTAGAAGAAATTAACTTAAACTTTTTGCAAAAATACAAATGCTTCAATATTTGGATATTAAGAATAATGTAGATTTTTCAGTCACATACTCTTTAATCTTCTTCAAGTGTTTGTTTCTTTCTGGAAGGTTAAATCTTGATCTGAGAAGGCATGTACTTTTATTCTTATACTTGTTTAGAGCTTCTGATTGTCTTTTGACTTCTGTATTGAATCTGTAACTTTCTAATGAACCCTCTGAATTTTGCAAGTTATTCAATACTTATGGAACTCCAAATTCATAGTTTCTTTTCTGCTTAATGTTTCCCTTGAACTATCAATTGTCTTTAATTGATATGTTGATCAAGTTATTTGTGTGCTGATTCTTTCCACTTTCTTATTTGAAATGCTGTTCTCCTTTAATGATTTTGACTCCATTCTATAAAGATTGGTGTGATTGCCATATAGTCACAATTATTCTTAGACCAAATAATCTGAAACTTTTAAGCATAAATAACATACAATATGAGCTGTTACCAAAAATTTATTATTATATATAAATACCTTATGTATTTAAAAATCTAAGGAATAAGCATGTCTTATTTTTTCAAGAAGCTCATTTAAAAACTTTAAATCTAATTTTGTATTTTAATGATAACTGGATCACAGCAATAATAAATACCCAATAATATTCAAAAAGATATTTCAATTAGAAGCAAATAAAACTTTTGCAAACTTTTCAAGTATTGATTCTTTTTCCCTTTAAGATAATTTTGTAAAGGTTGAAATAAAGGGTAGTCGAAAGGTACAAGATTTTGAAGATGACATTTGTGGTACATAATTTCCCTTTCGATCACACCAAATACACAACATCACCTTCTTCAGATGCAGAATGACTTTTCAAATAGTCAACGGTGGTTCGTTTCATTTTTTCCAGTACCTTTTTTACTCGATATTGTTGTAAACAAGTCATATTCATAAATGGATCATTTTTGTTGATCAGGGAATTTCAAATAGAAATGGGCTCCATTAATTTTTTTTCTTTTAAAATGTGAGGCACCAAAGCACCATACTGATTCATGTATTCAGGTGTTTTCAAATGCCTTACAATGCTCATAGAACAAATGTGGAGTATCTTTGCGATGTCTCATATAATGTGACCTAGATCACTTTTAATCAGCATTTTAATTTGGTTATCATCACTGTCTGCAGGCCTCTCAGAACATTCCCAGTTTCCCAGATCAAAACTTCCACTGCTGAACCTAGAAAACTACTTAAAAATGGTACTCTCAGCTATGGCACCATCTTCATAAAAGGAACATGTCTTTTTTTGCTTTTTGTACATCACATTTTTCTCTATGGAAAGAAAAGTGCATCAAATAAAGAATATGCATATCACATTTTTCCAGTTTTACTTTTAACAGAAAAAACATTTAAAATTCACAACCCACTCATGACGTGTATAGAAAAACCATATTGAAATGTCATTTTTCAAAATATGTGTATTTGTCATAAATTTCAGTTATTTTTGTGAAATTAAATCATATGTTCAAATTTCAACTTTTTTTCTGAAATACATGCATTTGATGCTTTTGTATAAATCATCAATGATTTCTTTTTAGCCAAGCTTCATTAGAAGTTTTGAGTCTTTCAGTATCATACTCCCTCTCCATGGTTAAACAGTTGATACAGACTAAATATCAACTTGTTTGCCATATATATATATATATATATATATATATATATATACTTTAAAGTTATATTCAGTGGATACACAGGTCCTGGGCATGACAGTAAAATGCATCCAACAACAAGGCCTCGCATTAGGAGGTTGTGAGAAAAATGGAACCACCTTTTAATTGCTGTTGTTCCCAGGTTCACTCTGACCAGGAGTGGTAGCACCTGTTAGGATCCCAGGTATGGGCAAATAGTTTATCCCCAAACTGGGGTCAAAACACTATGAAAGTATAAAAATACACTTTTACAGAAATATATGCATAAAAATAGACTTTTATAGAAAGATATACATTTTTGAAAAAAAAATTATTGCCATAACACATTTTTGAAGGAAAATAAATTCTCAGCAAAAACATTTTTGAATACAAAACTTGAAGAATACAAAAGTAGAAGAAATTTTCAGTTTTCTAAAATAAAAAGAATAAAAACAAACAGTTTTAATTAAAATCTGACTAAATCAACCTTCTCATTATAACCAAACATTAAAAAAATACCTTAAAACCCCATTTTTTGGCATTAAATAACCCACAGAAGTTGATATGCTGTTAAGCAAAATCTCAAACTCAAACTCAGTAGATACACATGTTTAAATAATTTTAATTTATGCTTAGCAGCCTGCGCATTTGAGAGTTTAATTTATCTTACTGCAGGATTTGAACTCCCTTGTAGAGGAAATTATCAGAAAACCTGGCATGCTTTAGACAACTCAACAATGGAAAGCTTAATAATGTAATGTTCAATTTGGTCAGTCATTTAACTGCCATATGTAATAGATGCTTGGATAATCATGTCTTTTTCGATCCATGACTGACTAGGTATATTTTCCCGCAGTAGGTCGCTATTTGTTTCTGTGGTTGCCAATCATGCCTATAGAACCCAATCTGTCCTGCTATTCAACCCATAGCTGGAGGGAGAAGAGATGGATTAATACATTTCCCAAGGTTATTTGTGCATAAGTGAATGCAATAAATTCAATTGGAATTCAAACTCGGCTTACCGATTTCTCATTCCGAGTCAATATCCATTACACCACAAACCCTATTTAAATATGCACATCACTTGCTTGCATCCTTCAAAGCCTATATCTGCTAAAACTTTCATATCCAAAGAATAAAATAATTTCTAAGGCATTAATGGATTTTATTTATAATCAGATAATATTTTTTATTACTTTAAATGTTTAAAGTAAGAAGAAATGTTGGATTATAAATAAAATCCATTAACACCTTATATATATTTTAGGCAAAGAAAGGTGCCCGAAAAAGATCTTTGATATTAAAGTAATTATTTTTTCCTTCTTGAAGTACTTGTTTTATGACTCATTGATATTATAAAAGAAATTCTTCTTCTTCATTTATGTGCCATGTCCTTTCATGATGTAGGCGATTATGGCTTTCCACATCTCCCTGTTCCTGGTGCCTCTTAGCACGCTTTCTCCTGTTGCACCATGCAACCCTCGTTCCGTCAGCCACCTGATCAGGTTCTTCAAATATGTTATTCGTTGCTTTTCCCTGTCTCTTTTTCCCTCTATCTGGCCTGTTAGTATCAGGTTCTCCAAGCCCTCTTTCCTCATTGCATGTCCCAGGAACTTTAGTTGTCTCTTCCTGATGCTCACTATTAATGTCCTTTTCGCTTCCGTCCTTTCCAAAACCTCATCATTGCTCAGATGCTCAGTCCATGATATCTGCAGCATCCTTCTGTAGAATCACATTTCAGCTGCTTCAAGTTTTTCCTTCATCTTCAAAGATATTGTCCAACATTCACTGCCACATTGAAGAACCGACATCACATAGCAATCCAGTACTCTCCTCTTTGTTTCTAGTGAAATTGTCCTGTTTCTTAATACTTTACTCAACTTCTGGAATGCTTCTTTTGCCATGCCAATTCACTTTCGGATCTCAATGTCGCATTTTCCGTCTTCTGTTAGAACACTCCCTAGGTAATTAAATTTTTGTACCTACTTGATTTTAGAGTCCCTACTGGAAAGTAACTGAAACTCACCTGAAGTGAGCTGAATGTGTAATGCTCCTTATGCCAATGACATTTCCACCAAGCTTCTCTATGGCATATGACTTCATTGAATGTAATTGAAACTCACCTGAAGTGAGCTGAATATGTTATGCTCCTTATGCCAATGACATTTCCACCAAGCTTCTCTACGGCACATGACTTCATTGAATGTAATTGAAACTCACCTGAAGTGAGCTGAATATGTAATGCTCCTCATGCCAATGACATTTCCACCAAGCTTCTCTACGGCACATGACTTCATTGAATGTAATTGAAACTCACCTGAAGTGAGCTGAATATGTAATGCTCCTCATGCCAATGACATTTCCACCGAGCTTCTCTATGGCATATGACTTCATTGAATGTAATTGAAACTCACCTGAAGCGAGCTGAATGTGTAATGCACCTCATGCCAATGACATTTCCACAGAGCCTCTCTATGGCATATGACATCATTGAATGTAATTGAAACTCACCTGAAATGAACTGAATGTGTAATGCTCCTTATGCCAATGACATTTCCACCAAGCTTCTCTATGGCATATGACTTCATTGAATGTAATTGAAACTCACCTGAAGTGAGCTGAATATGTTATGCTCCTTATGCCAATGACATTTCCACCAAGCTTCTCTACGGCACATGACTTCATTGAATGTAATTGAAACTCACCTGAAGTGAGCTGAATATGTAATGCTCCTCATGCCAATGACATTTCCACCAAGCTTCTCTACGGCACATGACTTCATTGAATGTAATTGAAACTCACCTGAAGTGAGCTGAATATGTAATGCTCCTCATGCCAATGACATTTCCACCAAGCTTCTCTACGGCACATGACTTCATTGAATGTAATTGAAACTCACCTGAAGTGAGCTGAATATGTTATGCTCCTCATGCCAATGACATTTCCACTGAGCCTCTCTATGGCATATGACATCATTGAATGTAATTGAAACTCACCTGAAATGAACTGAATGTGTAATGCTCCTTATGCCAATGACATTTCCACCAAGCTTCTCTATGGCATATGACTTCATTGAATGTAATTGAAACTCACCTGAAGTGAGCTGAATATGTTATGCTCCTTATGCCAATGACATTTCCACCAAGCTTCTCTACGGCACATGACTTCATTGAATGTAATTGAAACTCACCTGAAGTGAGCTGAATGTGTAATGCTCCTCATGCCAATGACATTTCCACCAAGCTTCTCTACGGCACATGACTTCATTGAATGTAATTGAAACTCACCTGAAGCGAGCTGAATTTGTAATGCTCCTCATGCCAATGACATTTCCACAGAGCTTCTTTACGGCATATGACATCATTGAATGTAATTGAAACTCACCTGAAATGAACTGAATGTGTAATGCTCCTCATGCCAATGACATTTCCACCAAGCTTCTCTACAGCACATGACTTCATTGAATGTAATTGAAACTCACCTGAAGTGAGCTGAATATGTAATGCTCCTCATGCCAATGACATTTCCACCAAGCTTCTCTACATCACATGACTTCATTGAATGTAATTGAAACTCACCTGAAGTGAGCTGAATATGTAATGCTCCTCATGCCAATGGCATTTCCACCAAGCTTCTCTACGGCATATGACTTCATTGAATGTAATTGAAACTCACCTGAAGCGAGCTGAATGTGTAATGCTCCTCATGCCAATGACATTTCCACCGAGCTTCTCTACGGCATATGGCTTCATTTAATTTCTTTTAAATTAATATTCTCTCGAATTTATATTTAAACTTGGGTCATCAGGAAAGAATGCGCACCATTTCAGGGCCTTCCTCTCAACGGTTTCACTTTCACACCAGCCCCCTCCTCACTAATGTGAGGCCCCGTTATAATGATATACAAGTGTGCGGTAGATATACAAGCTCAAATGTGTAACAGCAAAATTAAATTTACGAAAAACTTTGAAAACAGCAAACCTTGTGTTCTAAGAATGAACCTCATTATGCATTCACGATCAGTCATGATATTTCTTTCTTCCCAGCTCTTTATGTAATGTTTTGCTAATGATGTTGTCTAGCATACACCACACTTCCAATCCAGATATTATAAAAGACCAGAATTATTCCTGATATATTAGTAATTTCTATGCCTTGCAAATGCACTTCATTTTTAGCTGTATTTTATATTTTAGAAAAGTTCATATTCGTATGAAAATTAATTTCTTATTAGTCATTTTGTATAAACTTTTGTGAAGAATTTTAAAAAGTGCCTCCAATATATATTTTTCTCAGATATTAGGTTTTTACAAGATTGAACTTAAGCAAAATTATTTTTATGGATATTACCAAAGTTTTAATCATAATAGTTTCATTTTAGTCAGAAAAGTGAAGCTGTTGGTTTAAAATCATTTCGAGATCTTATTTCAAACAAATATTTAAGTTGCTAACCTTTCACTTTGAGAGAATTTGCAGAATATATAACATCATTTTGAAATACAATTACTGTTTAGCCAGTTTTACACTGAGAAAGCTTCCCCTTTCAAAAGCATATATTTTTGGAACTGTCTTCTAACTTCTAACATGAGCTGAACCCTTTCAAATACACCTACTGAACTTTGACAAAAAGGAGGTATAAGCCTCCATGGATTGCAGCCTTTTTGCATTCTGTAGATACACTTCAAAATTATATATAGCTCACCATACCCAGTACAATTATGTTTGCTTCTAAAGAATATGTAAACATTTATTTGTTGTTCATAAAAATATCTTTTGAAGTATACAAACTTTGAACATATTGAGTCAAAAATCATTATTGCCAAGATCCAGTTATGGCTAAAATGCAAGATAAATTTAAAGTTCTTAAGATGCTCTGCTTTAAAACAATAAAGACATGGATATTTCTTGGGCCTCACTGGTTCCTATTACATAAATCACATCTCTCAAATTTTGGGTCAACTACTAAATGTCCAGTTTTCATACTCTGTGCTATTTTATGTTCATAAAACCTTAAATTATTTGATCTAAGAAAACAATAATTCCATAGGAAATATATGTTGCAGAACAAATAACAAAGTATTAATTAACCATACGTTAATTTAAGGTGGAATATTGAAATGAAAACTAATATATTTTTCAGTATTCTGAGAAATTTGTAAAGACTATCATTTTCATTCAATTTTCTGATATCACTTTCATGTGTCGAGAAGAAAGATGAATGTTCACAAAATAAAAATAATTGAATTATAGAATTTTTTTATGTTATAATTTATTTTTCAGATTTATTCTAAATTAATCTCATTTTAATGGCTTCTTATAAAAGACAAATATTTTATCTATAATCCATCATCTTGTATTTATTTTGCCAAAATGCTCATATTCCTCTATTGTACTTTGTCTGAAATTCTTTAGGCATCCTTATCAGTTAGGCATCTTACACTTATTAATATCACTGTACTGAGATTCCATATTTACTTTATTTATATAACCAAAAAATATTCTAATTTTTTCAAATGTGGATTGTAAAAATATGAATTGAAAATTTGTGACAGATATATTTATTAATTTACCTAATGGAAAAAGCAGATTATTGCATTCTTTTATTTTGTTTTTCCTAAATTTTTGTCTCATCATCATCATCATTTATCCATCACACCCAGATGGTGCATAGAGCAGCAACTTTTTGTTGCTGTTTCAGTAACAATATGTTTTTTCATGGGGCAGGGTTGTTAGCCCCGCACCCAGCACCCAACCCCCAAACCTGGAGGACCGGTGGACCATTGTTGATCCTTACATTTACAGCACCTGGTATTCCCAAATGGTCACCGATTTAAGTACTGACCAGGCTCGATGTTGTTTAACTTCAGTGATCAGACATGAACCGGTGTATTGAACACGATATAGCCGCAGACTAAATTTTTGTCTACTTATTTTTAAATATTATATAAGAAACTCTTTTCTCTATGTCAGATACCTAACCATGGAAATATTGATAATAGAAAAATGTTTCCTATATTTTCAACTGAAAAATATTTTCCTTTTTGAAATTCTCGGTGTTTACTGTTACCCATTTTCACGTTGATGATGAAATGAACATATAAAAAAGCTTAAATTGGAACAACAGCTTATTTTTCCAGGCATTTTGGATTGAATTATAAGCAATAAGAAATAAATTCTGGAGATATAAATATTACAACTCAAATCTTCTTGGTTATCAATATATACTCTTTTCAATTATTGTTATATTTAATATACCAAATGATTAATTACTTTAAATTTTAAAAGAAATAAATTGAAGCAAGGCCAGTAATAAATTCACTTTTTGAACAGAATCATGGCTCATATTTGCAATTCATTATTTATTTATTCAGTTTAATATCATAAGAAATGGGATGAAATAAATAGTTTGAGTACATGAACTTGTTCAAGTTGATTAATGATTATAATTATTTTTAACAATAAAATATCTAAAGTATTATGGGATACATATTTTTTTTATTAAAATAAGCAACAGAAAAACACAATAGAACATTCTAGAGAAATTGGATCAAAACAGCAGTAGAATTTAGATTACATTTTTATATTTCTCAACCAATCAGCTAAAAACTTAGAATAAGAACATTCTAGAAAAATAGGCTTGGAAGTAAATTAACACAAAAATATTTAGGCCCCAAACAAAATAGTAAAATAATAAATCTGATTGGTTAGTAAATGTTTTCACACCCTAATGTTAGGAAGATTAGTTGATCCCCTATTAATGTATATAATACACACAGTTAGAAAGAAAAGTCAGTCACCAAGCAGCCACCAAGCAGGCCATTAAGTCCGCATGACACCGTATACTTTTCGTGACCTCGCTTCAAGGACCTTAAAAAGAATAAGCCTACAAACTTTCTTTGTTGCCAACTGAAACGCAAATGTAAGTAGGAAAGGCTTATTTACAGACTCTGCCAATGTATACTTATACACGTTTTTGGACAAAAATTAACTTCTTGCCAAGTTTATATTTCTCAAAATGCAATTTTCAAATCATGTATTTTGTTGGTTTCTACATACCATTTTATTTGTCACAGAATAAATTGTTTGTTGTTGAATGTCCGTTGTAATTTATTCCTTCACTTTGCACGATTGCAAAATAGAGTGTTGTATTTGTGAGGGAAATAATCAACATACAACCCAGCAAATACCAAATCCCCCACAGTATATTAATTTTTGAATATGTCTTTTAAAACAATTTTCTTAAAATTAAATTAAATTTGGCAATTTAGAACATGTACAAAATATATTGTGCATAGTTTTTCTTATGGATATTTTAGTATTTTCGTATGAAAGTAACACATTTGTATAACAAGATTTTGTTGTCTTTTTGTGCATAGATTGTTTTACACTGAATTACAGCAAAATTACAAGTGAGAACAAAGGATTCTACTCTAAAGAATTTAATTTTTATTTTACAAATCATTTAAAACATTTAGGCAACTTTGCTTGCAATATTAATGAGTGAATTGAAAATAAAAAAGAGGAAAATCCAAGTTGGACTAAAATTAAAGCTTTATTAAATGATCTGAACTTTTTCAATAGTCATTAAGAACTGGCTGTGTTGTGTATGCTCTGCTCTAGATAGATTGAGTATTTTTAAATTTCCTTTATTTGCATTTAAACTATTAAGTAGTAAATCAAACAAGATCAGAAAATAATATTTTCAGTTTATTTTTTTATTGTTTAGGAAATATCAAATACAGCAATTATTTTTTTAATTCTAAACTCTGTCTCTAGTAACAAATCATCAATATTTTTTTCTTTTACAGATGAAAATAAAACTCAAGATAAATAGATGTATTATATTATTTTAAAAATTAAAGAAACTCTAAACTGACTTTCTAATTGTGAAAAAACTCATAAAATCCTATGAAAATTGAATCTTATTTTATTTCATACTGAAAACTTTATATTGTATTATTAATATTAATATTAATATTAATATTAAAAGATCAGCTTTTACAAAATATTACAAAAGATCTATACAATCTTTCAAATGTTTTTTGTAATTAATTTCTCAAACTCTCTAATTATTTTATGAAGTTTTCTTCTAATGGGGAGAGTGTTAGCATCATGAATAGAATATTGGAGTAGATAGATCTATTGCCCAGTTCACACTCCACCCACGTCTATTGAACAGGTTAAGAGGCTAATCCCTTGTTCCCTGTTTCGGATGTGGTTTCTGGCTTTCTCTTTTCCAATCTTCTCACCTTGTTTTTTTTTTTTCAATTGGAGTAGATAGATCTATCTATCGCTCGGTTCACACTCCACCCACGTCTATTGAACAGGTTAAGAGGCTCATCCCTTGTTCCCTGTTTAGGATGTGTTTTTTGGCTTTTCTCTTTTCCAATCTTCTCACTTTGGTTTCTTTTTTTGTTTTTTTCAACTGGAATGGATAGATCTATCTATCGACCGGTTCATACTCCACCCACGTCTATTGAACAGGTTAAGAGGCTCATCCCTTGTTCCCTGTTTAGGATGTGGTTTCCAGCTTTCTCTTTTCCAATCTTTTCACTATTACGTAGTCCCCTGCACATCAGTGGCATTACCGCCTTGCTCGGGGGTGATACGATTAAAAAATAAATAAATAAATAAATTTAACCATCAGTTTTCCATGTTGATTTTTTATAACAAGCAACTTTATTTCTTTTTTGAACAACAATTGTTTTTCTTCAAGCAACACAAACTTAACTTTTTTTAATGAGAAATTGATAATTTCCAATTATTTTTTTAATTATCAATAATTATAAATCTCAAAGATAATATTTTGATAAACCAGCCTTAACCCTTCTGTGCCTTATATTAAGCTATTGTCATCTGTATATAGATCTGAGTAGACAGAAGATTATAAAGTCCGTGTAAACTCATTAAATTATGCAAAGAATGTGTTCCTAAAAGAATTAATGGAACAAATAGATTTATACTAACATATATACTTATATCATTTATCAAAGATAACTAATCTGATTATTTAGTATTTAATCAACTAATCTGATTATTTAGTATTTCATCAACTAATCTGATTATTTAGTATTTCAATATACGTTAGCATAACACTCTATTATCAACAAAATAATAATAGTTTTTATTTTTTCCTTTTACATAGGAATTAGGTTTTGCATGCATGTTGCAGTCATGACTTTCCATTTCCTGTTTGCCCACACAAAATACTTCAATTTCTTCTCTTTATCACTACCATGAATCAATGGTATTGCTATCGTGAGAAAATAAACCTTTTAGAAACTAATATAAAAGTGTTACGTGATGAGTTATATAAACAGGTCATCAAAAAAAATTAAGCTGATATAATAATTGAAAGCATCATTTTTATGTTTTTTAATGTAAAATCATTGATCGAATTCTTTATTTTCTTTCAAATTGCAAAAATAAGTAAGAATTAAGCATTTCATCAAATGCGTGATTATGTCCATTAGAAAAATATCTAAAACCCACATAGACAAGTTTTAACTGAAGATCAAACTTCTAAAGTATAAGTTTCTTCGTAATATGAGCTTATGGCCATGTCACATTAAAACACCGGTTCCATATGATCACCAAAGGTAAGCAACATTGAGCCTGGACTTGGCTAATACCAGGTGATGTAAGCTTAGATGTGAGAGGGTTTTAATGGATAATAGCTCTGAATTATTCATCAGAGAGCCAATTTCCAATTCAAGTTTGGTGTGAATAAATTCACTTACACAGCTAACCTTGAGAAAAGTATAAATCCACCCCTTCATACCCCAGCTATGGGTTAATTAATAAAACTTATATCAGTTAGTCAGTTAAATGCCATACATGATACACACTTGGGCAATCATGTCTGGAAAGAGACATGACTGACTAGGTAGAAGGTTATCTCTCAGTAGGTTGCTATTATTTTCTGCGGTAGACTGGTTACCAACCAAGGCTATAGAACTCAATCTATCCTATTATTTAACCCATAACTGGAGGGAAGAGATGGGTTAATACCTTTCCCAAGGGTATTTGTGCCTAAGTGAATGCAAGTAATGCAAGTGGAAATCGAACTCAGCTCCCCAATATCTCGTTCCAAGTCAATATCCACTGCACCACGATGCACATCCATGGCTTATATCACTAATCATTATTATCTCAAGAAAAAAATTCTTACAACCTAATAATATTTTCCGGTTTTAAATAATTTGCATAGGGTTGATAAGTTGTAGAAAAGAAATCAATCTTTTTAATATATCAATATCATAACATTACAAGCAATAATACATTTTAAAGATCACTTCTCATGATCTTTTTCATATTAGCTTAAATGTATAAGTCATTACTAATGGTGTCACACTTTACTAAGTGATCTCCAATTTTATCGATATACAGGATACAGCATTGATGAGAGACACAAAGAGGAAAACAGTGGAAACTCCTGCACAATATTGTAAAGGAAAAATGAGAAGCAATGTCGAATGATCAATGGTAGGAAGACAGAATGTATGGTCATTATTAAGAGGGACAGGCCAAGATGCAAACTATCAAATGTCAGGATCAAACACCGACAGAAATTTACCTACCTGGGTAGGAAGCATTAAATCACAATGGAAAATGTGACATTGAAATCTAAAGACACATTGGAATAGTGAAAGAAACCTTCCAGAATTCAACAAAATATTAAGAAACAGGAAAATTTCATTTGGAACAAAGAAAAGTGTGCTCAACTGCTACGTGATATTAATCTTTCTATATGGCAGTGAAAAGGAAACTGAAAGTAACAGAGATATACTTTTACAAAAGAATGCTGTGAATACCATGGACAAAGTATGTGAACAACAAGGAAGTTTTCAGGAAAATGGGAACAAATTGGACGTTTATACTTAGAATCAAAATGAATTTAAATTTCTGGGACACATGATGAAGACAGTGTCAGTCAGTCAGTTAAGTGCCATACGTGATACACGCTTTGGGTGATCATGCCTCAAAAGAGACATTACTAACTGGGCAGAAGATTATCCCGCAGTAGGTTGCTATTGCTTTCTGCAGTAGACTGGTTGCCAGCCAAGGCTATAGAACCTAATCTGTCTTATTATTTAACCCATAACTGGAGGGAAGAGATGGATTAATACTTTTCCCAAGGGTATTTGTTTGTAAGTGAATGTGTAGAATTCAACTGGAATTCGAACTTGGCACCCGGAGTTGTCATTCCGAGTCAATATCCACTGCACCACAATGCACATCTGAAGACAGAGTACTTGGGGAAAGTAACACTCACAGACAAGAGAGACAGAGGGAAACAGCAAGTAACCTACTTAATGAACTTCTTTAAATGGACAGCAAAACAGGGAGGAGAAGGAATAGTAACAAGACAATCATTAGAGTTAAAAAGGATAGAAAGATGTGGAGAGACATGATTGCTCATATCCTGTAAGGATGTTATATAAAAGAAGCTACCACCTCTTCATGGCTGATCTACAATTTTGTCATTGTGTTATATCAGTGTAAACTTAGTGAATATCAGTCAGTTAAGTATCATACGTGATACAGGCTTGGGCAATCAAGACATGACTGACTGGACAGAAGATTATCCTGCAGTAGGTTGCCATTACTTTCAGAGGTAGACCGGTTGCCAACCAAGGCTACAGAACCGAACCAGTTTTTTTTTAACACATATCAAAATAGTAATAGGTTGGTAGTTATATTTCGGTACTTACGTATTATCGGGAGGACCTTTAAAAAAACGACTCAAAAATTAAAGTAAATTATTTATTGAAACGGTTAAAACAATAAAATAACATTACATTTGTAATTCCGGAGGCCAGAACGTCGCAATTGCTTCCAAAAGTGACTCAAAGACATCAGTACAGGCAACATGCTTCCGCCACATGAATTCGGCCAAATACGACTCCAAATGGTGACGTGCAGTGCCACAGTGCTTCTTGTTTCGCCACTTTGTCGATCCCCATAGGCGTTCCACTGTCTGCGTATGAGCCCCGGTGTTCGAATCCACAAAGTTGTACTTGTGGTTGACGTTGAGGTGATGAAAGCCTGATTTTTCCAGTTCCTTGGTGTTATAAGCGGGCTTATAACACCTTGTTATCAAAGGTCCTCCCGATAATACGTAAGGACCTATATTTCTGAAATACTATTGTAAATTAAAAAATACAATTGCCAAATATGAATTTTTAAAAATCTGTTCTTCAAATTTTTTCATGTTTTCATTTTTTACCTGATTACTAAAGATTCTCTTTAATTTTTCTTTCATTTATTCAAACAATTTTATTTTCTGTTTTTTCTTTATAGTATAACTAGCAGTATAGCCCGGCATTGCTCGGGTGTAATAAAAGCTTTAAAACTAATCCATGATCCTGGAGCTCAGACTCTTTGGGTGTTGGTATGAAAGACTAAAAAGCAATAGTTGTTTCCAGTTAAAGCAAAACCGTAGACTGAAAGAAAAATGAATGGATGTAAGTCAAATTTTGATTTCCTGGTATTGATATCAAATAAGTATTTTTCGTCGTAAACTGAATTTTGAAGGCTAAATAAGTCCTTTGAGTAAATGGTATTATGGCTGAGACTAAGAACTACAATTATGCCTGCTTAGAGTCAAATCCGAAGCAAAAACTAAAATAAAAGGGCTAAAAAAAATACAGACATACAGGCAGATAAACAGACACACACACGAACTTCTTGTCTTTTAGATATATAAATTATCTATTTTCTGCACTAATGTAAGAACTGCAACCTTGAAACTTCTGAATATCATTTCTTATGTCTTTGTCTATGAGTGTATCAAATTTGATTAAAATCAGACCACTCCTTCTATAACCCAATTTTTTCAATTATCAATTTTCGATATTTATGGGGGGCACCTCGACACAAAGCCTAGCTAAGAACACTCGCAGATGCTTAGAGTACAACTGTGTAAATTTTCAAGAAAATCGATTCAGCTGTTTCGGAGTCTATAGGTAACAGACACACACACGCACACATACACACACACAGAGACAAAGTTCCATTTATAAATAAGTTTAAATTTAAATGATTTACTATTCAAACAAGTTTTGTTAAAGAAGACATACAAGTTATAGTGGGGAAAATAAGTATTTCATAAAATATATATTTTCCCCACTGCATATCTATGATATGCTTTAATAGGTTTTTCTTGTTGAAGGATTAGTCTCCATAACTTTGCATTGAATATTTAAAGGAACTGTCCACATTTTCTTTTAGTTTTTATTAAGGTTTCAAGCTTTTGACTGGCTTTAGTCATTATCAAGAAAGAAAGAAATTTGGTGAAATTTAAAGTCTCTGTGGTAGTTTGGATCATTGGTATGTTTTTTAATTATGAATTTTGAATGTTTATATTGTCATCAATTGTATGTTATATTAGACACTGTCCAGTCATTATTGATTAAATATATATATAAAAACAATACATAGTTTTATTGCAAGTGTTGTTTTCAGGTCATAATTTATACTATTTTGTTTTATTCAACTACATTTCAAACATAATATAAAAAATTATAAAAAAAAAAACAGTGAAGAACCTGTAGATCATTTTGTGCTTGAACCATTTTTATTATAATAGCAAAAACATCTTTGCAAATGTAGATGATATGCAGTATTTATTTTATTTGACACAATGAACTGGATAAGTGAAACATTTTAAGTTTTTCCTGTTCTGTTAGCAAATATAACTACTTTACTGTCTATGGAAATAAAATTACAAAACCTTGTTATAAAATAAAAAAAAGTTCCTTTCTTCAACAATATCCAAAATTCTCTTGGAATGTCAGATTCTGGTTAATTTCAATGAATTAGAGAACTATGTGTGTCTATTCTATAAATACTTTCAGGGCTTCTGCTCTGATGAACTTAGATCATTGGTGCCCCGTAGGTACGAATTTGCATGAGATACTAGATTAGCAACTAGATCCCACCCTTTTACAGTGAAACCGATAAAATGCAACTGCAATTTCTACTCCAACAGTTTCTTTTCTCTCACTTCCCGACTATGGAATTCCCTTTCACATGATTGCTTCCCCAACAGCTACAATCTCCAGGAATTTAAATGTAAGGTCAATAGATACCTCCTAACACACAAACCATCTTTCAAACACTCTACCCATCTACACAACCCCCAGCCTCGGTATCCTTACCCATCTATCACCCTCCTTCTGACATTTCCTATATCTAACCACTCTTTCCCTATGTAACCCCATGTGAGAGTAGTGGCAGTGGAATACCTTGCTTGGGGTGAGATGATTAAAAAACAAAAAAAAATGTAATTCTTCTCTTAGGATTCACTTTAGTAGCAGAATGGCGACTTTAGCTGTAAAACAAATCACATAGTTCAGAGATGTGTAGGAGGAAAGTACCTTCAATATATTTCTTGACTTACAAATTACTTAATGAAAAAACGTCTCTATCACAGTGCAAGTCAAAACAGCAGATTGAAATACCAAAAAAGTAGATATTTACTAAACTTGGCTTAGCCGGAAGCTTCAGCTGCAGTAGCAGTAGCAACGCAATCAGTAATAGTCTGTGAGTCTAGTTTACTAATGATTGTACTGTGTCAGACACCTAATGCATAAAAACATGGGTAATCAATGAAAAGAAAAAAATAAAAGCAATAAAACAAATATTTACTGAGAGAAAACATGTATACAGATGAAGCAAGCTAACAAATAAAGGAAATGTGCTGAAGATAATTTCTCAGTATTTATACAAAAATTCTTTCTTTCTTTTTGTTATAGCTGAAATATTTTCCTTTATCTCATTTTTCTCATTCTGTTTGAGTGTTAATTTTTTATCATCTATTAATTTCTTCTATGTGTTGTGGCAGAGTGGATATCAGCTCAGAACGAGAAATCAGGGAGCCGAGTTCGAATTCCAGTTGAATCTATTGTATTCACTTACACGCAAATACCCTTGGGAAAGGTATTAATCCATCTCTTTCTTCCAGTTATGGGTTAAATAGCAGGACAGATTGGGTTCTATAGCCTTGGTTGGCAACCAGTCTACCGCAGAAAACAATGGCAACCTACTGCGGGATAATCTTATGCCCAGTCAGTCATGTCGCTTTCGAGACATGATCACCCAAGCGTGTATCATGTAGTGCACTTAACTGACTGACTGAATTTCTTCTAGTTGAGATTCATCTAAGTTTTACCATTTTTTTATTTTATTAAACTACACTGTTTACTTTGATCACAGAATATATTCATACAGGTTTAAACAGTCAGTCAGTTAAGTGTCATGCGCGATACACGCTTGGGCGATCATGTCTCGAAAGAGACATGACTGACTGGGCAGAAGATTATTCTGCAGTAGGTTGCCATTACTTTCTGCGGTAGACTGGTTGCCAACCAAGGCTATAGAACCCAGAAGATTATTCTGCAGTGGGTTGCCATTGCTTTCTGCGGTAGACTGGTTACCGACCAAGGCTATAGAACCCAGGATTATTCCACAGTAGGTTGCCATTGCTTTCTGCGGTAGACTGGTTGCCGACCAAGGCTATAGAACCCAATCTGTCCTATTATTTAACCCATAACTGGAGGGAAGAGACGGATTAATACCTTTCCCAAGGGTATTTGCGTGTAAGTGAATGCAAGGAATTCAACTGGAATTCGAACTTGGTTCCCCAATTTCTCGTTCCGAGCTGATATCCACTGCGACACAACGCACATCTGTTTAAACAGTATAAACAAATAAAAACAATAGTCATTGTTATCAATTGGAAAAGAAATTATTTCTTGCTTGTTAGAGTACTATATTTTAACTTTAACTTGTGCACTGAATCTGTATAAAAAGCATAAGATACAGTTACTATATAGTAATCATAAAATATTTTGAATGTTCCCTTGTCATAGAATGATGGTTTGAAAATTACAATAAAAACCAGTAATAAATAAATACAAGCAAAACAATAATAATGATTACAATGCTTTATTTAAGAAATTTAAACATTATTATATTTAATCCTTCTAGTGAAAAGTAAATGACAATATTGCAGTACAGTGAAAAATCAAAAAAAGTTTAAAATTCTTATTTTCTTTTTTTTAGTTATTTAACCCCAAGCAAGGCAATAAAAGCTACTAAAATGCAAGGGGTTACTGAGACTGAAAGAAAATGGGAGAGGACAATAAAAGAATAGGAATTTGAACAATACCTACTGATTGAAATTCATAGCTTAATTAATAAGGTATTATCATCGTAAAAGGGACTCAAGTTCAAATCTAACCAAAAGTTATTCTTTATTTCCAATCCGAGTTGTTTAAAGAATAATGATGCAAAAGTTACAATGAAAAACAAAATAACATCAGAAACACAATGAAAGAAATACTTGTCAAAAGGCATAACTGTTAATAAGTTTTGTTCTTTTTGCTGATAGTTGTAATTTCCAATATGTATACAATATGTAATTTCCAATATGTATACAACTGCTCATACTTTGAAAATTTCAGACTGTCATGAATATTTCTAGTTTTTTCTGATAATCTTCCTATGATTGTGCTGCATATAATGTAAAAATAAAAGAAAATATGGTAAACTAAAAACTTAAAGAACTACAAATATTCAACTATATTGTTCCCAAACTTTGAACTATATTATTCATTTATGAAATCATAAATAATTTTCGTTTTAAATAATGCCCTTGTTTTAGAGATACCGAACATTAATAATGGAAATTAGTTTTTAAAGCCCTCAAAATCATACTCATAGTATTCTAAACTGAAAAAAAATAAGCATACATTATGAAAACTTTGTTATATCATCAGTGTTTATTTTTTGTCTCTTATTTTTGTTCATTTTGCAGATATGTTTTGATTAGGATGTTTTTAATCACGTGTGACTGGCAAATCAGAACTAGGTAAGTTCTTTTCAGTTCTTTTCAATATAATTATGCTTGGATATCTGAATGGAATAAACCAATACAAATTGAATTCTCTTGATTAATGCTACATTGGCAATGTACAATTGCAGTTTGTTTACTATCTTAATGGCTCTCTTCATCTGCTAGTATTTATTGTAGGCTTAGATGAAAGTTCGGCATTCTTCTGATTTCTGATATCACTTTGGCAAGGTTGCCTATTTATTATATTCAATTCTCCAGGTCTCTGTTTACTTAATGAGAATAAATACATATACCTGGATATATGGCCAGAGTTTTTTTTTTTTTCTTTTTTATAACAGGTGGCTAATGGAAGATAGTTATATTGAATCTTACAAAAGCAAAAGTATTTGATTGGACAATATCACAATATACTTGTACCTGGCATTACTCCAGTTTATACATAGGTATGCTTGCATAGAATTAAATACACCTTATAAAAAAGTAGATATTCTTTGAAACTCTTCAAAACCATTAATGGTTTTTCTTTAATCTATAAATTGTTTTCATCCAATAAATGACATTACTTTTCTCATTAGTCATAGAATAATTCAATTAAAATCAATAAAATGACTGTGCGAAAATGAGCAAATAAATTATGAATAAAAAATAATAATTTATTTTTTTAAAGTTAGGTTCACTCTGTACAAAGCTTGAGAGCCACTTGAGGTAAAGGGTAGAGTTAGTTTATATGGAGAGAAGAAGGTAATGGTCAACTTTAGACTTGAACAAGTTAAGATTCTAGTGGTTGGGGGAAGCATCCTCTTGGGAGTCTGTTCCACAGGGCAGGACTTCATGAAAAGAAGAACTTCTCACTGATGGAATACAGAGAACATTGATGATTTGTTACTATATAAGTGGCATGGTGAGTCCTAGCCATGGAGGTCATACCTAGCAAAACCAAGGAATATATTTCATCTAAGCACTTTCCATGGTAGTATTGATAGACCAGTAAGTTACTCACCACATGCCACATGTGAAACATGTTAAAGGGTAAAAAATAATTATTCTCCAAGGCCTTGGAAACGCTTTTGAAATTTATCAAGACTGGAAAGTGAGGTCTCAGCATCTTCTGCCCAAATATGGCAACAGTACTTCATTTTCAGCCTGATCTTCAGGACATAGGCGATCATGGCTTTCCACGTTTCCCTATCCCTGGTGGCTCTGAGCACGTCTTCTCCTGTTACACCATGCAATACTCGTTCCTGATCTAGCTCTTATAAAATAGAGGATAGCATAAGGAGTCAGGTACTTACTGAAGTGGCACAGGAAGCCAATCATTTTACCTGCATCTTAAGCTATGGATCTCATATAGAAGTTCCATATGAGGTTTGGTGTGAGTTTGAGGCTCAATATTCTCTCAAAGCATGGTTTTCTTTGCTAAGCCTGAGATTGAAGCTGCAAAAAGTTTTTTTATTTTTATTTTTATCCTATAATGACGTAATTTCTTGAGAGTTTATTTTAAATTTTGTAGATGTTCACAGAAATCAAGAGGATAATTGTCCTTAGCTTTTTTTTTATATTTAAGTCTCAGTTACATTTGCAGGAATCGTCTCATAAACAAAGTCAACTTCAATACAGAGCTACTTGAAGTAAAAATAACTCTAAAACTCTGGTCAGCTGATTTAGGATTGGTATTAAATGAAGAAGAGATATTTCTGGAAAGCCAAGATGAGGTAAACTTTGCTACTATTCAGACTTAACAGATAAGAATTAAATCACATGAATAAATAACAAGAAGAGTCTAAATGATGTCAGTGCTTCAGAAGGTGACAAGCATTTTCTATTTTGGGTTCTAAAGATAAGAAACCAACTACAAGCTTCATGGCAGTTGTCTTCAAGGAAACCACTATGAATGTCTGATAAACTGCTTAATTTGGTATTGTCAATAAGTTACACATTTTCTTATTTGAGATTTTAATTTTATTTGACCAATTCTGAAACTCACCTACAATTAAATTAATATCAGTACTTTGGCTAGTGGCCTCGTGGGGAGGTCAGGTACTATAAGTAACCTGAGGCATGTGAGCCAGACAGAGCAGTTTTGTAAATAATTACTGTTAAAATCAAATTGTAACCTTCAATCTTTATGATTAAAACATATTTTTGTAGTGTAAGAAATCCTCTTTAAAAATGTTATGCCTAAAATGTTATTAAAAAATTACTTTTGATCACTGAAGTCAAGCAATGTTGAACCTGAAATGGGTGACTGATTGGAAATACCAGATGCTGTATGTGTGGGTGATGTGATGGATAATGGCTCAGAATTGGAAATTGAAAAGTTAAGTTCCAATTCCTGTTGGGTTGGTTATATTCACAGAAACAGATAAAAATCCTTGTGAAAGAACCTGTATCAGCAATTCATTATCATCTCAAAAAACTTCTTCCAATCTAAAAATATTTACTGGCTTTAAATAACTTGCAAAAGGTTGATAAACTATAAAAAATCAATTAATCAGTTGACTTTTGATATATAAAAGTTTGTTTTTATATGATTAAATCATTTCTAATATTTAGTAATGTCTAGTTTAGCATTCTAACAGAGGGTGAAAAGTGTGATGTGGAAATCCAAAGCCATATTGGCATGGCCAAGGATGCATTCCAGAAGCTGAGTAGAGTATTAAAAGACAGGAAAATTTCACAAGAATCAAAGAAAAGAGTACTAGAATATTATGTGATGTCTGTCATTCAATATGGCAGCAAATGCTGGACAATCTCATTGAAGATTAAAGAAAGACTTGAAGCAACTAAAATGTTGTTCTGCAGAGGGATGCTGTGGATACAATGGACAGAACACTTGAGGTTTTAGAGAGGAGTGACACAAGAAGGAAACTGATACTTAACATCAGGAAAAGACAGCTGAGGTTTTTGGGACATGTAATGAGGAAAGAGGGCTTGGAGAACCTGATACTAATGTGATGGATAGAGGGTAAGAGAGACATGAGAAAACAATGCATGGCATACTTGATGGACTTAAGAAGATGGATGGAGGAGTGGGGAGTGAATGTGATAACAGGAGAAAGGGTATTAAGAGTGACAAGGAATAAGAAGATGTGGAGGGCCATGATTACCTCATCCTCAAGGGACACAGCACATACAAAAAAAGAGGAAGAAAATTTTAGTATGAATTTTCACTCATATAAAGTACTAAATTTGGAATATTTTTTAATCATTTCACCTTAAATAAAACAATAAAGACACCAAAATGCAATGGGTTACTGAGTGTGAGAGAATATGCGAAAAAAACACTTTTAAGGAGAGAGAGCAATAAAAGAACAGGAATTAAAAGATAAAAGATGAAGATTGTTATTAGATTTAAATGTTTGAAGATCACTGGGAAGCAAGAAGGTGGAAGAGAATTCCACATGAAAGATGTATAACAGAAGCTATTAGCATAGAACATAGCATAGCCATTTCAACTGTAAAATGATGAGACCTTAATGCCAATTTGCACTTAAATTCCTAAAGTCTATGTAACATAGAGAAAAGTTCATCAGAAGAATTTCCATGAATATATTTATAGAAAATGTACAGAAAACTATGTTATGGTGGTGGAAAACTGAGTGAAGCCAAGATACCAGGCTGGGACCAATTGTAGATTCTACTTTAGATTTCTATGAAGAATCTCTAAATATATAGCAAGAACATCAGACCAGTGTGTTGATAAATGTCATAATCTCTCTTGTTTAAATTGTCTTATATTGTTATACTTATTACTGTTAATAATGAATAATTATATTGTTATACTTATTACTGCTAATAATGAATAATTATATTGTTATACTTATTACTGCTAATAAGGAATAATTATATTGTTATACTTATTACTGTTAATAATAAATAATTATATTGTTATACTTATTACTGCTAATAATGAATAATTATATTGTTATACTTATTACTGCTAATAATGAATAATTATATTGTTATACTTATTACTGCTAATAATGAATAATTATGCTGTTATACTTATTACTGTAAATAATAAATAATTATATTGTTATACTTATTACTGTTAATAATGAATAATTATATTGTCATACTTATTACTGCTAGTAACGAATAATTATATTGTTATACTTATTACTGTTAATAATGAATAATTATATTGTTATACTTATTACTGCTAATAATGAATAATTATATTGTTATACTTATTAGAGCAAATAATAAATAATTATATTGTTATGCTTATTATTGCTAATAATGAATAATTATATCGTTATACTTATTACTGTTAATAATGAATAATTATATTGTTATACTTATTACTGCTAATAATGAATAATTACATTGTTATACGTATTACTGTTAATAATAAATAATCATATTGTTATACTTATTACTGCTAATAATGAATAATTATATTGTCATAATTATTACTGTTAATAATGAATAATTATATTGTTATACTTATTACTGCAAATAATAAATAATTATATTGTTATACTTATTACTGCTAATAATGAATAATTATATTATTATACTTATTACTGCTAATAATGAATACGTATATTGTTATACTTATTACTGTTAATAATGAATAATTATATTGTTATACTTATTACAGCAAATAATAAATAATTATAATGTTATACTTATTTTTGTTAATAATGAATAATTATATTGTTATACTTATTACTGCTAATAATGAATAATTACATTGTTATACGTATTACTGTTAATAATAAATAATCATATTGTTATACTTATTACTGCTAATAATGAATAATTATATTGTTATACTTATTACTGTTAATAAGGAATAATTATATTGTTATACTTATTACTGCAAATAATAAATAATTATATTGTTATACTTATTATTGTTAATAATGAATAATTATATTGTCATACATATTAGTGCTAATAATGAATATTTATATTGTTATACTTATTACCGCTAATAACGAATAATTATATTGTTATACTTATTACTGCTAATAATGAATAATTGTATTATTATGCTTACTACTGCTAATAATGAATAATTATATTGTTATACTTATTACTGCTAATAATAAATAATTATATTGTTATACTTATTACTGATAATAATGAATAATTCTATTGTTACACTTATTACTGTTAATAATGAATAATTATATTGTTATACTTATTACTGCTAATAATGAATAATTATATTGTTATACTTATTACTGCTAATAAGGAATAATTATATTGTTATACTTATTACTGCTAATAACGAATAATTATATTGTTATACTTATTACTGTTAATAATGAATAATTATTTTGTTATACTTATTGCTGCTAATAATGAATAATTATATTGTTATTCTTATTACTGCTAATAATGAATAATTATATTGTTATACTTATTACTGCTAATATTGAATAATTATATTGTTATACTTATTACTGCTAATAATGAATAATCATATTGTTATTCTTATTACTGCTAATAATGAATAAATATATTGTTATACTTATTACTGCTAATATTGAATAATTATATTGTTATACTTATTACTGCTAATAATGAATAATTATATTGTTATACTTATTACTGCTAATAATGAATAATTATATTGCTATACTTATTACTGTAATAATGAATAATTATATTGTTATGCTTATTACTGCTAATAATGAATAATTATATTGTTATGCTTATTACTGCTAATAATGAATAATTATATTGTTATACTTATTACTGCTAATAATGAATAATTATACTGTTATACTTATTACTGCTAATAATGAATAATTATATTCTTATGCTTATTACTGCTAATAAGGTATAATTATATTGTTATACTTATTACTGTTAATAAGGAATAATAATATTGTTATACTTATTATTGTTAATAATGAATAAATATATAGTTATACTTATTACTGCTAATAATGAATAATTATGTTGTTATACTTATTACTGTTAATAATGAATAATTATATTGTTATACTTATTACTGCTAATAATAAATAATTATATTGTTATACTTATTACTGATAATAATGAATAATTCTATTGTTATGCTTATTACTGTTAATAATGAATAATTATATTGTTATACTTATTACTGCTAATAATGAATAATTATATTGTTATACTTATTACTGCTAATAAGGAATAATTATATTGTTATACTTATTACTGCTAATAATGAATAATTATATTGTTATACTTATTACTGCTAATAATGAATAATTATATTGTTATATTTATTACTGATAATAATGAATAATTCTATTGTTATGCTTATTAATGTTAATAATGAATTATTATATTGTTATTCTTATTACTGCTAATAATGAATAATTATATTCTTATACTTATTACTGCTAATAAGGAATAATTATATTGTTATACTTATTAGTGCTAATAATGAATATTTATATTGTTATACTTATTACTGTTAATAAAGAATAATTATATTGCTATACTTATTACTGCTAATAATGAATAATTATATTGCTATACTTATTACTGTTAATAATGAATAATTATATTGTTATACTTATTAGTGCTAATAATGAATATTTATATTGTTATACTTATTACTGTTAATAAGGAAGAATTATATTGCTATACTTATTACTGCTAATAATGAATAATTATATTGCTATACTTATTACTGTTAATAATGAATAATTATATTGTTATACTTATTACTGCTAATAATGAATAATTATATTGTTATACTTATTACTGCTAATAAGGAATAATTATATTGTTATACTTATTACTGTTAATAATGAATAATTATATTGTTATACTTATTACTGCTAATAATGAATAATTATATTGTTATTCTTATTACTGCTAATAATGAATAATTATATTGTTATACTTATTACTGTTAATAATGAATAATTATATTGTTATACGAATTACTGCAAATAATAAATAATTATATTGTTATACTTATCAATGTTAATAATGAATAATTATATTGTTATACTTATTACTGCTAATAAGGAATAATTATATTCTTATACTTATTAGTGCTAATAATGAATATTTATATTGTTATACTTATTAGTGCTAATAATGAATATTTATATTGTTATACTTATTTCTGTTAATAAGGAATAATTATATTGCTATACTTATTACTGCTAATAACGAATAATTATATTGTTATACTTATTACTGTTTATAATAAATAATTATATTGTTATACTTATTACTGTTAATAATGGATAATTATATTGTTATACTTATTACTGCTAATAACGAATAATTATATTGTTATACTTATTACTGTTAATAATGAATAATTATATTGTTATACTTATTACTGCTAATAACGAATAATTATATTGTTATACTTATTACTGTTTATAATAAATAATTATATTGTTATACTTATTACTGTTAATAATGAATAATTATATTGTTATACTTATTACGGCTAATAATGAATAATTATATTGTTATTCTTATTACGGCTAATAATGAATAATTATATTGTTATACTTATTATTGCTAATAATGAATAATTATATTGTTATACTTATTACTGCTAATAATGAATAATTATATTGTTATGCTTATTACTGCTAATAAGGTATAATTATATTGTTATACTTATTACTGTTAATAAGGAATAATTATATTGTTATACTTATTACTGTTAATAATGAATAAATATATAGTTATACTTATTACTGCTAATAATGAATAATTATATTGTTATACTTATTACTGTTAATAATGAATAATTATATTGTTATACTTATTACTGCAAATAATAAATAATTATATTGTTATACTTATTATTGTTAATAATGAATAATTATATTGCTATATTTATTAGTGCTAATAATGAATATTTATATTGTTATACTTATTACTGCAAATAACGAATAATTATATTGTTATACTGATTACTGCTAATAATGAATAATTATATTATTATGCTTATTACTGCTAATAATGAATAATTATATTGTTATACTTATTACTGCTAATAATGAATAATTATATTGTCATATTTATTACTGATAATAATGAATAATTCTATTGTTATGCTTATTACTGTTAATAATAAATAATTATATTGTTATTCTTACTACTGCTAATAATGAATAATTATATTGTTATACTTATTACTGCTAATAAGGAATAATTATATTGTTATATTTATTAGTGCTAATAATGAATATTTATATTGTTATACTTATTACTGTTAATAAGGAATAATTATATTGTTATACTTATTACTGTTAATAATGAATAAATATATAGTTATACTTATTACTGCTAATAATGAATAATTATATTGTTATACTTATTACTGCTAATAAGGAATAATTATATTGCTATACTTATTACTGCTAATAATGAATAATTATATTGCTATGCTTATTACTGTTAATAATGAATAATTATATTGTTATACTTATTAGTGCTAATAATGAATATCTATATTGTTATACTTATTACTGTTAATAAGGAATAATTATATTGCTATACTTATTACTGCTAATAATGAATAATTATATTGCTATACTTATTACTGTTAATAATGAATAATTATATTGTTATACTTATTACTGCTAATAATGAATAATTATATTGTTATACTAATTACTGCAAATAAAAATAATTATATTCTTATACTTATCATTGTTAATAATGAATAATTATATTGTTATACTTATTACTGCTAATAACAAATAATTATATTGTTATACTTATTACTGCTAATAACGAATAATTATATTGTTATACTTATTACTGTTAATAATGAATAATTATATTGTTATACTTATTACTGCTAATAACGAATAATTATATTGTTATACTTATTACTGTTAATAATGAATAATTATATTGTTATACTTATTACTGATAATAATGAATAATTGTTATACTTATTACGGCTAATAATGAATAATTATATTGTTATTCTTATTACTGCTAATAATGAATAATTATGTTGTTATTTTTATTACTGCTAATATTGAATAATTATATTGTTATACTTATTATTGCTAATAATGAATAATTATATTTTTATGCTTATTACTGCTAATTATGAATAATTATATTGTTATACTTATTACTGCTAATAATGAATAATTATATTGTTATACTTATTACTGCTAATAATGAATAATTATATTGCTATACTTATTACTGCTAATAATGAATAATTATATTGTTATGCTTATTACTGCTAATAATGAATAATTATATTGTTATACTTATTACTGCTAATAATGAATAATTATATTGTTAAACTTATTACTGCTAATAATGAATAATTATATTGTTATGCTTATTACTGTTAATAATGAATAATTATATTGTTATACTAATTACTGCAAATAATAAATAATTATATTGTTATACTTATCATTGTTAATAATGAATAATTATATTGTTATACTTATTACTGCTAATAATGAATAATTATATTGTTATACTTATTACTGTTAATAATGAATAAGTATATTGTTATACTTATTACTACTAGTAACGAATAATTATATTGTTATACTTATTACTGTTAATAATGAATAATTATATTGTTATACTTATTACTGCTAATAACGAATAATTATATTGTTATACTTATTACTTTTAATAATGAATAATTATATTGTTATATTTATTATTGTTAATAATGAATAATTATATTGTTATACTTATTACGGCTAATAATGAATAATTATATTGTTATTCTTATTACTGCTAAATATGAATAATTATGTTGTTATACTTATTACTGCTAATATTGAATAATTATATTGTTATACTTATTACTGCTAATAATGAATAATTCTGTTGTTATGCTTATTACTGTTAATAATAAATAATTATATTGTTATTCTTACTACTGCTAATAATGAATAATTATATTGTTATACTTATTACTGCTAATAATGAATAATTATATTGCTATGCTTATTACTGTTAATAATGAATAATTATATTGTTATACTTATTAGTGCTAATAATGAATATTTATATTGTTATACTTATTATTGTTAATAAGGAATAATTATATTGCTATACTTATTACTGCTAATAATGAATAATTATATTGCTATACTTATTACTGTTAATAATGAATAATTATATTGTTATACTTATTACTGCTAATAATGAATAATTATATTGTTATGCTTATTACTGCTAATAAGGAATAATTATATTGTTATACTTATTACTGTTTATAATGAATAATTATATTGCTATACTTATTACTGCTAATAATGAATAATTATATTGTTATTCTTATTACTGCTAAGAATGAATAATTATATTGTTATACTTATTACTGTTAATAATGAATAATTATATTGTTATACTAATTACTGCAAATAAAAATAATTATATTCTTATACTTATCATTGTTAATAATGAATAATTATATTGTTATACTTATTACTGCTAATAACGAATAATTATATTGTTATACTTATTACTGTTAATAATGAATAATTATATTGTTATACTTATTACTGCTAATAACGAATAATTATATTGTTATACTTATTACTGCTAATAATGAATAATTATATTGTTATACTTATTACTGTTAATAATGAATAATTATATTGCTATACTTATTACTGCTAATAATGAATAATTGTATTGCTATACTTATTACTGCTAATAATGAATAATTATATTGTTATGCTTATTACTGTTAATAATGAATAATTATGTTGTTATACTAATTACTGCAAATAATAAATAATTATATTGTTAACTTATCATTGTTAATAATGAATAATTATATTGTTATACTTATTACTGCTAATAATGAATAATTATATTGTTATACTTATTACTGTTAATAATGAATAATTATATTGTTATACTTATTACTGCTAGTAACGAATAATTATATTGTTATACTTATTACTGTTAATAATGAATAATTATATTGTTATACTTATTACTGCTAATAACGAATAATTATATTGTTATACTTATTACTTTTAATAATGAATAATTATATTGTTATACTTATTACTACTAGTAACGAATAATTATATTGTTATACTTATTACGGCTAATAATGAATAATTATATTGTTATTCTTATTACTGCTAATAATGAATAATTATGTTGTTATACTTATTACTGCTAATATTGAATAATTATATTGTTATACTTATTACTGCTAATAATGAATAATTATATTGTTATACTTATTACTGCTAATAATGAATAATTATATTGTTATGCTTATTACTGCTAATAATGAATAATTATATTGTTATATTTATTACCGCTAATAATGAATAATTATATTGTTATACTTATTACTGCTAATAATGAATAATTATATTGTTATACTTATTACTGTTAATAATGAATAATTATATTGTTATACTTATTACTGCTAATAATGAATAATTATATTGTTATGCTTATTACTGCTAATAAGGAATAATTATATTGTTATACTTATTACTGTTAATAATGAATAATTATATTGTTATATTTATTACTGCTAATAATGAATAATTATATTGTTATTCTTATTACTGCTAATAACGAATAATTATATTGTTATACTTATTACTGTTAATAATGAATAATTATATTATTATACTTATTACAGCTAATAATGAATACTTATATTGTTATACTTATTACTGCTAATAATGAATAATTATATTGTTATACTTATTACTGCTAATAAGGAATAATTATATTGTTATACTTATTACTGTTAATAATGAATAATTATATTGTTATACTTATTACTGTTAATAATGAATAATTATATTGTTATGCTTATTACTGCTAATAATGAATAATTATATTACTATACTTATTACTGTTAATAATGAATAATTATATTGTTATACTTATTACTGTTAATAATGAATAATTATATTGTTATACTTATTACTATTAATAATGAATAATTATATTGTTATGCTTATTACTGCTAATAATGAATAATTATATTGTTATACTTATTACTGTTAATAATGAATAATTATATTGTTATACTTATTACTGTTAATAATGAATAATTATATTGCTATACTTATTACTGCTAATAATGAATAATTATATTGCTATACTTATTACTTTTAATAATGAATAATTATATTGTTATACTTATTACTGCTAATAATGAATAATTATATTGTTATACTTATTACTGCTAATAATGAATAATTATATTGTTATCCTTATTACTGTTAATAATGAATAATTATATTGTTATGCTTATTACTGCTAATAATGAATAATTATATTGTTATGCTTATTACTGCTAATAATGAATAATTATATTGTTATACTTATTACTGCTAATAATTAATAATTATATTGTTATCCTTATTACTGTTAATAATGAATAATTATATTGCTATACATATTACTGCTAATAATGAATAATTATATTGTTATGCTTATTACTGCTAATAATGAATAATTATATTGTTATATTTATTACTGCTAATAATGAATAATTATATTGTTATACTTATTACTCTTAATAATGAATAATTATATTGTTATACCTATTACTGCTAATAATGAATAATTATATTGTTATACTTATTACTGTTAATAATGAATAATTATATTTTATACTTATTACTGCAAATAACGAATAATTATATTGTTATACTTATTACTGCTAATAATGAATAATTATATTGTTATACTTATTACTGTTAATAATGAATAATTATATTGTTATACTTATTACTGCTAATAATGAATAATTATATTGTTATACTTATTACTGCTAATAATGAATAATTATATTATTGTTATACTTATTACTGCTAATAATGAATAATTATATTGTTATACTTATTACTGTTAATAATGAATAATTATATTGTTATACTTATTACTGCTAATAATGAATAATTATATTGTTATACTTATTACTGCTAATAATGAATAATTATATTGTTATCCTTATTACTGTTAATAATGAATATTTATATTGTTATACTTATTACTGCTAATAATGAATAATTATATTGTTATACTTATTACTGCTAATAATTAATAATTGTATTGTTATCCTTATTACTGCTAATAATGAATAATTATATTATTATGCTTATTACTGCTAATAATGAATAATTATATTGTATACTTATTACTGCTAATAATGAATAATTATATTGTTATGCTTATTACTGCTAATAATGAATAATTATATTGTTATATTTATTACCGCTAATAATGAATAATTATATTGTTATACTTATTACTGCTAATAATGAATAATTATATTGTTATACTTATTACTGTTAATAATGAATAATTATATTGTTATACTTATTACTGCTAATAATGAATAATTATATTGATATACTTATTACTGTAAATAATGTATAATTATGTTATACTTATTACTGTTAATAATGAAGACATGGTCTTGGTCTAGCTGCTTAACCCTGGAAAACAGTCGCAAGCTATAAAACAAAGTGCATCGGTATCAGATACCCGACAATTGTGTTACAGTGTTAAAAAATTTGATTCCAAGTTTCAATGAAATTCTAATTCCTATTTGAGTAATGTTTTATATTCTTTCAATTTTTGCATTTATACTTGGAACTCAAATGATATCTTGCATTTAAGAAAATATTCTCCAATTGTCTATCATATTTATTAATATTCATACAGTTTTGAGTAGAATTATTCTTCATCAATTAATGTTATATCTGTTACTATCTTTTTTTTATAATTGTTTCACTCCAAGCAAAACAGTACCACTGGTGCACAGGGGATTACAGTGAGAGAAAAGTGAAAAAACAAAAAACAAAAAGGAAACAAGTTACAAGGATGTTGAAAAAGGAGATGAGAAAGGTGGGAACAAACGAAATAGAAGATGGCAATTGATGCTGCACTTGAATTTTTAGAGATTGTAACTATCAGGGGAGCAAGTATATGGAAGAAAGTTCCACAAGCGGGAAGTGTGAGAAAAGAAACTGTTGAGTAGAAGTGATGGTTACATTTGTCTGTTTATGGTAAAAGGGTCAGACCTATTTGCCAGTATAGTAGCACAGGTAAGTTTATGTGATCGGGCACCAGGAAAAGAAGCTCATCAGAGCAGAATCTATGAAAACATTTGTAAAAAAGACAGAGGGAAGCCACATCATGTTGGTGAGAAAGTGACTATCAACAAATATTTTGAATTTTTATGCCATTTTTGTTTGTTTTTTAAAGAATATTTTTTAAAGATTCATTTTTCTTTATTATCACTTTTAGTAACAGTTTATATTTTTTTCAAACTATGTTGAATTTATTTAATAACCTTCTTTATCAATATAAATCTAAATTTGATATTTCCCAGTTGATTTAAAATTGTAGTGCTTAATTAATGCGGAATTGTCCTTGGATTTTCTGTGCATAAAACAACACTGCTAAATGCTGCTCAAAAACATCAAAGAAATCCTCAACCATAGAAATGATGATATTAACATTTGATCATATTCACAAAGAAATCGAAGTTAAATTGGGTTAAAACAGTATTGGATGACTAATGTCTTTAAAGTTCAAAGAGTTAAATCTATTGTTGTGTGCAATTGGGCCAGAAAGCTTTTCTCGTCAGAATCCATTTTGCACGATTACAAATCTATCATTCGTCTGTGCATTGAATACTGTTGCCATATCTGGTCGGGTGCTCCCGCTATTCATCTCGAGGTTCTTGACAGCATCCATCTTGCACATTTATAAATCTACCATTTGTCTGTGCATTGAATACTGTTGTCATATATGCTTGGGTGTTACTGCTATTCCTCTTGAGGTTCTTGACAAAATCCAAAGAAGGATCTGTAATGTAACTGACTCTGACTTGGCATCCCAACTTCAGTCACTTTCTCACCAACATGACGTCTCTTTTCGCTGTTTTTTTCTACAAATATTTTCATAGTAATTGCTCTCCTGAAATTTGTTTTCTGATTCACCATCCAAGTGAATTTAAGTATGCTACTAGATTACTAAATAGGTACCATCCTTTTACCATTGAAATAGTTAAATGTAATAGCTAATTCTACTTTAACAGTTTCTTTTCTTGCACTTCCCACCTGTCGAACTCTCTTTTGTTTACTTGCTTCATTAACAAATACAATCTTCAAAAATTTAAATGCAATGTCAATTGCCATTTTCTATCTTCTTGAATCCCATTTATCCTTTATTCTTTTTTCAATCCCCGCTGTACTCAGTCTTTTCTCTCACTGTAATCCCCCTGCACACTAGTGGCAGTCTTGCCTTGATTGGGTTGAAATTATTAAAAACAATGGAAATATGAGCAAGTAGACTGCATAACAATTGATTCAATTTACTATTATATATATATTAGTCATAGATTTTAGTATTTGGTTTCAAATTATGCAGATTGATTATTCTAGAGAAACAGAATTAAGAAACTCATTACCTTATCCAGATGAACATTTTTAAACATAAAAATTCCAAGAACCTTATGAAGTACTTTCCTACATGCAGTAGTGTGCAGAGATTGCAATAGTGCCAGACATCCATATCAGGAGAGCATCCAATCAAATAGTGACATAAAAATTTAATCTTTAGAATTTGAAATTGTCTCGATTAACTTTATTGAACAAACACCTTATAGTCACACTAGGTAGTGTGAATGTGGATCTGTGTTTTGATAAGCAAGACCGGAGTAGGCTCCTCTACATGAGTTTTAGGAACATACAATCAATGAGTTGGCCCTGGGTATTACCAAACCTCTGCACGTCACTGTCTACATGATAGAAACAGGCATAATTAGGCATCAAATGAACATATTCAATCAGTAGCACTTTCTTTTTTTCCTTACCACTAACAGTCTTTTTTTTTTAGAGTTTTAATGGATAATTCTGAGACTGATATCAAGGCTTGTTGAAATTTTAAGTAAAAAACATAGTGAATAGAAAAATTTTTGCATTCAGTCATCACATTTTTTTCTCTACCATTAAGCAGACCAGGTGTTGCTGTAGTAAAGTCAGTGAATAAGAACAAGAAAAATTGAAACTTTACTTAAATTCAGATGCAGCCATTTGCAAAATAAGATCATTACAATGTTTTGTTATTTCTCTTGCAGCCAGAATTTGTCATTATATATACAACCATTAAAGAGAATAAAAGTTTGATTATATTTACTGAATAAACTCTGCATACATCACAAGTTGCATAAACTGCTTGTTTATGCATAATTTATTGAGTCATCAGTACATTGAATGATTTAAGTCTGGCTCCAGGGACTGAATTCATTCCCTCTCAATATATACTTAAATAAATGGTCTTTTTTATTATACAAGGCTCAGATGAGGATCAAAATTATATTTTGATAGTATTTCAAAAATTTGTGTTGACTGGATTTATAAAAAATTTACTAATTGTAACAACAGCTAACACACTTACTTAAAAGGTAGAAGAAGTATAAATATCTTTATTAATGCAATAATTATCTGGACATACCACTAACAATTATTGTCTATTTTCAAACAAATTTCTCTTAGATTCAGTCAGTTAAGTGCCACACACTTGGGCGATCATGTTTCAAAAGAGACATTACTGGCTGGGCAGAAGATTATCCTGCAGTAGGTTGCCATTGCTTTCTACAGTAGACTGGTTGCCGACCAAGGATATAGAACCCAATCTGTCCTATTATTTAACCCATAACTGGAGGGAAGAGACAAATTAATACCTTTCCGAAGGGTATTTGTGCATAAATGAATGCAAGGAATTCAACTAGAATTTGAACTCGGCTCCCTGATTTGTTATTCTGATTTGATATCCACTGTACCACAACGTACATCCCCTCTTAGATTGCAAATCTAAATTGAAAACTAACTAGTTTCTCTCTTTAGTAGTTAAAGAATATTAAATAGAGCACTTCATTCAGGCATAGATAGTTCTTTATTTCTTTCAGCTATGTACATAAACACTCTTTTAAAATACGGCAAAAACAGTGATTAAGATATTTTCTCTTTTCTCGGTTAATTTTATGTATATTTTCAGACATAATTGTATAATATGATAAGACTCTACTGCTTTGCCAGAGTCAAATCAGTTTGCCAGAGTCAAATCAGTCTCAGGAACTTTCCAGAATTTAAATGTTTGATTAACCAGAGTTTCTGTGCTTTTTTCTATTCCTATAGTCGAAAGAAAAATTAGAACCAACACTTCAACGTAACAATTTCAAAGTTCTTTAATTATACAATATCAAATGTTGATTTTGTAATATTTTTCCATTTATTTCTCTGTGGTTTGACTACAATATAAAGGAACGCTTTGAAAGTAATGCCTCTTGTTTATTTCCATGGAAATTACAACAGATTTGAGAAGTATTTATTACATCATTGGAGAGAACAAGCTCTCCACTACAAGACTGTTTTTCTACATAGTCCATAAATGGCTATACATTTTCTCAGGTACTTTTCACTTCATGGGTTGACAGGGCTGTCAATAACATAGCCTGTCAAATACACTACTCTCTCCACTGCTCAAGCACATTACCTACTGTCTCATTGAGCTCAAAACTACTGCTTTGGTTTCTGTAAATGTTTGATGATAATAAATAGGTGTAATCTTTTTCTGCATGTAAGAATTCAATGGTATACATCTACTTGTATGTACTTTCAGATCAGATATTCTTTTGCTCAGTTAGTATTTGTAACAAGGAAAAAATTATAAGTTATTAGCAGAGATTGGTCAACCTCTATTGCCATGCTACCAACATCCACTTTTGACATTGTTGGCTGACACAATAAAATAAGAGACATTATTTTAAGAGCTACATTCAGAGAAAATTATAGAGAATTAATACAAAACAAATGTAGGGAATAAAGTCTAAATACAGAGTATTTACAGGAAGACATTTGATTCATGTGAAAGGCAAGACATTGTATTCAGTGAGCTGGATTCAGTGATGAATAATACAGACACTTTCTTTCTGTGGTCACAGAGAAACAACTCTGAGGTATACATACGTGTTATAAGAAATAAGAAATCAATCTACCTGGTAGCATTTATCCACAAAGAAGTTGTACAATTTTAATCCAAAAATCATTGTTCACAGTGGTGCTTTATCTTGTATGCAAGAATTTAATTTCTTTTATGCTGACAATTTCCTTCTTGGTAATGATAGTGTTGATGACTAAATTCACTGCCAACATGCAGGTTCAGAACTAGAAGCTTTTAGTCATCCATTCCCTATTGCTATTTGGGTTTGCAAAAGTTAATTGAAGGTGAAAGAAAATCAGATGTGAAGAAAGTATAGCGAGTTGCTTATCTATTCTTTTCTGTTAGTAGTGGGTGTCCGTTCTAGTGAAGGGTAGTTGTATACTGTTGCAGGTTAACGGAATTTGGCCTTGTCATAGATAGCCCACTATAAGTCATAAAGAAAGGTTATAAACCAAGAAAAGCAAATTGAGTTGAAAGATAACATTTTATATATACACTTATCAATTAATGTTTTTACAATTGAAGTAATACATGTAGTATAGGTCCAACAGAGGTTAAAATGTTCATGGCAATAAAATACTGAAAGAGAATTAATGCTTAGGAATGTGGGGAGCACTATGAGTAAGGAATGTCTTTGATGTAGTTGCTCCTTAGGTCAGTAAGTAGTTTTGAGGCAGGGAAGAAGGAAAGAGGTAAGGGAGGTGAGTGTAGTAAGCCACTCGACATTCAGTCAAGGGAGCTACTAATTACTCTCTTCTCCTCGAGTCGGTCTGCCTGGCGATGCTTTCTGTATCTGCTTTTTATATCTTCATTTTGGATCACAGCAGATCACTTGGGATTTCCCACTTGTATTTGATTCTGGGCTTCCCATTGGCTGATAAATAAAATTCGCATAGGCTCACGAACTGGAAATTTAATATTTAATTAATTTGTATTTTTCAACTGGAACATCTGCACGAACCCGGATGCACACGGACTACTTTTGGTCATTTGCTTTTTGTTTATGAAAGTGCGAACATCCGGTCCATCGCTTTTGCTTGGTATCACCACAAAAGTACTGATAATGCTATTGGATATGAGTTAATAGCGAGTGATTTGACACACAAGCAGATTGGTGTAGTCAGTCCAAATGAAAGACCAAGCTCCTGAGTCATCTAATGAAGAGATATATATGAGTGAATAGAATCCACTCATGCAAATGTGTTGGGCAGGTCCATTATAGTAAAGTGGACTAACCCACCTGCTGCATTAGATACTCTCCTATAAATGAGGTAGACAAAAGGGGAGAAGAAAAAGAAGGCAACCATGTTAGAAGGTAACTTATTTGATTTCTCCAAATGTAAATTTGTTTGAAACTCACCTTGCCAGGAAGTGATCTACACACTTGATTTCATAAGCTTCCGCTATGGCACATACAGAATGAGACATGTAGAATCCAGTTACAAAAATGCTGCTGACTCAGTTATAATTTTGAGTGGTGTCTTCTGTAGTATGTCCATCACGCATAGCCCTCTTCATTCGCTTGTTCAACCATTGAGATCTGTAGTAATCATCATCTATGAACCAAGGAATAAGAACAAGTGAATGAAAATAACTTATGTAGATGGTTGCACCAACTTCAATCCTATCAGTAAAATAATAGTATAATCTCTATAGCAAAATTGCTTGAATTAACTAAGACAATTTTTTTATAACTATAGGTAAGATGCTTGAACCCTTGAAAGGTCACCATTTATCTTATTTAATAAAAATCTTGTATTTTGTTATTCCTGTAAAGAACATCTTAAAATGAATTTGACAATATTGTACTGCTAATTATGCTGCAAATAGGATGTGTGTTGTGGTGCGGTGGATATTGACTCGGAACAACAAATCAAGGTGCCGAGTTTAAATTCCAGTTGAATTTCTTGCATTCACTTACATGCAAATACCCTTTGGGAAAGGTATTAATCTGTCTTTTCCCTCCAGTTATGGGTTAAATAATAGGACAGATTGAGTTCTATAGCTTTGGCTGGTAACCAGTCTACCACAGAAAGCAATGGCAACCTACTGCGAGATAATCTTCTGCCCAGTCAGTCATGTCCCGAAAGCGACATGATCGCCCAAAGTGTGTATCACGTATGGCACTTAACTGACTGATAATTGATCATATGATCTTTATTAGTAAAACACGTGCCAGTATTTTCTTTCTTTCTACATTGTTTTTTAGCGCCTTCATTCTTAACTTCTTAACCTGAAGAAGAGATTAAAATGTTGTTGCCAGTTAATAAAAATACAATACCAGATACAAAACATATATTTCAACATTTTGCTCACAAAATGTATTTACATTTGCATAAAATGAAATTTAGAATATAGGACTAAAAGTTATTTCTAAAATGTATGTGAAGCTAGTGAATTATTTTACATATGTTCATTTTGTATACCTTTTTTAAAAGAAAATCATTTTACAGTGAAACAGATAAGATGTAACTGCAATTTCTACTCCAACAGCTTCTTTTCTCGCACTTCTCACCTGTGGAATTCCCTTCCACATACTTGCTTCCCCGACAGCTACAATCTCCAGGAGTTTAAATGTAAGGTCAATAGACACCTCCTAACACACTAACTTGCACTCATTCTCTCAAACACTCTTCCCATCTACACAACCCTCATCCTCGGTATCCTTACCTGTCTATCACCCTCCTTCTAACATTTCCTATATCTAACCACTCCTTCTCACCACCTTCCCCTATGTAACCCCCTGCATAATAGTGGCAGTGGAATGCCTTGCTTGGGGTGAAATGATTAAAAAAAAAGCATTATTGTAATTCTAATCTGTTAGAAGGTTGAAAGGTGAATTATATAATCGTATAGTTTAATGACTTGAGAAAACATGTCAAGACTAGGTCACAGGGATTTAAGTTAGATCACAGTACAATCCATAAGATTCTTGATGGTTAGAATGGTTTGGGACAGTATTGTACAGAGCAAGACTTTAGGACTGCAATACAGGCTTAGAACAATGTAGATTGAACTTTACATGAGAATAAGACTGTGATAATCAGACCATAATAAAGAAAGAGGGTTTGGAAAATTTGATATTCACAGAAGGCAAGAGAAACAGAAAACAGAGGCATCAATGAATTGTAATTTAAAAAAAAAACATGTAATTTGAATTATGTTTATAAATTCTAACTAAATGCAAAAATATTTTTCTAATTTTTGTTTCATTGAATAAATTTTGATGAAAATTCTTTGTCCATCTATAATTATACATAACACAACAGAGCAGAGTCCAAATAACATTTATCAAGTCATTGCTTTGTTTGAACAGTAATTTTTCCCTCATCAGAAAGCAATGCTTTATCAACATAAAATTCAGATTTTTCCTTTGTTTTGAAAATTTGCAACAGATGCTTCACTTAAATAACTGTAATTTGTCAACTAATAATCCGATTAGGCCTAAATTTTGTCACATGACATTTGAAGGTTTGTACTTCATAAAAAATAATATGAATTTTTTATTAGTGGCACTGTCTATATATCTGGCCTGGGACTTATTGAGTGATGTGTTATCAATAACAGCAAGATCGGAACTGCTTCAGCATTTGTCCATTTTAGGATTGTTTCCAGGAGATTGACCTTCATGAACAATATAAATAAAAAAGTTCTGACAAATACTTACTGTAAGTGAAATTATAATATTATGACAATAGTTTTTCCAGAATTTCCCATATAAAAAATATTTCAGATTCACAAGTTCTGCTCAGCACTCTCAATTACTTGTTAAAGTGATTTATTCTCTCAGAAAAAAAATTGTTTCAGTGATTCTTAAATATATATATATATATATATATATATATATATATATATATATATATAAAAATAAAGTTTTGTTTCATGATTGAATAATTCTATTTTATGTTTTACTGACAAACAACTGAACAAGTTTAATATTTTGTAAAAGTGTTTTTGCTATTTTTCATTAAAACAGTTATAATGATTCTCAAGAAAAGTAAATAGATTTTATAATTCTTAAACTTTGTATAAATAATGTTGAAAGTTTTTCAAATCTTTTTAGCAATATTAAATATTCAAGAGTATTTGTCATATTTTCTTATCTCTTTTTATTAATTGAGGTTAGGTTTCTGAAGAATTACCATAGAGAAACAGTTTGAAGGTAATTTTATAAAACGTGATCTATATTGTTCTTGCTTATAGACAAGCAGCAGTTTTTTTAAGCCAAATTTACAAAAAAAAACAATTGAAAGAAAACATCTCATGAGATAGATTACTATAGATTTTTCAACTTTGCAAGTAGGCAGCAAATAACAGGAGATTAGCCAGTGCCAGAAATGATAAATTGCTACCAAAATTTCTCTGATATAAAATGATTAAAAACTAAATTGTATTTGTTTTAACTTGCGATATAAACAAAAGAAGAAAATCATAATTCCACATGGAAAATGTTTCTTCTATTGTTTTAAGACATAAATTCATTTCCATCCTTTTACTTATATTTCTTGAACTAACCAAACCTTGAATCAAAGCAACATTCATAGAATAGTCAATTTACATTTGAACATAACAGCAATATCTACAAGACTAAATACTGTAATAGATGCCTTTTCTATAATGCTAGCACCTGTTATAACTTATATGAATGAAATATTAAAGTACTGTGATTTACAAAAATAATGTTTGTTTTTATTTTTCATCTTAGTAGTGATAGCTGAAAACTTTTGTGATCTGATTTATATCTGCCTAGGAAAAATCTTTTTTAAAAGAATTTCACCCCAAACAAAGCAATAAAGCCACTAAGATGCAATGGGTTACTAAGTGTGAGAGAAGACGAGAAAAATAAAACATTATTAAAGAGAGAAAACAGTAAAAGAACAGAAATTAAGCAGACATAGTCAAATCATTTAATTATAATAAGTCTTCATTAAATAATGAATTAATTATTAATAATACAGAGTGCAATGGATAAATTGTCGTTTGAATTATGCAAAAGATAAAAATGAAAATAATATTGATATCTCATTTTAACATATACTTACCAAAATTACACAAAAATATCTTGAAATACTAAAGAAAAGAGTAAATTTATTAAAAAGAACCGCAATTAGCTTCAACCGTGACCTCCAGACAACTTTGGAATATCCTGCAAATTCTTCTGGACAGTCTCCTTGTTTAAGTTGGTGAATCCTGCCATAATCCTTGCCTTTAGTTCATTTTTGGTGTTACAAGAAGTCTCATTGGTCTCTAACTCAACTGTGCCCTACACATAACAATCAAGGGGGTTGCAGTCTGGGGAGTTCTCCTGCCTGAGTGGCATAGTGCAAAGTTTTGTTGCCAAACATAGGGTCTTTTAGAAGCCAAACATGCATAAAGAGATCAGAGAACTGACAGGACAAAAAAGCTGCTCCCCAACAGGATGCATAAAATCCAAGGATGGAATAATAATATTGAAGAAAGAAGAAATACTCCTGCAATGGGAAGAATATATAAAAGATCTTTTCCGCAACAAGAGAGAGCAACAGAGAATACACAAGGATGAGGATGGACCAGAAATATTAAAGTCCAAAGTGGAAGCAGCAATGGCCAAACTGAACAGAAACAAAGCAGCTGGTCCAGACGGCATTGTAATAGAGCTACTGATAGCCCTGGAAGAATGCGGTATAAAGAAAATTACAGAAATAATAAATTAAATTTATAATAGTGGAATAATACCAAACAACCTATGCAAGTCAATTTTTATAGCACTGTCAAAGAAGCCAGGTGCAAATGAGTGCAAACTACACCAAACTATCAGCTTAATGAGTTACATTACAAAACTGATTGTCAGAATCCTGATGAATAGAGTGAGAAGCAAAATCTGGTCAGAGATAGGACAGGAACAGTGCAGGTTTGTCAAAAACACTGGAACAAGGAACACCATATTTATGATTAGGATGCTCTTCGAAAGGGCAATACAAATGAAGAAGGACTTGTACCTATGTTTTATTGATTATGCGAACGCATTCGACAAAATACGCCACAAAGAATTGATGGAGATGTTCAGCAGCCTCAAAATTTTTGGGAACGACATCAGAGTAATCAAGAATCTCTACTGGCAGCAAACTGCCTGCATACGAACAGGTAACGGTTTCAGCAGATTTACAAAGACTGAAAGGGGCATAAGACAAGGATGTGTCTTTTCATTGAATCTGTTCAACTTGTACAGTGAGACTATTCTGAGGATCCTAGATGTTATGCCAAGAGTTGAACAACATAAAGTATGCAGATGATACAGCGCTGATTGCCGACACAAGAAGAAAACTACAAGACCTTTTACAGAAAGTAGCTGAAGAGAGTGACAAAAAAGGACTACAAATAAACTGCAAAAAAACTGAATGCAGCAAAAAGAGCGACCCAAAATGCCAAATACAGGTGGGAGATACTAGAATCAAGCAAGTACAAAAATTTAAATACCTAGGAAGTGTCTTAACAGTAGATGGGAAGTGCAACACAGAGATCAAAAGGCAAATTGGCATGGCAAAGGGTGCATTCCAGAAGCTTAGTAAAGTACTAAGACACAAGAAAATTTCACTAGAAACAAAGAAGAGAGTGCTAGATTGCTATGTGATGTCAGTTCTTCAACACGGCAGTGAATATTGGACAATATCATTGAAGATGAAGGAAAAATTTGAAGCAGCTGAAATGTGGTTCTACAGAAGGATGCTGCGAATATTATGGACCAAGCATGTGAGCAATGATGAGGTGTTGGAAAGAAAGGCAATGAAAAGAAAATTAATAGTGAGCATCAGGAAGAGACAACTGAATGTTCTAGGACATGCAATGAGGAAAGAGGGCTTGGAGAACCTGATACTGACAGGCCAGATAGAAGGAAAAAGAGACAGAGGAAGTGTTAGGGCGCCACTCCTATTTGACTACAAATGGACTGTTCCCATTGCTATATATAGCAATGGTGGATTCTCTACAAGAGAGTCATAGAGAGTCACTTGAGAGTCTCTAATGAGTTACTGAAGAGTCAGTGCGAGTCAGTGAAGAGTTAGTCACACTTCCGGTGGCATACCGGAAGTAATCACGTATACACACGTCTTACGACGGTTTGGACTCTTGTATCTTTCTATTGTAAATATTACTAATCACTTCTGTACATACTAACCGTCTTTCTGCAGAATACAACTTATATTATGATTCTGTTGTTGAGTTATTCATTTATACTTGGCGACATAACAGGAAGGCAGTGGATAACATATTTGAGGGGCCTGAGCAGGTGGATGACGGAACGAGGGTTGCATGGTGTGACGGGAGAAAACGTACTAAGAGCCACCAAGGATAGGGAGGTGTGGAAAGCCATGATCACCTACATCCTGAAAGGACAGGGCACATGAAAGAAGAAGAAGAAGTTTTTTAATAAATATTTTGTAAAATATCTGATAAATATATAGAGTTTAATCAAGATAATTAACATTGATCTTTGATATAGTATATGCTTCCAGAATATATTATGCTCTCTATGATAAATATCTTTCACTATACCAACAACATGTCTAAAGAATATTTATTACAATTTCTTTAATTTGATGTTTTATATTTGACTAGAATTAACACATAGATTGCAAACATCATTGATATTTTTGCTTTCTTATTCCTTTGTCTGAATTAGCATTGCTACTGAGTGTTTCATGAGACATTATTTTATGACACAGTCCATCATAAAAAATGTTAAGAGCAAACAAAGCAAAAATTAAAACTGTAAGCACAGATGAAGATGATAAAAATTGTAATTATGTTTTTATAAAAAAATAAATAAAGAATAAGAATTTAAAATCTGATGTCTACCCTCTGTGGAGATTGAATGTTAATAAAGAAATTCACTGTTTATTTTTCAGATTATGAAAACGATGTAAGACAATTGCTAAAAGTATTCAGAACTGTTTTAAGCAATTCAGTGCTGAACAGTGAATCCCTGGGTTTTAAAAATTTTATAAATCAACAGTAAACATTTCAATAACAATAAATTCCTCTCAGTTTTGTCAATAATCAAAAATATTAATGCTATTACCAAAGTGCTCAAAATAAAGAATAGATTTTAGTAACCAGACAGTTTCAGTATGCAACTACTGAACTGAACTCTGAATATAATATCCTGCTCAAGTTAACACAAGTTATAAGTTCCTGCTATAGATGATTGTATTTTGCTGTATCAGTCACTGGTATATAAGAATGCCATACAGGATATGTGCTTGGGTGACCATGCTTTTTAAGGAGTGCTAGATTTTTGATGATTCATTATTTTTTGGTGCGTTGACTGCTTGGCTTTAAGGGTGACAGTTGTTTGTATGTGTGCATGCACATATGTGTATGTGCAAACTCCTATGCACATGTCTGTTTGCATCCGAGTAAGTGTTTATTTATGTGAGCTTACACACACACATATCCACATGGTTGTGAGTGTTAATTGTTTATGTGCTTTTAAAGTAAATTGGTGCATTTTTTGGTGATATATTTGATGATATATTACATTATTGTATTAAGCATAATTAGTGGGAGATCAGTTTATTAATTCATAACTATAGAAAACTGATCCCCTACTTTATACCCATTAGAAGTTTTAATTCTGTTTCCAACTGTCATCTTCACTCAGTCAGTTAAGTGCCATACATGATACACGTTTTGGATGATCATATCTCGAAAGAGACATGACTGACTGAGCAGAAGATTATCTCGCAATAGGTTGCCATAGCTTTCTGCAGTAGATTGGTTGCCAGCCAAGGCTATAGGACCTAATCCTCTCCTATTATTTAACCCGTTACTAGAGGGAGGAGATGGATTAACACCTTTACCAAGGGTATTTGTGCATAAGAGAATGCAAGGAATTCAACTGGAATTCGAACTCGACATCCCAATTTCTCGTTCCAAGTCAATATCCACTGTACCACAATGCACATCTTTTTGCTGTATAGTCTACTTAAATAGATCAATTTGTACCCGGATGTAGATGAAAGAATAGAGAGATTTCCTAGAAACTTTTTTAAATAATTAGATAAATTTAGTTGCAATTAGACAGGCTACTGAGTCAGAGTTTCTGGCACCATGAAGAAATCATCAATACAACGGTTCATCAATAATTAAAATGACAACAGCATTTTCTTTCATAAGTGCCAGCAACCTTTTGCAAACTATTTTTATTTACTGTTTATAGTTTTTACTAAACTTTTTGTAAAAACTAAAAGAATCATTGAATTCATAATTTACTTATAAAAAGTGTTCACAGGTTTCTAGCTCTGAAATTTCAAATTAATATTTGAATAACAGTGCAAAATAGGTTTAAAAAGTTTCTAATCTTTTATATTAACCTCAGAAATACAATTAAAAGAACAAAACTGGTACATTAGAATGAAATATATAATAAATTAAAGTGTATACATATACAGATTAATAGCTATGCCCGTATGTACTTGATTACACATTGTTAAATGGTGCATTTCAGAGAGAGTAGCATAGGAAAAATAAATTATGAAAATTATAAAGAAAATGTATATAAGAAATTTTTAAAAAAGCTATATTTTTTAATTAAAAGAAATATTTTTACCATCTGCAAGGCAATAGTGCCACTAAGATGCAAGAGGTTACTGAGAGGGAAAGAAAATGAAAAAAGTGTTTCTGAGAAGGGACAATAAAAGAACAGGATTTATGTCGACAAAAGATGGTGATTGATACTGCACTTAGATTTTTAAAGATTTTATGTAACAGAAAAGCAAAAAGCTAGCAGAGAGTTCCACAAGCAAGAAGTGTGAGAATAGAAACTGTTAGAATAGAACTTGTGTTTACTTCTAGTTTTTTCAGCAGTAAAACTATGAGGCCTAATTACCAATCTAGTAGTCTACTTAAATTCATGCTATCTAGGTACCTAGGTGGACAGCTCATCAGAACAACTGCCATGAAAATAACACCTCACTCAATATGACCCGGGCCTGACATATAGATGGCATTACTAATAAAAAATCTATATGATTTTTATGAAGTATTAACCTTCAAATGGCACATGACAAAATTTGTGCCCACTCAAATTATTAATTTACTAATTACTATTATTTAAGTGAAGCTACTGTTGCAAATTTTCAAAACAATAGAAAAACCTGAATTTTGTGAGTTGATAAAGCATTGGTTTCTGATGGGAAAAAATACTGTTCAAACAAGATCTGTTCTCCAGATCTGGCCCCCAGGAACTACTGGCTGTTTGCAGGGAAAGAGATTTGGCTCCAATGAAGAAGTGATATCAGAAACTAAGGCATTTTCTTAGACCAAAGAAAAAAATTTCTACAAAAAAGGCATCAAATTGTTAGAGAAGCATTGGAATTAGTGTATCACTCTAGAAGGAGACTATGTTGATGAATAAAGTCAAATTTTGCCTAAAAATTTTTTTATTAGTTAGGCCTGGGATTTATTGAGTGATGCATTATTTATAGAAAAGACTATGGGAATCTAGATTATGACGACTGGAAAGTGACTGAAAACCAAGATGTTGGGTCAAGACTCATAATATAACAGACCATTCTTTGGATTTATTCATGAATCTCAAGGTATATAGCAGAAGCATCATACGGCATGGCAGCAATATTCTCTGCAGGGTCAGATGGTAGATTTATAAACATACAAGATGGATTCTAGTGACAAAAATTGTCTGGCACAACACAGTGAACAAACTTTCCTAAAAGTAGACCTTGCAGTTGATTCAATATAATCATTCCACTTCATGTCAGTGGGAAACATAAGACTGAGAAGGCGTAATGAGTTGCTCTCCAGGAGATTAGCGTTATCTATGTTGATGGAAGGCAAAATTAACCCTCTAAGATGTCTGAATTTCTAGGATGAGGTCTTATCATTATTTACACTATTTATATTCAGACTGGATGTGCATTGTGGTACGGATATGCATTATGATGCAGTGGATATCAACTCGAAATGACAAACCAGGGAGCCGAGTTCAAATTCCAGTTGAATTCCTTGCATTTACTTATGCACAAATACCCCTGGGAAAGGTATTAATCCATCTCGTCTCTCCAGTTATGGGTTAAATAATAGGACAGATTGGGTTCTATAGCCTTGGCTGGCAACCAGTCTACCACAGAAAGCAATGGCAACCTACTGCAGGATAATCTTCTGCCCAGTCAGTCATGTCTCTTTTGAGACATACATGATCGCCCAAAACGTGTATCATGCATGGCACTTAACTGACTGATATTCAGACTATTGTCTTCATTTTTGTGGTTATCATCACAATGTTTTAGCTATTGTACTCTCCAACCTTCATCAGGTACATATTGATCTGGGTACCCTACTGCAAATTCTGAATTAAACACTTTAATCCCCTGGGGTGGACTCTTCTTTTTCCACTGCTCATGTCTAGGGATATTGTCCAGTTCTTAATTTTATTTAGTACTGTGCACTTACTTCCACTGAGTGCAAGTAACAGTGCCTGACCTAGAAATTGAACTCACAACCACTATATCAGCTACTAGGCCAATTTTTCATAGGACAATTTGCTCTAATAAATTTAAAACCTTAAACCTAACCTGGATGATGATTTAGCAGCAATTAAATTTTATAAACAATCATTATTCTATAATTTTAAAGTAATTAAGTAAATATTTAATTTTTTAAAAAGAGACATAAATAAGAACTTGTCGGGGTCACGCACATTATGTCAGCAGGAATAGCTTAATGTTCACGGGGATAAAAATGTACACATAAAATAACATTAAGAACATGTTAAATTGTAAATTAAATTCATACAATATTATTTATTTTGGTGTACTGGTGTGTGTGTGTGTATTTTAGTTACATGTTTTGAGGATGCATGTGATAAAAGAAAAAAAAGTCACTTTGTCTGATGACTAGCAATCTTCTGAGTAGAGTGAATGGACATCTTTATCCTCTAATGGAAGAGGGTGAGTTCAGTATTTTTGGCACAAAGTCTGTTTTCAAGAAGAAAAAGTTTCTGTTGCATTCTGGGAAAACTTTTATTATTTTGGTTTTGTTTACTTTATTTTAAACAAAGTTTTAATGTTATTTTTTTTATTTTATTTCATTTATGATATTCATGATTATTATTAGGTTGTCCCAAACGTTCGTAAACACTTGCAAAAAATTGAAATTTTACTCGCCAAGTAATCTAAGGTTACCAGAAAACACTTGCAAAAAATTGAAATTTTACTCACAAAAACAACAAAAATTATTGCTCATTTTCCAAGACTTTCTGCCATCGATCTGCAAGCTTTCAGATCTGCTCAAAGTACCATTCAGCCGGCTTCGAATCAAAGAATTCTTGACACGCTTCCTTGACTTCATCAAACGAGTCGAATTGGTGGACCTTCAGAAAGTGTTGCATTGAGCGGAAAAGGCTGTAATCTAATGAAGCACAGTCAGGACTGTAGGCTGGATGCTAAAATTTTATTTAATTTTTGTAACTGGTATCCGTATTTTAGTTACATGTGTTTTGAGGATGCATGTGATAAAAGAAAAAAAGTCACTTTGTCTCATAACTAGCAATCTTCTGAGTAGAGTGAATGGACATCTTTATCCTCCACTGGAAGAGGATGAGTTCAGTATTTTTGGCACAAAGTCTGTTTTCAAGAAGAAAAAGTTTCTGTTGCATTCTGGGAAAACTTTTATTATTTTGGTTTTGTTTAATTTATTTTAAACAAAATTTAAACAATGTTATTTGTTTTATTTTATTTTATTTATATTCATTATTATTATTTTATATTTTTAGCTTTATTTATTAATAATAATAATGTCCCTACAAACTAACATGTAGTTTGGTCTTTGTCATTGACTGAAACTAAAGACTGTAAATTCAGTGTATTTTGTTTTCTCTCTAACCTGTGACTTGTATCTTATTTCATTATTGAATCTCAAAATGTAAAAGTAAAGATCTGCCATTTATTCTTCTCTTAGCAATATGGATTACTTCTAATGTCAGCCATTATTCAAGCAATATTTATTTTTTCTATATCTCCTCTCTGTATATCATTAAATATTAAAAATTAGAAATCAAGAAGTTCTCAGTGATTATCAAATTCAAACCTTTATTCCAGGCCCATAATGTACATATCAGTCAGTCAGTAAAGTGCCATACGTGATACACGCTTGGGCGATCATGTCTCAAAAGAGACATGACTGACTGGGCAGAAGATTATCCCGCAGTAGGTTGCCATTACTTTCTGTGGTAGACTGGTTGCCGACCTAGGCTATAGAACTCAATCTGTCCTGTTATTTAACCCATAACTGGAAGGAAGAGACAGATTAATACTTTTCCCAAGGGTATTTGCGTGTAAGTGAAGGCAATGAATTCAGCTGGAATTCGAACTCGGCTCCCCGATTTCTTGTTCCGACCCGATATCCAATGCACCACAACGCACATCCTCAATGTACATATAGTCCTTTGAAAAATCGTCTCGTTATAGCTACTATAGAAAATGCTGGAAACTTGAGCTCACTTCTTAAATATACATATACCTACAATTATTGGTCCTTTTCCTCACTTAGAATGGTTATTCAGATACATTTAGAGTAAAAAAAGAGTTTATTATGAATTTAATTATCATGACCAAATAAATATTTCAGAAACTCTGCCACATTTTTAGCAGCAATAAGAAAGTGCCTAATGAGGACTGAATTCATGTGTCTATGAGTGAACGGCAATTTATATGATGAGTTCAGCTATTAGAAGAGCCATTGATCAACAAAAGAGTATAGGCTATTAACGCTCAAGTGTTTCTCAAACTTCAATAATTATTAAAAATGATGTGTTATGCTTTGTAAATCTTGTCAAGATTCAATATCTTTTCAGTGAGATTTTGCTGATAGCTATGAGTTAACTTGAATTAATCACAGATATCTATTTATGCTTCAACCTGAAATATTAAAAACTAATAAAATCAATATTTTATTTGAAGATTGATGAATTAGCTGATTTGAATGAACAGTCATTATTCAATAAGATTTTCTGAAATTATTAACATTTTTCATTTTTTATCACTTTTATTTTCATAAAAAACTCAAAAGTTGCTCAATATCATATTGTTTTTCTTAAATAAAGAATGGATTGGGTAACAATGACATGTTTTTCTTAAATGAATGGATTGGGTAACAATGACATGTTTTTCTTAAATGAATGGATTGGGTAACAATGACATGTTTTTCTTAAATGAATGGATTGGGTAACAATGACATGTTTTTCTTAAATGAATGGATTGGGTAACAATGACATGTTTTTCTTAAATGAATGGATTGGGTAACAATGACATGTTTTTCTTAAATGAATGGATTGGGTAACAATGACATGTTTTTCTTAAATGAATGGATTGGGTAACAATGACATGTTTTTCTTAAATGAATGGATTGGGTAACAATGACATGTTTTTCTTAAATGAATGGATTGGGTAACGATGACATGTTTTTCTTAAATGAATGGATTGGGTAACAATGACATGTTTTTCTTAAATGAATGGATTGGGTAACAATGACATGTTTTTCTTAAATGAATGGATTGGGTAACAATGACATGTTTTTCTTAAATGAATGGATTGGGTAACAATGACATGTTTTTCTTAAATGAATGGATTGGGTAACAATGACATGTTTTTCATAAATGAATGGATTGGGTAACAATGACATGTTTTTCTTAAATGAATGGATTGGGTAACAATGACATGTTTTTCTTAAATGAATGGATTGGGTAACAATGACATGTTTTTCTTAAATGAATGGATTGGGTAACAATGACATGTTTTTCTTAAATGAATGGATTGAGTAACAATGACATGTTTTTCTTAAATGAATGGATTGGGTAACAATGACATGTTTGTTATACTCAATCATATATAATAGACTAAATAAACATAAAAATAACCTAAAACTGTCATTGTTGATATATTGCATATTTGAAATATTTAAGGATGTATTAGCTATAAATATAATTGCAATAATATTAACACTAATACAATCTAACATTTTTATTCACTTTTCAATAATTTTATAATGTCTTTATAAATTATTTATCAGAAAAGTTGCACCAGCATCTGATGACATTGATTACACCCATTGCACATGCATCTTAAAAGAAAACCAAAATAAGCAAAATCTATTTTGTCAACTTGTCATTCGAACATTCCACACATTTATCAAAACATTTTTCTCCATAAACTGCCTTTTTACTCTGTAATCCTCTACCTTAAGTGCTCTCAGTCCACACAAAAAAAAATTTGTTCACGTGATCTCAATGTAAAAAATCATTCCAGGTATTGTATAACAAAATTGGAAATAATATCCAAAAAAATATATCTATGAGGAGCAATAAAAATTTCTGCTTATAACATTAAATTTGAAACAGAAAAATTAACAATATCAGTGAATGAAAGATTGATGAACATTAGAAAATGTCAAGAAACTAACATGTAAAATAATAATTTCTTCATATTATGGGGTATTTTATTAATCAAATATGTTTCTATAGCACATGCCTTTTGGATTTATTTCCAAATAAATGCTTGTTGTGCTTTGTTTGTATTATAAAATATGAAACCTGAAAATCAGTATATTATCTACATTTTTAATAAGGATAAATATTATAAGCTGAAACTCATAAATATGTTGTCTAAATTCTACCAGCATTGATTGGTAGATACTAATTTTATTATGAAAATATTAACTTGCATAATAAAATCTGACATAGTGTATAAATTGAACATATTTATTAAAAAATGGTTGGAAAATTTTCTTTGTGACCAGTATTTTCAGTAACAGATTCGCTACATTTTTTTCTTTTGACTATGAAACTAAGAATTTTCAAATTCTTGCATTGATAATTTTCCCAACCTATTTAACATTTTAAAAGGAATGCACATTTTTTTGTCTAGATTAATAAACTAATTTTTGGTACTGTGCTTTCTAATAGGTCTTTATGACAAGTACTAAAATGATCAGCAAAATTTCCACATCACTTACCTACGTCTGTCCTTTCATGGAGTCACTTTCACAATATAAGACTTTTGTTATGTAAAACAAAAGTTCAAGACTTGATTTTTCTATATACATTGATTTTATAAATCTTTATGTACATATTACCTGAACAGATTTAATCTAACTAATAAAATGGTTTTGCTACAATCAACACTTGTATTTTCTTCCTATTAATCCGAGAACACTAACCATGGGTATATAGCACCCAGTGCAAATGATGCCATTATAATTTTCAGTACCTGATTTTCTTACCTCAATAATATATTTTTCAGTTTCTATTAATATTAACTCAAAGTACAAAGTTTGAAGTGCCGGCATGTAAAATATTTCAAATAAAGATTTATAGTTAATATTTTTTGATACTTTCAAAATCAGGCATGATATACCCATGTGTAATAGTGGTGTAACTGTAATTGATAGTTAGTGTTCCAGAGTTAAAGGATCTTTATTAGAACGCACTAAAATATTTGCATTTTAAATAAATGCTATCATAGAAAATTTTACTAAATACTTAATTTCTATTTTGGATATTATCTCCTGTATATCTCCTTTGCCTAAAAGATTTGTGTTGAACAATGATACATACATTAATTTGATAAATTTTTTGAATTAGTTATTATGTTATGTATTTATTCAAAGTATTTAATCACTTTAAGCTGAATTTTTTTAAATAATTTATATTCATTATAATCGTTATATATAATCCTTATCCTTTTTATTGGTTCTTTTAAGTAAATGGAGAGTTAATCTTAGTTATTCTCCCTGCTATAACCTTTCAGCAACTATTTTTAATTCTTGGTATCTCTTACCATATTTTGGCCAACATTTCTGTTAGTGGTTACCATTAAAACCATCAAATACAGCTGGTCATTACCACAGATTTTCAGTTTAATGACCATCATCAATTAACTGTAAAAATATAATTAATTAGAAAACATAGAATAATCTACTTATTTACACATACTTTTTGCAGAATATTATTTTAAAATATAAATAATGTATATTATTATTATATCATCAATTATCAAGTGCAATCATTTTAATTAAATTTAGGCATGCAAATACATTCTATTCATTATTTTTATGCTATTGAAATGCAAATATATGTTACACCTTAGCAGAAAGGACTATTGGTATTTGAAACTTTTAATGAAAATTGATGTTACTCAGTTTAATCCCAAAATTACATTCTAACTGATGATTCTTGTCACTTCTTTAAATAGAAATTATTTTTCATATTTTTCCTAGTAAGGTATTGAAATGTTTCCAGTAATGGATGTTCCTATCAAATGAAACCAGCTTTAAACATCTGCCTTTTCTTCCATATTCATTTCCTGTTTTAATATCAAGGGGAGTAGATAGACTAAACTATCGCCGGTTCACACTCCACCCATGTTTATTAAACAGGTGTAGAGGCTCATCCCTTGTTTCCTGTTTAGGATGTGGTTCCTGGCTTTCTCTTTTCCAATCTTTTCACTCCTATGTAGCCCCCTGCACATCAGTGGCGTTACCGCCTTGCTCGGGGTGATATGATTAAAAAAAGAAAAATATCCACTACTATTCAATACTCTACTGATATATTAGACACCTCTTCCTCTATAATGTATGGAACTTAAAATTACTTAAAATAGTCTTTATTAGTAAGTTGTTTTGAATAGGAAAAGTAATTATTTTACTGTTGATTCAATCTGTTCTGTCTGGTTATCTTGCTATTTTCTCAAAAAGGAACAAACCTTTGATATTATTTGTCATTTAGCTTGTGTAGCTTTATTAAATATTACAAAACAGTGAATATGATTCATTCTAAACAATTTTGGTACTTTTTTAAAAAACTTTTCATTTCAGCTTCTTTCTACTTAAATGCATAGCACATATATTGATTCTATAATAGACTTTTAGCTTGCCCCAAGAAAATAATTAAATTTTGCTTTTTTGTCATGAGATTTAGTCTATATTTTGGTTTTGTTCATTTTTAGCATAAAAGAATATTATTTTTTTGTCTAAATTCTTTCAAAATAAAACAAAATGTTTATCCAAATATTTAAACTTGATTACTTTCAAACATAAAACTTCAATGAATTATATCCATAAAGCCATTGAAATCTTCTATCCAGCTTACTACCAAATTTTTTAAAACTGTTTCTTTGGTTAGAAAAGTTTCAAGTGATCTTTTATGAATTATAAAAAACTATTTTGTTTTCAGTGAGGACCTTTATATTTGGAATTCAATATTATTTTATTCTATTCAGAAGAATAATTAAATCAGATGAATAGAGATTGTTGACTCTCCAAAATACAGAAATCATGGAATGGATTTTCAAATTGTTAAAATCTTGGAGAACTGCTTGTGAAGGATCCGTTAACTAGAATGAATTAACAAAGAATAAATGGTAATTGAATTAGCTGCATATTTTCTAGAATTTTAAACTTGAGAAACAAATTTTCTGATTAAACTTAGAAAGAATTGATTGCTATCACCAGTCTTAAATTTGTTTTGTTCTTTTATTTTCACCAATGAATATTTAAAAACAAAATAATCTTTAAAAAAAAAATTGGATTAAAATTTTTGTTTTTTAATCTCTTTCTTTTCCCAGTTCGTCAATGTTTTTTATTAAGTCTATAAAGCTTATTCTTTACTCTACACCTTTTATTCAAATCATTTTTCAAAGTAATGTTTGAGACTGTTTAGTTACTCTGATTAAGTCTTTAAACAATTGTTATCAGCTTTCTCTATAAATGCATAAAGATTAAACTACACTATATCAGATTTTAGTATGAAGATCTATGGTTTCACAAATAAAATTGGTATTAACCAATTGATGAAAAAAACTTCATTTATATGCGAAATGCTATGCGAATTTCAGCTTATCTGTTTTTATTAGACATATTTAAAATAATTTATTTGTGAATTTGAGACTTTACTGGAAAATTCAAAGATTGTTCATCCTACTGCTTAGTTTTTATAGTTACTTTTTAAATTTGCTTCTATAAAGATTTTGCCATGGGTAATTGTTAGGGCGCCGCTCCTATTTGACTACAAATGGACTGTTTCCATTGCTATATATAGCAATGGTGGATTCTCTACAAGAGAGTCGTAGAGAGTCACTGACGACTCTACGACACTGTCAGCTCTCTGCCTTCGGGCGGGGGGTGCTCTCTGCTTCCGAGCAGAGAGCAGTAACCCAGTCGTGGTTCCGCCGAAGGGTATAACCACGACTGGGGAAAAATAAACAGACATTTTTTGGCCCAGCTATATGGCCGGGAATACCCACTATAAAATGACCATGTGTCACATCCAGCCTACGTGGGAAGGCTAGTAAATACAGTCGTAGAGAGTCACTTGAGAGTCTCTAATGAGTTACTGAAGAGTCAGTGCGAGTCAGTGAAGAGTTAGTCACACTTCCGGTGGTGTACCGGAAAGTAATCACGTATACACACATCTTACGACGGTTTGGACTCTTGTATCTTTCTATTGTAAATATTACTAATCACTTCTGTACATACTAACCGTCTTTCCGCGGAATACAACTTATATTCTGATTCTGTTGTTGAGTTATTCATTTATACTTGGCGACATAACAGTAACATCAAAATAGAAAAAATTATTATAAAGTTATGATGGTAATATAATGTTGGAAATTTTTAAAAAGTTAAGCAGAGATCAGGAAACAATAAAAAACGAAACTGACAATAATTGAAAAATAAGAACAAAAATGAACTTCAAAAATACTACAAAAAGATATTTTGGAAAATTAAAAAGGCAATAAATAAGAAAATTGAATTGACCAACAAGAAAATATTTGAGAAGCTGATGTTTTGAATGTAAACAAAAATAAAGGCTATTAAAGACTTTGGTTAAAGAAAGCAACCAAACTTTAGGTAAATATCACAAAGAGATTCATATGAATCAGGTCAATAAGAGTTACAATGGACAGGAAATTGTAGAGAGCTATGATCACTAATCTCCTGAAGGGACATAGCACATAGAAAAAAAGAAGAACTCCTACTTCCATTCTCTATTATATTAATGATCTGCCAAGAAACATTTTCTGATTGTTAGTAAATATTATGCAGATGATAGCAGAGTTTATTGTTATTAATGATGATCATCGCCTGGCAGCTGATCTCTTCTTTGATCTAGATCTAAGAGCTCAATAGGGGAATGACTTGTAATATTCGATACATCCAAAACTAAGCTAGTAACATTTCATCATCACTGAGCAGAAACTGAAATTACTGCAGTCATAATGATTGGTCACTTTCTCAATGAGACTCAATACTGTGTCTGTTAGGACTCAAATTAACATAGACCTCAAGTGGAATTCAAATATGATCCATCTCTAAAGATGCTAGAAAAATGATCACCTCCTTTTACTGCTGTAGAAAACAAGATATTTTTTTAGCCCTAAAATGTTTTAAGTTAAGTAGTATATCATACAATCCAGCCAGTTAAGTGCCATACATGAAACATGCTTTGGCAATCATGTCTCGAAAGAGATATGACTGACTAGGCAGAAGATTATCCCGCAGTAGGTTGCCATTGCTTTCTGTGGTAGACTGATTGCCAGCCAATTTGTCCTGCTATTTAACTCATAACTGGAGGGAAGAGATGGATTAATACCTTTCTGAAGGGTATTTGCACATAAGTGAATGCAATTAATTCAACTGGAATTTGAATTCAGATCCCCAACTCCACATTCCGAGCTGATATCCACTGCACCACAATGCACATATCATACCATACATTGCCAATACATTGCTCTTTAACATATAAAACTGTTTTAGCATCTCCAATCCATGTGAGTGACAAATTATTTTCCACTCTCTAACCCTTCCTTCACGGATGAGATGTGGCAAGACTCTCACTGTTCTGCTGATATTTCCATGGAAAGTGCTCAGATGAACTGCATTCATTGGTTCTGCCAGATCAAATCTTCATGTCCAGGACACACCATGTCATTCACATTGTAGCAAACCCATTTCAGTAAGTTCAACTTGAACAGCATCTTCTCAGGAACCACTGCTCTGGAGAACCAACTCCCCAACTACCTAGAGGATGTTCTCCCTCCCCGATCACTAGTCTTAACCTTTTCAAGTCTAAGGATTAACTGCTATTTTTATGATATTGTTTTTCTTAAATGAATGGATTGGGTAACAATGATATGTTTGTTATACTCAATCATATATAATAGACTAAATAAACATAAAAATAACCTAAAACTGTCATTGTTGATATATTGCATATTTGAAATATTTAAGGATGTATTAGCTATAAATATAATTGCAATAATATTAACACTAATACAATCTAACATTTTTATTCACTTTTCAATAATTTTATAATGTCTTTATAAATTATTTATCAGAAAAGTTGCACCAGCATCTGATGACATTGATTACACTCATTGCACATGCATCATAAAAGAAAACCAAAATAAGCAAAATCTATTTTGTCAACTTGTCATTCGAACATTCCACACATTTATCAAAACATTTTTCTCCATAAACTGCCTTTTTACTCTGTAATCCTCTACCTTAAGTGCTCTCAGTCTACACAAAAAAAAATTTGTTCAGGTTATCTCAATGTAAAAAATCATTCAAGGTATTGTATAACAAAATCGGAAATAATATCCAAAAAAATATATCTATGAGGAGCAATAAAAATTTCTGCTTATAACATTAAATTTGAAACAGAAAAATTAACAATATCAGTGAATGAAAGATTGATGAACATTAGAAAATGTCAAGAAACTAACATGTAAAATAATAATTTCTTCATATTATGGGGTATTTTATTAATCAAATATGTTTCTATGGCACATGCCTTTTGGATTTATTTCCAAATAAATGCTTGTTGTGCCTTGTATTATAAAATCTGAAACCTGAAAATCAGTATATTATCTATATTTTTAATAAAAATAAATATTATAAGCTGAAACTCACAAATATGTTGCCTAAACATCAGTACATCCTGGAAATTCTACATTGATTGGTAGATACTAATTTTATTATGAAAATATTAACTTGTATAATAAAATCTGACATAGTGTATAAATTGAACATATTTATTAAAAGATGGTTGGAAAATTTTCTCATACAAGAAAATAGAATATACATTATTCAGACTATTGTCCTCATCTTTGTTGCCATTTGTTTGACGTTTCGGCCATTGTACGCTCCAGCCGTCTTCAGGTGCTAGAAATTTCGAACCTTAAGGACACATGGCCCAGTAGATATAGACATTGGTTAGTTCCTGACTTGACTCTTAGAGTTGTGATTTCAGTACCAGGCTACAGCAGTGGTGAAAAAGTAACTTGCAGGGTTAGAGGGAGATAACTCATGACCTCCAATTGAGGCTTTACACAAGGAATGACGATGATATACCCCAATGATTGTAATAATGATTTGGTTTGAAATTACTAGCACCTGAATAAGGCTGGAGCATACAATGGACAGAGCATACAATGGCCGAAACATCATACAAACGGCAACAAAGACGAGGACAATAGTCCAAATAACATAAATACTGTAAATACTATCTCATCTCAGAAATATAGACAGATGGTTCGCTTTGAAATTCCTAGCACCTGAAGAAGGCCGGAGCATACAACGGCCGAAATGTTTTACAAAGGGCAACAAAGATGAGGACAATAATCCGAATTATGTAAATACTGTAAATACTACCTCATCTCAGAAATATAGACAAATAGAATGATCTATTATTAAACATTTTACAAATGGCAACAAAGATGAGGACAATAGTCTGAATAATGTAAGTACTGTAAATACTACCTCATCTCAGAAATATAGACAAATAGAATGATCTATTATTAAACATTTTACAAATGGCAACAAAGATGCAGACAATAGTCTGAATAATGTAAGTACTGTAAATACTACCTCATCTCAGAAATATAGACAAATAGAATGATCTATTATTAAACATTTTACAAATGGCAACAAAGATGAGGACAATAGTCTGAATAATGTAAGTACTGTAAATACTACCTCATCTCAGAAATATAGACAAATAGAATGATCTATTATTAAACATTTTACAAATGGCAACAAAGATGAGGACAATAGTCTGAATAATGTAAGTACTGTAAATACTACCTCATCTCAGAAATATAGACAAATAGAATGATCTATTATTAAACATTTTACAAATGGCAACAAAGATGCGGACAATAGTCTGAATAATGTAAGTACTGTAAATACTACCTCATCTCAGAAATATAGACAAATAGAATGATCTATTATTAAACATTTTACAAATGGCAACAAAGATGCGGACAATAGTCTGAATAATGTAAGTACTGTAAATACTACCTCATCTCAGAAATATAGACAAATAGAATGATCTATTATTAAACATTTTACAAATGGCAACAAAGATGAGGACAATAGTCTGAATAATGTAAGTACTGTAAATACTACCTCATCTCAGAAATATAGACAAATAGAATGATCTATTATTAAACATTTTACAAATGGCAACAAAGATGCGGACAATAGTCTGAATAATGTAAGTACTGTAAATACTACCTCATCTCAGAAATATAGACAAATAGAATGATCTATTATTAAACATTTTACAAATGGCAACAAAGATGCGGACAATAGTCTGAATAATGTAAGTACTGTAAATACTACCTCATCTCAGAAATATAGACAAATAGAATGATCTATTATTAAACATTTTACAAATGGCAACAAAGATGAGGACAATAGTCTGAATAATGTAAGTACTGTAAATACTACCTCATCTCAGAAATATAGACAAATAGAATGATCTATTATTAAACATTTTACAAATGGCAACAAAGATGCAGACAATAGTCTGAATAATGTAAGTACTGTAAATACTACCTCATCTCAGAAATATAGACAAATAGAATGATCTATTATTAAACATTTTACAAATGGCAACAAAGATGAGGACAATAGTCTGAATAATGTAAGTACTGTAAATACTACCTCATCTCAGAAATATAGACAAATAGAATGATCTATTATTAAACATTTTACAAATGGCAACAAAGATGAGGACAATAGTCTGAATAATGTAAGTACTGTAAATACTACCTCATCTCAGAAATATAGACAAATAGAATGATCTATTATTAAACATTTTACAAATGGCAACAAAGACGAGGGCAATAGTCTGAATAATGTAAGTACTGTAAATACTACCTCATCTCAGAAATATAGACAAATAGAATGATCTATTATTAAACATTTTACAAATGGCAACAATGATGAGGACAATAGTCTGAATAATGTAAGTGCTGTAAATACTACCTCATCTCAGAAATATAGACAAATGGCTCGTTTCGAAATTCCTAGCATCTGAAGAAGGCCGAAGCGTACAACGGCCAAAACGTCGTACAAAGGGCCACAAAGATGAAGACAATAATCCAAATAATGTAAATACTGTAAATACTATCTCATCTCAGAAATAAAGTCAAATACTAAGAAAATACAAAATCATTTCAAGTATCATTAGCATTTTAGTTTCTTTTTTTATTTAGAAAAAGGTGACAATTTTCATTAAAGCCTTGTAACAATTTTACACACCTTCATTTACACATGTCCTTCCAGTACATATGCATCAGTATAGTTATAGAAAGTACTTCTAAAATACTTACTTGCCCTCAATTTGTCACATCTTTGATGTCATCCTCTTCAGCATGTATATGATATACGGAGTGCATTTCATAAAAGTTATTTGGTTCATGTGCTTTTCAAATTCCTTGTAATGTTGATTAGCATATTGTAAACAGAATTCAAGAAAGCAACCTTGTCTCTTCTTTGAGTTAAGTTACATAAAATTGCTAAAACAATTGTTCTGAAATATAATATAAAAAAACTAATAACAAAAATGAATGCATCAAATAAACACTTTTCACTCTTGGATATCAATAAATTTAAAAAGATGTTTGTTTCACAAGAATTAAAATATTTATATTTTTTAAAAAATACTGCTTTCATTTAATGTAGTTCTTTAGAAAAAAACATTTAAGCAAATATATATACAATTTTTATTTGAATATTTTTAGGAAATACTGCTGATAGCAATGACTGGTTTGCTCATCCTTCCTGATGGCGGAAAAAAACAGTCATTTACTATTGAGACTTCAGGTAAGTAAACATTTTATGAATTATTATTATTCTACTTGTAAAATCGTTATGATTTTGTTATTATATAAATAAAAAGTATCTTTTTCTGGGTTTTTGAAATAAACAGATTTAGAGAAATCTGTCATAATTAGGATTTCTGACTTGTAGGTAGGCAAATTACATATTCATTAGACGAATGTTGTGCTGTTTAAATATAGGATAAAATTAACTTTAGATTTCTCATTTTTTCTAATAATTATATTTCATTTCATTTTCTTTCCTTTTATTTTTAAAATAATATTGATGCATTAAACTCAATAAAATAAAACTCTATTTAATTTATAATATATGATCACTTTGAATATTTTTTCAAGAAATTTAATTTGTGGTATTAATTCATAGAATAAAGGTAAAATGCAGTATTATCATCACTTGACAATTACTGGGAATCGGATCATTTGATAAAGTAGGTATTATTTTTCCTTCTGTGGTCAAATCTATGTTAGTCTGAGTAAAACAAGGAATAGAACTAAATCAAATGTACATATGGAAAATAACAAAGAACAAGGGAAACTCATGGAATCATATCATCCATCCTATCTATCTATCTATCTATCTATCTATCTATCTATCTATCTATCTATCTATTCCATTCTGTTTGCATCTATCTATTCATCCTATTTTGTTTCTATCTATCTATCTATCTATCTATCTATCTATCTATCCCATTCTGTTCATATATATATATATATATATATATCCAAAACAAAAATGACATGTAGGTAAAATCCCAAAACAGATCCTATTAATATTAATATTATTAATATTAAAAATGATCTAGGTAGAGGGCTCGATATTAATAGTATTATCTATTTACACAGTCAAATATGTATATTTTCAAATAAAACTTCGAAAATTACATATGTTGTGTGGCCATTTGAGCAAGGAAACCTTGCTTCTTCAGCAACAAATTCTTTATTAGAACAAAATTCATATAGCGGAAGGGCACTCAAAAAGAAATTTATATACTCGAAGTTTACATGAAAGAAGAAAAAAGAAAAGTAGTAAAAAAGAACAATAGAGGGGGAGTTAAAAGAGAGAGTATATTATGTGAGAAGGTTGTCATCTAGACATTGATACAAAGGGTAGGGAAGAAGAGGGTAAAGAAACAGAGAGACGGCAAAATGGATTCAAGACTCTATCATTGAATAGGACTTTTAGATTACATCTGTGTCATATATCTAAACTTATTTAGAAATGGAACTTTGTCGGTGTGTGTGTATGTGTGTGTGTATGCGTGTCTGTGAGTATGTGTGTCCGTTACCTATAGACTCCGAAACGGCTGAACCGATTTTCTTGAAAATTTACACAGTTGTACTATAAGCATTTGCGAGTGTTCTTAGCTAGGTTTTGTGTCGAGGTACCCCCGATAAATATTGAAAATTGAAAATCGAAAAAATCAGGTTATAGAAGGAGTGGTCCAATTTTAATCAAATTTGATACACTCATAGACAAAGACATAAGAAATGATATTCAGAAGTTTCAAGGTTGCAGTTCTTACAATAGGGCAGAAAATTTGATATCAATACCAGAAAATCAAAATTTGACTTACATCCATTCATTTTTCTTTTAGTCTATGGTTTCGCTTTAACTAGAAACAACTATTGCTTTTTAGTCTTTCATGCCAACATCCAAAGAGTCCAACGATATTCAAAAGTTTCAAGGTTGCAGTTTTTACAATAGTACAGGAAATCGATATATATATATATATATATATATATATATATATATATATATATATATATATAAAAGGCAAGATGTTTATGGGTGTGTCTGTTTATCTGCATGTATGTCTGCATTCTTTTCAGCCCTTTTATTTTAGTTTTTGCTTTGGGTTTAGCTCTAAGTAGGTATAATTGTAGTTCTTAGTCTCAGCCATGATACCATTTACTCAGAGGACTTATTTAGCCTTCAAAATTCAGTTTATGACAAAAAATATTTATTTGATATCAATACCAGGAAATCAAAATTTGACATACATCCATTCATTTTTCTTTCAGTCTACGGTTTCGCTTTAATTGGAAACTACTATTACTTTTTAGTCTTTCATGCCAAAATCCAAAGAGTCTGAACTCCAGGACCATAGATTAGTTTTAAAGCTTTCATTACACCCAAGCAACGTCGGGCTATACTGCTAGTATATATATATATATATATATACTCTTTTTTTTTTTTTAATTGTTTCACCCAAGCAATGTAGTACTGCCACTGGTGCACAAGGAGTTACATTAGAGGAGAGTGAAAGGTTACATAAGAAGAGAGCAAAGAGAAAGAGAAACTGGTTAGAGAGGGTGTCAGGAGATAGTTAGAGAGGGTGTCAGAGAATAGTTAAGAGAAGGATGGAAATACTAGTGTGAAAAGAGTTGCATGAGAATAGAGTGAAAAGAGGAAAAGAACAAGATACAGGGGTTTTTTGGGAAAAGGATAAGACAAAGCCAAGAGAATAAATGGTGGCATTTGATGTTGCATTTAAACTCTTGGAGCTACCAGGGAAGCAAGTACATGGAAGGGTGTTACACATGTGGTAAGTGCAAGAAAAGAAGCAACTAGAGTAGAAGTGGTGACTACATTTGATTAGTTTGACCGTAAAATGGTGGAACGTTGTTGCCAGTTTGGTTTCTTGAGTAAATTCTTGAAGAGGGGCACCAGGGAGCTAAGCTCGTTGGAGCAGAAGCCATGAAAATATTTGTAGAAGAGACAGAGGGAAGCCACATCCCATCAGTGAGAAAGTGGCTGGTGTCGAGCTGCCAGGTCGAGACTGATTACATTGCAGATTCTCCTCTGGATCCTGTTGAAAACTCCAAGATGAATAGCAGGGGCACCTGATCAGATATAACAACAGTATTCAATGCATGGCTGAATGGTTAAGTTGTATATGTGTAAGATGGATTAAGGTGAGAGAATATTCCTGGCCTGACTCTGTGATCCAACCTTCCCTGGTTGGCTGAGAGGGTGAGGCCGAGGAGGCACAGTGAATTGCTTCTGGGGAGACTAGCTTGATGCATGCTCATGGGGGACAGGAGGGACTGTCTATGGTGGTTAATGGATAGGAGCTTTGTTTTGAAAGTATTAAAATTTACAAGCCATTTCTTACCCCAATCCACCACAGATTGGAGGTCCTTCTCAAGATCAGCAGTGAGGTTATTTTTGTCTGCTTTGGCAGATTTCTTACTGAAGTAGCAATAAATGGTGGTGTCATCAGTGTAAATGCCTACTTGGGATATGATCACATTAGAGAGATCATTGTTGAAGATCAGAAAGAGTGTCAGACCTAGGACAGAGCCCTGGGGGACACCTATATTCATGTGATAGGATCTGGAGGCATGCCAGTTCAAGATGACTTTCATTATATGGTTTAAAAGAAATGACTAGATTAATTCAAGCAAGCATCAAGTGATATCATAGCCTTGTAGCTTGCACAGAAGGCCAGCATGCATGGCAGATCCTATCAAATGCTTTGGGGATATCCAGGACAACAGCTCAAACTTTGCCAAATGTATCAAGGGCCTGGTATTTGTAATCGGTGATGGTAGTTAGTATATCAGCAGTAGACCTAGCAAATCAGAAACCATGCCGTCTGTCCAAGAATAGTTTATAGTTTATGGGTGGTGAGATGTTGAACTATTCCAACATTGATGATAGTCTTGAACACTTGGCTGGAAATTGGTAGGAGGCTGATAGGACAATAATTAGAGGGGTCCAAGGGTTCTCCAGAGTTCTTAAATACAGGTACCACACAAGAGTACTTCCAGCAAGCAGAAAAATAAAAAGAGAGGCACTAATTATATATTTTGGAGAGGACAGAGGAGAGTGCAGGGGCACATTTCTTCAAGATAATGACTGGTATTTTGTTGCCTCGGCTCAACTTATGGGAGTCAAGCTTTGAAATTATGTTAGAGGCCAGAGAGAGAGTTGTTTAAACATATCACAGTTGAGTCTCAGTTCTAGGATGGAAATCAGATGTGGATACTCCAGACAAGTCAAATGTGAAGTTGGAAGAAAATCTGCAAGCAAAGCACTCAGCCTTGTCCGCTGTGGCTATGAGGACCTCAAATTTATTGATTAAGGGAGGGATGGAGGATTTGCTGTTCTTCCAAACACATTTGCAGAATTGTCAGTAGTTTTTAGAGCTGAACTTGTGAGCTGCTATAATGTGCTTCATTCTGTCAGGAAACAACAGCTTAGCATCATTTAAGATCCTCTTACACTCATTATGGACAGAGGCCAATAGGAGCCTAGTATGGTCAGATGCGTGGCTTCAATATAGCTGGAAGAAGTGCTTCCTTTGAGCAATGGTAGCTGAGCAGGTAGAAGAGAGCAAGGGGTATCAATGAGATGAGAGAATGGATATTATCCAAAGCAAATATATTGAGAGGAAAACTCAACAACATTTATTTATTCATCAACGTTTTTAACGAGGCAAAAAAAACTTCTTTTTTTTAACATTCTTTTTTTATACATTGCTGAATTAATTTCTGGATTTATAACTGTTAAATTGCATGTTGAGTTTTCTTCTCAATATATATATATATATATCCCATTCTATTCATATCTATCCATCTCATTCTGTTTGTATCTATCTGTCCATCCCATTCTGCTCATCTCTATCTATCCCATTCTGTATGTATGTATGTATGTATGTATGTATTTATGTATGTATGTATGTATGTATGTATGGGCATGTGGCCAACTGTTTAGAAGGTTCACTTTCTGACCATGAAGACTGGGTTCAAATCTCACCATGCTCAATTTGTCAGCAAGGTGACTTCTTGACATTATCAGTTTGGAGGAGTTGATCCCAGCATGTGGCACCTTTGGAAAGTGCCTGAAAGCCATACCATGGGTTAACCCAAGCTTTGTAAGTGAAATTGGGTAGATGGCTCCCTTTGAGGAGTTGTTGATGGTTGTGCTGGCTCAAAGTCACAAGTCATTGTGACTGAGAGTTTGAGCATCCTGGTCTTTTTCAGACTGTTGTTCATGCTAGATAATCTCTCTCTCTCTCTCTCTCTCTCTCTCTCAGAAACTGTACTAAGGTCTGCTCAGTATAGTTGCAGTATAAACCACAGGTGGACTCTGTGACTGTTGAATCAATACAAGTGCCTGAGCAGGCGTCTACAATGGGGATTAGCTAGCTGCCCTGGGAGACGGGTATCCTCAAATACGATTGGTCAGCCATTATATGTACCTATGTATGGGTGCATGGCCAAGTGGTTAGAACATTCACTTTCATGAAGCCCAGCTATTGTTTTATGTATGTATGTATGTATCTATCTATCTTCTTTTTATCTATATATTCTATTCTCTTTTTATCCTGTCCTACTATGTCCATATCTATCTATTCATTCAGTGTTTTGTAAACAGAACCCCAACACTGCCAGAATTTCTTATGTCTTTATATTTAAATATTTTTCCTTTTTTTCTTGCCTAATTTATCAACTTTTGTTTATCAATTTTATATGTGCAAATTTATATAATAAAATATGCATGTAATAGTCTGATTCTGTGTTGATTCGGGATTTTGAGCAAAGTAGGATTAAAATAGAAAAAAAGTTACAGCAGTTGATGTTCCATATCTAGATGGGGTGTTTGAGAGACTTTCTGTAACTATAAGCATGTTCTCCCTTACATCAGAACTGTAGCCATTTTTAGCATGAGTAAGGAGAGCAAGAAGGACTAAACATCAATTTCAAGAAAACAGAATGCATGGTTGTTAGCAGAAGAAACAGCTCAACATAAAAATTACAAATTAGAGATCCAAAAATAAAACAAGTACAACAAATGGGAAGCATATTAACAGGGAACAGAAAATACAACACTGAAATCTGAAAACATATTGGGATAGTGAAATATCCCTTCCAAAACCTAAGCAAAGTATTAATAAAGAGAAAACAATTTATCAGAAACAAAGAAAAGTGTTCTGAACAGTTATGTAATATATATGGCAGCAAATGTTGGACAGTCTCCTCACAGGTGAAGAAGAGACTTGAATCAACAGAAATATTGCTCAGAATACCATGGACCTAATATGTGAGCTACGATGAAGTTTTAATGGAAACAAAAAGAACGCTTATACTTAACTTGAAACTTTTAGGGGGTATAATGAAGAAAGTGGGTTTTGAAAATTTGATACTCACAACATAGTTTGAAGGCAAAGAAGGACAGAGAAAAACAACATAACCTATCTAATGAGCTTGAGTAAGTGGATGGCAGAGTAAGGTTTAGGAGAGAAAGTCAAAAAGACAATATTCATTAAGAGCTGCAAAAGGCAAGAAACTGTGGAGAGCCATGATTTTCAATGTCCTTAACTAACATGACACATAGAAGAAGAAGAAAGTAAAAAATTAATAAATTTAATTATTATTATGATTATTTTTACTATTATTATTAACATATCACTCAATAAGTTATATGACTTATAGATGTTGTCACTAATAAAAAATCCATATAATTTTTATGAAGTATTAATCTCCAAATGGCACTTGACAAAATTTGGGTCCATTCAAATTATTAATTTACAAAATACAGTTATTTAAGTGAAGCTACTGTTGCAAATTCTCAAAACAATAGAAAAATCTGAATTTCATGAGTTGATAAAGCATTGGTTTCTGATTGGAAAAATACTGTTCAAGCAAAGCAATGGCTTGATAAGTGTTATTTGGACTCTGTTTCATTGGAAACAATTGTTAAGAGGTGATATGCTGATTTTAAATGTGATCATGCACACACAAATGATGCTGAATGCTCAGGTCACCCAAAATCGGCAGTTGTCCGGGAAGATGACAAAAAAAAAAAAAACCAACAAAATCTGTTTAGCCAATCAAAAATTGAAGTTGTGTGAGATAGCTGAGGAGTTGAACATATCAAAAGTCAATGTATTCACCACTTTGCATGAACATTTGTCAATGAGAAAGGTGTGTTCAAGGTGGGTACCGTGTTTGTTCACAGTCAATCAAAAACAATAACACATCAACAATTCAGTGTTGTTTTCAGCTGTTTCAATACAAGGAGTTTTTGGATAAATATGTGACAATGGATGAAACATGGATCCACCACTTCATTCCAGAGTCAAATCAGCAGTTAGCTGAGTAGACAGCAGCATGTGAAAGCCGTCCAAAGCAACCAAAGATGCAAACATCAGCAGGCAAGGTTCTCTGTATTTTGGGATGTGCAAGGTATTTTGTTTATTGATTACCATGAGAAAGGAAGAACCATCAATAGCAAATATTATATAGCATTATTGATACATCTAAAGGAAGAAATAACCAAAAAACGACCACAAATGAAGAAAGCAATGATCTTTTACCATGACAACATACCATACCACAAGTCCATTCCAACAATGGCAAAACTACATGAATTGCATTTAGAATTGCTTTCGCATACACCCTATTCTCCAGATTTGGCCCCCAGCGACTACTGGCTATTTAACTGTTAGACAAACATATTTTTCAGTAATTACAATCAAAATAGAATATATTCTTATCTACAGGATTTACATTTGTCATTGTCATTATCACAATGATTAAGCCTTTATAGCCTCCAGCCTTCTTCAGGGATCTTTTAATCCAGGTAACCTTCATAAAATTTTAAATTGAACCCTTTCTTTAATCGATGAGGGTTTTGGGGTATCTTGTCTTGTTTTTACTTAGTACTGCCTAGTTATTGCTTGCCTTGTTTCCATTAAACCCAAGTCAATCCCAGCCCAGGGATTGAACTCACAATTACTATGCCACTAAATTCCTGAACCAACACTTTAATCAACTAGGCCTGTAGAGACAACAACAAAGATGAGAATATTAGTCTAAGTACAAATCATATAAACTCTGCATCCCAGAAATCCAAACAGAAAATTATTCATTAATATTTTAATTTCATTAAAGCTGAAAAAACTGTTTGAAAATTGATTAAATTCTAAAAGCTAATAACTTTTTAGTTAATTGCACATGAAAATCTGTTTCTTTATACATCCATATTAGTCACCCCCCTCTCCATTTTTCTGAAATATTATTTCCATGTATACTATGAATTCATAGTTGACAGTGCTTTTCTATCTAGTATATCTTTTGTTGCATGGTCTTATATTCTTTTATAAATTAAATATGTAAGAATTTCTTTATTAAATTCTATTAATTTATAAAGAACTTGTTTTTTATTAAAAAAAAATACATCTTTTCTTTTTAATTTGTTAAGTAATTGATTTACAAGTAACCAATTTTTTTCTTGGAAATATTTTTTATTTGTTAAACGTTTTCCCAGATGTTTGCTTTCACAAAAAATGTACATGGAGTTTGTTGTTTTTTATTTCCTCATCTTACTTTGAACTTGGCACTGATTTTTAAATGAAGTAAAAATCTATTTGCCTAGTTGTTAAGCAAAGCTTGTAATATTCAAATTTTAAGATTGCTCTCTAGGGGAATGGTATGCCCCTGCTCACCAAAAAACAAAAAAACAAAAAAAAAAAAACAAAGAAAAGAATAAAACTCTGCTGATGTTGTTTAGTTGTTTATTATTTTGACAGTACATTAATATTAGTTCATTGAAAATTGAATATAATTTCTTTGGGTTAAATCTTCATGAAAAATATAGTTAGAAATAACTCAACATTTTAAAAACTTTTAGATTTCATCACCTTGAATAATATATTTCACCATCTCCAAAATTTAAAGTATTTTTACTGTCCTTCTCTATATAGTTTCAAGACTGAATGCTATAAAATTTTAATTGAGTAAAAAGTAAAAAATATTCTCTTTTTATAGAATATATCTTTTTGAAGATTCTAAATCAAAGAAATGATAAAATCTGCTGGAATGGTTTTATTTTGCTGACATGGCATTTTAATATTTTAAAACTTTTTAGATTTCCCCATCTTGAATAAGAATTAAAAGAAAACAAATTTAACTTTAGTATGATTTTCTCAAGCAAATTATTAGAAAACTCAGCAAATTACTATTCTGTGTATGACTTTTAAAGATATACACAGAATGTACATATTTTGACTGCATATGATCTATCAAATGTCATTGTTTGTACCCACTTGATAAATATTTATAATGACAATAACTGTAATATTCCTTCAATACAATAATTTGAACTCTGGTTAAATATCACATTGTCCTTTGTTTTCTGAAAATGTTTTTAGACTTAGAAAGGATTGTGCTAAGCCTGAGTAAACCAATTATATGTTGGCAACAGTTTTGTTGTTGAATCTCTGCTCTTCGTAACCACAAAAAAGATCTCCTTCAGTATTTAACATCTGTCAGATTTTATTGGTCAAGTGTTGTCGTACTTGTCTAAGTGCTATTTGATTACAACTGTACATCAGCTATTAGCTATCTAAACATTGATCAACTCTCTTCGGCTTTATTCTGAACATTGCTATTCTTTATTCTTAATGGAATGAAATGTCCTTAAGGGGAAAATTTAGACAAAAATCAAGAATTTATCTTCCAAATAAAATTTATTTAGAATTTGTATAAATGTGTCATATTCACTTAAAAAAGATATGTTTGCATAATTTGATTGTTTTCTAATACTGAAATAGAATCTTTAATTTGTGTAAAGATGTATATTTAATATAAAGTTAAAGCATTGTTTGATGATTTGTTTGTTATGTTTTTCTATTTATTCTAATTTTATATATTAATGCTTATTCAATATTGAAATTTAGTGCATAATTAAAGTCACATTTATATTAGATTGAATAACATTTTAATGTCAAAATTTAAAGTACTTTTACTGTCCTTCTCTATATCATTTCAATACTGAATGCTATTAAAATTTTAATTGAGTAAAAAGTAAAAATATTCTATTTTTATAGAATATATCTTTTTGAAGGTTCTAAATCGAAGAAATGATAAAATCTGCTGGAATGGTTTTATTTTGCAGACATGTCATTTTGGTATTTTGTAGTCTCATCATATTTATAATCATTTTGAATTGTTTCTTAAAAGAAATACAAATCAAATTTGGGACCTAAGTGATTATTTGGAAAGACATCTATTCTGGAAAACTTTTTGAAGCTACTGCAATTTCAGTCATAAGTGAATAACGAATGCAATATCAAAATTAAACTGCCTTTCAAGGCTAAAAGTCTCCAGATACCATATTATTTAACTCATAGCTGCAGAAAAAAATTGAAAGCATTGCATTTTCCAAAGGCATTAGTATGAAGTGAATACAAACAGAACCCTGTCCACTTACTCCATTGTTCATATTTTTAACTGTTAGGCCACCACTTCTTCCTCTATATTTGGAAAATTAGTCTGCCATTCTTTTCACCTAAAATTCTCATAAATTCTATATTTTTCTTTTCATATAGCAGTGTATCAGTTTGTAGAAACTTCATCTCTTTCATTTTATTCTATATTTTTGTTTTATAATATTCTTTTGTCCATTTTTCTGTTTGAAGTCATTAAAAAGGATACACAAACAAGATCAATTTAAATCTTTTAATGTACTGGCCTGTTTCTTAATAATTCATCGTTAAACATATCTAATATAGACTTTTCCTTATACATTATATTCCATACTCTTACCATTTATGACTCAGACATCTTCATATTTAAAGTGGCTGAATGTAAATTTCTAATCTTAAGACGTACTTAATTTATTTTATAATATATTTTGTATTAGAAAAAAGTGATTTTTGCAATCCATTATCAAATATGGTGGATTTTCAAGGAGTACTGATCACTTGATGTTTATGAGATATGTGTAGCATACTAGTTCAAAATATATATATATATATATATATATATATATATATCCAATTTATAAGAGTATCTTCTCTCAGTCTTCAGGCAAACATAGAATTTGTGTTTCTAGTGCAGTGTCAATGGTTATTGAAATGATTTTTCTTCTGCTACTATCACCTCTTTATTCTTTGAAAATTTCTTCTCATTCAAATTCTATTTAAGATTTGGAAACCAGAATTAACTACATTGACTAGATTTGGTGAGTAGGGTAGATGGTCTGAAAAGGCAAATCTTTGAAAACCTATATTGTTTTGCCATCTCTGTGTATCTGTAGAATGTTCTGCCAAAGGTAGATGGTCTGAAAAGGCAAATCTTTGAAAACCTATATTGTTTTGCCATCTCTGTGTATCTGTAGAATGTTCTGCCAAAGGTAGATGGTCTGAAAAGGCAAATCTTTGAAAACCTATATTGTTTTGCCATCTCTGTGTATCTGCCAAAAGTGTTCTGCCAAAAGAGAACACGTTTCCCTAGATTCTTTCACCATTTTTTTCAGCCACTCCCTTAATTGACAAGACAATCTTAGATTAATATTCTGCATTAACTGTTTGGCTCTTCTGAAGATAGTCAGTTATCAAAATGCTTTTCTTATCCTAAAAGTCTGTAGCCATGATTTTTCCTGCTAACTTATTGATCTTGGATTTCTTTGGCCATGGGAAACACATGTGCTACCAATGTAAGAATTGTTGTTTGGTCTCCAGATCATTGTGGTAGAAACATGTTTCATCTGTGGGGACAAGTCATTCCTAAAAATCATCAGCAAAATGATGAAAATACTGCAAAACAAACTTGAAGGTGTCCACTTGTTATCATTTCTGATTGGCCTTTAGACATTTTGGTATTCCTTTGGTTGAGATCTTCTGTATACACAACTACTCATAAATTATAAACCATACATGTTTCCGGGATAAATTTTGTATCTCATTAATTCTCTTGACTGTGATTAGTCAATCAGCCAAAATTAACTTATGAACATCATTAACAATTTCATCAATGCTGCATTTTGCATCTTAAAATCTCCATTACTTCAGAGTTCAGTATGATGGACCCGTATCTCACAAAGTTGGTATCCTTCACTCATGGATTTCTCTTGGAGTTTTCTCTGTAATAACAAGAATTTCATGACTACCAAGATTTCTGCACTTGAAAATTCCATACTGACATGGTTCAGTAAATTATCTCAAGCAGATTCCAAAATAAAACACAAAAACCCTGCAAATTAACAAAAAATAAATAAATAAATATATAAGTACAAGGATCTTGCAAATTAGTATTACAATATAAGAGAATACTTTATTTAGCTACAGTGACAAAATAGTACTCAGACTTTAAAAAGTGGGCTGAGCTGAGAATTTTTGGCAACCAATCATAGTTAATTAGCAGGCTGACATCCATGGTAAATAAAATACCAGGATTCTCTTAAGTACATTTCAAAAGTAGCAACAAAAAAGAAAGATTCTGTCCATTCACACTGTCACTTCCATACATAATTTAGAAGTCCTGTTAACTGCCTCAGAAAACACTTTAGATCTAACTAATTGCCCATGTTCAGTGCTCAAAATTGCTATTGACATTCAATGAAATCCATCTTTTGATTCTTTCTTTTATTACTAGCCTAATATAGCTCTATTTAATCTATCTTCTGCCATTTTGTCCATATCTCTATTGAAAGCAGTTAATTTACTGTGAACAGAGATACAAAAAGACTTAATCCTATGTTTGCTGTTGCCATAAGAACCATATTTTACTTTGCTTGATACCTTTTTTCCTCTACTAAGATGAGCTCGTATTGGATATTCCTCTTGGCCAACAACACTGTATTTAATTTTCAAAGCCTATTTATTTTATTCCCTATTTTACCTGTTTGTAACTGATACAATACAAGCTAAAATTAATTTACTGTTAGTTGCAGTACCTGAAATCTGGCCTTGTACTAAGGATAATGTTACAATGTTCAATGGCTAGAACTAAATGGTGTGTCATTCTATAAAAATTTTCCACCTTTAAAATGGAAGAGAACAGTCTTCTCAGATATTTTAGCACATAATCATCGACAATTCTTTGCCAGTACAGGCAAACATGATATTACTGACACTTAAGGCTAAGCTTCTTATTCTTACTCAGAAACTTGAAAGAAGTTTCCTAAAACCTCGAAAACAATTTTTTTTCTTGGTCATCTTTTTGTCTGGAATGATGAGTTATCATTATTTACACTATTTATATTCAGACTATTGTCCTTATCTTTGTTGTTGATATAACATCTTCCTTAAGTGTATATCAATTTGGATAACTTACGGGGAATTCTGAATCTGACCCTTTATTTAGTCTATATGGATAGACTTATTCCACTGTTATGATATTGTTTTAATATTGCTCACCATTTCCACTCAGTGCAAGTACACACCACCTGATCCAGGGATTGAACTCATAACCACTATGTCATGAATTCACAAAACAAGGCTTTTATTCACTATGCCATTGTTTTGTAAAATAATTTGTTGTAGTAAAACTTAACCTGGCTGCTGATTAAGTTGCCTGTCATGTTTTAATTGCTGTTGCAGTAATTGAACACTTGCTGCCACTTATCTTTATTTATTTATTTATTATTATATTGTAGTATTTATATCTTTACTAGGCCCACTAAAGAGGTTTTCATAGCCTAGTATAGTGTTCTTCCTTGCCCAGTGTTTTCACTTTTTTTCCACAGGGGCTGATGACTACCCCTTTTTCTCCATACATGATCAGCCATGCCTGAATCCATTGTCTCGCCACTCACTACAACTTTTTGACATTCTACCAGCCTTACTTTTAGGTGACAGCTTGTTTCACTTTATAATCTTTGCAACAACTGCAAGAAATTGAGTACACCCAATTCTTGATTATATTCTCCCTGTGTTAGCCTAACATGGAAGAGAATATAACAAAGAATTTCATGTACCTGCACCTAGTGAAAACTGTTTAGCAATAACTGAACAGTACTAAATAAAGTAAGAACTATATCATATCCCTAGTCATGAGCAATGAGATGAGAACAGTTTACTCTCATAGATTAAATAAGAGGTTCTGTTCAGAATTTCATGTAGGTTACCCACATTGATATATACCTAAGCAAGCCTGGAGAGTACAACAGTGAAAATGTCATGATAATAAGCATGAAAGATGAGGTAAATAGTCCAACTATAAACAGTGTAAGTATTGGTCATCTCTGTGGTAAAAATATTGATTGCAAAGTAAACATATTGTTGTGGAGTAGTTTTCGCACTGAAAGTTATGTCGGTTGCTAATCGACTTAACGAACCCAAAATGTTAGGAACTTAGTAATCTTTGACTGAAAGCTGACTCCTTAGTATTCAGCTAACTGCTGACTAATATCAACTGCCTAGTAGTTCTACTGAACTCTAATAGAACTCTAAAGAACTCCAATGAACTTCCCAAGAACTCCTATGAACTTCCCAAGAACTCCTATGAACTTATCTAGAAATTCCTGTTAACTCATTAATATAGGAGGGAGAGTCAGTTATCTGAGGAATAGGTGTGTTTCCCCATAACACAAATTCTACCGACTGTAAATTTCAACTCACTTATAATAAAAGAAACTAACCATAAAACTAGTTTTTAATTTATATGAGTAATCAAAAGCTGAAGTAATTCAGGATTATGTAATGTAAAACCTCTAATATTCTATAGGTAGAATTATAGAATAATATAGAATATGTAAGAATAATATATAATATGTAAGAACTAAGATAGGACCCTGAACTACTACCAGTCATGATGAATAGTTGTCCCCTTGGAAGAGTACTGGGTCTGAAACTCACAACTGACTTCAAGAGGAACTTGTATATACAACCCATTGCTAAGGATACAGGTAAAATAGCCTGCTCTCTGTACCCCTCTATTAAGTACCTGACTCCTCCTACTATCTTATACCATTACAAGAGCCAGATCAGGCCAAAAATAGAGTACTGTTGTCATATTAGAGTGGGAGCTACCCAAACCTTACTCTCTAGCCTTGATAGAGCCCAAAAGCATTGAGTCCTTGTAGGTAACAAATTCTTCTCCACCCACTAACCCCTCTTTCACAGGCAGTATGTGGCAAGCGTCTCACTGCTCTATCCCTGTTTCCATGGAAATTACTTGGATGAACTATATTTACTGACCACACCAGTTCAAACCTTCATGGCAAGGACATACCATACCATGCCATACCATACCATACCACTTACATAGTAGCAAACCACCCAGCTCCTTCTCATGAACCATGGTTTTGTGGAACCAACTTCCAAGAGGATGTTTTCCAGATCATTACAATTTTAACCTGTTAAAGGCTAGAATTAGCCATTAACTTTGCCTCCTATTCATACAAATTACTTCTTAATGTAACTCCCCTACCTTGAGTGGCCCCCAGGCCTTGTATAAAGTGAACATTACAACAAAAAAAAAAAAAAAGAAATATAATATTATGATTAAATACCCTGCAAGCAGACATGACATATTGCCAGAATCATTTTCTTTCTATAGATGTATACAGGAGGATTGTGGAAAAGTCAATGATTAGATCCACCTTTCAAAATCTGTTCAAATTTACAAACATCAGAATATTTGGGGGATTCCATTCTTTGTTGGGCCAAAAACTTTTCAATGCCATCCTCAAAAAGAAAACTCAATCTTTGCTTTTACATGAGTTTTTGTTAAGCTGATTCTATTTTAACTATCAGATAAATTATTTAATTTTTTAAAAAAATAATCTCTAATAAGTAGATTATCTATAATTATTTTCATTTTATAACTAAAATTGTAGCAGAAATTAGTTTTCTGTAATATTCAATAGCCTTATTCTACTTATTTTTATTTATTAAATGTGCTGCACTATTACAACATTTATAATTCATTAATTTTTTTGGTGAGGTTCAAAGTTGATTATTTCACTGACTAATGTTTGTTTTTCTTTATTCCTGTTAAAATTGTAACATTATCCTCGTGAATTTAAAATTTGATATATTATCTCATAATCTATTGATAAAAATACATTTTTCATTATTTTATTTCTGTAGTTTTCATAGCATTTCATAAAATACAGTAGAGTGTGAAAAAAAGAATTATTTCAAAACCAAGTTCTTTTTTGATAAGATTTCCAACTCAACTCAGTTGTTAAGAGTAAGATGTCCCCTCAAAAATGCTAGTTATACTATATATATAATTTTATTTATTATCTCCACAGTGAAAATATGAAAATTTGATATGAGTTATGTCAAAATTTAATTAAAAATAAAGTAAAATAGTGTGATGGATTACATTTGAGAAAATTATATCAATTTTTCTATATATAGTACATATTGTTTTTTGTTTTATTTTGTAATGGATTTTTATTTGTACAATAGGAGAGATGTATCTTTGATGCATTGTATTCAGCTTATATTCTGAATTTTAATACAAATAAACAGACATGGGCTGTTTTTAGATACAGATTAAAAGTAAAGTTAAGAAATTCATTTTTTATAGGGTAAACTGTATTCATCACTACAAACATCATAAATATTTTGAAGTTTATTTTCCACATCCATTTTCTAAATTTCTAAATCTAGATTTCAAAACTTGGATTTTTAATTTTTAACCATAAAATATATCCACTCAGTTTCTATTCTTTACCTAATCTGTTAATCAATAGATAATCCATAAAAAACAATCTGTTTTAACAAAATGTAAATATTGTAAATAATGTAAATAATCAGTGCATTGGCCTCATTCTTTCTTTTCTTTATTTAATGAAATAGTTTAGTATAAATTTTACATGGTATAAATCTATTTTAATTAAATAAAAGTATGCTATATATATATATATATATATATTATTACATTAGAACATGTGCAAACTACAATCTACTACAAAATTGTACATTTAAACATTGTTAACTACCTGATGAGACATTGTTTTTTTAATGTCTAAACAAAATGTACAATTTTGTAGTAGTTTTTAGTTTGCACATGTTCTTTTGTAATAATTAATAATAAATATTCATTGCTCTATTTTTATATTGAGCACTGTTTTAAATTAATGTTTTGAATGTTGCAATTATTGTCTTTATTCTTATTTGGATAGCAACCCCTTTTTTATGCAGGTTTATTAAAATTGACTGACAAGTTACTGTAATTAAGGTTTTTATATATTTTTTCATGTGATTGTATAACTTTCTTCTTTTTAGTACATAAGTTAATGAATTTTATTTTAATTTAAATTAATATATATTCAATTAAAAATTATGTATTTGGGTAGCAACCCCTTTTTTATGCAGGTTTAATAAAAATGACTGACAAGGTCCTGTGATTAAGGTTTTTATATATTTTTTCATGTGATCTTATATTTTTTCTTTTCAGGACATAAATTAGACAAAAATTGTTTGAATGTTTAAATATATCCAAATACTTTTGGCTATACTTTTAACCATTATAAAAAATGAATTTTATTTTACTTTTAATTGAATACATGGATTGTTTATGTATGTGTCTAGAGCTTTAGGAATTTTTTTCCAGAATCTTGCCACCTTAATTTTACTGGCTGTCTTCTCATATATAAAATAGGATTTATTAAAAATTTCCTGATGAGGACACACAAGAATTCATTTTCTTGTCTGCTTTTCTCTAAAGAACTTAATAATGTGCAACAAACACTTGTTAATAACAGTTTTTCAAACCATCTTATAGATTACTATATTAGATTATTTCTTTCTAAGGTAACCAATACATAAAAAACATACAAAAAACATTTTTTACAAAAATCAAATGCATAGTAATTATAAGCACAAAACATCTCCACTTAGAAACATTATAAAAAAATACCAAACTTCAGTTGACAAAAATAAAAAATTAAATTATCTCTTACAAAAAAATTTAAAATCACCAACCTCATTGTCAAAAATAATAATTCACCTGCAAGATGTAAATTACAGGGAACCAATATTATTTATGAATTTACATGGCCTTGAGGATTGATCCAAATTTGTAAATAATTACATTGGATATACTACTACATGTTTAACAAGATGACTCACATTACATCTCTCTGACCATAACTCAATTAAGTCTCATTCAAATACACACAAAGACCTACCAAACTCTATCCATAACAAACTCATTGATAATATAAATATAATAGCATCATCCACATGTAAAAAAGACTAAAAATAATGGAAGAATTATTAATAAAAAAAGAAAAAGTCAGCACTTAATAATGTCAAATATAAACAAGGCACAATGCGCTGACTGTGTTTGGAAAATATAACATTCCTATAACTCTAGATACATAGATAAAACAATCCACATATTCAGTTAACTGTAAATTAATATTCATTTTTAATAATGGCTAAAAGTATAGCCAAAAATGCTTAGATAAATAAAACATTGCGATAATTTTTATACAAATTACGTCCTGAAAAGTAAAAATATAAGATCACAGGAAAAATTATATAAAAATTTAACCACAGTACCTTGTCAGTCATATTTTATGAAACGTGCATATATATATATATATATATATATATATATATATAATGTAGCTAAAATATTCCAAAGCAGAATAGCCACATTTTTCAATGCAACAAAAATTTAATTAAAATCTAAATTCTTACCTAATAATACTGTTTTTGTAATTCATAACAACTTTTGTGATGTTTCATTCTTGTGTACATTTTCTTTGTTTAAGTTATTGATTTTTATCTCATTATTGAATTTAATTATGGCCATAATGTTAAGGATTCCAATAATACTATTTTAATGCCAGTTATATATGATTGTATAACTTGATTGTCAAGGAAGTACAAACTAAATGATATGACAATCAATGAAATCTGTCAATTTTATTTTCTGAAACAACTTGGCTATTTAAAATTTTCCATGTATTTGGCAGTCCAGGTACTGTCACTTTCTCACTGGCGTAATGTGGTTTCCCTGTGTCTCTTCTACAAATACTTTCATGGCTTCTGCTTTGATGAACTTAGCTCACTGGTGCCTCCTATGTATGAATTTACTCAAGCCACAAGATTAGCAATTAGGTCCCACCCTTTTACTGTGAAACCAATAAAATATAAATGCAAATTCTACTCCAGCAGCTTCTTTTCTTGCACTCTCCACCTGTGGAATTCCCTTCCATTTACTTACTTCTTAAACAGCTACAATATCCAAGAATTTAAATTTAAAATCAATAAACATCTTCTATTTCACTGACTTGCATCTTCTCTCTCATGCTCCCTTCTCCGTCCACTCCACTCTCATCAGTATTCTCATCCTTCTCTTACTCACTTCCTGAAACCCCATATAACCTGTCATTCTTTCTCAAAACTTTCCTTCTATGTAAACCCCTGCACATCAGTGGCAGTAAACTGCCTTGTTTGGGGTGATATGATTATAAAAAAAGAAAACTTTTTAAACTTTTCTCTTTTATGAAGCTGAAGGACTAAAAAGATTAGAGAAAGCAGAACACTGGAAGGTGTTTTTGCCATCTACAGTTTGTGTGATAGTTTTTTAAAAATAGTAGTGTATCTGTGACACTGTAGCAATGGCAACAATGTGTCATGGACAGGATATAACACATTTTGACTGGAAATATTATTGGGATAACATAAAGATGAGGAATTCTGTGTCTACAAAAAGGTAACTTTTCTTGCTTTTCTCAGGCAACAGTTTCAAATTCTGGACAGGTGTTAGGGACGCATGAAAACTGTGGACATGATGCAGGAATGGGATCCCCAAATACCCAATAAAGGGGGAACATTACATAATATCTAAGTTCAATGATGGTGCAGCTCAATCCATCAGTCAGCACACCATAGAGTGTACAGTGTACACTGTGTTCTATAGAGGTTCATAATCATCCACTAATAAAAGTATTATTGACACCATGCCATCAATGACTGTGTCTCACCTGGGCAAGAGACTATTGCCAATGGATTGTTGGAGATCAGTGCTGTGATGCATGGTCAGATGTCATGTTTCAAACTCTTTTAGCAGACAGTTGAGTCTGTGTGTAGAGAAGACAGAATGTCAGTAGAGTGCAGTGCAAGCTAGTGATGGCTTTAAAATTGCACAGAATGTATTTTCTTAAAGTTTACAAAAGAATTAATGAAATTGAAGGTGTGACATGCATAGATTTTGTTGCAGATCACTTGCATATCTTCATGCTTGTCATATTTTCTGGTAGAGATAGTTAGTTCCAGTAAAATAAAGAAAATTCCTCATCATTTGTGATATGAAATTGGTTCCAGAAATACTCAAACTTCTAGGTACGTCATTGGACTTTTTTTTGACCAAATTTAAAATCCATTAAACATGTATGGCACTTATTACAGACATCACTGAATTCCCTGTAGCCACACCCAGTAAACAATGTCACATTTTGTAGCCATCTTCAGGTTAAAAGAAGAACTGCAAATTATAACCTTATAACTTATTATTATGATTCTTTTGTTACTTCAATTTATATGTAAACTGTTTAACCTTCTAAGCAAAATAATTTTCTTTTTTTTAACGTCACCATATTGACAGATTAGTGCTCAAACTTAACAGCTTAACATATGAATTATTTGCTTCATTTGTTCAAAATAATGAAAGCATTCTTCATCATTTTATGCTTGGTACTTTTTGACTCAAAATTCCATCATTGTTTCAATGATGCAACATTGACACAAATTAAATTCTGCTACATTTCTGAATATTTGATTTTGTCAAAGGATCAAAGCAAAATTCTTTCTCCTTTTTCTTTAACTGGTGGTCTTTCAACCTAGATATCACTGTTGAGTGTTGAAATTTCAAGGTCAAGTTAACAGTAAAATTCACTTTTACATCCACTGAATTTTCAATGTTGTTTGTTTTTGAACATTTGTTCTTTCTTAAATCACAGGATTTTATTGTTGAATTCTAGTTAAAGACTCAGAGGCAAAATCAAATTAGTATTAAGAAAGGTTGTTATACAGTTTTTTTTCTAATTTCAAGGTCAAGTTAACAGTAAAATTCATTTTTACATCCACTGAATTTTCAATGTTGTATGTTTTTGAACATTTGTTCTTTCTTAAAACTCACAGGATTTTACTGCTGTATTCTAGTTAAAGACTCAGTGGAAAAACCAAATTAGTATTAAGAAAGGTTATTATACAGTTTTTTTCTAATTTCAAGGTCAAGTTAACAGTAAAATTCACTTTTACATCCACTGAATTTTCAATGTTGTTTTTGAACATTTGTTCTTTCTTAAACATCACAGGATTTTATTGTTGAATTCTAGTTAAAGACTCAGAGGCAAAACCAAATTAGTATTAAAAAAGGTTATTATACAGTTTTTTTCTAATTATTAAAATACCATAAAAGGTATGCATGATTTTTATCAATGCAAAACTTTTTTCTAATCCTACTATAGTTTTAAATCTGTCTTCTGCCTATAGATGTTTTGTATTTTATTATTGTTTTGTATTTTATTCTGACATTTGCACAATTGCAAAAGCATTCCTCCTGTGAAATATTTTCCTTTTATAAAATCCATATCATAAAATCATTTTTGATATAAATGTCATCAGTTATAAACATTTTTCATTTTTAGACATTGTTGTTTCATTTAATACATGAACTGAAAGAAAATAGTTTTGAAATTATATTTTTCAGTAGATATTTTGCAGCTATTTTCATGCTAGGGTGAAAAAACATTTTTCATTTTTCTTATTAATCATTATGCTTATGCTTATTTTGATTCTTGGTAATAATTTCTGGGAACATTTCTTCATTCAATATATTTTTAATTAAAGACAAACTGAACAAAAAAAATTGTCTTTTCAAGGGTTATAATTTAAATCTATTAACTGCTAATTACATTATAGCAATTTAATCAAAAATAAAATGGTAGAATTCTTGATCTGTCTGCATTCTATTTTGTCAGCCATAGTGGTATACCACTGATTATAATTTAATAATAATTAATAGCATTCACAAATTTTTATTCTTTTATATGCTGCATTCCTTTAGGGCATGAGTTATGGCTCTCTAAAACTGGCAAGGGTGTGTTGAGGTTTGGAGAAACATCTAATCAGTTGTTTTCCCAAGAAATATGAGAATAATAGGCAGAGAAGGAAAAGAAACAAGTGGAAACAAAACAATACTGCTTAAGAAACCACAACACAGCAGGCAAAACACCAACTTTAGGGACAAAATGCCCATGAGATCAACTTCAGAAGCCACTGAGTCTGGACAACTGCCCACTGTTGACTACTGCTTCTCCCATAGCTTTTATTGGCACGAAGCAGCTTACAAAAACCTGAATCTTGACCAATTGCAGAGAGACCTGTATCTAAACATGCCAAGTCATCCTACTGCTAATGGGGAAAACCCAGATGTAATGAGTGTTGACACACGTCTGTATATGAATTGAGGCCTCTTTTGCATCTGCATTGACACACATTTGCCACAAAAACCTCCTATCACTTGTAACCCATAGCAGTTTTTCACCTTTTACTAAGATTTCTACCATTCATTCACATACGATAAACAGCTTTGCTGTTTTCCCCTATCTCTCTTGCCCTCATTATGCCATGTGAGGATTAAGTTATCCAAGCCTTCCTTCCTTATGTTTCTAAGGAATTTCAACTATCTGTTTCTGATTCTGAACATAAGTATTCTTTTTGTTACCATTTTCTTTAATTAAGACTTCTTTTTTTGCATACTTGCTCCAGCAATGGAATTCTCAATTTCTTTTTTTTTCATGCAGGGGGAAAAAATCCAGTATTCACTGTCATATTAAAGGATAGATATCCCATATTGAGTGGCAGCTGTAAAATAGCAGATTTAAATGCATGTTAAACAAATATCATTTTTAAAATTTTCATTTTAACTAATACACTTGAAGGGTCAATATCTTTCAAGTAATTTGTAAAAAATGCAGATAAAAGGCCAACATGCATTTTTGTTTTTACTAATATTTTAAGAATATCTCTTCTAACCTACATCAGTGTAGACTAGAGTAATAACATAAAGTGCTTTATTTATAGAAGTTTCATGCTTCAATTTTATATTGTAGAAAATAAGTCAAGTTAAAATGAAGTCCATTTCAATTTCTTCCTAGCAATCTTTGTTACAGTCATGTTCTTAGAGAATTCTTCAAGATGATAATGAAAATTATACAAATTCATAGTCCTTCTGATGAGTGTTGCTATTTCAGTTTTAAAAGTAAAATAAGAATATGTAAATAAATCATAATATCTGTAGACTAATAAAGATTTGCCAATTTGATATAATGCATATTAATTTCAAATATAATTTCTTTTCCTTGTCATTGCACTTAGTTCCATAGTAAATATAGATGACATACATTGAACATTATACGATAAAAGTTTAAGATCAAAATTTAGTTAAGAATTACATACCAGTTAGCAGAATTATTGAACTACCCTATTATATCTGTAAATTTTGATAATATTTAGAGGGGGAATAGCTATTTTCAGCGTGTCAGTGGGAGACATGCATTGTCAACCCCATTTAATCAAATAATGAGGAAATTTTCTAATGCCGGAAGCAGGGGCTAGTAAAGAAAGGGGTGGGGAATGTTGTTTACTATAGGGTTAAGCCAGAGGAATCATAGTAAATTCCCTTTTGGTAGTGGGAGGCATGTGGCTTGACCATTGGGTTCGTAGTGTTAGGTAGGAGGAAATAGGCTACTGATTTACCAAATTTTAAAACCTAGTTTATGTAGGATAAATTCTATTGTGACTAAATGGAAGAATTAGATAATTATTGAAATTTAAATTTATTCTGGGGATGAGACACACTAATGATTTCTTTACATTTATTCAGAAGTATATACTGATATTAAGATTTCAAAATCTTAATTTTTTTCTTTTAAACATAGATTACATCTATCCCCTAAGATATTAGGAGTACGTGCCATGCCTATCAGCTTCCACTTTATCTGTGGATTTAGGACATTCTCTTTCAATTCCCAGTATTTTCAAGAGAGAAAATTAAATTAAAGTTAGTAAAAGAGTGCCTGTGTGTATAAAGCCTTTGTTTCCAAATTCCCACTGAAATTCCTATAGAAACATTATATTTCTCCTTGTTTTCCTTAGTGTAGATGGTGGCTTGATAGATCACGTTTATAGATCTACATTTACCTTCAACCGAACAGTTTTCTCTGGATGTACAATTACAGGGGGTATAATCCTATTTTCTGTATTGGATTCACTGAACTCCTTCAAAATTTGGTTATAGAAAGCAAAGAAGTTTTGTTAATATTTACTAATTTTATTCTAGCACAACATAAATATTTATCAGAATAAATTAAAGTCAACTTCATTAATACTGAGATTTCTTTCTGATTACAATTTCTTACAACCAAAACATTTTAAACTTCTTATTAAAGGTAGAAAAAGGTCATTCAGAATGAGTCTTGATTTTACACCCTGCATTAATCCCATAAATTTTGTGAAGACATACATAATTCTCATTTTTTTTCATTTATCATTTTTCAGTTAATTAAAACATAGAAGATAGTATAAAATAAAGAACTCAATGCTTTAATTGATTTGATGAACTTATTAGTTCAGATGAAAACATTTTTACCTTTGAATACATAGGCATACTAAATATATAAAGTATGCAGCTTTGGTTCAGTTTACTTGCTTTAGATTTGAATTATTTTTCTGAAAGTAATATTTTTGGAAATATATTTCAGTTATCATTGTTGAATAGGCCAATTTAAATCATTATTTTATCATAACTTTATCAAAAAGCGAGATACAAACTTGTTGATCACAATTTTTAATTATGATGTTGATTGAAATCTTATTTATATGATATTTTGAATAGATTTTCTGTCAAGTTTAGTAAATTGGATTTCTGAATTATTGATGCATTTATATATAAAAAAAATTGGTTTAATTTAGTCAACCTTTTCTTTAAATAGTTTTCTCTATGTATATATTTCACTTTGTAGATAATCTACTTGCATTTTTCTCAGCAAGAAATTTTGATTTTTAGATTAAGTTAATTTTTACATTGTTTGAACAGTTGTACTCATCTTTAGTGTCATATTCACAACAGTTCTGTCCTTATTTTGAATACAGCCATTTATTTTGATCCCTGGGGTAGACTGTTCTCATTCCATGAGTCATGTCACTTCTAGATTTCTTAGTTATTTCCATTTAACTCAACTTTCTAAGTTTTACCGTCACTACTGTCACCAGGTATTGAACTTACAACATTTTGGGTCAAGTCACTGGATTCTACCAACACTTTTATCCACTAGTAACAGTAGTGGTAAACAAAAACTTAGAGATATTGTGAATATGGCATTAAAATGATGACAACAGTCCAAACATTGTAAATAATGTAAATACCTCATCTCAGAAATATAAAAAAATTAGTTAATTTTATAAAGAACAAATGCTAATATTTGTATAACTAAGTTGTTTTTATTTAAGGCAATCCTTTGAAATAGGTTTCTTTTTTCACTACCACCAAAAATGTTTTCTGTGTCTGTTTTATTAGTAAAGTTGCTTTGATTCTATTTGTTCCTCAAAGAAATACTCTATATACTGTTCAGACAGTCATTAGAATCGTAGGATTACAGAAAATGGATTTACTAAAGGCAGATTGCCAATCATTATTTTTATTTCAGCCACTGTCTCTTTAATTGGTTTACTACTAATGTCACTTCTACATGCTACGTTTTCAAGTTGACTTTTAGAAGTTGTTACCTCCATGTGTAGTTGTCTGCCATACTGAATTAGCCAAGTAGTGTATAAAAAGTCATATATACTATGATTGGATTTAATTACTTACTGCAGCAACATTATTTAGCCTTTTTTTTTTCATGAACAAAAACTATCTTTTATGATTATGATTATAATTAGGATGTCATCAGAAAGGGCAATAGAAATTAAAAAGGACCTATACCTATGTTTTATAGATTGTATGAAGGCACTCGACAAAGTACACCACAAGAACTGATAGAAATACTCAGCAACCTCAATATATTTGGAAAAGACATTAGAGAAACCAAGAATCTCTACTGGCAGCAAACTGCCTGCATACAGACAGAAAACAAATTCAGCAGATATACAAAGATAGAAAGACAAGTATGTGTCTTTTCACCGGATCTATTCAACTAGTACAATGAGACTATTCTGAGAACCCTAGAAGTTATGCCAGGATTTGTTATCAGAGGCCACAGTTTAAACAACATAAGGTACGCAGATGATACAGTGCTGATAGCAAATATGGAAAGGAAACTACAAGACCTCCTACAGAAGGTAGCCGAAGAGAGTGACAAGAAAGAACTACAAACAAACTGCAAGAAAACTGAATGCATGGTCATCAGCAAAAAGAGCAGCCCAAAATGCCAAATACAGGTGGGGGACACTAAAATCAAGCAGGTACAAAAATTTAAATACCTGCGATGTCTTCTAGCAGAAGAAGGAAAGTGCGACAGAGATCCGAAGGCAAATTGATATGGTGAAAGATGCATTCCAGAACCTGAGTAGAGTATTAAAAGACAGGAAAATTTTGCTAGAAACAAAGAAGAGAGTACTAGAGCAATGTCAGTTCTTCAATATGGCAGGAAATGTTGGACAATCTCATCAAAGATGAAGGAAAAACTTGAAGCAACTGAAATGTGGTTCTACAAAAGGATGCTGTGAATATCATAGATTGAGCATGTCAGCAATGATGACCTCATCATTCATTAACATAGGATGGAAACAAAAAGATAATTAATACTGGGACATGTAATGCAGATGAAGGGCTTGGAGAATCTGATACTCACAGGACAGATAGAAGGAAAAAGAGACAAGGAAAAGCAGCATGTAACATACTTGACAGGTCTGAGCAGGTAGATGGCAAGGCAAAGGTGGGGTGGTGTGACAGGAGAAAGGTCGCTAAGAGCCACCAGGGATAGGGAGATGTGGAAGGCCATGATTGCCTCAGTCCTAAAAGGACAAGGCACATAGAAGAAGAAGACACAAAAATATGCTCTTGTACAATGGTAACATTAGTAACATTGCAATCTTTATTGATTCATGGCAAAAGTTTACAGGATATTTTGATCTATCAAATGTATTTCTTTCTTAAACTTTGATGTTGAATAAGAATATGTTCAAGATACAAATATTTAATATTATTAAACGGTCTCCAAGTCCTACTATTAAAGCTTCATTTATCCTGTAAATATTTGACCTGTAGCAAGTTTTAAGACAAAACTTTTCATTTCTTTTGTTCTGCTTTGTTTCATGTTTTACTTCTTATTTTGTAAAAAGTATACGACATAAAAAATTTAGAATTTAATATAAATGAATTTTTGAAATTGGTTTTGATTTACAAATATTATATAATAGAGAAAAGTGAAGCATTTGAAATGGAATCAATTGTTTTGTCATTTTTCTTCTGGCCAAATGTAAACTGATGTCCATACATTATAAAATAGTTACGGCTTGCTTGATGTTTTTGTATATTCTTTAAATGAAATTGAATAAATAAAAGCAAATATGAATGTATTATAATAAAATGTAGAATTTTACAAGAATCTGAGTAAATAGTGAGGATCATATACAAAAGTTTCTCATTACACAACAAAATTTCAAATTGGTTTATATCATTATGATCTGATATATGCATCAGTTCCTACTAAATCTTTGTATATATTGTTTCGTATAAAATGCATAAAAAAAGATATGAAAGAATGCCAAGTAGTATGAATTCTAAAATAAATTTTGATGTTTGGGAAGTAGATCAGGCCAAGAACTTTTCAGCATTAGTTCATATTTCATATGGATCTTATTTTGATGACACTAAAAATAAAACCAAATTTCAAAAAAGCTTTGTTGGTGAAGGCCTCAGACTCAACACAGAGGCCTATATCAAGTGTCTTGAGAAGGTAGTGTTGCCCTGTGTCAAGAGGGTTGCTGATGGAAGAACTTTTGTCTGACAACAAGGTTCTACACCAGGGGTCAGCAACCTTTTGGAGAGTGAGGTTCTATGTAGAATCACGGGGGAGAGCCAAACGGCTATGGCTCCAGTGTTATGGAGAAGGACCATGTTATTAAATATGTGAATAAAGATTCACTCAAAGGCCGGATTTGGCCCTCAGACTGGAGGTTGTCGACAGCTGCTCTACACCTTGCTGCACAAGCAGTAGAATCCAGTCATGGCTGTTAGATAATTTGTGTTACCACAACCCTACTTACATCTGGCCACTTATCCTTAGAGGCTACAACTTCCTTGATTATTATGTGTGGGGTGCAGTTGAGCAAGAGACCAACAAAACTCCTTGTAACACCAAGAATGAACTGAAGGCAAGGATTATGGCAATATTCACCAACTTAAACAAGGAGATAACCAGAAAAGATACAGTTTCCAAAATTGTCTGGAGGCTGTGTTTAAAGCCAATAACAATTTTATTGAATAAATTTACACTTTAGTATTCCAAGTTATTTTTGTGTAATTTTGGTAAACATATCTGTTAAAATGAGATATCAGTGTTATTTTCATTTTTGTATAATTTAGACGACATTTTATCCATCGCACCCTGCAGAGCATTTATAGATACAGACATTGAGGACATAGGAATCAGTACTGCATGGTTGAAGCCAATGGCGATTTTATTGAATAAATTTACTCTTTAGTATTTCAAGTTATTTTTGTGTAATTTTGGTAAACATATCTGTTAAAATGAGATGTCAGTGTTATTTTCATTTTTGTATAATTTAGACGACATTTTATCCATCGCACCCTGCAGAGCATTTATAGATACAGACATTGAGGACATATGAATCAGTACTGCATGGTTGAAGCCAATGGCGATTTTATTGAATAAATTTACTCTTTAGTATTTCAAGTTATTTTTGTGTAATTTTGGTAAACATATCTGTTAAAATGAGATATCAGTGTTATTTTCATTTTTGTATTGGACAAAAATTTATCCACTGTGCCTTTTATATGCATCTACATACATACACTACCAGCCATAATTATTAGGCCACCCCAATGTTTTAAAAAAATTATGTATTTCATTCTATTTTTTAGTATTTATTGCCAAGTGAATAATTGGCAATAAATACTAAAAATAGTATGAAATACATCATTTCTTTAAAAAACTAGTGTATATATGTAGTACAGTGTCTAGGAGGTGATTGTCAGTGAGTACATGCATTTATACATGACATAAATATAACTTCAGTGTGAAACAGTGTTAAATGGTTGTTTTAAATTTGAGTTTATTATCATAGAAGTAATTATCTAAAATATATAAATATTTGACCATAAAACCAGAAACTATTGAACCAATGGCTTTTTATTATACATTTCTTTTCATAAAGCAAACATTTCATTACTTGTAAACACTATTGGTTCTGAAATATATTCAAAGAAGGAGGAGAAAACTGCAATAAAAGAAAAGAACTAAGATATTGGTTGACACTGATATCAGAGAATATTGAACCATGTTCCCATTTGCTTACTCTAATCAGATAATCAATTCTATGTTACATGGCCTATTTGCAGGTAAAGCTAATCTATATTTGAAAAGTTCCCAAATAGCAAAGACGTTTTGAAATGAAGAAATTATGTTATGATATGCAACAGCATCTTTAAGCACAATTTTAAATTGCTACTTAAAATCATGTGTGCATTGATGTAAATGTTCCTAATCATGCCTGGAAGTACTTTCATAGAAGGTACTATAAAGGTAACTTCACAGGAGTTAATAGGAGGTACATAGAGGTACCTTCATAAGTTTTCATCATCTTTTGACTAATAATAATTATTTATTAAACCAACAAAAATTAACCTTATATTCTTCAAATTTATTGATATATCATACTATTTTTTTTCAAATATATTACTATGATTAAACATTATTCATAGCTACTATAGTATCTATCAAAACTTATGAGATTATTTTGTATATGAATTAGTGCTTAGGGTCAGATTATTTCAGCATGCTTTGTAACATTCTTTTGCAGGCTTTACTCAGTGTGATTTCTGTACACACTGTTGTTGAAAATGTTTCTCTCATATATATGAATCGACATTGCATTTTGTATGTAACTTTGATAGTTGTTTACTTATCATTTATAAGTTATATACACTGAAAAAGATTTTTCTAATCATGTTTTGTTTGAAATCATTTTTTGTTAATAGGAACAAAAATGAAAATTCTTTTTAATCTTCTTCTTCTTCTTCTTTTTCTTTTATGTGCCCTGTCCCTTCAGGACGTTGGCGATCATGGCCCTCCACGTCTCCCTATCTCTTGTGGCCCTTAGTATATTTGTTCCTGTTAGTCCTGGCAACCCCTGTTCCGTCATCCACCCGACCAGGCCCCGCAAATAATGAGCTCAAAAGATTTTAAATATGCCACATAAGTGCAGTTTTTATAATTTTATAAAGATTTTGTAAAAAGTAGAACTGTTTATTTACTTGAAATGTAAATGATGACATGTCATAGAAATTAACAGAACAATGGCTATATTTATTTCTTCTTTATTTTGTGTTTACATAATTATCCGATTATAATCTTGATTTTTACTTGGCTAACTAGTTAGTTAGCATGTATATTCCATCCTGCCAATATGTCAATAAATAATGAGAGTGAAGAAAGATGGAAAAGACATATCAGAGACAGCATTTGGCTTTGGTAAGAAAAAGAAAAACAGATGACAGAGGAGGTGATAACATTCTTATGTGCTGAGTGTCTGCTTCAAGAAAATAATAAAAACAATTAGTTTTAAATCTTTTCATTTGTACCCACTTCTTTAAATAATGACATGAATTCATATTTATAATTGTTACTGCAATATTTTGTTAAAGTTATTAAGCTCAAATATTTAACAGTTTCTATTTATATTTCTAGAGTCATATATATCACAAAAAGCTTATTCAAACACAAACTCAAGAATTATGATTCATTAGAAAATTCATACAGAATTGAAATATCCATGAAATTTTCATGGATATTTTTATTTATTAATTCATTTATACTTTCATTTCATTGAAACATGCAACTAATACCAAGAATCTCATCCGCTAAACAGAAATAAACATTCTATGGAATTATATATAAATATATATTAAAGTATAACAGAAGGATCTGCATTGTGGTACAGTGGATATAGGCTCGAAACGACAAATCGGGGAGCTGAGTTCAAATTTCAGTTGAATTCTTTGCACTCACTTATACACAAATACCCTTGGGAAAAGTATTGATCCATCTCTTCCCTCTAGTTATGGGTTAAATAATAGGACAGATTGGGTTCTATAGCCTTGGCTGTCAACCAGTCTACCTCAGAAAGTAATGGCAACCTACTGTGGGATAATCTTCTGCCCAGTCAGTCATGTCTCTTTCGAGACATGATCGCCCAAGTGTGTATCACATATGGCACTTAACTGACTGATAACAGGAAAATAAAATCGCTGTAATATAGCTGAACAAGTTAATTTTATTTACAATAATTCAAATTATTAAACCATATTTTATCTATTTTCTTCTGTACCTTGCCAACTTAATTAGCCTTTGTTTTACAAATAAACATAAAGGACATTATTTATTGATGCTGCAAGAATTTCAAAAAATGAACCAGCGTATCTATTTGTGCTCAGCAACATGGCTTGTGAAAGTTAAAAAATTTGGATGGTATGTTCAAAGAATGTGTCAGTGGCTTTCATGTTCAAATGAAGGAAAAGTATGGAAACATGTTTGTAACATAAGTCAGGATAACATGACTTTGAAATAAGCCAATCTTGTCCTTCATTTGACACTAACAAAAGGAAAACTCATCTCCTGTTTGACCACTCTTTCTTTATACATTCTATATTTCTTCTTCTTCTTCTATGTGCCCTGTCCCTTCAGGACGTAGGAGATCATGGCCCTCCACATCTCCCTATCCCTTGTGGCCCTCAGCATGTTTGTTCCTGTTACTCCTGGTAACCCCTGTTCCGTCATCCATCCAACCAGGCCCTGCAAATATGTTATCCACTACCTTCCTCTGTCTCTCTTTCCCTCTACCTGGCCAGTCAGTATCAGGTTCTCCAAGCTCACCTTCCTCATTGCGTGTCCCAGGAACTTCAGTTGTCTCTTCCTGATGCTCGGTATTAATTTCCTTTTGGTTGACATTCTTTCCTTGGTAGTGAGTGCTGGACAATATCATCAAAAATTCTATATTTACAAAATTCATAAAACATAGAAATTCTATTTTTACAACTTCTTATCACTAACCTGCGTAACACAGGCCTTTTACTTTTTCATAACCCATAAAATGCTTGTGGTTGTACAGTTATTTGAGACTATGAAGTCAATTGTTTTAAATTTTTTATAATATATGATGAGCTTAATTTGTTTATTATTATAAATTGGTTTAACATTATGTTTTTGAGTGTTGTTTTATCATGTTTGTAATTATTATGCATTTGGTTACAATAGTATAAGTTAATAGTGTTATATTCATTTTGAGATACACTGTTATTATTATTATTATCAATTTTAACAAAACCACACAACTAAATCCCCTAAAACTAATGTAGTGTATCAATTTACATGCCCATTCAGAGATTGTATCTCTGATACTAATAATAAACTCACTACATATATTGGTCTTACTACAACCACGTACTCCCATAGACTTACCTGTCACTTTTCTGATCATAGTTCTATTAAACAGAATTTCTTAAAAAACATAGCCATGTACGTAATATTAGGCAGATTTTACTCGATAACACAATAATACTCACACATACACACAGTAAAAAGAACCTTCAGATATTGGAGGCCATCTATATTAAATCAAAGCAATCCACACTCAATAAAATCACATTTCAATCTTGTCACAACACAATACATTGCATTTAGACATATGGTTCTATTGTTAACATTTTGGTCTCTCACATGGTGTAGCATCATAAAACCGCCTTACTACCTGCATCTGCTATTTGGTGGCTGTTGTTGTCGAATATCTGTTTTATGCCAACACAAAAGTATATCATCTTTGATGGTAGAAGTCTTATGTTAACGTCCCTACAACTACACTGAAGATGGCTCATGTGTGCCAAAAGCATAGAAGCAGTGTAATAAAAAAATATCCAAATATTGGACAATTTTTGTCTTTATTTTCACCAGAAATTAAAGTCAAAATACAATGTTTAGAATGGCTCATTATCAAACATAATAGACATTCATTGTAAAAACATAAAACATTCATTATAAAAACATATATTTAACAATATATGTTTTTATATATATATTTCTTATATATATTAACCAGTAATTTCCTGATTGAGTAAAAACTGTATCTTTATTTCAAGCCTTTTTCATCATATTTTTCATAGAGCTTTCTACAAATTCCCTCATCTTGTTAACTATGTTTTTAGAAAAAATTGCTTTTAGCTGTTTCTAATTTCTTTGAAATCATTCCCACGTAAACAAAATAATACTTTGTGTGAAATAGGATATATATATATATATATATATATATACAAGTGAATAAAGAATGAAGAAAATATTAACAACATTCAAAACATTAATTTAAAACCATGCTCAATACAAAAATAGAGCTATGAATTTTTATTATAAATTATAGTTTAGAACATGTTCAAATTATCATCTACTACAAAGTGTACATTTTGTTTCAATATTGAAAGAGCAATGGCTCATCAGGTAGTGTGAAGGGAGATGGAAAATTCTTTTCTTTATATTGGTAAATTTGGTGAGACGTAAGTGGGGTAGAGAAAATGGGAAATCAGAATCGGAAGTTGTAAATTATAATTTGAACAAAAACAGGAAAGAGAAAAATGTGGGGGTAGGAAGAGGGAGGTGATTAATGGACATGTTGAAAATTTTAGAGACAGATTTAACAGTAGAAGATGGTCCTTTGTAACCATTTATGACCAGGCCTTTGGCTTTAACAAAGAGAAAAAAAAGAGAAAAAAGATGTAAGAACATTTATATGTGTGAAAGTATATATGGGGTATATATATATATATATATGTGTGTGTGTGTGTGTGTGTGTGTGTGTGTGTGTGTGTGTGTGTGTGTATTGTTTGTGTAGATTTAAAGGATTTTTTTTTAATTTTTAAAAAGTTTTTTAAATCATTTGTCTGTAAAAAATCCCTAAAGAAGCTTGTTAAAGAGAAACATGTTAGATTAAAGACACTTTTTTCCTATCTGTTTTTTTACTTATTCTATTCATCTTGTCAGATATTGATCTATATATTCAACTGACAAATTTTGATCCATATATTCAACTGACAAATTTTGATCCATATATTCAACTGACAAAATTTTGATCCATATATTCAACTGACAAATTTTGATCTATATATTCAACTGACAAATTTTGATCCATATATTCAACTGACAAATTTTGATCCATATATTCAACTGATAGATTAATGATAGCACTGGACAACAAAAGAGAAAACAACAGAATAAGAAAAAGGCTTTTCAAACTCTTCAAAAATCTAGATTTTGAAACAGTAGTTGAAACAAACAAGAAGGTTTTTCCAATATTTAGATGTAGAATTTAATCTACAAACTGGCAGTGTCTCTCCATTTATGAAAACAAACACAACTTTAAAGAATCTGACAAATTTAGTCCAATGAGGCCCTGAAGGACAAAACACATTACAAGTAAACTTTTTCTTTGTCATACAATTTCCCCAATATTATTCTTGATATATAAACATATATATAATTATCACACACACATGCATATATATGTTTTGTCCTTCAGGACCTCATTAGACTAAATTTGTTATTTGTTGCATACTAACAAGGGGTTCTAGGGATTTTTTTAATATTTTTTTTTCTAACTGAATTTATTTAGAGTTTTTTCATTTTCTTTTCATCACTTTTGTTCATAGGTATCCATACACCTGGGGACAGCTTTCCTTTTCTTAAATATTTTTCAAACTTTTTAGTGCCTTAACAACAATATGAACAATCTTTTTATCTGAGAAAACATTTATAACACATTTTTTATGAGAATGTAAATTCAAATCTTGCTGAGTGCTTTGTTCTTTATTTCTGATCCATGTCTTAATATAACAGCCTGAGTAATTGTGTTGAAAAGCAACTAAAAAAAAAGGAAATAAAAGTCATACATTAATAACCATTGACTATGATTTATTAAGTGAAAATCCAAGGTAATTTTACAACAAATTCATTTCTTTTTTAAAAATTGATCTTAGATAAATGCACTATATAGGAGATTACATATCTTTTATATATAGAAGTACATATGCATGTTCCAAGTTTTCTATAGTTTTGCATCTACGCTGCAGAAATTTTACATAGGGGTATCTCTTTTCAATGTGAAGATCATAGACTAAATGAATGTTTCTGTGCATCTAACTTACTCAAATAAATGTTGTTTTCTTTTATATTTTTAACAAATGTTCACTTATCTAATTCAAATAAATCACTTCCAAAGATTTAAATTAATAATAACTAAATTTATTTTTGATCCAAATTTTCAAAGTGATATTTTTGCTGGTCACTTCAGGAATACCGGTCTCATGTAAGAGAATGATAAAAGTGTGTTCACTCTTGTCCTCATGAATTATGGCTTGATTCTGAGAAATTGTATAGGCATATGTATGCTTGTTAGAACACATGTAATAGATCATATTTTATTTTATTGTATAATTTTCTAGGGTCATGATCTTAAATTTTATCAAATAATAAAATGAGCATATAGTAAGGATACATACATGCATACATAAATATACAGGGTGCAATGAATAAATTGTCGTCTAAATTACACAAGAATGAAAATAAAACTGATATCACATTTTTGCAGATATATTTATCAAAATTACACAAACATATCTTGAAATACGAAATTTATTCAATAAAATCTTCATTGGCTTCAACAACGGCCTTCAGACAATTTCAGAATCTTTTGCATCTCTTCTGAATGGTTTCCTTGTTTAAGTTGGTGAATGTTGCCATAATCTTTGCCTTGAGTTCATATTTGGTATTAAAAGATATTTTGCTGGTATCTCACTCAACTTCACCCCACATGTAATAATCAAGAGGGTTGCAATCCTGAGGAGTTAGGTGGCTAGATGTAAGGAGTGATGTGATTGCAGAAATTGTCTGACAACCATAATTGGGTTCTCCTGCTTGTGTAGCATGAAGTCCTGTTGGCAGACAAAAGATCTTTCAGCTGCCACCCACTTGACCCAAGACAGCACTATCTCTTGAAAGCACTTGACATGTCACCATGTTGAGTCTGACAATCTGACAAATTCAGGATTTTTTTTCTTAGCAGAACAGTCAGTGAGTTTTATGAGCTGTCATATCTTCATAATCACCATTAGACTCATTTAACTCTTTCCAAATCCTCTTGCCACCTAAACACTCTGAAATGTTCATTGGAGCTTTCAGTATGAGTCACAAGCAGTACAGCATGTTGTTTTCCAATTTCTGACAGAGTCAATTGTGTTATGGTGCTCTTTTTCTCAGAGACGATGCCCTACTATATTGGGAAGTCAACAAAATCAAAAACAGACAACACATGCATGAAATTAAAAATATAAACTGGTGACAATTTACCTATCGCACCCTCAGTCTCTGTGTGTGTGTGTGTGTGTATGTGTATGTGTACACACACACGTTTTTGAATTTGTCCAGCGTCTGTAATATTTAAAAAAATTTTTTTTCCTTTAGTTTCTTTCTTTTACCCTCCCTTCCTTCTTTTATCTCTCTTACCACCCTTTTTTCCGTGTTGCCTAAACCGACATCGATTTAACGCGTCTGTCTGTTAATTTTTAGTTACATTCTCCCTTTTTTTTGCGAACCCAGACGATGTCATTTTTTTCTTTTCTTATTTATTTGATTTTATTCTACCTTTTTCTTTTTCTTTTTCTTTTTCGTTTTCTTTTTCTTTTTCTTTCCCTTTATTTTTATTTTTATTTTATTTTATTTTATTTTATTATTTATTTTTTAATTTCTTTGCAATCTATTTAAAAAGGAAAAGTAGACTAATTTTTCTCCAGTTTCTGAAAGGTTTTTTCTGTTGCTGAGGTGATGTGTCGTCCCCCGTGGGGATCTTCATATCGAAATGGCTATTCAACATCTTTGAATTAATCCTTTTTTAATATATATATTTGCTCTGTAATATTTTATTACATGGAGCTCTCTTCCTGTATCATTTTTTAATATTAAAATAAATTTTTAATATTAATTAGGATCGGGTTTTTTGGAATTTACCTTCCTGCTTTTTTCCCTTGGATTGAAGTATCTGAATTAAAAAAATATATATATATATATATATATTGATTGATTTGAATATATATATATATTGATTGATTTGAATGTGGTTAATATATATTGATTGTTTAATACTTAGTTTTTGGTCCTAATAGGGTTAGACCAGTACACATTTGTATTAAAAACTGTTCTATACAATTATATTGTAGAACTTTTGAATATTTTTCATTTTTAAACGAGTTATTTTGCTACCTTGGTTTCCACCATGAGTGGTTTCTTCAGGCACTTTTTAAGTTAACTTAAAAATTGCCTGAAAAAACCACAAAAATTGCCTGAAAAAAACACTCATGTTGGAAACCAAGGTAGTGAAATAACTCATTTAAAAATGAAAAAAATAATATATATATATATATATATTATTTTTATTCCATATTTTTCTTTGAATATTTATTTTTCATTCTATAATTGTTTGCTTGTTTCTTGTATTTTTATAAAGATAAAACAGAACTATTTTCTGAAATTTTTGGCATTCAATAATTCTTAAGGATCAATAATCCCAGATCAAGTGAAGATTATCAGTTTCATTTTGAAACAATTATTAAACAAAGAAACGACAATGATCTCGTGATTGTATTCATTTAATGCAATATTCTACCTTCTTTTTTTTTTCAAAGCATTAAAACAAAAACATTTTAAATGTTCTTTTAAATTCCCCTCTTTTTTTAATATGTTATTCGATAGTAAGCATTAGTTTAGATGAGACCTTCAGTTTCTAAAGGTTTTTCGTTAAGCAATAAATAAATCTTAGAAACTATTTTCCTTAATGTTATGCTTAGAATTGTGAGCTTTATCATTACTTTTTATTTTCCTGTTATTTTTAGCCAAGTAACTTTTTATTTAATTTTAATTTAATTAAGCCCCCAACTTTTAATGTTTATAATTTTATGTTTCATTCTAAAAACAAGATCTATTTTCAGTTATAAACGCAATATAAAATTGATGGTATAGCAAATAAAACAAAATTCGTTTGTTGATTATTTTTAACTGTTTTCTTTCTATCAGTTTCAAAAGAACATTGTTTCTCAGAAAATGTTGTATGTCTCAAACCATTATTTCTTTAAATCTATTTATTTTTTCTAGTTGCATTAATTAAACTTAATACTAGGTTATACTACCAACATCAACAATGATAAACTAATTTAGATTGTTTTAGTTTCACTAAAAAATCTTATATGTTGTTAACAAAGAACTGAAAAAATAGTTTTGTATAAGTTGACAAAATATAAAATTTTTAAGAGGAATGTGCAAAACATGACTGGATAACTAATTAGTTAATACATTTCTGACAGTAGTTTGTTAATACCAAGTATCTTCTTCTATGTGCCCTGTTCTTTCTCCCTATCCCTGATGGCTCTTACACCACACAACCCCACCCCGTTCTGTCATCCACATGCTCAGGCCCTTCAAATATGTTATCTGCTGCTTTACTCTTTCTTTTTTTCCCTATATCTGGCCTGTCAGTATCAGGTTCTCCAAGCCCTCCTTCCTCATTGCACGTCTCAGAAACTTCAGTTGTCTCTTCCTGATGCTCAGTATTAATTTCCTTTTCATCTCTATCCTTTCCAAAACCTCATCATTGCTCACATGCTTGGTACATGATATCCCCATATCCTTCTGTAGAACCACATTTCAGCTGCTTCAAGTTTTTCCTTCATCTTCAATGATATTGTCCAACATTCACTACTGTATTGAAGAACTGACATCACATAGCAATCCAGTACTCTCTTCTTTGATTCTAGTGAAAGTTTCCTGTGTCATAGTACTTTACTCAGCTTTTGGAATGCATCCTTTGCCATGCCAATTCACCTTTGGATCTCTGTGTCACTCTTTCCATCTCCTGTCATAACACTTCCTAGGCATTTAAATTTTTGTACTTGCTTGATTCTAGTATCCCCCACCTGTAATTGGCATTTTGGGTCGCTCTTTTTGATCATGACCATGTATTGTTTTCTTGCAGTTTATTTGTAGTCATTTTTTGTCACTCTCTTCAGCTACTTTCTGTAAGAGGTTTTGTGGTTTTCCTTCTGTGTCTGCAATCAGCACTATATCATCTGTGTATTTTATGTTGTTCAAATTGTGGCCTCCAATTACAAATCCTGTCATAGCAAAATAGTCCTCAAAATATTCTCGCTGTACAAGTTGAACAGATCCGGTAAAAAGACACATCCTTGTCTTATTCCCCTTTCAATCTTTGTAAATTTGCTGAACTCATTACCTGTCCATATGCAGGCAGTTTACTGCCAGTAGAAATTCTTGATTACTCTGATGTCTTTCTCAAAATGTCGAAGCTGCTGAGCATCTCCATCAATTCTTTGTAGTGTATTTTGTCGAATGCCTTTGCATAATTAATAGAACATAGGTACAAGTCTTTCTTCATTTATATTGCCCTTTCAGAGAGCATCCTAATCATAAATATAGCATTCCTTGTTCCAGTGTTTTTGACGAAACTGCACTGTTCCTGTCCTATCTCTGGCCTGATTCTACTTCTTGCTCTATCCATCAGGATTTGGATAATCAGTTTTGTAATTTGATAGTTTGGTGTAGTTCGCACTCATTTGCATCTGACTTCTTAGGCAGTGCTATCTACATAGTAATATTAGATAGTATTATTAGGGTAACATTTTAAAACTAATTGTTATAGCATTTAATTTTATAATAGTACATTAAGACAGGTTGTAAGAATTGAAAAAATGTGAAAATACATATGATATTGTATTATCTAAAATATATCAAAACAAAATTAGACTGAAAATTATGTTAGAAAACTTAATTACATACTGACAGTTTTAATAAAAGCAATTATTTCCACATTAATTATACAAAACTTTGGTTCATGTGTTGTTCTTTCATTTCCCATTATTCAAACCTGGCTAAAAAATATTATGATTCTGGCTATTGGTCCACTTTGTTGACTCACGATCAACCTGCCTTCTTGAATCAGTGGACACTAGATCAGCACCCAATAGAAAGAAGAAAAATATCAGTCAGTTGTTTTTCCTGACACACAAATCAATTTCTCAATGGAATATGATCACCTCTTTCTTTTGAAATATTTTCAATTTTCCAAACAAATTTCTTTCACAAAGTTGTACTTCATTGAATCATTGGGGATGCAAGTAATTCTTCTTATGGTACTTTCCCTATCACACAGACTGACTGGCTTGTATTTGAAATGAAACAGACCTCTTGTCTGTCCCCAATTCAGCCAAATAACATAGTCAATAACTTCAGGATCAATAAAAACAAAATACAACACACTGAGCTCTTGTACAAATAAAAAGTGTCGGCTTCCTTCTGACTGCATTCTTCTTATCCTTTTAAGAAAACGGACATGATCAGAAATATTTCTTCTTGTAGATATGCAAAACATTTTACTGCACAAAAACCAAGGAAATGATTCATTACAGCAATTTTTTTCTACTAAGAGAAAACACATATTGAATGTAATTATTGTTCTTGACTAATTTAATTTCTAATAATCATGTTTTTATGAGCAATAAGTAAAACTAAAAAACTGTTTATCTTATTAATTGGATGCATTATTACTACAAGTATAAATCTTGCAGTGGTGCAGTGGATATTGGCTTGGAATGAGAAATCGAAGAGCCTAGTTGAATTTTCAGTCAAATTTGTTGCATTCGCTTACACGCAAATGCTCTTGCGAAAGGTATTAGTTCTTAGCTTCTTCCTCCAGCTATGGGATAAACAGCAGAACAGATTGCATTCTATAGCCTTGGTTGGCAACCAGTCTACCATGGAAAGTAATAGACATCTACTGCAGGAAAATATTCAGCCCTGTCAGTCATGTCTTTTTCAGGATATGATTGGCCAGGTGTGTATCATGTATGGCACTTAGCTGACTGATAAATCTTGCATTAGATCTACTACAGATATAAATCTTGCATTATATCTACAACAGGTATAAATATTGCATTATACCTATGACAGGTATAAATCTTACATCATACCTACTACAGGTATAAATATTGCATTATACCTACAACAGGTATGTAGTATTATATATACTACAAGTACAAATCTTGCATTATATCTACAACAGGTATAAATCTTGCATTATATCCACTACAAGTTTAAATCTTGCATTATATATACTACAAGTACAAATCTTGCATTATATCTACAACAGGTATAAATCTTGCATTATATCTACAACAGGTATAAATCTTGCATTATATCTACAACAGGTATAAATCTTGCATTATGCCTACTACAGGTATAAATCTTGCATTATATATACTACAAGTACAAATCTTGCATTATATATACTACAAGTACAAATCTTGCATTATATATACTACAAGTACAAATCTTGCATTATATATACTACAAGTACAAATCTTGCATTATATATACTACATGTACAAATCTTGCATTATATATACTACATGTACAAATCTTGCATTATATATACTACAAGTACAAATCTTGCATTATATATACTACATGTACAAATCTTGCATTATATATACTACAAGTACAAATCTTGCATTATATATACTACAAGTACAAATCTTGCATTATATATACTACATGTACAAACAAGTACAAATCTTGCATTATATATACTACAAGTACAAATCTTGCATTATATATACTACATGTACAAATCTTGCATTATATATACTACAAGTACAAATCTTGCATTATATATACTACAAGTACAAATCTTGCATTATATATACTACAAGTACAAATCTTGCATTATATATACTACAAGTACAAATCTTGCATTATATATACTACATGTACAAATCTTGCATTATATATACCACATGTACAAATCTTGCATTATATATACTACAAGTACAAATCTTGCATTATATATACTACAAGTACAAATCTTGCATTATATATACTACAAGTACAAATCTTGCATTATATATACTACAAGTACAAATCTTGCATTATATATACTACAAGTACAAATCTTGCATTATATATACTACATGTACAAATCTTGCATTATATCTACAACAGGTATAAATCTTGCATTATATCTACAACAGGTATAAATCTTGTATTATATCTACAACAGGTATAAATCTTGCATTATGCCTACTACAGGTATAAATCTTGCATTATATCTACAACAGGTATAAATCTTGTATTATATCTACAACAGGTATAAATCTTGCATTATGCCTACTACAGGTATAAATCTTGCATTATATCAACTACAAGTATAAATCTTGCATTATATCTACAACAGGTATAAATCTTGCATTATATCCACTAAACGTATAAATCTTGCATTATATATACTACAAGTACAAATCTTGCATTATATATACTACAAGTACAAATCTTGCATTATATATACTACAAGTACAAATCTTGCATTATATATACTACAAGTACAAATCTTGCATTATATATACTACATGTACAAATCTTGCATTATATATACTACAAGTACAAATCTTGCATTATATATACTACAAGTACAAATCTTGCATTATATATACTACAAGTACAAATCTTGCATTATATCTACAACAGGTATAAATCTTGCATTATATCTACAACAGGTATAAATCTTGTATTATATCTACAACAGGTATAAATCTTTCATTATGCCTACTACAGGTATAAATCTTGCATTATATCTACAACAGGTATAAATCTTGTATTATATCTACAACAGGTATAAATCTTGCATTATGCCTACTACAGGTATAAATCTTGCATTATATATACTACAAGTATAAATCTTGCATTATATCTACAACAGGTATAAATCTTGCATTATATCCACTAAACGTATAAATCTTGCATTATATATACTACAAGTACAAATCTTGCATTATATCTACAACAGGTATAAATCTTGTATTATATCTACAACAGGTATAAATCTTGCATTATGCCTACTACAAGTATAAATCTTGCATTACATCTACAGCAGGTATAAATCTTGCATTATATCTACTACAGGTATAAATATTGCATTATACCTACTACAGGTATAAATCTTGCATTATATTTACTACAGGTATAAATCTGTGCAAAAAGTGAGTTTAAATCAATTTTTTAGCTTTGAATCTAACAGCTTGATAACATGTTTGAAATATGAATTTCATTATATTACCGCTTTTTTATTTATTTTTTATAATGAAAATTATCAAGCTGAAATCTTTAAATGTATTTCTAAATAAAATATACTATACAAGATGTATTCATAAAAAATATTTCTGTTTACCCTGTGTCAGGTCAATCAGTCATTTAAGTGCCATACGTGATGCACACTTGTGCGATCAAGTCTTGAAAGAGACATGACTAACTGAGCAGAAAATTTTTCCACAGTAGATTGTCATTGCATTCTGTGGTAGACTGCTTGCCAGCCAAGGCTATAGAACCCAATTTATCCTGTTTTTTTAACCCCTAACTGGAGGGAAGAGACAGATTGATACTTTTCCCCAAGGATATTTGTGTATGAGTGACTGCAAAGAATTCAGCTGGAATTCAAACTCGGCTCCCCAATTTCTTGTTCTGAGCCGATATCCACTGCGCCACAATGCACATCCTGTGTCAGATACATGTCTTAAAATTTTTCGTAGAAGAGATACTGGAAAATATTGATTGTTTTAAATGCCTGGATTACAGCCCAAGTTCAACTAACTCTTTTATCACATATGCTTTATCACAATATGATATCCAGCAGTATCTTAGATATAGGATGCAGAATTAATGCTTTCTTTCCCGCCTCTCTTTCTTTCTTTTCCACACACACACACACACACACACACACACAAACAAACACTGACACTCTAAAAGGGTAAACCAACAAATGATTACAAATAAATAGAAAATGAGATTTTGATTTTAGGAAGTTGTTAGGGCTGAAAACTTTGCAAAATCTAACCAAATGATCAGACATCATAATTTTATTAAAATCTGTTTTTGGTTTCTTCAAAATCTTTTATATATATATATATATATATATAAACTAATTGATATAGAACAATAACATATAATAATCAGGTTTAAAAAGTTCATGTTTATGAAGAATTCATAGCCATCAACTTCTTCAGACTAACTTTTAGAGAATAAGGAGTTTAAGTTGATAAACTGTTATGAACAGAAAAAGAGACATTGATTTAATTATTCTGATGCAAAAACAAATATGGAAGATCTTCTTAGGCAAGCTTCATCATTGTTTACTCAATTAGATTTGTAACATGAAGATAGAAATTGTTATACACAAAAATTACAATGGTTAACTCTTTTACACATATTTTTTCTTTTCAAATCTATTATTAAAATAAGTTAGGTTTGATTCTAATTTTTTTGCAAGTTCATTTGTTTGTCTTACTTTTTTAAGACAAACAAATGCGAATGTGCATTGTGGTGCATTGGATATCAGCTCGGAACGAGAAATCGGGGAGCCAAGTTTGAATTCCAGCCAAATTCATTGCATTCAGTTATGCACAAATACCCTTGGGAAAGGTATTAATCTGTCTATTCCTTCCAGTCATGGGTTAAATAACAGGACATATTGGGTTCTATAGCCTTGGTTAGCAATCAGTCTACCGCAGAAAGCAATGGCAACCTACTGCGGGATAATCTTCTGCCCAGTCAGTCATGTCTCTTTTGAGACATGATCACCCAAGCATGTATCACGTATGGCCTTAACTGACTGACTTTTTTAAGAATTCCAATTTATCACATTTAAGTTGCAAGCTCTTCTAAAGCACTTTGACTCTAAGCTAAAAATTTTCTTTTTTTTAAAACTTCACAATCCATTCTTGATACATGTTTGCACCTACTGTGTAATTAGTATAAATGATCTATTACCTGACTTACCCTGCATATGTTTTCATATTAAGCACATAACAGAAAACAGTGTTCAATATGCATTTTATATTCAGTTAGTTTTCATGAAAATGAAGTAAAATTATCAGTTTTCTACAAATGCTTCATAAAAACTCTGTGTAGACATAGTAATAAAGAGGAGAGTAAACTTCAAAGACACTTCAAAGATTTCTTAAACATTGCATGAAATCTTACACAACAGTTTTTTGCATCCACTTAGTATATATATTATTTATATTCACTTGTTCAGTTGAGATTTATTAAATACATTGTGTGTGTGTGTGTGTGTGTGTGTGTGTGTGTGTGTGTGTGTGTGTGTGTGCGTGTGTGTTCACACACTGGTGCTCAGACTTAGTGTTTTAACCTATTCGGTTTCTTATATTCTAAATAATAAATATTATTTCAAGGGCAAAGTTATTTGTTAATATTTTTTATTTACTTATAGTAAATATCAGTTTTGTTAAAATTTCCTTAACAACACTTTCAATGAAATCAATCTTTTTCATAGATTCTAACTGAAAGATTTATAAGGATTTAAAAATAAATATTTAATATTAAAAAACACCCATTTATTTGTCCATTTTCCAATATCATTGAGAATTGTAAACAGCATTCATACAATCTTTTTATTTCTTCATTCACTTTATCATCCAATGAATGCAGTCAATATTTTCTATTAAGACCAATGTTTCCAAAAAAATATCATCAATTGCCACCAAGTTAGAAAATTTTCAGTTTTTTGATTTTTTATGGTTCTGCTATTAACGAAATGTGTTTAAGTTTATTCGTAAAATTATGGTGAATTATGTAAAAATTGTTGCTTACTTTTTGTATCGTATTAAAGGTTTTTCATTTTATTTTCTCAACAGAATAATTAAGCCAATATCTTTTTCTGTTTATAACAATTTATCAACAACAAACTCCTTATCCTCTGAAAATTATCAGTTTTAACAGATCAATTAATATAATAGTAATGATTATATTTTTGTCTTAATGTAAAATAAACTACAAATCTATCACTGCATTTTCTTTTCAGTGTAAAATAAAATTTCATATTTTCCAAATATCAGTATTATTTATTTCAAATAGTCTCTATTTCATAATGTTTCATGTGTTTTCAGTCATTCATATTGCAAAATGATATTTTATTGTCAAAGTAACTATTTTTTTTTATAAACGTGTCACTCCAAGCAAGGCATTTTACTGCAACTGTTTTGCAGGGGGTTACATAGGAGGAAAGTTATGAGAAAGAGTGACAGGTTATAGGGGGTGTCAGGAAGTGGGTAAGAGAAGGATGAGAATACTGATGAGAGTAGAATGAACGGAGAAAGGAGCATGAGAGAGAGAATGAAGGTTAGTGAGATAGGAGATGACTATTGACTTTATATTTAAATTCTTGGAGATTGTAGCTGTCAGGCTATCTATCTATCTATCTATCTATCTTATTTTTTATAATCATATCACCCCAAGCAAGGTATTTTACTGCCATTGTTTTGCAGGGGGTTACATAGAAGGAAACTTATGAGAAAAAGTGACAGGTTATAGGGGGTGTCAGGAAGTGGGTGAGAGAAGGATGAGAGTGGAGTGGATGGAGAAAGAAGCATGTGAGAGAGAATGCAGGTTAGTGAGATAGAAGATGACTATTGACTTTACATTAAATTCTTGGAGATTGTAGCTGTCGAGGAATTTCACAGGCTGGAAGTCCGAGAAAAAAAGCTGCTGGTGTAGAATTCGCATTTACATTTTATTGATTTTACAGTAAAAGGGTGGGACCTAGTTGCTAATCTTGTGGCTCAAGTAAATTCATATATAGGCAGCACCAGTGAGCTAAGTTCATCAGAGTGGAAGCCGTGAAAGTATTTGTAGAATATTTTTATAAAATTATATATAAATCATTTTATTTAAATAATATGATAAAATGCATCCAAATTTCTACACTTGCTTTAGTTGGAAAGTCATTGGAAGAAATTCAAAGTTTTTGTTTAAAATTCAATTTTATGAAAATGACAAAATATTGATTTGACAATGTTGCAAAATTATTTGCACAAAATGTATACAATACAGTTATTACTTCATAGTGACTCCATTTGGATATGATGTGACACTTGAGTACACTCTTTGCAAGACTGCTCTAATTAAGTAAGATTTCTTGTGGTGACCTTTGATCAACAATTTTCAGATCCCTCCAGAGAATTATTCTAAGGGATTCAGATGCAGAATCTAACTTGGCTAATTAAATAATTTTGTTTTCTTCCCAAAACATTTCTAGAATTACTTGAGATGTATATTTAAGATTGTTATTCTTCTAAAATGTGAAATTCTTCTTAAGTTTCAGGTTTCTTGCAGACTTGAAGACTTCTTCCACTAGAATTTCTATGCATTTGACATTGTCCTTAATAACTTCCTACAGACAAGCTCCCCAGGAATAGAAGAGGAGAAAGAGCTTTATAGCCTTATACTACTACTTCTGTATTTAAAAGATGGTATGGTATTGGTTGGATCATTTGAGGTGGCTTTTCTTCATTCTTGTCAAACCTCCTTAAAGACCTTCCTTGTGCAAACTGTTGGATATTGTGTATTTGTGCACTGTAGCATCATAAACAGACTTCTTCAAGTCTTTAAGAGTAATGAAAGGGTTGGCTTGCCTGATCAGTTTGAGCTTGGTTCTTGCTATAATCTTTTCTGAGGTTGACAGTGGTAGATTCCTCTTTTTGTTCACAATCATCACAGTAAATTTTTTTATACTCTTTAAGGATCAAGCTATAGGTTTCTATATATAACTTCCTTTCTCAGGTCTTCTGATCAATGTTTGGACATTGTTTAACTGATGAGCACATTGTGATTGTAGACACCATTTATATAAAGAATTCACTGTAAATTACTCCACCTTCCCAAACAAGTCCCACTTGAATAGATAATCATCTGTGATGATGGGACGTAACTATCTGTAGTGTAACAATGCTGTGAGGCAGAATGAGATCTTTTGTCATGTTGGAGTGAATATTTATGCAACATAGGTGTACCAATTTTATCATTTTGTTTGTGGTAATGGGTGTTTAGTAATATCCAGTTAAAGTGTACAATTTCCTTTTAAAAACTAAAAGTTTCTTTACTTTTTAGTAAATATTTTAATTTAAAATTTAAAACTGACTTTCAGTAAAATGGTAAAACACTTGTGTTTGTCTCTATTTTCAGAAACTGCATTTTTTGCTTGAGATGTGAATTATTTTCCAACCCACTGTAACTTTTATTGTCAATATCTAACAGAAAAGTATAATTATGATTTTATAATTTCTTGTGAAATTAAATTTTTTGGTCACCATCTAACTTTGTGATTGATCTACATAAATTGATATTATTTCTTTTTTTTATTAACTTAGTCTTTTCTATTGTAGAGAAGGAAAAGGTGTGAATAATTTTTAAGTATTTACATTATATCTACAGCTTCTTTATTTATTTATTTGCTATTGTTTGCCCTTTACAAAAACAATTCTTTGCCATTTGATGCATAAACAGAACATTCTGTATATTTTGTGCCAAATCACAAATTGAAGTGAAAAACTGGAAAATTATTGCAAACAAAACATATTTATAAAATGTGGGATTTAGAAACGTTCATTTCCATAAGCATCAACAGAGCTTAAAAATCAGAATTGCATCGGCAGAAGAGAAAATCAATACGTGAACAGTGTAAATAAAAAGTGATTTAGAAATCAGTCTATCTATAAAGTGAAAGAAGTAATTTGGATATTGACTTTTTTATTTATTTTTACAGCATTCTTTTCTTCCCTTCACTTTTTTGTTTCTAAAAATTTGATTATTTAATCCATTATTTTATTAAGAGATTCTCATAGTACAACTGCTTGGAAATCCAGAAAATACTTAAGAAAATTTTAATGATATTCAGGTGAGTGTATAATCATCAAGATCAAGCATCAAGCAATGAAACTAAAGGACTAGAAAGTGCCTCATTGAAATGTAATGTCCATTTGCCATTAAAAGCAAAGAAAAATGTTATACATATATTTGTTTCTTGGTTAAACAAAGCATTTTACTGAAAGTCAGTTTTAAATTTTAAATTAAAATATTTACTAAAAAGTAAAGAAACTGCATATCTCTTTAGTCAGTGCTTCTAAAATTAAAAAAAAAGATTAAATATTCTAAGGATTTTATTTCTTTTAATAATTAAGGTGTTCATTGAAGAGCTTTCAGTTTTCAACTGCTCTTTTAAAGCACATAAACTTCTATTTTAAATTAATCTAATTTTTTTTTTTTTTTTTTTTTTTTTTTTTTTTAATCGTATCATCCTGAGCAAGGCGGTAACACCACTGATGTGCAGGGGGCTACGTAATAGTGAAAAGATTGGAAAAGAGAAAGCCAGAAACCACATCCTAAACAGGGAACAAGGGATGAGCCTCTACACCTGTTCAATAGATGTGGGTGGAGTGTGAACCGGGCAATAATTTAGTCTATCTACTCCAATTGAAAAAAAAAAAACAAAGTGAGAAGATTGGAAAAGAGAAAGCCAGAAACCACATCCTAAACAGTGAACAAGGGATGAGCCTCTACACCTGTTCAATAGACGTGGGTGGAGTGTGAACTGGGCAATAGTTTAGTCTATCTACTCCAATTGAAAAAAAAAAAACAAAGTGAGAAGATTGGAAAAGAGAAAGCTGGAAACCACATCCTAAACAGGGAACAAGGGATGAGCCTCTTAACCTGTTCAATAGACATGGGTGGAGTGTGAACCGGGCGATAGATCGATCTATCTACTCTAATTACATTCAAAATCAATTCAAAGTTTCATTGAATTTCTCTCATACCAAAAGTTAGCATCAAACTTATTTTAATCACTTTCATTTGTAAAAAAAGAATTAAAATTGTGACTCTATCTTTGAATTAGTCCTCTAATACAAACTATGCATACATTTTTATAGTAAAAAAACAGTAATATATTTTTGTAAATGAAATTACTAATGTTCCCAAAGAAAAGTGATTTTTTTGCATTAAATGACTCCGAAAGAGTTGATATGTTGCTAAACAAACAAACCCAATTGAAACCCAACTGAGTATTTGCATGGAATGAAATGAAAATGTCTGTCACCAAAATATGAGTGTAATTGTTTCTATAAGAATTGGCTCTAATCCTGTCATTTTCAGTTATATAAAAATTGTTTAACTTTCAGTAATAATTTAAAAAAAAATATTTGCTTTATTATGGCTATTCTTTTCTTTTGCATAACAAAAAAAAACAAACACATCTATTATAGTTTTAAAAAATTCTTAACCCAACATTATATAACTTGCATGTCAACATCCTTATCAGATGTTAGTGACAACAGCTGAAGTTTTTTACAAGTTAAGAATTAATATAACAAAAACTTTATTTGCAGATTTTTATAGTTATTTTTGTGTCCACAATGTATAAAACAACCTAAATGAGATCCATTCAGAATTTTCTATTTTCAAACAAAAAAAGAAATTCTTTAATGTCACATGAGCTTCATTGTCTGTTTAGAATTTCACTGTGAACTCATTAACACTAAATTATTCTGTTATATATTACTATTCAAATAATTTTTTTTGTTTTTTGTTAAAGTTATTTAAGAAAAATTACAACAAATTTAATTTTCATTCTTTTTATTTTTATCACCAGTAAAAATTTTGAATAATAAAAGTTTGGTAAAGAAACTTCTTCTTCATGTGCCATCTCCTTTCAGGATGTAGGTGATCATCGACTTTCACTTGGCCTTTTCTCTTGTTGCTCTCAAAATTCTTCCACTTGATAACTCTCCCAAACCCTGCTCTGCCATTCATTTGTTCATATCTATCAAGTAGGTCTGCTTTCTTCTATCTCTCTTTCCCACATCTGTCCTGTGAGTATTAAATTCTTCAGGCCCTTCTTCCTCATTACATGTCCCAGGAACCTTATCTGTCTCTTCCTGATGTTAAAAATGAGTTTTCTCCTCATTTCTATCCTCTCCAACACCTTGTTAGTCCATGGTATCTTCAGCATCCTTCTGTAAAACCACATTTCTGCTTCATCCTTGAGGAGATTGTCCAACATTCACTGCTATACAGAAGGACAGGTATCACATAGCAATCCAGCACTCTTTTCTTTGTTTCTACTGAAATTTTCTTGTCTTTTAGTACTCTGGTTAGCTTTTGAAATGCATCCTTGACCATGCTAATGCATTTTTGGATCTCAACATTGCACTTTCCATCCTCTGTCAGCTTGCTTTCCAGGTATTTAAATTTCTTTTCTTGTTTCATTTTAGTGTCTCCAACCTGAAGTTGGCATTTTGGGGTCTTCTTTTTACTGATGACCCTACATTCAGTTTTCTAGAAGTTTATGCTTAGCCCTTTCTTCTGGCTTTCTCTTGCAACGTTCTGTTGGACGTCCTACATGCTCTTTTCCATGTCTACTATCATCTGTGTCATCTGCGTATGTTGAGATTGTGGCCACCAATGATGAATTCTGACAAGGGTTTTATTTCTGTCAGAATTGTTTCACCGTATAAGTTGAATAGATCCAGTGAGAAAGCACATTCTTGTCCTACGTCCCTTTCTATTTTTGTATACCTGCTGAATTCACTTCCTATCTGTATGCAAGCTGTTTGCTGTCAATATACATTCTTGATTATTTTAATGTCTTTTCTGAAAATGTTGAGGTTGTCGAGCATCTCTATCAAATCTTTGTGCCATACTTTGTCAAATGCCTTTATGTAGTCTAGTATAAAATTATTTAGAAGAATTGTTAACGAAGAAGACAGATTTTAGAATTTTCTTGTAGATAACATGGATTCCATTTTGATTGCAAGATGAATTGTTTATTGGTTCTCATTTATCTGTCTCAACTAGTTTTGAATAAAAATGTTCTCTGGTATTTGGGGATATACAAAAATTAGAATTTAAGTTTGTTTTATGAATTTATAAAAATTTATCTTTTTTGTCTTGAGTTAATTTCAGTAAAATGACAGAGATAACTTCGGCCTTAACAGCTGAAATTTTCATAAATATCTTGAATTTGAAAATAGGGTTTTATTTACTTGAAAAATATTGCTAAGTGCTTTTAAGACACACAGGAATTTTGAAGAAATGGCAACAGTTCTTCTTGAATGAGGAAATAAAAATCATGCTAGTACTAGCCAAATCTTATATTTGTAAGATATATGTGCTAATGTATACTTACCATTAAATTGAATGCATCATTCATATTGATCTAAGTCAATTTTTAGTTTCATTTTTAAATATTTTCATAATTCTTATAAAGATTTCAAGAAGAACCATTTTAGCAAATTGTTTCCTTCTTCTACTACAAATTATCATCCAAGTAAGAAATTTTATTGGATTACAATTTACCAAATAAAACTAAAAATTAGTAAATTTTTAAGAAGTAGTGTAAAACTTTATAAAACAGATGAGAAAGCCATATGCCGTCATATGCTAAGTTTATACTTATCATTTAAGATGGTGGAAACATTAAAATTTACTTCATACTTAATATATTTATAACTATTGTTATAGAATGTTTCATAAATAGGCTTGCGGCCCGATCGATATAAATTAACTAAATCTTAATCTGAAATTTTCACTGTATAATGTTCAACCTGTATGATGACATTCATCCTTGAATTATATACATTGATAAGAATAGAGATTATGTTAAAAAATAAATATTTCTCATGTAAAACTGTCATCATTAGGCTACAGAATTACTGATTTACCTACATATTTACTTGCAATTTATTTAAGAAATTTTTAGATGTGTAATTATCATTATGTGTGTTGTGATATAATGGATCAGAATGAAAAAGTTGTGATGTAATGGATCAGAATGAAAAAGTTGTGATGTAATGGATCAGAATGAAAAAGTTGTGATATAATGGATCAGAATGAAAAAGTTGTGATATAATGGATCAGAATGAAAAAGTTGTGATGTAATGAATCAGAATGAAAAAGTTGTGATATAATGGATCAGAATGAAAAAGTTGTGATATAATGGATCAGAATGAAAAAGTTGTGATGTAATGAATCAGAATGAAAAAGTTGTGATATAATGGATCAGAATGAAAAAGTTGTGATATAATGGATCAGAATGAAAAAGTTGTGATGTAATGGATCAGAATGAAAAAGTTGTGATATAATGGATCAGAATGAAAAAGTTGTGATATAATGGATCAGAATGAAAAAGTTGTGATGTAATGAATCAGAATGAAAAAGTTGTGATATAATGGATCAGAATGAAAAAGTTGTGATGTAATGGATCAGATTGAAAAAGTTGTGGTATAATGGATCAGAATGAAAAAGTTGTGATGTAATGAATCAGAATGAAAAAGTTGTGATGTAATGGATCAGAATGAAAAAGTTGTGATGCAATGGATCAGAATGAAAACGTTGTGATGTAATGGATCAGAATGAAAAAGTTGTGATGTAATGGATCAGAATGAAAAAGTTGTGATGCAATGGATCAGAATGAAAAAGTTGTGGTATAATGGATCAGAATGAAAAAGTTGTGGTATAATGGATCAGAATGAAAAAGTTGTGGTATAATGGATCAGAATGAAAAAGTTGTGATGTAATGGATCAGAATGAAAAAGTTGTGATGCAATGGATCAGAATGAAAAAGTTGTGGTATAATGGATCAGAATGAAAAAGTTGTGGTATAATGGATCAGAATGAAAAAGTTGTGATGTAATGGATCAGAATGAAAAAGTTGTGATGTAATGGATCAGAATGAAAACGTTGTGATGTAATGGATCAGAATGAAAAAGTTGTGATGTAATGGATCAGAATGAAAAAGTTGTGATGCAATGGATCAGAATGAAAAAGTTGTGGTGTAATGGATCAGAATGAAAAAGTTGTGGTATAATGGATCAGAATGAAAAAGTTGTGGTATAATGGATCAGAATGAAAAAGTTGTGATGTAATGGATCAGAATGAAAAAGTTGTGATGCAATGGATCAGAATGAAAAAGTTGTGGTATAATGGATCAGAATGAAAAAGTTGTGGTATAATGGATCAGAATGAAAAAGTTGTGATGTAATGGATCAGAATGAAAACGTTGTGATGTAATGGATCAGAATGAAAAAGTTGTGATGTAATGGATCAGAATGAAAAAGTTGTGATGCAATGGATCAGAATGAAAAAGTTGTGGTATAATGGATCAGAATGAAAAAGTTGTGGTATAATGGATCAGAATGAAAAAGTTGTGGTATAATGGATCAGAATGAAAAAGTTGTGATGTAATGGATCAGAATGAAAAAGTTGTGATGCAATGGATCAGAATGAAAAAGTTGTGGTATAATGGATCAGAATGAAAAAGTTGTGGTATAATGGATCAGAATGAAAAAGTTGTGATGTAATGGATCAGAATGAAAAAGTTGTGGTATAATGGATCAGAATGAAAAAGTTGTGATGTAATGGATCAGAATGAAAAAGTTGTGATGCAATGGATCAGAATGAAAAAGTTGTGGTATAATGGATCAGAATGAAAAAGTTGTGGTATAATGGATCAGAATGAAAACGTTGTGATGTAATGGATCAGAATGAAAAAGTTGTGATATAATGGATCAGAATGAAAACGTTGTGATGTAATGGATCAGAATGAAAAAGTTGTGGTATAATGGATCAGAATGAAAAAGTTGTGATGTAATGGATCAGAATGAAAAAGTTGTGGTATAATGGATCAGAATGAAAAAGTTGTGATGTAATGGATCAGAATGAAAAAGTTGTGATATAATGGATCAGAATGAAAAAGTTGTGATGTAATGGATCAGAATGAAAAAGTTGTGATGTAATGGATCAGAATGAAAAAGTTGTGGTATAATGGATCAGAATGAAAAAGTTGTGGTATAATGGATCAGAATGAAAAAGTTGTGATGTAATGGATCAGAATGAAAAAGTTGTGGTATAATGGATCAGAATGAAAACGTTGTGATGTAATGGATCAGAATGAAAAAGTTGTGATGTAATGGATCAGAATGAAAAAGTTGTGATATAATGGATCAGAATGAAAAAGTTGTGATATAATGGATCAGAATGAAAACGTTGTGATGTAATGGATCAGAATGAAAAAGTTGTGGTATAATGGATCAGAATGAAAAAGTTGTGATGTAATGGATCAGAATGAAAAAGTTGTGATATAATGGATCAGAATGAAAACGTTGTGATGTAATGGATCAGAATGAAAAAGTTGTGATATAATGGATCAGAATGAAAACGTTGTGATGTAATGGATCAGAATGAAAAAGTTGTGGTATAATGGATCAGAATGAAAACGTTGTGATGTAATGGATCAGAATGAAAAAGTTGTGATATAATGGATCAGAATGAAAACGTTGTGATGTAATGGATCAGAATGAAAAAGTTGTGGTATAATGGATCAGAATGAAAAAGTTGTGATGTAATGGATCAGAATGAAAAAGTTGTGGTATAATGGATCAGAATGAAAAAGTTGTGATGTAATGGATCAGAATGAAAAAGTTGTGATATAATGGATCAGAATGAAAAAGTTGTGATGTAATGGATCAGAATGAAAAAGTTGTGGTATAATGGATCAGAATGAAAAAGTTGTGATGCAATGGATCAGAATGAAAAAGTTGTGGTATAATGGATCAGAATGAAAAAGTTGTGATGTAATGGATCAGAATGAAAAAGTTGTGATGTAATGGATCAGAATGAAAAAGTTGTGGTATAATGGATCAGAATGAAAAAGTTGTGATGTAATGGATCAGAATGAAAAAGTTGTGGTATAATGGATCAGAATGAAAACGTTGTGATGTAATGGATCAGAATGAAAAAGTTGTGATATAATGGATCAGAATGAAAACGTTGTGATGTAATGGATCAGAATGAAAAAGTTGTGGTATAATGGATCAGAATGAAAAAGTTGTGATGTAATGGATCAGAATGAAAAAGTTGTGGTATAATGGATCAGAATGAAAAAGTTGTGATGTAATGGATCAGAATGAAAAAGTTGTGATATAATGGATCAGAATGAAAAAGTTGTGATGTAATGGATCAGAATGAAAAAGTTGTGGTATAATGGATCAGAATGAAAAAGTTGTGATGCAATGGATCAGAATGAAAAAGTTGTGGTATAATGGATCAGAATGAAAAAGTTGTGATGTAATGGATCAGAATGAAAAAGTTGTGATGTAATGGATCAGACTGAAAAAGTTGTGATGTAATGGATCAGAATGAAAAAGTTGTGATATAATGGATCAGATTGAAAAAGTTGTGATGTAATGGATCAGAATGAAAAAGTTGTGATGTAATGGATCAGATTGAAAAAGTTGTGATATAATGGATCAGAATGAAAAAGTTGTGATGTAATGAATCAGAATGAAAAAGTTGTGATATAATGGATCAGAATGAAAAAGTTGTGATGTAATGGATCAGATTGAAAAAGTTGTGGTATAATGGATCAGAATGAAAAAGTTGTGGTATAATGGATCAGAATGAAAAAGTTGTGATGTAATGGATCAGAATGAAAAAGTTGTGATGTAATGGATCAGAATGAAAAAATCATGGAGCTGAGTTCGAATTCCAGTTGAATTTGTTGCACACATACCCTTGTGAAAGATATTAATCCATCTCTTCTTCCTCCAACTTTGGGTTGAATAGTATGACAGATTGGGTTCTATAGCCTTGGTTTGCAACCAGCCTACTGCATAAAGAAATGGCAACCACCTATGAGAAAATCAGCTTGCTTGATGTTTTATCCATAGTACCAACCCCTGTACTTTCCAACCTTCTTCAGCTCTCTGTTTAACAAAATTTCGAATTGAATCCTTTATTCAATTCACAGGGAGAAATTGTTTTCAATCTACTCCCTATGCCTAGAAGATATCTTGCATAAAAAATCATTAGTCATATTTACCTTTGTGTTGATTGTTCATCTTTTCCATTAAACCAGTGGATATGACTTTTCTACATGAATTGATCTCAGGATTGAACTCAGAAATCCCAAGAAACAATATATTTTCAACCAAAATTTTAATTCACTGTGAGGTTCCAGAACAACCCTGATTGAAAAGGCAATTTTAATGCGGGCTATCCAGTTCACAAGAAAATACAGCACAAATTTATAGCCACGTAGGTGTTTTGTCTCTTCTTTCCATTTGTAATGGCTGAGTGGGTGAAGGATTAGTTTGTAGGCACAGGTCTCTTTGATGTTGGCGCCATAGGACTGTGTGTATTTGACACTGTGCCTTTTGGGTATGACTGGTGTGGCTGACTGTCTGACTGACAGATGACTGCTTGCTTGAGTGGTGGATCAACTGACTCTCAGTGACCCTCTTGACTGACTGAATGCTGTGACCGGTCAGAGGACCTCCTTAAATATTGAATTCTGGTCTTGTGGGAGGATCCCAGAATGATTTTTTCTTTAGCTTTATAAAAAAACGTTTTTCAGACATATTTTGAATTTCTCAATTTGTCAACCAATCAGGATCCAGAGTATTACTTTCCACACTGACTTGTGAAAAAGAAAAGCTTTTAGCCGTTTGGATCCACTTTTGCGGAGGTGGGGGTGCAATTTTACTTTGGGTTTTTCTAAATGTTGCAGTCGTTTTAATTTGATTTTTGCAGGTGTGTGATTTATTTTGTGTTTTTGATGGATGATATAGGATTTGTATCCTATTCACTATGCTAGAAATCTCTTGGACAATCCAACAGTGTAATTTTAGACCCTGAAACCTAATGTTTATACTAGGGTAGCATAATTTTTCAGCATCCTTTCTCTCTTAATCGGGGTTTCCAAGGTAGTTGTCATTTCTATATTTGGTTTACTGAAGGTATTGTCAATGCTTAACATGTACACTGATTCTTCCAGTGTTGTTCACTGTCTATCATCTTCACTTTATTCCCAAAAGTTTAATAACCATACTTGACTAACCATGCATGATTTCAATGTCTTTCTTTGGATTATAGTTTTTCTTCTAACCTGACATTTGATCTCATTTGGATCTTTTCCAGTGTATACTTTATGAATAGAAGGCAAACTATGGCAATTTTTTTTTTTTTACTGTTTTCCTTAATCCTTCTGTCCTTACTTTTGAAAGCTGGGTTGGATAGTGTGGAAAAATCATATACTCTGGTTAAATGGAAGAAACAACACAAAGGCAAATAGACTAGAGAGTTGACTAATATGAATTATCTCCCCTAAGAATGGAAAGCAGGATGAGAAGAATCTGCTCCCATGGATTAAATAAGGGATTTGATTCAAAATTCAAAGAAGATTACCAAGTATGACAGATGAAGGCCACAGGGTACAACAGCTGAAATGTTTTAAAACAATCTACATGAGCATACGGATCTGAATATATACGAATTTAGTATAGGGTTATGCATATAAATTTGATTTGATAAAGTTACCTGATAATTATTTATATCTATTTTTGGAGAGTGAGCAACCATAGTTAAATGTAAATGAATGACAGAACTGCCCGACAAACAACTGACAAAGTTTGTAATAATAATCAATAAATAAGTTCGTAATAATAATAATACAAAAAAAATAAATAAGCAACAACAATGAAAAAAATAAATAAATATTAAAAAATAATAAATAAATAATAAATAAGCAACAACATAAAAAAGAAAAGAATAGGGCAAAAATAATATCAAGCATGACAAATAACAGTAATAAGACAAAATAACAGTAATGTATCGAAAATGTTCACAAACTAAGAATTGGGGTTGAGACACAAGAGCAAGTTTGGATAAGTGAACATAGCATTATTACTGAAGTCAGACCAGGACTGAGTCATATGAAACAGAGAATTAGACTTTTTTATTGGCTAGGAAGAGGTAGCGTAGGGGGATGATTAATGTTTCTTTGATTCGGCCTTATGCCAGACATAACCAAACTCCCTACAGCTTACAAGTTTTATGCGGAATTATCATCATCAGAATTATCAGAAGGTTGATTATCAGTTGAATGGAATGTGTGGAATGTGTGGAATAGTGTGGAATAGTGTATGAATAAAATATACATTTTCATGTTAAAATAGAAATTAATTAAAAGAAGAAATAACAAGAATTCATAGAAATTAATGTTCAGTGAGAAAGATAAGGGTATCAAGAGTTCGTACAAAATGTTCATAGTAGTAATTGTTGAAAGAGATAAAGGGAAAGAGGACAATGTCCAAGTCGCTTGAAGTTGTTGAAGTTACATTTTAGATGTTTTGTCTCACGGCTCTCATCTGACTCTCTGACTGACTGATGCGGATGAAGTCCTTTTATTGTAATCGAGATTTTTTTTGCACTTACTCGCAAAATCCTTTTTCTTGTTGCAAGTCACTCCCATTCTTCAAAAATCATTTTAACACCTACTTGCAAAATCTGGTTTTGACTTTTTCCTTAAGCAGATAGTCAAACTTTTTTCTGTTTGGGAAAAACTAGGATTGCACATGTCATTGCGAATTTTTGTAAAAGTGAAGAAGATTGATTTTAATTAATTTCTTATCTGCTACAAAGAAATCCCAGCATGCATTTGTGTATCTATAAAATGGATAGGGGAAAGTATTTTGCGGTCATTCCTAGTAGAGATTGGAACCAACAATTTCACATAATAAAGATGCATCATAACTATTACATAGTAACAAGTGTTTATTAACATGCTTCAAATAATTAATTAAGGTATTCACTTATTAACTTAAAAAGCCATTTGTATATAAGAACATGAACATCATTTTGTAAAGTAATAATAACTGATTTAGCTATTAGAATTTTTATAAAAGGAGAAATTATTTCCCAAAGAGAAAGACATTACTTGTAGTTTGTTAAGACTACTCTGGTTATAATGAAGATAGTTCATTAGGATTGCTGATTCTCAACAGTAATTTATGATAATAAGTTATAATTGAATAAAAAATATAACAAGAGATAAAAATGATATTATCAGCCTTTAATCTTTAAGCAAACTATTCTTTCTTCAACCACATGAGATTTCAAGGTGCTTATTTGTAGATTCTTTGAAAAAATAATCTTTCCACAAAAATGAAAAGTTAAGCATTGATAATAATTTGATTTTATTATCAAATATTTATTTAGATAATTTTCTAAATATTTTTACAGTTAAACTAAGCAGTTGGTTAGGCTTACAGTGAACAGGACCAGTAAAATTTAAATGTCAGTGTAATTCTTAGCATTTAGGTAGAACAGGTTAAAGGTAGAAAGCATGGATCAACTAACACATATTAGCCAATATTCACTAGGACCTGGGGAACAATTTTCATAGGTGCATGTAAGCAACTTTTGATCATCATCATCATCATTTATCCATCACACCCAGATGCTGCATAGGACAGCAACGTTTTGTTGCTGTTTCTGTAACAAACTGTTTTTTTACGGGGCAGGGTTGTTAGCCCAGCACCCAACCCCCAAACCTGAAGGACCGGTGGACCATTCTTGGTCCTTACATTTGCAGCACCTGGTATTCCCAAATGGTCACCCATTTAAGTACTGACCAGGCTCGATGTTGCTTAACTTCGGTGATCGGACGGGAACCGGTGTATTCAACACGATATAGCTGTAGACTGCAACTTTTGATAAAAATCATTAACGTACCCAGTCTTATAGCCAAGTCATATTTTCAGTAGTGAGCAAGATTCATTCTGAATTTCATTTGAAAGTGTTTGAATCTTTTTATATTAAGCCACCAAATCAATTTTTGTTGGTGACTTAAAGATAATTAGCCTGTAATTATTGTATTTTCTTTGATGTAGGAAAATAATAAATTGAAATATGAGATATTTTCTCACAGCCTCAATAAGTCTGCCAAAGAATATTATAAAAAGTCATTACCATAAATTCAAGCACTAAAATATTTCAATTAAGCACTATGGAAATTAAAGAATAAATGCAACAATCAGTAGAACTGGAAAGGTTTTCTTTATATGCAAATTATATGACTTGATTACAGAGGCTTATTAAGTTTAGTTTACTCTGACACAAGAGTAAATGAGAGGAAATTGAAGATAGAGAGATTTAGTTAAGCTAACCATTCATGTAAGTTGAGCTGGCTTATCTTCTGAATAAATTTGTATTTGAATTTCTGCACTTTGCCTGGACTTGAGTATTAACCATAGAAATTAGTTAGAAAACATAGTTATTTCACTCACCAAGTCTTTCCCAAACTAGATTTACTAAACATATTGTGAAAAAAATAGGACTGTTTTACAATATCTTTTCAAATATATATCTGCTTGCATAAAAACATGCATTCAAAATAACCACTTTTTATCTCAATTTGAACAACAGCCTCCTCTCCTGATTTGAAATAAACAATTAGTTTACTCAGTAGGCAAAAATTATATAATTTGATTATATATTTAATATTGTCTATTATTTGCTGGAAAGGGAGCTTCTCTGTTACATTTTTTGATAAATTTTACAGAATGAAAAAACAAAATATAAGTAACAAATGACACTGTTTACAAATTATAAGGAAATATTTTTTGTCAACCTAACAGAAATATTTCTTATATTAATGCTACATCTTAAATTGATGTTAAGTTTAGTTCTACTGTCTAAAGTAATGATTGTTTTCTGTTTAATGATAGGATTGAATTATTTCAGTTTTAAAGTGTAAAGACTTCATGCATCAACACATTATTTAGATATCTTTCAAATTGGTGATATATTTGATATAGGCAACATAAATGCAATCACATAAAAAACTTGTTTTTAGATCCCATAGATTGATTTAAATACAACCATAGACAATTTTAATTGAAATCAAAGCAGTGATATAAAAGTGAAAAGAGATTAAATCTGATTGGTTAAAAATGACTATTTAGTCTAATTGTTCATCTATTTAAACAATAAGAGGAATTTTATTTTTGGTCTAGAGACAAGTTGTGAAATTCTAATGTAGTATTCTTACACTCTCAAATAAGGTTAGTGAATTCTTTATTAAACTAATAGCAAAATTCTTCTCATATTATTAAAATTGTTTATTCTCACAGGATGACTAAAAATATTCAGCAAAATATACTTTTTAATGGTGAATTTCACAGATTAAAATTTAATAAGAATCTTAATTTATCATAATATCATAAGCAATAACACATTGTTCAATAGTAAATGAATCTATGTTTTTAATTTTAATTAGCTTGTAAATATTATTATAGTTTGAAATTTTATTTTATATTTAAAAACTGAAATTATATTATTTTATATTATATTAATAATTATAAAGTATAAAATTAGATTATAAAGTATAAAATTAGATTATAAAGTATAAAATTAGATTATAATGACCTTAAAATTTTTATTATTGAAAGATGAAATTTTCATACAATTTGTATTTTTTCTTTATGTGCAATAATAAAATTAGATTTTCATTGATTATATATATATATATATATATATATATATATATATATATACACTCCTGATCAAAAATTTAAGACCACTTAAAAATCTTTAAAAAGAAATTTTTTTTTACAGATAGATTTTAAACTCCTCCCACTTAAGGTTACCAATACGACAATCTAAAAGGTTATGGAAACAAAAAGCTACATTCCAAACATTTTATTCAGAAATTTACATTTTTATAAAATGAGGCGATTTATGCATGATCAAAATTATAAGACCAGGGGTATAAATTATTAGATCTATGGTAATTCCAATGTTTTTAGTTTAGTTAGAGATTAGCAATTACTGCGTAAAGGTGTTACCATGCCTAAAGCAAGCAAACTTACCAAAGTTGAGCGTTCATGAATTCTAGAATTTCATAAACAAGGTTTGTCACAGCGGGCGATCGCAGCTAAGGTAAATTGCAGTAAAACTGTGATTTGCAACTTTCTAAAGAACAGTGAGAATTATGGAAAAGCAAAATCCTCTGGTAGGCTCCAAAAATTTCTCCTGCATTGAGCAAGAGAATAAGACAGGTTGTTATGAAAGGGGGGGCTTTCTTCTAGTCAAATTAAGGCAGTCACGGATGCTGATTGCAGTCCCATAACCATCAGATGACACTTACAACAAAAAGGCATGGTAAATAAAAAGCGTAAACAAATTCCTCAGCTGATTCCATCTCACAAGGTGGACCGCTTAAAGTTTGGTTGTGAATACCAAACATGGGACATTGAGAAGTGGAAGAAAGTCCTATTTTCTGATGAGAAAAAATTCAATCTAGATGGTCCTGATGGCTTCCAACAATATTGGCATAACAAAACATGCCTCCTGAAATTTTCTCCACACGTCATAGTGGTGGAGGGTCCCTAATGGTATGGGGTGCCTTTTCTTACAGAGGAACGATGGAGCTCCAGGTGGTGCAGGGTTGTCAAACAGTGGCTGGTTATGTTAGCATGCTACATAAAGCATCATTGATGATGGAGGGCATCATTTGTGTGTGGATGGATGGTTATTCCAACAGAATAATGCTGCAATCCATGCTGCAAGACGGACCTTGACCTTTCTACAAGAAAATGGGGTTCATCTCTTGGGACATCCTGCATGCTCACCAGATTTGAACCCAAAAGAAAATGTTTGAGGATGGATGACAAGAGATGTTTATCAAAATGGCAAACAATATTCAACAAAAACTGAACTTCGTGAAGCCATCTTCAGAAGCTGGAGCAACATCCCCTGCACCTTAATGGAAACGCTTATTTTTAGCATGCCCGACAGAATTTTTGAAGTCATCAAAAGCAGTGGAGGTAGAACTCATTATTAAATTTGGTTGTTGAATGTTTTCATACACTTTTCATTCACTTTTTGTACAATTTTGTAGAATTTTTGTCTCTGGTCTTATAATTTTGATCATGTGTAAATCGCCTCATTTTATAAAAATGTAAATTTCTAAATAAAATGTTTGGAATGTAGCTTTTTGTTTCCATAACCTTTTAGATTGTAGTATTGGTAACCTTAAGTGGGAGGAGTTTGAAATCTATCCGTAAAAAAAATATTTCTTTTTAAAGATTTTTAAGTGGTCTTAAAATTTTGATCAGGAGTGTATATATCACTGCTAATATTAAAAATGTTGTGATATTTCTGTTATATCATAGCTATTCTATCATTTATCATATATATATATATATATATATATATATATATATATATATATATATATATATATATATATATATATATATATATATATATATATATATTAATTATAGGCTCAAGTATATTAACATTTCCAACTATTTTTTTCAACATGAAACATCATAATTTATAAAGACAGTATATCTTTTCAGTCAACTTTTTCTATTACATCCAAGTTAATGGTTTTGTTTACTTCTCAGAAATATCATCACCATTTTGACATCTACCAAACTTCCATTAGGTTAAATTAATGGGATAAATTTATTTTTAGAATTTAATAAAATCTAATATTATACATCTTAAGATTGAGTATAAGTTGTAAAATGTACCTTCTTATAAAAAAATGCCTTTTTGAAGTTATGGATAATTTACATAGACTTTTTATTTATATAAGATGCACATTTGTTAAAAAAACTGAATTTTCTTTTAATTTTTTTAAGAAAGTATGAAGTATATGATAAATAACCTGTTATATGGATGATGTTATATATAAAGCAAGAAGAGTTTTCAAGGAATATAAGCTTGGCGATACTTGACTTTAACACCTGCAGATTGAACAGTGTGTAAATTTACTTGTAATATATGAGATGTTGTATGGCTTCTGACTTTTAATTTTAGATTCAGTGGCTTCAATATCTTAGCATGAATATTGTCAACAAAATTGTAGACTGCTTCTAAATGTCAAAGAGTATGTCAATCCAAGTCTGCAATTACCTTTATTTCTTGGAATTTTAGGAACTTATGCATGTATAAACACTTCATTTATTTTGTCGAGGATCATGAATCAAAACAACTCTTGTCAAATTATTCTAATCAGATTACAATGCCAATGGTAAGAGAGTAATAAACTAGTGTGAAAACTAACTTGACACATAGCATTTATTAACTATGAAGGACTGAATACTCTTCTGTCATAGCAATCTATAAAAGTGAAATGTTCCGAGTTTGAATTCCAGCTGAATCCATTGCATTCACTTACGCGCAAATACCCTTGGGAAAGGTATTAATCCATCTCTTCCCTCCAGTTATTGGTTAAATAGCAGGACAGATTGGGTTCTATAGCCTTGGCTGGCAACCAGTCTACTGCAGAAAGCAATGGCAACCTACTGTGGGATAATCTTCTGCCCAGTCAGTCATGTCGCTTTCAAGACATGATCGCCCAAGCATGTTTCACATATGGCACTTAACTGACTGATTCCTTAAAGAGATTCTTTGATAAAAGTGAAGAAAAATTAGAAAGAACAGTTTTAAACTAATTATCATAGAACAAATCACTTTTCAAAATAGTGTCACTTATCCTGGTCTTTATAACCTGTGTCAAAATGAGTGTTTATAATGTACAATTTTATAAACATTCCTAAGAACAAAATTTCTTACACTGACACAAAATAAAATTTAATCACTTTGAAAGATAATGACAATTTTTATCTGGATACGGTATGTGTATGTTAGGGTATTGTAGACATTCTGCTCAAATTTTCAGTTTTTTACTATCTTGTTCACTATCTTTCTCTGAGCATTAGATGATGATGCATAATAAAGTTCAGTGTAACAAAAGATTTCAATGTGAACAGATATATTGATTTGAAGATGTAAATATGTCCTGTTTGTTCAATGAAAGCCATTTGAGAGGGGTGAGATTGTGGGCCATTGAGAAGTTAGATGTTGAATGTAACACACAAGCAGTGCTTCAGTGTTGGCAACAGTAGTCAAATGAACATTTCTTACACTTGTAGACCAGGTTCTGGATGGCCTTGTATTAAAGATGCTTACCATAATCAGTCTATTTTAAGGGCAGCAGTAGCAGACTGCACAGTATCAGCAGCACAGATCATAGTACATATGGTACCTAGAATTGTCAATAGAAACCATTAGGGCTCATTTACTTGCAGCAGAACTCTAGGTACACATATCTCTAGTCAAACATCCACTTATGCAACAATATTGTCATACTCATCTACAGTGGTATTGGAAGAGTTTCATCTAGGTATTGAATGGTGTTCTGTAGTGTTCAGGGATCATCATTCAGTGATACATTATGCTTATGCGTGCGTGTGTGCGTTAGACCTGACAAGAAATATTGAATAGTGCTATGTATATTCAGACCATTTCTTTTTCTATTCTGCTACAATTCCTGCAGTAGGAAGGTGATGCTCTAGCAGGATAATGCCCACTTACATGATTCCCATACAACTCACCATGGTCTGCAAGATGTTTGACAATTTTCTACAGCTGCACACCTGTTCCCCACTAAAAATTTATGAGGCAGGATGCAACAAGGCCTGATTTGTTAAATTCACCCACCTACAACTGTATTATATCAATAGGTAGAAGAAGTATGAAATAATAAATGCCAAGTGTGTATTCACAATTTGCAGAATTTTATTCATGCAAGAGTACAGCCCTGTTTCAATGCCCCAAAATGATATACATTTTAATAATATGGGATCTGAATACTGCAAATATGACCAATTTATTTAGAACATATCTATGTATTGATTTTTATATATAATCATTTACTTTCATCCAATCTGTACTACTTGTATGTTTCAGTAAATTGTAACAGATATTCAAAATGTAGCAATTTTATTTTCAGTTCGTTTATTTCTAATCATTGTTGCTTTTCAGTAAGATACTCAAATTCTTGAAATAATACAATTACTAAAATCTGTTTTGATTGGCTGTGAAACTAAAACATTATTCACAGTAATAAAACAATAATGATTAAAAAAAATTTCATTATAAGGAATTTAAATTTTTTGAATTCTTAAAGAATTTAAGTTAGAATAGAAATATGTTAATAAAAATATATTATATTTACAAACATGTTACATGAATTTATACAAAATGAATGAAAAATATGATAGGAATATGAGTTTCCAAAAATATATTTTACTGAAAATTCTTGAATAATTTATATTAACTGTAGACTACTATTCATGCAACTGTTGTTAGATCACTGCTATGTGAAATCACATTCACAACTAACAATGTGGAATTTTAGCAGCAAATGATCCTCAGAACTGTTCTTTCTGCTTTTGATATGATTGCAAATATTTTGCCTTCTTTTCTACTTGTTTTATCCTTCATGTTTCATCCACCATAAATGTTCATCTCTTTTGACATTCTAACATTATTCAAGCTTTTGTAGCTCACATGATCCTGGCATGTGTGATGGATTAGACATGAATATCAAAGCAGAAAATTCCTTGTTGTGTTAGTTAAAATAACAGAGGAGAGCAACAAAATGAATTTTTTAGTACAGTTCATTCAATGGTTAGCAATTGGCAATGATTATTTGGAAAAGTTTAAGTTGGTTTTCATTGTCAAGTAATTGAACTTAATCATCTCCCTCAAGAAAGAGACTGCTTGATGAACAAATAATTTTGACCTTGCAGATGGTCTCACCTATATAATAGGATTTTGCTTCAGATGTTGTCTTAGCAAAAAAGTAAATGAAAGTGCAAATTAAGCAGAGTAATATCATTATATTTTAGATTGGATACTCAAGAAAATCGTCATAGTTTTTATTTTCCCTTTTAGTTTTCTTAGTTAATTCATATTAGGCATATAGTGTGTCAATTCTCTATGCTAAAAATGTTTGTATGAAGTCTTAACCAATTTTTTCTGCTTTTTGATGCCCAAAATAAAGATTAGATGCTGAAATATATTTTAGAGTGCAATACAATATTTTGCTAAAAAAAACAAAACAAAAAACAACACTATACAAAATGTAAAGAATAGGAGGTTGAAATGTTCAAAATGGCTGGACAGTATCTAGGCAGCATTTTGAGGAATTCACGGATTTTCTAATTTGATTATTGTTAGTTGCAAATTTACTTTGAGTCCAACCCATATGCATTTATCACATTCGGGTTTTCTGTTTCCAGAATATGGATCACTTTTAATGAATTACAAGAACTTAAGACAAAGTGACTGCAGAAATGAAGAACTCATCAATATTTTTCAAAAACAGTCTTCAATAATCAAGTATTAGAAGCCATAACTTTGATTTATTCTATTTTCAAATTCTTTTCTAAACTACCAGAAGAAACATCCAATAATTGTTGTTTTTTACAAAAATCTTCAAGTTCAAACAATTTCGTAAAATACAAAACATTTAAAAAGTCATTTGTCTTTTCCAATTGGAATCCTTGCATGAATTTCAGCTAGCAGTAATTTCATTGAAGATTGTATCATTATTTTACTTCCATTATATGTTTACAGATATGATGCTGTCTAAAAACTAAGTGTAATTTACTTCTCAATGTCTGATCAAATTACTAGACATCAGAAGTTTTTTGGAATTGAACCTCCTCTTACATACAAGCATATTAGCTTCAAACATAAATAGCAACACCCCATGTTTTGTACTAACCTTCTCAATTAAACATATTTATTTGCTAACCATGCTGTCTACACAGTAACATTAGCTGTTATAATGTACAAGCTTAACACATCACTCAATAGGTCCCAGGCTTGACATATAGATGGCACCACTAATAAAAAATCTATAAGATTTTTATGAAGTACTAACCTTCAAATGGCATGTGACAAAATTATTAGTTTACAAACTACCGCTATTTAAGTGAAGCTACTGTTGCAAATTTGCAAAAATCTGAATTTCCTATGTTGATAAAGCATTGCTTTCTAATGAAAAAAATACTGTTCAAGCAAAGCAATGACTTGATAAGTGTTATTTGGACTCTGCTCTATTGTTGACAATGGTTAAGAGGTGGTATGCTGACTTTAAATATAGTCGTACAGTCACCAGTGATGCTGAATGCTCAGGTTACCCAAAATCTGCAGTTGACCCAGAAAACACTAAAGAAATCTACAAGCTTGTTTTGTCCAATCATAAGAAGAGTTGAACATATCAGAAGACAGTGTATTCACCATTTTGCATGAACATTTGTCAATGGGAAAGCTGTGTTCAAAGTGGGTTCCGTGTTTGCTCACGGTCAATCAAAAACAATATGTCGATAATTCAGAGCATTGTTTGCAACTGTTTCAATGTAACAAGAAGAAGTTTCTGTGTAGATATGTGACAATGGATGAAACATAGATCCACAACTTCACTCCAGAGTCAGATCAGTGATCAGCTGAGTGGATAGCAGCAAGTGAAAGCCGTTCAAAGTGACCAAAGACACAAACATTAGCAGGCAAGGTTTTGGCCTCTGTATTTTGAGATGTGCAAGGTATTTTGTTTATTGATTACCTTGAGAAAGAAAGGAACATCAATAGCAAATATTATATAGCATTGAAGAAAGAAACCACCAAAAAACGACCACAAATGAAGAAGAAAAAATAATCTTTTACTAAGACAATGCACCGTGTCACAAGTCGATCACAACGATGGCAAAACTATATGAATTGTACTTTGAATTGCTTCAGCATCCACCTATTCTCCAGATCTGGCTCCCAGCAACTACTGGCTGTTTGAAAACCTCAAAAGAATGCTCCAAGAAAAGAGATTTGGCTCCAATGAAAAAGTGATATTGGAAACTGAGGCATATTTTGAGGTCAAAGACAAATCGTTCTATAAAAAGGCATTGAAATATTAGAGAAGCATTGGAATCAGTGTGTCACCCTAGAAGGAGATTATGTTGATAAATAAAGTCACATTTTGCATAAAAGTTGTTTTATTAGTTAGGCTCAGAATTTATTGAGTGATGTGTTATAACTAACATTTTACTCATTATAATTCAATGTTAATATTTTATTCATTATAATTGCATGTTAAATATGCATAAATAAATCCTTTTATAAATGTTGTGCCATCAAATTTGTCAAGCTATAAATGTTGAAGAAATTGTAAATAAGTGTCTACCACTGTTAAGATTTACTTCAGACGAGAAGTGAGAAGAAAGACTAAACATCAATTGTAAAATTGATGCATGATTGTTACCAAAAGAAACATCCCAACATGCAAATTACAAATTGAAGATATTTTCTATTTGTTTCAATTTTCTGGAAATCATACTTATACATTCTAGAAATTCTTGGGTGCTGGTACATCAAGACATCATGTAGCACTTTCATAGGTTCTTCCATTCTTTCAGGCTTTTCTTCAATAAACCTTTTTGTTCATTGATTGCAATGTGTTTTAGGTTTCTATTATTTTTACTTTTATCATTGATATCATCTTTCCAATTAATGACATTTTATTTACACCATCTTCCCACATTTTTTTTCCATCTTTATACACTCTGAAAAAAACACTTTTTTGCCAATCTTAAAACATTTAGCATCTTTTTTGTTATCTCTTCTTATTCTTTCTTGACTTGGAAAAAATTTTTTCAAATACCTATTTATTTTTTCTTATGAAAATTAATTCTGCTGGCAACTTACCTGACAGCATACTGGGATTTGGCATTATTTGATAAACTGTCAAGAATTTTTTAGTGCTTATTCATTTGCTTTTTCATGACTAGCTTTTTCAAAGCTCTCTTGAAATTACACACAAAACATTCAGTTTGTTTTTTTGACCTTGGGTTATATAACAAGGTAGTAATATGTTCAATGGAGAACTATTTTACAAAAATCTTTGAATTTGTGAGCAGTGAATTGTGTACTATTATCTGAGACTATGGTATCTGGAATGCCATATATTGCAAACAGTTCATGTAATAAATTCACTGTCACCAAAGAAGTTGGATCTTTTGCACTTAGAACTGTCAGATCACTTAGTAAAGCTATCTACTACCGGAAGATAATGTGTTTTATTTATTGGACCTTCAAAATCTATATATAACGCCTTGACTACAGCATATCTGTCTTTGGCCAAGGTTGTATTTTCAGGGTAGGCAATTTTGCTGCCAGGGCACAACTTCTGCAAGATTTTACTACTTTTTCAATGTCTTGATCCATTTTAATCCACTATACATAACTTCTTATAAGAAAATGAATCCTTAAAATTCCTGTATGTCCACTCTGAAAATCATCTAAGAATTGCTTTTGTAATATGTATGAACATTCATCTTCAATCTGTATTTGAACCTTTATGCACATGTAAAATATGCTTCAGACATATCCAGTTTTGACAAAATTTTCCAGCATTTAACTTTGCAAAAATTTCCTTTGGACTTAGTAATAGGTAGTTATGGGGTGCTGAACACTTGTTTAATCCTGTCAAAAACTCAGCATAAATATAAATTTTATCATTTTTTATTGTATAAACGGCTGGTGCTTACCATTTTGAATGGTTTATCTTTTCAATTCTATTTTTTCAAGATTTACAGTGTGACTTTACATGTCCTACTTTACCACATTTGTAGCATTTCAAATTCTTAAAGGGACAGTCATCTTTAAGGTGTAAACTTCCATATCTGAAGCATGAATTCATTTTCCTTTTTTGTATATCTTTTTTGTTTGTACGTATACACATTCTTTTCTCTGAATTTTTTTGGCAACGTGTCTTAGATTTAAGATTCTCTGAAATTTGTCTGATATTTCTATTTTGTTGTTGTTTCTGCAGTTCAAACACATGCTAAAATTGCTGTTGTTGTTGAATTTGTACCAGAGAAGTCAACATTTCCTTTGAGGAATATTTTTTCTCTCTCTTTTTTTTCTACACACAAAAAAAAAATAAACATATTTCAAATTTTCATTGTCACTGGTATCCTGTGCTCTGGAGCAACAAGTATTTTTTCCCTACTTGTGATATATATTTTTCTTCTTCTATGTGCCCTGTCCTTTCACAACATAGGCGATTATGGCTTTCCACGTCTCCCTATCCCTAGTGGCTCTTAGAACACCTTCTCTTGTGACACCATGCAACCCTCGTTCCATCATCTACCTGATTAGGTCCTTCAAATATGTTATTCGTTGTTTTCCCCGTCTCTTTTTCCCTCTATCTGGCCTGTTAGTATCAGGTTCTCCAAGCCCTCTTTCTGCATTGCATGTCCCAGAAACTTTAGCTGTCTCTTCCTGATGCTCAGTCTTAAATTCCTTTTTGTTTCCATCATTTTCAAAACCTCATCATTGCTCACATGCTTGATTCATGATATTTGCAGCATCCTTCTGTAGAACCACATTTCAGTTGCTTCAAGTTGTTCCTTCATCTTTGATGAAATTTTCCAACATTCACTGCCATATTGAAGAACCAACATCACATAGCAATCCAGCAATTCACCATGCCAATTCACCTTCGGTGTCGCACATTCCGTCCTCCGTCTGAACACTTCCCAGATATTTAAATTTTTGTACCTGCTTGATTTTAGTATCCTTGATCTGTATTTGGCATATTGGCCTGCCATTTTTACTGATGACCATGCATTTGGTTTTCTTGCAGTTTATTTGTAGTCATTTCTTGTCACTCTTTTCAGCTACATTCTGTAGGAGGTCTTGTAGTTTCCTTTCCGTGTCTGCTATCAGCACTGTATCATCTGTGTACCTTAGGTTGTTTAAACTGTGGCTTTTGATGATGAATCCAGGTATAAATTCTAGGGTTCTCAAAATATTATTGCTATACAAGTTGAATAGATCCAGTGAAAAGACACATCCTTGTCTTACGTTCCTTTCTATCTTTGCATATCTGCTGAATTTGTTACCTGTCCATATACAAGTGGTTTGCTGCCAGTAAAGAATGAGTATAACCATGAGTGCATATTCATGGTTATACTCATTACAAGTTTCAAATGTCCTCATAATTCCAGTCATAACTTGTATGAGTTTTGTTTTCGTCATTCTTGTTATAAATCATATGAGTTTCAATCTTCATCGTCAATGTTATAACTCAGTTTCTATTGGTTATGATATTAAGTCTTGCTTAGGCACTCGGCTGTGCTGTCTGTAAGAAATACTCTGAAGACTGACTCTGAAATTTTTTTTTCCTTAGATGACTTAGTATGAATTTTGATTCCTCATTGCTACTGTTATAACTTGAAGTCTTGCTAAGGCATTCGGCTGTGCTGTCTGTAAGAAATACTCTGAAGACTGACTCCGAAATTCTTTTTTTTTCCTTAGGCAACTTAGTATGAATTTTAATTCCTCATTGCTACTGTTATAACTTGAAGTCTTGCTAAGGCACTCGGCTGTGCTGTCTGTAAGAAATACTCTGAAGACTGACTCCGAAATTTTTTTTTCCTTAGACGACTTAGTATGAATTTTGATTCCTCATTGCTACTGTTATAACTTGAAGTCTTGCTTAGGCACTCGGCTGTGATGTCTGTAAGAAATACTCTGAAGACTGATTTCAATGGAATTTTTCAGATGCACTGGAGTTCTTTAATATAACATCTAGACTAGATTATTAGTGTCAACAAGGGTGTGTTATTTATGCCATAAAAGAAAATCAAATAAGTACAACTATTTAAATATCTGTGAAATATTTTAACAGAAGATAGAAAATGTGACACTGAAATCAGAAGGTATATAGTGAAAGATGCCAATCAAAACCTAACAAAGTATTAAAAAAGAGAAAAGAATTGTTAGAAACAAGAACTGTTATATGATATCAGTCTTCCTATTAAGTAGTGAATGCTGGATAATCTCTTCACAGATGAAGAAGAGACTTGAGGCAACAAAAGTGTGTTGCTACAAAAGGGTGTTGAAAAAACCATGGATTAAACATGTAAGCAACGATAAAGTTTTAGAGAAAATGGAAACATAAAGGCCAAATATGATTAACATCAGAAAGAGATAGCTGAAATTTCTTAGGTACATAATGAGGAAAGTGGACTTGAAAAATTTGTTACTCTCAGCAGATTGAAGGCAAGAAGGAAACAATGTATATCCTACCAAGTAAGCTTAAGTAAATGAATGGCAGAGCAAAGTTTAGGAGATATTATAAAAAGTTAAAATTTATTAAGATCTCCAAAGGACAGGAAATTGTGGAGAGCCATGATCACCAATGTCCTGAAGGGACACAGCATATAGAAGAAGAAAATGTATGAATGAACAACATGAGGCATTTTTGTGTTACTCATCTGATGGGTAGAAATTTGCTCTTAGGGTATTGTTTATGCAAATTGGATATTGAAATGGTTAAATGATGACTATCATTGTTGTCTAAGAAATGCCTGTGAATTGGTGATAGAGCTAATTCAGAAAAGGTCATGGCACCTGAAGGATAATAATTTCTCTATCATTGAAATTCAAATGCAAATAGTCAATAGAAATATCTTCACCTTTTGTTCACAAGTCTTCAAGAAGCAAACAAAATGTCAATAACCTTAAGAATTGTTGTCCATTGGTAGTCAGAAGAAATTATTTTTTTAAAAAAGGAACAAAGAATAAGCAGCTTTGCTCACAAACAAAATTGTCTTTATGAAAATAACAACAATAAGAAGAATAAAAACAACAAAAATGCATTCAACTAATCTAAAGTTATATAATAAATGGAACTTTGTCTGTGTGTGTGTGTGTGTGCGCGCGCGTGCGTGCGTGTGTGTGTGTGTGTGTGTGTGCGCGCATGCGTGCGTGTGTGTGTGTGTGTGCGCGTGCGTGTGTGTGTGTGTGTGTGTGCGCGCGCGTGCGTGCGTGTGTGTGTGTGTGTGTGTGTGCGCGCGCGTGCGTGTGTGCGTGTGTGTGTGTGTGTGTGTGTGTGTGTGTGTGTGTGTCCGTTACCTATAGACTCCAAAACGGCTGAACCGATTTTCTTGAAAATTTACACAATTGTACTATAAGCATCTGCAAGTGCTCTTAGCTAGGTTTTTTGTTGAGGTACCCCCGATAAATATCAAAAATCAATAATCAAAAAAATCGGGTTATAGAAGGAGTGGTTTGATTTTAATCAAATTTGATACGCTTCATAGACAAAGAAGTAAGAAACGATATTCAGAAGTTTTAAAGTTGCGTTTCTTACAATAGTGCAGAAAATCGATAATATATATATATATATATATATATATATATATATATATATATAAAAGGCAAGATGTTTGTGTGTGTGTGTGTGCCTGTTTATCTGCCTGTATGTCTGTACTTTTTTCAGCCCTTTTATTTTAGTTTTTGCTTTGGATTTGGCTCTAAGTAGGTATAATTGTAGTTCTTAGTCTCAGCCATGATACCATTTACTCAGAGGATTTATTTAACCTTCAAAGTTCAGTTTACGACGAAAAAAAACTTATTTGATATCGATACTAAGAAATCAAAATTTGACTTACATCCAGTCATTTTTCTTTCAGTCTACAGTTTTGCTTTAACTGGAAACAACTATTGCTTTTTAGTCTTTCGTGCCAATGTCCAAAGAGTCTGAGCTCCAGGATCATGGATTAGTTTTAAAGCTTTCATTACACCCGGGCAACACCGGGCTATACTGCTAGTCTTTCATAAATAAGAACAAAATAATTTCCTCAATCCCCATCAAAGATATATTTACTCTACACATTCTTTCCCACAATCAATTACTTTCCTTCAAACAAAAATAATTGTAACTCTTTTCTTCTTCAACTGTAATAGAAATAAAACTAGAAACCATGCAAACATGCCAACTTCTTAAAAAATACATTTAGAATATAAAACTAAAAATCACAAAGAAATCGAAGATATCTGAAAAAGGAAGAACTTAAATCTGTATTTTCACTCACTTTTTGTTTCTTTTACCCTAGCCACAATTGTTCAGAAAAAAGATGTGGAAACTGAAGGCTCAGAAAAAAGATGAACCTTTTTTTCAGAGAAAAGAAATTTCAACATAAAACATTTTGAAAGACTTGTCCTGCAGTGAATAAACTGACTTAACATTTTCATTTTAAAGAGGTAACACAAAGTATAAACTCCCAGTAGTATAAGTATACTCTGGACGAGTCCATCTTTATTAAAAGGGAGAACCCCACAACATTTAGCATATCTGTATAAGGAAGAGTTAGTTTGTTGATGACTCATTTTGCTAAGTTTGAAAGGCTCAGAATCAGATCACTTTAATGTATACAGACTCAGTTTTCTATTAGATTTATCACGGAATTTGAATTTCATATCACCCACATGGTCATGATGAATAAGATTACATATATCTCTGTGAGTTTCTTATATATCTCAGCTTTACATCATCCCACTGTTTTTAGCTTTGTGACAGTAGCCTGGCAATGAATTCATCTGAGGTAGTCATGATTTATGAGGTGTCTAATATGTATTAATATATAACAGAGGCCAAAATTAGCAGCTTATGTCTGGGTACATAGGAAAATTTGATACTTCCTGATCATATCATCCGGATAAACAGACTTTTGTGCATTAGTCTTCAACTAAGAAAATATTGGTCAGAAATACAGACCAGTGTAGAGGCAGATGATAAGACTTGGTTTCAACAGTAAAGAGTAAGGTTGAAGTATGCTTCTTTTATCCAAGTACTGATCCATTTTTATTCTCTCAATTAGTTTAGATAATCTACATAACTTAAAGAAAATTTCTGCTATTTAATTTTCTTTTAAGAGTTCTTTGTTTATTCAAGAGGTCTATTAGCAATATGTTCTCAGGATTGCTCTATATATATTTTGCCTATTATAAAGATCTGTGTTTCTTGGTCAGAGGTTGATGAAAAGGAAATTCTGAAGAATTAATGTCATTGCATTTTTATCCATAGAAGAATTTTCATGAGTCTTTTTAAAAACTACTTTCTATTATTTTCTTATTGATCTTTACCGATTACTGCACCGTTCAAAATATAAGACCCACTAGGTATATTTTGACGACAAAGTTTTAGGGAAAAAAGCTAATCATATGTGGAAGATTTTTATTGGACAAAAATTCAAACCAATATTTTAAAAATTAGTATATATTCTACTAAATAAAAACGAGTCCAAAACATCCAAATAAGAAAATACAATAAATTTAAAACAAATAAGGTTTACTGTTACTTAGTTTGGTTCAAAACTTACAAAGTCCTGATTGCTTTCACTATCATTTACAAAGAAATTAGACATTTTATTAAATCTAATATTATGATTGTTATCCTTGATATCATCAACTGTGTTACTGACGCCACATTTCTTAAGACTTTATATCATTCCTTATTTTCCTCAAAAATCTTTCATCGACATGCATGCCTGAGCAAATATCAGTCTTTTCTTTTGTCCAGTCGAAGTTGGAAAAAAATCTTCTGGTTGCATTCAATAATTCAATTCCTCCTTCATTAAAGTCTTTCTTAATAGAAACATTAAATGGTTGCATTTGATTTGTTAAATGAATGAATATAACAGTCTGTTATGTTTTTAACTCATTTTCCTTTATTTTCCAATGAGCTCTAAATGAATTCCAGATGAATTGAGATTTATTTATACCTTTGGTGTATAGGAGATAAATATATTTTGACATCAAATTTTGGAGTAAAAAGTGTCTTATTAAAAATTATGGTCTTATCTAATATTCATATATTATATTTAAGGATATTGTTGCAATCATTCTTGATTGTGAGCTGGTTTAGCAAATAATAATATTTGTTGTTCAGCTAATACAACTATCAGGACATGAAACTAAATGATTAAAGCTAGTTTTTGTTTATGTAGTCTCTTGTAGTAAGCCCTTTTCAAAATATATCTATCCAAAAATAGCTGCTCTACTAATTATCGTCACATAGGATAAGTTAAAGAGTGTTATAGATATCCTAATTTATTTTAGATTTAGGATTTTATAACTTTAACAAGGTACAATAGGATTTTATAACTTTAAGAAGGTACAATAGGATTTTATAACTTTAAGAAAGTACAATAGGATTTTATAACTTTAAGAAGGTGCAATACGATTTTATAACTTTAAGAATGTACAATAGGTTATAACTTTAAGAAAGTACAATAGGATTTTATAACTTTAAGAAGGTACAATAGGATTTTATAACTTTAAGAAGGTACAATAGGATTTTATAACTTTAAGAATGTACAATAGGATTTTATAACTTTAAGAAAGTACAATAGGATTTTATAACTTTTAAGAATGTACAATAGGATTTTATAACTTTAAGAAGGTACAATAGGATTTTATAACTTTAGAAGGTACAATAGGATTTTATAACTTTAGAGAAGGTACAATAGGATTATATAACTTTAAGAAGGTACAATAGGATTTTATAACTTTAAGAAGGTACAATAGGATTTTATAACTTTAAGAAGGTACAATAGGATTTTATAACTTTAAGAAGGTACAATAGGATTTTATAACTTTAAGAAGGTGATAAGTTTTATAACTTTAAGAAAGTACAATAGGATTTTATAACTTTAAGAAGGTACGATAGGATTTTATAACTTTAAGAAAGTACAATAGGATTTTATAACTTCAAGAAGGTACAATAGGATTTTATAACTAAGAAGGTACAATAGGATTTTATAACTTTAAGAAGGTACAATATGATTTTATTACTTTAAGAAGGTACAATATGATTTTATTAACTTTAAGAAGGTACAATGAAAGTTTTATAACTTTAAGAATGTACAATAGGATTTTATAACTTTAAGAAAGTACAATAGGATTTTCTAACTTTAAGAAAGTACAATAGGATTTTATAACTTTAAGAAGGTACAACAGGATTTTATAACTTTAAGAAGGTACAATAGGATTTTATAACTTTAAGAAGGTACAATAGGATTTTATAACTTTAAGAAAGTACAATAGGATTTTATAACTTTAAGAAGATTACATGGATAATATAACTTTAAGAAGGTACAATAGGATTTTATAACTTTAAGGGGGAAGGTACAATAGGATTTTATAACTTTAAGAAAGTACAATAAAATTTTATAACTTTAAGAAGGTACAATAGGATTTTATAACTTTAAGAAGGTACAATAGGATTTTATAACTTTAAGAAGGTACAATATGATTTTATTACTTTAAGAAGGTACAATATGATTTTATAACTTTAAGAAGGTACAATATGATTTTATTACTTTAGAATTGCAATATGATTTTATAACTTTAAGAAGGTACAATAGGATTTTATAACTTTAAGAATGTACAATAGGATTTTATAACTTTAAGAAAGTACAATAGGATTTTCTAACTTTAAGAAAGTACAATAGGATTTATAACTTTAAGAAGGTACAACTGGATTTTATAACTTTAAGAAGGTACAATAGGATTTTATAACTTTAAGAAGGTACAATAGGATTTTATAACTTTAAGAAGGTACAATAGGATTTTATAACTTTAAGTACAATAAGTTTTATAACTTTAAGAATGTACAATAGGATTTTATAACACAAGAAAAGTACAATATGATTTTATAACTTTAAGAAAGTACAATAGGATTTTATAACTTTAAGAAGGTACAACAGGATTTTATAACTTTAGGAAAATTTAATAGGATTTTATAACTTTAAGAAGGTACAATAGGATTTTATAACTTTAAGAAGGTACAATAGGATTTTATAACTTTTAAGAAGGTACAATAGGATTTTATAACTTTAAGAAAGTACAATAGGATTTTATAACTTTAAGAAGGTACAACAGGATTTTATAACTTTAAGAAGGTACAATAGGATTTTATAACTTTAAGAAGGTACAATAGGGATTTTATAACTTTAAGAAGGTACAATAGGATTTTATAACTTTAGAGGTACAATAGGATTTATAACTTTAAGAAAGTACAATAAGTTTATAACTTTAAGAAGGTACAATAGGATTTTATAACTTTAAGAAGGTACAATAGGATTTTATAACTAGAAGAAAGTACAATAAAATTTTATAACTTTAAGAAGGTACGATAGGATTTTATAACTTTAATAAGGTACAATAGCAGTCCTATCATGCATATATTTTATTAAAGTGTATATAATTCTACTCTTAACTCTTTCAATCACAAAATGCAAGTTGTCTTTTTAAATTGTATGTTTCCTCAAATTCTTTTGTTAATTATTGTTTTAAGAAAACATCAAAGTTATGATAAAAAACATTCATTGAAATTATTGGTAGAATTGAAAGCATTTGGAAACTATAGTAAGCAAAAACTATTTTTCAGTGAATTCTTTTCATTGATAAATTAGATAAATTTATGCAAGATACTTATTTCTGAGTTCAACAAGATATAAAGATACCTACACAGAATAAGACAAGTTACTCTGTTTCTCAAAGAAAAGTTGAGATAATTAAAGAGAGTAACTAAATGTTAAGCCTGGATATTCTAGTCTGTTAGATTTAAGAAAAAATTATGATAATGAGTATTTAAACCTGCAGAATATTTGTTTTTTGAGTCAGATACTTGTTTTGGAATTAGTGACAATGCTAAATCTGCTATCTGAATTGTTAAAATTTATCTACACAAGCATGATTATAGATCATAAGTCCTTTTAATCTTTTATGATGGAAAACATGAAATTCTATATTATGGTAATCATAATTTGGAATAAGATGCTTCAAATTATAATATATCAATATAAGTAATAGTGAAGGTTGTAGATGATTCTCATAGAAATGCAAATATCTTGGAGCTGCACATAGGTGAGCAAACAATGCCATTCATTTTTGGTCAACTATGAAATAATTGAAAAATGTCAGGTACAGCAAAAATAAAATATTGATCATCAGCTTGGTGCATAAAGTGAACCACAGTTTGAAATACCAGAAACATAAAAGATATTAGGCTAAGCCAATAAAAACTATCAGAACTGTAAAATTGAAACTCATCTATCTTTTCAAGAGGCAAATATTAATACTACATATAGTTTGTTTGATATAAGAAGAATCAATTCAAAAAGCTAACAATAACAGTGTAATGACATTAAGTAATTTTAAGCACTTGGTTGTTTTTTCTTATTATTTTAGTTGGCAGTGATCATTATCTCAAGAAATGATTATTCATTCAAGCCTTTGGGTAAAAGGAACAAAGCCAATTTGTTATAAAAATAATGGAACATTTCTTCATATTTTTCCATTTTTATATAACAGGTGAAGAAGCTCATCCCTTGTTCCCTGTTTAGGATATGGTTTCTGGCTTTCTCTTTTCCATTCTTTTTACCCTTACGTAGCCCCCTGTGCATCAGTGCCGTTATCGCCTTGCTTGGGGTGATATGATTAAAAAAAAATATATATACTAGCAGTATAGCCCGGCATTGCTCAGGTCTAATGAAAGCTTTACAACTAATCCATAGTCCTGGAGCTCAGACTCAGCCTAAAGAATATTTGTTAAAAATTGTGGATTTGTATAAAGGACATACAGACAGATAAACAGACACACACACAAACATCTTGCCTTTTATATATATATATATATATATATATATATATATATATTATTGATTTTGTGTACTATTGTAAGAACTGCAACTTTGAAACTTCTGAATATCGTTTCTTATGTTTTTGTCTATGAGTGTATCAAATTTTATTAAAATTGGACCACTCCTTCTATAACCCGATTTTTTCGATTATCGATTTTCAAGATTTATCGGGGGTACCACGCAGGCGCTTATAGTACAACTGTGTAAATTTTCAAGAAAATCGGTTCCGCCATTTCGGAGTCTATAGGTAACAAACACACACACACACACACACACACACACACACACACACACACACAGACAAAGTTCCATTTATAAATAAGTTTAGATTTAGATATATACTTTACTATTTACTAAGATTAGTTTTAACATGACACAAGACCAAATTCTATCCTACATTTCTTATTGATGAAACTCTTTGATAAATGAAATTGTTTTAATCATGCATATAAAATTGAAGAGGTTCATTTTCAGCAGAGTGAGAATTTTTATTTATGCCTTCTATTCTCCTTGGGATTCTTGACAAAATACAGCGAAGAATCTGTAATGTGATTGATACCGACTTGGCTGACTGCCTGCAGTCTCTCTCTCACCGGCGTGACATGGCTTCCCTGTGCCTCTTCTATAAATACTTTCATGGCTTCTGCTCTGATGAACTTAAATCACTGGTGCCCCCTAGATGTGAATTTGCACAAGATACTAGATTGGCAACTAGGTCCCACCCTTTTACAGTAAAACCGAGGAAATGTAACTGCAATTTCTATTCCAACAGCTTCTTTCCTCGCACTTCCCGCCTATGGAATTCCCTACCGCATGCTTGCTTCCCTGACGGCTACAACCTCCAGGAGTTTAAATGTAGGGTCAATAGACACCTCCTAACACACTAACTCACACCCACTCTCTCTAACTCTCTCCCTATGTACATCCGAAACAGCCAATAAAATATTTTGAGTGTAATTTTGAAAATATCTTTATTAGAAACCTGTGCGCATGACCCAAGAATTTTAAAACTTGTTCATTCAATAGATTGTTTTAAAGTGTTTTAACTTAAAAATCATATAAGTAAGTATTAATTAAGGGTAATTTTTATATTTTTGCAATTAAAATATTCAACAGCAATAATATATTAATATATAAAATGCAATATCTGTGTGTGCATTGTGCATAACACATAGAGTGTACAGATACCAGGAAGAAGGGAAAGTGCCAGATAGCCACACTTTTAACCCAAGGCAGAGCATACATAGATTCTGATTCTAAGCACATGTGCCAATTCACAAATGTATGTGTGTGCATTTATATATATATATATATGTATAAGTTTTTTTCTTCAAAAGAGAGCTTTTTGTGTGTAGAATTTGCCATATTGCTTAAAAATAAAGTCCTGATGATAAATGAACTTTTACTTATTGTTGAAAAGCTCCATTGAGTTTTTTAACAATGTAAATTAAAAGTTTATGCACATTGTTAACGTCATTCCTTAACGTTTGTCCAGTAGCTTATTTCCTTTGTTCCATTTAATCTTTATTAAAAAAAAAAAACTATTATGTAAGTTTTTGTAACTTTGTATAATATTTATGCATTACACCCTAATCTTTATTCGGTAAAAATTTAATTGCTAATCATGCATTACATTTTAAGTAAAACACATATTTATGTCTTTGTTGTTTCCGTCCCTTATATTATGGCTGCTACTATATATATATATATATTACTTAACAAAACCAAAATCAGTCAACAAATCTCCCACCCAGAATTTACAAAAACCTGGATAGAACAGACTACACCTAAGAAAAAAAAAAGAACAGAAAAGGAACATTCTTAAACTTGAAAGGTAGAGTGTTCTACTAGCCTACATAAGAGCATGTCACTTGAATTTCAAACCAAGATAATTTCAAACTAAGATAATCTAAAAATAAATATACCCTACCTGGATATTTCTGGCTTATATATATATATATATATATATATATATATATATATATTGTGGGAGAAATGTACAACAAAATGAGAAAAAGTGGTATGACCACACATACACACAAATAAGAGAGGCTATATATATATATATATATATATATATATATATATATATTGTCATCTGCAGACAGATCTGTTTCGCTGTATCACAGCTCATCAGTATGGTTAGACTCCGAGTGCTTTATATATATATATATATATATATATATATAATCTATCTGATTTCATTTAGATTCTTTTTATTTTTATTTCCATCACTTTTATTACTAAATATTCTACACTAATAAAAATTTCCAGGAATAGTGAAATGTTGTAAATCTTCCAGGAATAGTGAAATGTTCTAAAAGCCAGGGTGTAAGTTTTCTGTGGATCACCTTGCAATCAGGGTACTCTGAAAATAATTTTTAACTTAGTGAATTGCTTTTTCTTTGATGAAAGTAGCTTTCTTAATATCAAAATTTTGGTTCATATTGTTATGATGAACAAGTAATGTACTTGTAAAATTTCCCTTTTGTAATCTTTTTATAATCTTTCATTTACATTCCTTGAGGTTTCTCCTATCTATTTTTTTGACAATTATTACAGGTGACTGAGTAAATTTCTCCAGCTTTTAGCATATTGTTTTGTTTAGTATTGAATAAGTGTCTTCTTGTTTTAGATGTAGTAGTAACAAATTTTATTTTGTATTTAGATAAGTTCTTTTCAATTGTAGTTGTGATAAAGTTAGTTGGTAGAATAATGTTTTTTTTTACTCGTTGGTTTTGTCAGGAGCAGCTATTTTTCTATCTTGGAATATTTTATGAGCTTTTGTTATACATTGAATATAAAATAATTAGGGTACTGAAGAAGCTTGAAAGTGTTTTTAATGTATTTTTTCCTCTTCAAGTAAATATTGAAGGCTGCAAATTCTGAGTATTCTTAAGTATAATCCAATGATTATACCCAATTTTATGATGAGAATAGAAATTTATTAATTCATTTTCATTATTTGAGTTCTGGTAGACACCAAGTTTTAAGCTATTATTAACAGAGTTTAGCATGATATCTAGTAAAGCTAAAGAGTTGTATTCTCCCATTTTGTATATAAATTATATTTGACATTGTTTAGTTTATTTACAAGGTCAGTTAAATCAATATCACAAGGATATATTAATAGAGCATCATCACAATATCAAAAGTATATTGACTATTTGGGTAAAATATTTTGGAAGAGACCAGATTCAAGAAACTCTAAAAAGATACATGTCATCACTTCACTAAGATTACCATTAGTAATCCAAAATTAAAATTCCCAGCATCCCTTATTCGTGCATATATGCAGTCACAGCAATGTAACAAATTTAGTCCAATGAATCTCTAAAGGACAAAATGCATGACAGAAAAACATTTTTACACTTTATCATATATTTTTCCTCTGATATTCCTCTTTATATATATATATATATATATATATATATATATATATATATATATATAGTTATTAATTAATTGTACATTGCGAGACAGAAATTTCTATGTTTCAAGATAGATTCTCATCATCAGGCAATGTTGCTGTTGGTTGTGCAGATGATTTACATTTAAATGACAAAAACCTTCAGTTTGCTGTGTATGTATGTGGGAAGATATAAAAATTTCCATGTGTGTTTCTTTTGGCTAATCAGAGTGGGGATTCATTTTGGGATTTGGCCCCAAAGAATACATAGTAACCAACTTTTTGTCTTTTTTTCTTTTTTCCTCCCTCATCCTACTCATTTTCCTTGTTTCTTTTCCCTCCTTAATGGTCAAGATGTTAACCTGCCTCTCACCTGATCTTATTTCCATTCTTTCCCTTCAGTTTTATTACTTTTGATATTCTCATCCAGAGTACTCAAAATAAAAAAAACCTTGAGTCCTCTTCAACTGGAATTATATATATATATATATATATATATATAGGGTTTTTTAAGGAACACTGTTAATACTTAGGTAAATTTGATAGCATTAAAATTTACAAATATTTCAAATATAAAAAATAAATTGTTCTAATGTAATTATTTCCTGTTTTATTCTTAAAATAACTGTTAAAAATAATCTTTAGGTCTAAGGTTAAAAGTTATATCAGTTCACAAAAATTTTTTCCTGTTATTCATTTTTATGTGTATTTTTATATAAATGAATATTATTTCCTACTTGATCAATTAATATTCATAATTAATATTCAATTAATATTCATAATTAAACATCCATAGAAATTGACGTTATACAATTAATGAGTAAATGCTAATAATTATTTTAAAGACAAATAATGAGAATGAAAAAAAGCTAACAAAATATAGAAAATATTTGACTATTATTTTTATACCAAATGGATATTTTCTAAAATCAATTTTCAGCTGAGAGCAATGTTTGTTTTTTTATGAGGTTCTACGAACATTTTATATTCTGCTGAAGGTTTTACATATACTTACATAATATTTCTTTTTCAAATCACTTGATTGGTATTTTCCAGTGGTATTCCATAGCACAGAATATTGGATTTGAAAATGGTTTCAATGCCTTCCCACTATTGTACTGCTTCAGTGCCCACAGCTGGTTTTACATGCAACAGAGCAGATGTGCAGTGGCAGAGGAAGTGATTTTGAGTGATTCTCTCATTGTGTATTTGGAAATTTCCTAACACATTATCACAGAGCAGAAATCATCACTGGATGTCTATCATCCTTGTTACTAACATCAAATTCAAACCTAATATCATCCAACCCTTGTATTAGCTTCTGAAAATTTTGTCATTATTGATTACAGTCATGCAGAGCAATCTATAATTGAAGAACAAGCCGAGCATGATGAAAGTATGATCGAAGCATTGAGTTTAATGTTAAAAAAGAAGCATCATCTGCTATCAATTTTGTGAATTGGGATAAGTTTGCTACGTGGGCGAAAAATTCATCAAAGTGTACTGAAACCTGAATGACATATACTTACAATTCTTATTTTGTATATTTTATTTAAAAGAAAAAAATGAAGCAAATTCTACTCCACCAGCTCCTTTTCTCGCACTTCAGAATTCTATTCCATTTACTTGCTTTCCCGACAGCTACAATCTCCAAGCATTTAAATGTAAAGTCAATAGTCATCTACTATCTCACTAACCTCCATCCTCTCTCTCATGCTCCTTTCTCAGTCCACTCCACTCTCATCAATATTCTCATCCTTCTCTTACCCACTTCCCGACACCCCCTATAACCTGTCCCTCTTTCTCATAAGCTTCCTCCTATATGACCCCTTGCAAAACAGTGGCAGTAAAATAACTTGTTTGGGGCAATATGATTAAAAAAAAAAATGAAGGTAATATTTTATTATTTCAACCTAACTGACATTGAATGAGTATAAGATACTATTAAAAGCCTGTTAAAATTCATACTATACAAAGCTCATGAAGTATAATCTAATATAATGTCTGCCTGATCTAAAAGTAAGTTTTTTGTTTTGTTTTTTGTTTTTTGCTTACAGGCAGTTGTGGATCTATTTTGAAACTAATAAAAGTTTAGCTTGAGGGCTCCTAATCCCAGAGGGGCACATGAAGCAATTTTTTTAATGTGAATTTTTTAATAAATTCAAGTGCCTGTTATTAAAATAAGACCATTTTAGTTATACAATCATAAGCCAATAGGTTAAAGTAGCTAATTTTGGCCTTAAAATATGCTCTAGAAACCATTTTATATAGCCTCAAAAATCCCCTGTAATTGGTCAAATTTTAAATTTTTCTTGGGGTCTTAGAACATCAAAGTCCCCAGCTCTATGCGTTTGTTGACTTTACAAGAATCTATTCATAGCCTATATTTTGGCAGCTGGATCCTCAAATCTATTGTTACTGTTCAAACTTCAGGGCCCTAAAAATGTAGTATTTAAACTACCTGTCCTAATGAATTTTTCTCTGACTTTTGAATATTAACATCATCACTTTTAATACAAAGAATAATAATCAATTTTTATTCAAATAGTTTTGTCATTCATTCCAGTTTTATAAAACATTTCTCATGGAGTATGTTAGTTACAAAAACTGAGTTGATGAGTAAGAAATGAATGAATATTTCATTTAATTGCTAAGATTTCTTTCTTCAGCCATGCTTTCTAATATTAGCTGACAATAGATATATTCACTACAAAAATACTTAATGAGAAAGGATTCCTACTACAAATGGATACAACAAGGTATTTACAAAAGATAATAATGTTGATATCATAGTAGCAAAGATAATTAAACTGTTTTGTCAAATGCCAATACAAAGGGAAAAGTGATTCACTTTAAAATCTTTCTATACTTCTTCCTGAAGGAAATCTATTAATTGATAAAAAGATAAGAAAACAGTAGAATATATGTGCTATTAGCATTATGTTATAGTAGGTTATCCGTTATAGTGAAGTGTATGTGTGCTGAAACAGATTAGTTTGATTTGACCTTGTTAATAGATAGCCACTATAAAAGGGGGACAAGCTCAGTCTTTAGGGCACAGGCCGGTTATTAAGTAGATTGGTGAACAATGAAGAAGAAAGAGGTGAGAGAGAAAGCAAAAGGCAATAATAATATGATTGCTTGACATTTGTCAAGGGACGTATTAATTCTGCTTGTATTTTCTCACTGTGACCATCTTCTTAACTTGCCTTTATATTTCATTTTCTGGGGCTTCAAACAGGTCATTTGGGAATTCACACCTGGATATAATTCTGGGTTTCCCATTGGATGACAAACCAACATCTTCTAGAAAAGGGTTTGTAAAAGGAATTTGTTTTTTTTGTTTTTTTTTTTTTTTTTTTTGATAATTAAAGATTATTTGAATTTTTGTTTTTTATTAGATGTTTCCTAGTTTGCTATTGGCTGAAAAACATTTCACATTGAGGTGTGAAATTTTGCGAGTTTTGTGTGCAAAGTTTGTAATTTTTTTATTCTAACAAAATTAGTGAGTCAGATTTGAATTTTAAATTTAGAATTTGTTTTGTTCACTACAACGTTAAATCAATCTGCATGTTTTTAAAAGGCATTAATACATGAATAATTATTATTCAAACTTTCATAAAAATCACAAAGACTGTGTAATTTTCTTAACAATTACTGTTTAAATATTTTCATACTTTAATTTATTCAGAAAATGTATTTTTACATACATGAATACTTACATGTTGTAAAACATCTGCAGCTAATATTACTAATGCAAAATATATGGTTACCTGACATGCAGTTTTGTTAAAATTTTATTAAGTGCATGGAATTATTTAATGTTTCTTTTTTAAATACTATATTTTTAATTAATTTACAAATTATTTTTGCCTTCGGAAACTTTTAATACTGTAAAACTGATTTAAATATATGTAGATACAAGAAAAATTTATATCACAAAAATTATTTTATTTAAGAAAAATCTCTGCTGTATTTACTTTGAGTAGGTTGGAAAGAAAAGTAAAAATCTAAAAATCTTGGCAAAACAAATTGATTGGAATCTTATTTCCTCAGTCCTATTTTTTATTTATACATTTAAAGAAAAGAAATCATCTCATTTTAGATGAACACACCGATACTTTATGCTGAAAGAAAAACTGAAGTAAGCACTTAGCAAAAGTTGATTCTAAAAATTAAAAAAAAAATCTTTTCAGAAATATAAATTCATTTTTAGAAATTGAATAGGAATGTTTTATCTTTGATAAAAATGAAATCTGTCTGTATCAAGCTTTGATTAATGGAAAAAAGCAGAAAAAATATGATTAATAATTTTTATTTGGTCGTTTGTTTTTACCAAAATTACTTTTAAGTGTATTCGAATTGCTCCATATCAAAATAAGTATTTCCTCTGAGAGAGAGACATAAAGAGAAAGACAAGTCCTCACACTATGTTAAGTATAAGACAACAGTCTCACCAAGTTAGTTTTGCTGCTATAGTTTCCTGTGACACTTAAATTTTGCTTTACAGGAAATCAAAACTGTTTAAAATTTGATTTAAAATACAAAAATGGTGTTATTTAAAATCTTGTTACTGCGGTATAGAGGGTGCTATAGGTAAATTGTTACCATTTTATATTTTTAATTTTGCACATATGCCTTATTTGCTTTCTATTTCCTCGACTGTACAGTATAGTAGGGTCAGTTGAGTACCTTCAGGGAGAAAAAGAACACTATGACACAATTCACTCCAAAAAATTTTAAATGGCATGCTGTACTGATTGGAATTCATGCCAGAAGCTCGAATACAATGATTTCAGAATGTTTAGTTGTCAATCTGGGGACAATGAAGAAGAGGCTTTGCAAAGAGTTGGATGAGTCTGATGGTGATTATGAAGGTATGGCAACTCAGAAAACTCACTCTGATTGTTTCAAAAATAAAAGAACTCCCAAATTTCTTGCTGAAGGCCTCAGACTCCATGAAAACCTATATCAAATGCTTTGAGGAGGTAGTGCTGCTCTGGGTCATGAGAGTGGCTGCTGAAAGGCCCTATTCTGCACCATGCCACACAAGCAGGGGAATTTTGACACAAAAGTAACAGAAACCTTGTAACACCAAAGATGAACTGAAGAAAAAAATTATGGCAGAATTCACCAACTTAAACAAGGAGACCATTCAAAAGAATTGTAGCAGATTCCAAAGTCATCTGCAGTCTGTAGTTGAAGCTAATGGCAATTATAAATAAATTTACTTTTTAGTATTTCAAGATATTTTTGTGTAATTTTGGTAAATATATTTGTTAAAATGAGATGTCAGTGTTGTTTTCATTTATTTACAATTTATTGAAATACTGATTTGAGGAATTAGGTTGGCCCAAGGGGGAATGATCTAATATGACAGGTCTCTAATTTGTATTTAGATACATTGTATTTATTTGAAATTTTTCTAGTTGAATTGTTCACCTATATTGCACATGATCAATTATTGTATATAACTAGGTAACAATCAAATCTGTATTTTATATGAATTTTACCTTATAAAAACTGAAATGTAGTAGAAATGGGTCCCATATCATAGATTGTGGGGCATCATAAATTCGAGGAGAGGGTCATGCCCTCCTTGCATAAGCCCTGACTTTATTCATATTATTTCTCAAATAACTATTTACCTATAGTTTCCTTAATAATAGGACACCAAAAATAATAATGTAATAATTTTCTACACATGGAGTTTTTTCTCTGTTAAAATTAATTTTGTGGCTTCCCTGTGCCTCTTCTACAAGTACTTTCATGGCTACTGCTCCGATGAGTTTGGATCACTGGTGCCGCCTAAGCACGAATTTGCGCGGGATACTAGATTGGCAACTAGGTCCCACCCTTTTACAGTTAAACAAATAAGATGTAAGTTCTACTACAACAGCTTCTTTTCTCGTGCTTCCTGCCTGTGGAACTCCCTTCCACAAGTCTGCTTTCCCGACAGCTACAATCTCCAGGTGTTTAAATGTAGGGTCAATAGACACACTAACTCCCAATTATTCTCAGAACACTCTCATCTACCCAACTCTCATTCTCGGTATCCTTACCCACCTATCACCCACCCTCTGACATTTCCTATATTTAATCATCCTTTCTCCACTCTATGTAGCCCCCTGCGCAGTAGTGGCAGTGACATGCCTTGCTCGGGGTGAAACGCTTATAAAAAAAAAAAATGACATTATTATATATCAGTTGTTTTTTATGCATAACAAGTGTTATTTTTTTTAGATGTTAGAAATGTTTTACAAAAAAAAAACAAGCTTTCTCATATAAAGTTTATATGCAATACTATATAGAAAACATTGTTATTTTACAGATATTGAGAATTATGCATCAAGTGAACTCATTATACCCAACTAAATAGCTCCTCCATAAATTAGTTAGTAGTTTGGGTGTCTAATGTTAAGTGGTACTAATATCTAAATTTTATGTCATTGTTTCTAAACAAATATTTGCAGTGATAAAAACTACTGAGAATAAAATACTATCTTTTCAAATATTTTATATTTAATGGCATTAGTCATTGATATTAAATTTTGCATTTGTAACTGATAAAAACTCTTGTTTGTATCCATTATTTGAATTAGAATTATGAAGCATCAAAAAGTGTTATTCAAGGTCAATAAGAAATGGACAACTCATTCAAGCATATTACTTTAAATAATTGGATCAATAAGCAATTAGGTCAAAATTATAGCTCAAGTTTCAATCAGTGATGTTACAGCTCAAATCAAATATGGACTAAATGTGTTTGTTAATCATGCATGCAGTCACTCCAACTATCACTCAAAAGCCATATGCATGAATGCTGGAAGTTTTTCGCATGGGTACGATGAGTGAATTGCCTCCATTTTATATTTTTGATTTTGCACATATTCATTGTTTGTTTTTGATTTTGTTAACTGCACTTTATATTAGGGTCAGTTGGGCACCATCTGTGAGAAAAAGAGCACCAAAACACAATTAGCGCCAACAGAAATTTGGAAATAGTATCCTGTACTGCACCAGAAACTCCAATATGAAAATTTAAGAGTGTTTGGATGTCAATCTGAGGTCAGTGCAGAGAATTTAGAAAGAGTTGGATGAGTCTAATGGGGATTATGAAGGTGTTTGGCATGATCACTAGTGATGGCAATGTTACACCTCCAGTTGTAATCCCATGGGGCCTTATACTCAACACAAAGGCCTACATCAAGTTCCTTGACAAGGTGGTGCTGCCTTGGGTCAGACAATTTCTGTGACCAATGCACCACCTTACATCTGGCCACCTAACTCCTCATATTGCAACCCTCTTGATTATTATGTGTGGGGTGGAGTTGAGCAAGAGATCAAAAAACTTCTGGTAATGCCAAAGATTCACCAACTTAAACAAGGAGACCGTCCAGTAGAGTTGCAGGAGATTCAGAAGTCATCTGGTGGCCATGAGAGAAGCCAATGGCGATTTTTATTAAATAGATTTACTCTTTAGTATTTCAAGATATTTTTGCATAATTTTGGTAAATATATCTGTTAGAATAAGATGTCAGTGTTGTTTTCATTTTTGTGTCATTTAGACGACAATTTATCCATTGCATCGCATATTTCTATATCTGTGCTTATTTGGTTGCATTTTAACTCATTTTTCAGAAGAAACTGAGATGAAATAAGATTGATAAATCTTTTTATAATGTTTTGATAACTTTCTTTAAAGCTATTAAATAAGTTTAGTCGGAAAAAAGATAATTGATCCCAGTGAGGATTAAGCTCATTACTTTACCAAATTGCTAATCTTTATACTATGGCAAAAGAGGTTTTCATTGAAGTTTTTTTTTACTGTTGTTCAAGAGATATGAAAATTGACCCATTATTTAATATTTCTTCATATGCTATTCACTGTGACACACTCCTCTTGTGGTGACTACAGCCAGAACTCTACCATATTAATCTCTTGTGATGATCACAGCCAGGACTGTGCCATCATCCTAAAAGTTCCTGCCTATGAAATATAATTTCATGAAGACGAAGAATTGGAGATCAGATAGTGTCAGGTCAGAAGAATAGCAAAGAATGAGGACAAATTTCATAGCCACAGAAGTGGGCTTACCATTTATCTGACATAAAAGTTGTGTACTTGTCTTTCAAGATCAATGCACCTTTGCTGAGTGTACTATGTTGTGATAGTTTTCTATAATTTCAACAGCAATGATATATATCAAATCCTGCTTAATGTGACCAGGAAATCTATAAGCACCATGCAATTTTAATTTTAGAAGACTGTAAACAACACTTTGTCTATAGATTATATAGGTGTCTTTCTGGTTGATGGGGAACTATTGCTTGAACTATGCTCTAGTCCTTTGGTCAAAGTGATGAATCCACATCTCATCCTGTGTAAATAGTCAGGTAAAAAAGTTTTCCTGACGTATGACCCAATGTTAATGGAAACAATTAACTCTAGCTTCCTTCTGGAAAGGTCTAAGGAAACAAAGTATTTACTATACTGACAATTTCCAAATATGCACAGAACAAAGTATCATTTTTTTCCACTGACCAGGCCCATTGTTTGGGGAACTCTCCACTCTGAAGTGATTTGCCCCCTCCTCCACTTTGTGAAACTGATGTGAACTAATTTTAGCATGAAAATACATAATCATGAACACCTTGATCCAAACTTTACTACTTGAAGTACCCTGGCAACAAACCTGCCACAGTCCCTCAACTAATCTTGATTCTGTGTACCAGTTTTCAAATGATTATTATAGCAATTCCCTATAACAGTAGTTCCCAAACTTTTTGTTACTGGGCCACATTTTCAGAATGAAAATTTGATCATGCCTATTTAATAAAAAGTATATTTAGAAAGGATGTGCGTTGTGGTCCAGTGGATATCGGCTCGGAACGAGAAACCGGGGAGCCGAGTTCGAATTCTAGTTGAATCCATTGTATTCACTTACACGCAAATACCCTTGGGAAAGGTATTAATCCGTTTCTTCCTTCCAGTTATGGATTAAATAGCAGGACAGATTGGGTTCTATAGCCTTGGTTGGCAACCAGTCTACCGCAGAAAGCAATGGCAACCTACTGGGGGATAATCTTCTGCCCAATCAGTCATGTCTCTTTCGAGACATGATCGCCCAAGCGTGTATCACGTATGGCACTTAACTGACTGACTGATATTTAGAAATCTAGAACAAGGAACTGGTTAAAGGGAGATAACTGCAGATTCAAAGTCAACATTATCATTGACAACTGCCACATCCAGTTTATGGACCGTAGTTACAATACTCTTAATACTTGATATAAAGTAGAAATGTCACAAAGTAAAGATTGGTTAATAATTATTCATGACTATTTATACTCTGGGACTCATGCTGCAAATACAAGTAATCCATAATAGTATTCTAAATTTTGAAATCATATTTATTTTTGGCATATGGCATTTTGACATAGAAAAACTTTCTAAATATTCCACTTCACCTGCTATCCTCTTCCACCTCACCTATGAGGCACTGTTTTGAAACCTCTCCCTTATGATGGCAGTCTGTAATTGTTAAATAGTGTCACTATCAATGGCTGATTAAGGGTGGCCTGGTTCCACTGAAATCTAATCATGTCAGAAATGATGATACCAACACTTAGTAACACTTGATGATTATACATGTACTACTGTTATCTCCTCTAAAATTGTTTGTGGTATGTTGGCTTACAAAGGCAAGAATTTGACAACAGGTTTCTACTCAATTAGCACCATGGCCTGCACCTTACTGCACATTCACACCTGAATCACAGAAATATTTATTAATACAAGCCAATATAAGTGCATCCCATGTACTGATGCATGCTTCTACATGCGAAATTTCTTTACCTTATTCTCTGTTAAAAGTGGATCAGCTCATACATTTAATGACATCAACACAACAGTCTCTATAATTTATGTATAATAAAAACTTTATCAAAATGCAAGACTGTGGCTCTAGATATCTTAAAGGTATTCCCCATGGTTTTGAATGCTGGACTTCTATGCAAGCTCCAGGGCTACAGTGTCCCAGGATGAATATTTGCTTTAATCCAATCATTCTTATCAAATTGTGAAATGAAGAACATGTTGAACAGGCTCGCTTCCAGATTCTTTCGTATGAATGTGGAGAGAGGCTCTATACTAGGTCCTACACTGTTTCTCATCTTCATCAATAATCTCCTCAATGTCATCAGTTCCCAACTAGGAATTTATGCAGATGACACTACCATTTACTCCTGTCTTAATAGCAAATCCATTCGTATGAATGTGGAGAGAGGCTCTATACTAGGTCCTACACTGTTTCTCATCTTCATCAATAATCTCCTCAATGTCATCAGTTCCCAACTAGGAATTTATGCAGATGACACTACCATTTACTCCTGTCTTAATAGCAAATCCATCAGATCTAACAAAGTAAGCCTGGCAGTTGCTCTTGAAAAGCATTGTCAATCAGTGGTTAACTGGGGAAAGAAATGGCTTGTAAATTTCAATACCTCAAAAACAAAACTGATTTCATTTAACTACTACACAGACCCTTTTCTGCCTGCCATCAGTTATGGTTGATACTAGACTTCAGGAGAGAAACACACTATGTCAGAATCCATCATGCACTTTGACAAAACTATCATTCATCCAGGTACTGGATACTGTTGCCATATCTTGTCTAGTGCTCCTGCTATACATCTAACGATTCTTGATAAAATCCAAAGAAATATTTCTAATGCAACTGATCCTAACTAGGTATTGTGACTTCAGTCACTTTCTCACTAATGTGATTTGGCTTTTTGCTTTTTTTCTACAAATATTTTCATGTCAACTGCCCTGACAAGTTCTTTTCCTTGGTTCCCAGACGACATGAATTGAAGCATGCTTCTCAATTTGCATCTAGGTCCCACCATTTTTCTGTTGAAATAGGTAAATGCAACTGCTATTTTTATTTCAAAAGTTTCTTTTCTTAGACTTCCCACCTGAAGAATTCTCTTCAGTTTCTTTACATCCTTGATAACTACAATCTTCAAAAATTTAAATCCAATGTCAATTGCCAACTTCCGTCTTCTTGAATCCCATTCATCTTTTGTCCTTTTCATAATATCTTCCCTATCCTCAGTTTTCACTTTTATTTTCATTCCCTGTAACCTCACGGCATACACATATATATATATATATATATATATATATATATACTCCTATATACACACGGCAGTATCACTTTACTTCGGGTGAAAACATTAAAAAAAGAAAAAAAATTAATCAAGGTTTCTCTCTTTATATAATATACAATTGATGTATGTATTTATCTATCTTTTGATTTCTTGAATCATTTAATTTCAAAATGTGTAAATTACTTTTAATTTGTTGTTTTTGGGTTATCATTTGAAGTGACACGTGTTGAAAAACAAAAATTGTACACATGTTGAATTGGTTGTAAAGAATAGACAAACAAGTGAATGAACAAAGTGAGATATAAATTTTTATTTTTTTAGGAAACTTTTAGTATAAAGAGTGTTCCAGGATAGTTTTTTTTTTTTTTTGTAAATCTAGTGAATGTTCTTACAATAGTCCTGTAAAAAAGAAAGAAATGGATGTGGTTGAATTTACTTGTCAAGTATCGCCCAGTTCACACTCCACCCACGTCTATTGAACAGGTGAAGAGGCTCTTCCCTTGTTCCTTTTTTAGGATGTGGCTTCTGGCTTTCTCTTTTCGAATCTTTTCACTCTTTTCTTTCTTTTTTTTTTTTCAATTGGAGTAGATAGACTAAATTATCGCCCGGTTCACACTCCACCCACGTTTATTGAACAGGTGAAGAGGCTTATCCCTTGTTCCTTGTTTAGAATGTGGTTTCTGGCTTTCTCTTTTCCAATCTTTTCACTCTTTTCTTTCTTTTTTTTTTAATTGGAGTAGATAGACTAAATTATCGCCTGGTTCACACTCCACCCACGTCTATCGAACAGGTGAAGAGGCTCATCCCTTGTTCCCTGTTTAGGAAGTGCTTTCTGGCTTTCTCTTTTCCAAACTTTTCACTTTTACGTAGCCTCCTGCACTTCGGCGGCATTACCGCCTTGCTTGAGGTGATATGATTAAAAAAAAAAAAGAGTGTCTCTGGAGTTCAAGAAAGAGATATATATCCAGCCATATTCATGGTGATGAAAAGAAAAAAAAATCTCTTGAAATCTTTACTATGTATGCCCAAAAGATGAAAAGAGGTTGCTGCTGTTAGTAGGGTTTTCTACACATGCATGTCTAGCAAACCTGGGTGTAGCATCTGCTATAATTTTTTAAAACACTTCTGGATTTAAAAATTATGAAATATTTAGTTTTACAATACCAGCTAATAACTCGTATAAAGTAAGAAAATAATATTGCTTAATTTTAGTAATCAGGTAAGAAGTAGTGTTTAAACATGTTATGGCTGTAAGATGCAGCAGTTAATATACCTGTAGTTATTTCACAATTTCAATTTAATTAGTTAAAAATTTCTCAGAACTCAGAAGCCATACTATAAAAAAACCACCAGTACTTTGATAGTACTGTAAATTGTTGCATTCTTCAAGACAGTATAATTTAATAGTATTTCACTAACCAAAAATGCACTACACAGTGGTATTTTTACTATATTTTGGTAATAAACACATAAATATACAGAAAATAAATCCTTATGATATAGTCATATCTACAAAGAAATAAATAAATCCTTATAGTCATATATACAAAGAAATAAATCCTTATAGTCATATATACAAAGAAATAAATAAATCCATATAGTCATATATATAAAGAAAGAAAGAAATCCTTATAGTCATATATACAAAGAAATAAATAAATCCATATAGTCATATATACAAAGAAATAAATAAATCCATATAGTCATATATATAAAGAAAGAAAGAAATCCTTATAGTCATATATACAAAGAAATAAATAAATCCATATAGTCATATATACAAAGAAATAAATAAATCCATATAGTCATATATATAAAGAAAGAAAGAAATCCTTATAGTCATATATACAAAGAAATAAATAAATCCATATAGTCATATATACAAAGAAATAAATAAATCCATATAGTCATATATATAAAGAAAGAAATAAATCCTTATCGTCATATATACAAAGAAATAAATAAATCCATATAGTCATATATATAAAGAAATAAATAAATCCATATAGTCATATATACAAAGAAATAAATAAATCCATATAGTCATATATATAAAGAAAGAAAGAAATCCTTATAGTCATATATACAAAGAAATAAATAAATCCATATAGTCATATATACAAAGAAATAAATAAATCCATATAGTCATATATATAAAGAAAGAAATAAATCCTTATCGTCATATATACAAAGAAATAAATAAATCCATATAGTCATATATATAAAGAAATAAATAAATCCATATAGTCATATATACAAAGAAATAAATAAATCCATATAGTCATATATATAAAGAAATAAATAAATCTTTATCGTCATATATATAAAGAAATAACAAATGAATTAGGCACCTGAGAAATAGAAGACAGAATTAAATCATTATAAGCAACATAATCCTCATCATAAACAAGCATAATTTTTTTTAAATATCAGGCAAACAATTTACTTTTGTAGATTTTTTATGATTGAAATGACTCATGAATATTTTATTAAGCAAACTAAAATTTATATGACTTTTCTTAGATAAATTTTAAAGGTTTTACTCTTTCAGACAGAAATTTATGAATTTATGGTGTCTAATTTATGTTGTGTAATCCAATTGCATTAAAAATGCATAACAACTTTTCATTTGTAGAAGGTTTCCTTGATATTTTCTTGATTTTATGATCCAGAATGGTTTAAACATTTTCAAAAGGATTCATATGTGATTCTGGAGTATTATTTGCTGTATGGTATTGTCCATCTTTATCTGTAAAAAATAAACTATTTTTCTGTAAATGATCAGCAGTAAATGCTGGAAAAAAATCTTTCCTGTAAATTGGATATTTTTTAAACCAATATTCTTTATGCACTCTGGACACTTGAAGTGACCAAGCACTCCAAATTGTTCTTCACACCATAATTGAAAATTAACCCTATTTGATAGTGGATTGAAGGTGGTTCAAACAAACTTTTAGTTAAGCAAACTTTAAATCCATACTTGTCTGATGTCAGAAAATTGAGCAAATAAAGACTCATCTGACAGAGTATCAAAATTCCAAAAGCTCATCCAATATTTTAGTTGTTCATCATTCTGCTGAATGACAACAAATAACAATATCTCAGGCAAATATAAACACACTCTCTCAGATTACATTAAGTTTGTTTTCTAATGTCCTTTCTCAGAAAAATACTTTACTAATTGTTCAAGTTGGCTTGAAATAAATTCTATATTCCATTAGGAAGTTGTATTTTTTCCTGGTGCCCCAACTACATGAATTTCCCAGGTTCTAGTAGGTTGGCATCTAGGTCCCACCCTTTTACTATTGAAAGAATTAAATGCAACCGTCCCTTCTACTTCAATTGTTTCTTTTCACCTATGGAACTCCCTTCCATTTGCTCAATTCCCTGATAGCTATAATTGGCAAAAGTTTAAATGCAACATGAGTTGCATTCTTCTATCTCCTTGAATTCCAGCATTCTTTAATACTTTTTCGACACTCCCAGTACCTTATTTTTCTCTCACTATAACCCCTTGCACACTAGGGATGCTCCTGCCTTGCTTGAGGTGAAATGACAAAAAAAAAGTAATTCACAGTTAAATGTGAAACTGCTAGTCTTTATTCTATTTGATATATATTCCAGCATTTGATGGACCAGATATGCTCCTGCTTTAATTTGTCTATATTTCTGAAAAAAATCACTAACTAACATATAGATGGAATAATTTCAAGAGATGGCATTTGAATCCACAGCTCTAAAGCTAACTCTTTGGCTGAGATACATTGATGACACCTTAATACTCTGGTCACACCAGGAGGAGGTCCAGATTCTACTGGTCCATGGAAACCCAATAAGATCATCAATACAGTTCACTATGGAAAAAGAGAGTGACAACAAACTGGCATTCCTGGATGTGCTAATAGCTTGAACAGAGGTGGGGTTCAAGACATCGATATACCGCAAACCAACATTCACCGACAATACCTCAACTTCAATTCCTATCACCTATACAATGTAAAAAAAGGGATTTTCTGCTGACTGCAACATAGAGCAAAAGTCATAAGTGGTAACCCAGAGACATACAAACAGAAGATGGTCAGTATAAGCAGTACCCTACAACATAACAATTATCCTGGGTACATGACAACAACTCCAACAAACATGGAAGGGAGGGTGCATGAGGATAACAACTCTCAAAAACAGCCTTGATCTGTCTACCCTATGTGAAGGGGTTATTAAAGAAAATACAAAGGATCTGTGGTTCATATAGCATCAGGTCAACCTTCAGAAGTGGTTCCTCTCTTGAGTAAGAACCCTAACAGAGGAAGACATGACTAAGGACCGTGTGTATGCCATTCCATGTAGCTGTGGAAAGAAATATAAAGGAGAAACAGGCCGCCCCATTAAGGTAAGGCTACAAGAACATCACAAGGTCATAACACGAGGGAAGATAAGAAAATCAAGTGTAGCTGATCATATATGTAGGGAGAAAGGGGATCACCACCCACATGGGATGAAGTTGAAATAATAGATAGAGAACACCACTGGAAACTACATAAGCTTAAGGAATCAGCATATATGCTCGGCTACAAAAATCTCCTAAGCCGACCAAGCATAGAGATCAATACAATATAGGAACCAGTAATATGGAGTGCCAGAGAAAATCATTAGTGTCAAAAAAAAAAATATTGCAATATCAGTTCTAGTGAAAAATACTAGAGAAAACCATTAACATCAAAAATTGCAATATGAATTCTGGTAAAAAATGGTGTTTGAAACATCACTGTTGCCCTCAAGGACACATGGCCCAGTGGATATAGGCACTGGTTAGTTCCAGTGACTTGACCCAAAGAGTTGTGAGTTCAATACCAGGCTACAGCAGTGGTGAACAAATAATATAGAGAGTCAGGTTAAAAGGAAATAACTCATGACTACCAGAAGCAGCTTCACATAAGGAATGAGGATGATATACCCCAGTGATCATAATAAAGAATTCAGTTTGAAATTCCTAGCACCTGAAGAAGGCTGGAGCATGCAACAGCCGAAACATTGTACAAATACCAATGAAGATGAAGACAATAGTCTAAATATTGTAAATAGTGTCCCTTCTCTAAATCTATCAGTTTCTAAACTGCTGGAGTAAGAGGCATTGTGAAGCAATTGTGCCATTATTCTTTCTGCATTTTTAGAGCAAACTGAACAATTTTAATTATTTCACAATTTACATGTGGTCTGTTGTCCTCATCTTTGTTGTTGTTATCACAAAATTTTGGCCATGATAACCTCTGTCCTTCATCAGGTGTAAGTCAATCCACTAGGCTATTATCATATGGGACAATAGCCTAGTGTTTGACTTATATATTTGATAACAGTAATTGTGGGTTCAATCCCTGAACCAGGCTGTGTGTACTTAAACTCAATAGAAATGGGACAATAAAGAACTAGACAAGGCATGGGCAGTGGAACAAGGGCAGTCTATCCCTATAGATTAAATAAAAGGTTCATTTTGGTATTCCTTGTAGGTTATTCAGATTGATATAAACCTGATGAAGGCCAGAGGTCAATACAGCTGAAACATTGTGATACCAATAGCGACAGACAAAATATAAATTGCGTGAATGACTCCTTATACCAGAAATTCAGACTGAATAATTTTCAGTGTGTATTAAATCTGTTAAATGTCATATCTGATTAATGTAGTCATGCCTATGTACTTATCCCATGTCTCTTTGTCTATAAAAACCAAATTTTCAAATCTCTATTAATGGTCTTTAATTAGTATAACTTGATTTGTGTCTACAATGTGTATAATTAGGTAAAATGCTTAGTGAAAAAAAACGTACCCATGCAAGTCAATAAAAGTATATTCTCAGATTAATGCATTATAAAATGTCATTAAAAGTGTATGCAGCAACAATATAAATGATTAATAGGAGTAATGAATAATGTCACCAATGATTCTTAAATATCAAGTTCTTTTGACCATGAACTACTTTTGATTTTGTAATTACATTCATTTTCTAAATATATATATTTTTTATGAAGTTTAACAAATGCTTCTAATGTCTTTCCCAAATTTGTCAAGGTTGCTGAGCATTTGTATCAATTCTTTGTGGTGTACTTTGTCAAATGCCTTGGTATAGTCTACAAAACATAGGTAAATGTCCTTTTTCATTTGTATTGCCCTTTCTGATAGGATCCTAAGCATAAATATTGCATTCCTTGTTCCAGTGTCCTTGACCAAAATCCACACTGTTCTTGTCCTGTCTTCAGCCCTGATTCTGTTTCACGCTCTATTCATCAGGATTCAGACAATGAGTGTCATTATGTAGCTCATCAAACTGATTGTTCAGTGGAGTTTGTAGTCATTTGCACCTAGCTTCTTAGACAGAGCTATGAAAATTGATCTGCTTGGGTCATCTGGTATTACACCTCTGTTGTAGATTTCATTTATTATTTCCATAATTTTCTCTATGCCCAAATCTTCTATTCTATTACAATACTGTCTGGTCCAGCTGGTTTGTTCCTATTCAGTTTGGCCATTGCAGTTTTCACTTCAGATTTTAGTATTTCCGGTTCATCAACATCTTTGTTTACTATCAGTTGCTCTCTGTTGTTCTGGAAGAGATCTTTTATATATTCTTCCCATTGCTGGAGTATTTCCATCCTTGGATTTTATACGTCCTGTTGAAGAGCATGTTCTTTGTCATGTCAGTTTCCTTATTTCTGTATGCATTTCTCTTTTATTACTCTTGCTCAATCTCTCTACTTCAGAACATTTGTTGTTGAGTCATTCCTCTTTAGCCTGTCTGCACTTGGTCCTTATTTCCTTTTGTAGTTTCTTGTATTCATTTCTATATTTTTCTGTCTCCTTTGCAATCATGTCAAGAATCTCTTCAGTCATCCACTCATTTTTTCTTCTGCGACTGATTTCCTCTGGGACAATGTTGTTTGCTGATGTCACTAGCACTTCTTTAAGTGCGTCCCATTTCAAATTTCCATTTCCCATTTGTTCTTCATATTTGCTTCTCACACTGTCAGTGTATTTTTTCTGTAGGTTGAGGTTATTCATGAGTGTGTTGTATTGCAGTCTGGGTGCTGCACTAGGCTTCTTCAGTCTCCAGAGTTTCACCCTTAGTTTGCAGATGACTGGCATGTGGTTGCTTCCACAGTTGGCACTGTGATAGGTTTTGCATTGAACCACTGCTTTTCTGAATCTTTTGTTTATGGTTATATAATCAATTTGGTTTTTTGTATCACCTCCTGGGCTTCTCTATGTCCATCGGCATCCTGGATGTTCTTGAAACCAGGTGTTGGTTATCACCTGGTCATTCACCTTACACTACTGGACCCATCTTTCACTTCTATTGTTGTGGATTCTTAATCCAAAGTTGCCAGTTGTCTCCCCTTCCATCCCCTTGTGAGTAATGATGAAGTTTTGGAGAGGATGAAAATGAAAATGAAATTAATACTGAGCATCAGGAAAAGACAGCTAAAGTTCCTGGAACATGTGATGAGGAAGGAAGGCTTGAAGAATCATATACTCACAGGTCACATAGAGAGAAAGAGAGACAGACGAAAGCAGCAGATAACATATTTGATGTGCCTGAGCAGGGTTTGGGTAGGGTAACAGGAGAAAGTGTGCTAAGAGCCACCAGGGATAGGGAGACATGGAAGGCATGATCGCGTACGTCCCAAATGGACAACGCACATAGAACAACAACAAAAAATGGCTTTGATTTTTATTCAGCCTTGTTTAACTGAAAATATGTATATAACAGAAAATATTTATTATATATATATATATTTTTAAAGTAAATATAAAACTATTTCAATTTTAAATTATCAAGTTTTTGGCTTTTAATCTATGTTGAACAAATTTCCAATATTTGCTTTCATTAAGAAACTTGCAATCCTTTTCTACTCATTCTCTCTTATCACAAATCCACATTAGCATATTTAAAACAATAGAGGTTTATAGCTTGAATATTGCTTGTATGATTAGCTATTCAGTATGACTGAAAACGTAGCACCGAAATATTTATGTTGGAAGAAGAGAGACTTTGTCCTTTGGTGCTAAGTAATAGTGATTATGGGGATGTCTACTGATAAGATCCTTTAATGACTAATATCTTCTATTTAGATAAATACTGCTAAACTTATCAGCTACCTAATCAAGTTACTAATAATATTCTTCATGAAACCATTTATGGCATAAGATAATAAACCAATCAATAACCTTTCACCCAAATGGCACATTGATATACATCTTCATTCCTCTGTTTCATTTGTACCTATTCAAACCATTCTTTTCTCGTTAAATTCATTTCACATCATCATCTCATTATTGCAACATTAAAGTTCTTGCTCCTAAATATGTAGGTAATCTTATCTTTTTTTCCCTTGTATGACCAATATACAGACCTCTCTCAAAATCTGTTTTCTGTTTACAATTATTACTTCATTTTTTTTTTTTTAGCTATTAATTTTTTTACTGGGATTTTGATTTAGCTTCTTCTACAGAAGACATTTCAAATGCAATAAAGAAAAAAAATGTGAAGTTATTTTATTGGATAGAGAGTTGTAATAAAATATGTATACAATTTAAGAAAAATTATAAAAAAAAGATAAATATTGTTCTTGTTTTCAGATTTTTAACATATAGAAATAGTCATGCCTATCATGTACATGTTGGAATTCCTATAAAAATTATAGTAAGATATATTTCTAAAGTATATATTATAAAGTACAACCATTTACTCTTTTTTTAAGTCTGGTTAGTTGCAAAGGTCAAAATGGCAAATGAGCTCAAAACTCAGCATGTTGTTAAATGGGGCAAGAAATGGCCTGTTAATTTTTATGTTCTCTTTTAATCATCTTCAACTATTTTTCCTTCCATCAGTATGGCTGAAGTTAACCTTCAGGAAAGTGACTCATTGCACCGGCTCAGGCTAACCTTTGCCACTGATATGAAAAGGAAGGATCATATTGAATCAATGGCTAGACCTTCTGCTTGGAAATTTCGTTCATTGTATAGTGCTAGACAATCTTTCTTGCCAGAATTTATCATATACATTTATAAGTCAGCTAGTCTTTCATGAGGATGAGTGTTGTGGTGCAGTGGATAACGACTTGGAATGAAAAATTGGGTTGCTGAGTTCAAATTCCAGTTGAATTCCTTGCATTCACTCACGCACAAATACCCTTGAGAAAGGTACTAATCCGTCTCTTCCCTTCAGCTATGGGTTAACTAACAGGACAGATTGGGTTCTATAGCCTTGGTTGGCAACCAGTCTACCGCAGAAAGCAATGGCAATCTACTGCAGGATAATCTTTTGCCCAGTCAGTCATGTCTCTTTTGAGACATGATCAACCAAGTGTGTATCATGTATGTCACTTAACTGACTGACTGAATATAATAGTTGGAAACATGATTAAGGTTTCTACTGGGCATAAAGTGGGGGATCAGTTTTATTTTGTTATTAAGTAATAAACTGAACCCCCACTAATTACTACTTAATAATATAATACATCTCTTCCCTCTATAGCTATGAGTCAAATAACAGGACAGATTGGGTTTTATAGCCTTGGCTGGCAACCAGTCTACCACAGAAAGCAATGGCAATCTACTGCAGGATAATCTTCTGCCCAGTCAGTCATGTCTCTTTCAAGACACGATCGACCAAGCATGTATCACATATGGCACTTAACTGCAGAAAGAAATAGCAACCTACTGGGAAAAAATCTTCTGCCTAGTCAGTCATGAATCAAATGAGACATGATCACCCAAGTGTGTATCATGTATGGCAATTAACTGACTAACTGACTGAGTCTTTCGTGCATTGAATATTGTTGTCACATAGTGCTTTTGGTACACAAGGGGATTTTTAAACAAGCTTTCTAAATTCTACATATTGTAATTCAAAATAACCCTCACATTTCCAAACATACGCACCGTAATGTGGGCACTAGAGGGTGTCGTCAGTGATGTCATCTCGAGGGGGTTTCGAGGCTTTCAACATCATACACCCCTCACCGCACCGACCCGACCAGAGATGATCAGTTTCTGGCCCACCCTCGATAAGCGCTTTCAGACACTGGAAATTTATGTTTAGGCCCGGTACAAAACCTTGCGAATGCTTCTGATTGACAACAGTCAGAGCCACTTTCCATTTAGAGGTGAACCGTACATGAGCTCATTTGAAACATTAATTTAAACGCAGAATTTCGGGGAATTTTAGCTAACAATTTGTTTTGGAATCCAGGCACTCTCTCTTTTGATCCAAAATATAATATAAAACATTTTTTTTTTATTTTTTTAGAGTCCATGTTAATGGTTTATATCCAAACACAGTTTCTTTAATTATTTTGTATTTTAGTCCATCTTATTTGTTTCACTTCCACTCCTCTCTAGCAGTTATCACCCCAGGTCCCAACCTGAAAGTAAAGCCATTTCTTTATCATCTTCCCAAAATCCTGTGCCAAACATCAAGAACTGCAAAATAACAATATCTCTATATCAAACAATACAGAAAGCACAGCTAGACCATGATAACTTCTACACAATACTCTCTGAATGGTAAACAACAAAGCCTGCCCCTCACATGACGCAAACTGTTACCCACTAAATAATCTGACTCTAAAAGATAAGAGAAAAAAGGAAAATTCTATTACAAAATCCTGTATTATTTATCATAGTTTATATAAGAGTTTCCAAAATCTTCCTACTCATTGAACACCTCTACCTCTACCCTATATAGGTGAATACATTGTTGCACGTGTGCATTTATGTCCCTACAAGATTAATAAAAACAAAAACAGAGAAAAGCAATTCTGTTTCATTTCATGCACTATTACATCACTCAGACTTTGTTTTATAACTTTATATTGGATGGAGGTTATTCCTTTGTACACAGGGTGCATCAGGTAATTAAGAAACAAATTACAATATAAGTAAAAATAATGTCCAATAGAAAAGAATCAGTATATTTTCAAAATAATTCTTCATAGGAAAACAGGAAAAGGCTATTTAATAAAACTATACTCAGGGCAGAGGATGGCATCAATGAAGCCAGGGAAGTGACTGTCTGCATGAATCAGGTGATTCTTATTCATATTGATCATGTCCACAGTGGTAGCCTTCAGTAAGTCTTTAGTATTGTAGAGCTTCTGGTTGGTTTCTTCACTCAGATGTTGTGGTCCAGGTGATTCAGATTAGGAGAGCTAAGAGGTCAAAAGATCATGAAATAAATTATCAAACAATTATTCGTTGGTCATGGGAGTCAAGTAAAAGGTAGCAGTGTCCTGTAGGAACAAATACATCCTTCCACTACGTCCAGCACTTTGATGTAGACCATGATATTGACGCTGAGAAAAGAAGTGGAGTGGCAAGACATGACCTTCATTGCTCCCAACATCCTTGACCATCACACACAATGTGAATACTTCTGTTGAGCCCCCATTAGCCACCTAATCTTCCTGTCATTTCTCCTATTCCCCTTTTTGTTGTTTTCAATGGAAAAGAACCAAAACACACAGGATCCCTCGGAATACATGAGCTTTGTTCAGCAAGGGCTTCAGATTGACCATATGGTTCTTCCAGGTATTGTCAGCTGTCAACTACCTTTTCTTCATTCCATTACCTGATGTCTTCATGGTGTACCTATGCAAAATAATGTACTCTTATATCTCCATCTGTTTCACAATGTCCCTCATGAACTGTGAAAGAAATAGATGAACAGGATGTCAATAGATTTAGCAGATATTTATTTGTAAAAGGGATCACCTTGCCTCACGTGTCAATATGCCCGTAATGGCCGTTCACCTACAGCCGGTCATGCGCAAGCCACGAATAATAACGTGAACCCTCGCACGATGGGTACAATCACAATAAAGAAAGAAAGTCCAAGGGAGAATACCCTAACTAGAGTGTAACAACTGTACGTACTGTATTAACTTGGCTATCCCTATGATGTTTCTTTCACTTGGCCATGCCCATACCAGAGGTCTCTAGCTTGTTCCTTGAACACAAAGGCTCTAGATATTTTCAAAATGCTAGCCATCTCTTTGTCACTATGGTTGACATCTGAAGACCAGAGAATGGTACACATTTCATTTCTTATACTAAAAGATGCCATATTGATTTTTCTGATATATCTGACAGAAAAATAAGAATGTTAAAATTTGGTGTATAACATTTTCTTAAATCAGCTTCTGTTTATGGCCCATTAGAGGTATTTTCTCAAGTACTTTGCATTCTCAATATACATATTATCAAAAGTCAATATATTTTTTATAGTTGATATAGTTAAGGATGTGCGTTGTGGCACAGTGGATATCGGCTCGGAACGAGAAATCGGGGAGCCGAGTTCAAATTCCAGTTGAATTCATTGCATTCACTTATGTGCAAATACACTTGGGAAAGGTATTAATCCATCTCTTCCTTCCAGTTATAGGTTAAATAACAGGACAGATTGGGTTCTATAGCCTTGGTTGGCAACCAGTCTATCAAAGAGAGTAATAGCAACCTACTGCAGGATAATCTTTTGCCCAGTCAGTCATGTCTCTTTTGAGACATGATCAACCAAGTGTGTATCATGTATGGCACTTAACTGACTGACTGAATATAATAGTTGGAAACATGATTAAGGTTTCTACTGGGCATAAAGTGGGGGATCAGTTTTATTTTGTTATTAAGTAATAAACTGATCCCCCACTAATTACTACTTAATAATATAATACATCTCTTCCCTCTATAGCTATGAGTCAAATAACAGGACAGATTGGGTTCTGTAGCCTTGGCTGGCAACCAGTCTACCACAGAAAGCAATGGCAACCTACTGCAGGATAATCTTCTGCCCAGTCAGTCATGTCTCTTTCGAGACATGATCGCCCAAGTGTGTATCGCGCATGGCACTTAACTGACTGACTGATATAGTTAAGCCTTTCCAATCAAAATCCTTTTCACAGGGGCATAATGTTAAAGAATATAAAACTAATCTTTTTTTTAACTATACCACAAACATAGTAAATTCCACAAAACTATCTTTCCTACTACAATTAAGAAAACAGAAAATCAGTGTAATGATTATGATTTTAAAAGATTTAACTATGATTGAAATATATTAAATATTTACTTCTGTTTATCTTAATACAAGAGAGTACAACACAAACATTTAAATTATGATTGTTACCAGTTGTTACAGAAATTGTTGTTGAAATGGTAAAAGTTATTTTTAGCTTAAGCATACATAAATTGTATTTCAGTTTCATTGGTTAGCATAATTTATGAATTTGTTAGAACTAGAAATATACTTTTAATTTAAAGGAGCCCTAATATACATGACAAAAGTTTACCGAGATTAAATTAGTTTAGATATATATTATGTATGAAGATATACATTATAATTTTAATCCTCATGGTTTTTTTTTTTCCAGGAGCTCATGGTATGTGCTAGACTTGGGTGGCCTGGCCTTAATAATGCCAGTAACTCTTCCACTGAAGCCGTGGGGATTCTTTCATCCTGGTAAGTATATTATTTGTTATTTTTATTTTTTGCTTTTGTATAATACTGAAATTTACGAAAAGAAAACAACTTCATATCCAATGAACAAAAACTGGAAACAAAAATTTTCCAGTTGAGATTGACTTTCCTGTTATAATGTTGGCTGCTTTTTTACAATTAAAATATAGTCTCTTAGACATTAATAATCAAATTAGATATGTTCTGAGAGGTTGCTCAATAATTCTCAACCTGAGCAAAGGAGTCATTCCCTGCCAAATTCTTATATTTGGTCATTTGTTCCGACATTGGGAAACTGGTAGACCTTAGAACTTTCCAAGGCCCCCACATAAATATTTTGTACTAAAAGTTTTATGACTTATTTTGATATTTATCATTTACAGTAATGCTTTTTGTTGGCATTTTCCTAAACTATTAGATGAATAATAATTTGCAGTTGTGAATACAACGGACGCAGTAAAGAATTCTAAAGTAAACTCTTATTTCCTACCAATAAAATTTAATTGAAGTATTCATAAATGTTTACAAAATTTATAATTGCATATAATTCTAAAGGTTGATATAATATTAACTAAGAAAATTTCACAATAAACTTAGAGTACAAAGTATATTTGATTATAAAATAAATGGTGATGTACATACATTTTGTCTGTGATTCAGAATCCAGATTTTAAAAAATCTGTTTATCTGTATGTAAGATATAAATTCTCTTCATATTTTGCATAATACTGAAATTTACAAAAAGAAAACAATTTCATATCCAATGAACAAAAATTGGAAACAAAAATTTTCCAGTTGAGATTGACTTTCCTGTTATAATATTGGCTGCTTTTTTACAATTAAAATATCGTCCCATAGAAATTTAGAAGGACACCTAGGAATATATTCATATTCCTATTTGTCCTTGACAAAATCCAACGAGAATCTATAATGTGATAGATCCCAACTTGGCAGCTCATATACAGCCACTTTCTCACTGGCGCAATGTGGCTTCCCTGTGTCTCTTCTACAAATACTTTCACGGCTTCTGCTCTGATGAACTTAGCTCACTGGTGCTGCCTATATATAAATTTACTCGAGCCACAAGATTAGCAACTAGGTCCCACCCTTTTACTGTGAAACCAATAAATTGTAAACACAAATTCTACTCCAGCAGCTTCTTTTCTTGCACTTTCGCCTGTAGAATTCCCTTCCATTTACTTGCTTTCCCAACAGCTATAAACTCCAAGAATTTAAATGTAAAGTCAATAGTCATCTCCTATCTCACTAACCTTCATTCTCTCTCTCATGCTCCTTTCTCTGTCCACTCTACTCTCATCAGTATTCTCATCCTTATCTTACCCACTTCCTGACATCTAATATAACCTGTGACTCTTTCTCATAACTTTCCTCCTATGTAACCCCCTGCAAGACAGTGGCAATAAAATGCCTTGCTTGGGGCGATATGATTATAAAAAAAATATGTATATAAGATATGAATTCTTATTTGATGTTATGCTCTTTGCTAAATAATGAAACCCTCTGATTTGAGAATTTTAAGCCCTAGGTTTTCATCAGCTCTTCTCTCATGCAATTCGTTTAATTAACTAAAGGGATTGTTATTCATTACAAAAGTACTTCGTAATTTTAAAATAATCATTGCTGAATAAGACAAGATACAAAACAAATTTAACTAAAGAAGAAAAATATAAAGAAAAAAGAAAAAATATAGTCTGAAATTTGGAGATTAAGTATTGTTGTGATTCTATTAATTATTTTATTCACATCTTTGCTGTTTACCAGCCAAATTTGTGGTGATTGAAACAACAAAGATGAGGATACTAGTTCAAATAATTCCAGTAATAATAAAGAAAATGTTTACCCAGAAATTTTCTTCTGAATGAAGTTTTAATTTACAGAAGAACCGTTCTTGTTATAGCTATCTCAATAAAAAGAAATAAAATGAGATTTTAAAAAAACATGATTATTATGCTAAGTTGTTGACATTTCAGACAACTGAATCCACATAAAAATCTAAATAGTGAATTTATAAGGATTTTATTTGTAGATATAGAATATTTAACATATTCAAGAATTGTTGACATCTAATGAATTTGCGACTTGGTTGTTTCATGTTATCTTCTGTTTTGAAAACAAAAGACTATATCATTAATTTTGCACAACTTTGAACCAGGTTCATTTGGCCAAAGGTTTATCGTTTAACCAATAATATTTCTTGACTGACTTGTTTAAATAGATCCACTTATGTTGCTGTTTTTAAAATAAAAGACTGTTTAAGATTATAGTATATTTAAAAGAACAGCTTTGTTGTTTTAAACACACAATCCTCAGCATAGAACATGCTTAAACCTAATGTTTTTCTATTGTGCATGCTGCTGACATTGCTACTGTCATGCTTGACTGCAGTTACCAAAGTTTCTCCTTTCTCAGTGCTGCTGCAGAAACCTTGCTGTCACTTCTCTTTTTTATTTATTAAGGGCTCCTATATGGTATTTATTTATTAAAGACAAAGAATGTTTTAATTTCTTAATCAGCTTTTAATGTTTTCATACAAGTATACAAGTTTACATCTATATTCAATGAATGTATGTATTGTTCAACCATGTGTAACTTACTGATTTTTTACTATATTTCTGGCTATTATGAAGCTCAGGAAAAATTATATATATTGTTGTTTTAAGTACTTTTGAACTCAGTATTTTATTAATGCTTGTAGAAAATTATTGTATAATTAGAGAGATACTTCAAGATATGATAAAATGTATATGCAAAATTTAGTAATCCCACATTCTTTTAGTAAATTAAAGCATTGGTTTGTGAATTTAGTGACACAGTAATTGTGAGTTCAATCTCAGGATTGGTAATACAAGCAGGGCAAATATTAACTAATATGACAGACAGTAATTGAGCAGACAATATGAGATGCTCCTACACATGGACAGTGTAGACAAGAACAATCAACCTTCTACTAGATTAAATAAAACATTTGAAATTTAAGGTTACCCAGATAGACGCAATGGAAAACAGAACAGCCAAGTCAATTGATGATAACAAAAAAGATGAGGTCATTACTTTGAATGTAAATGATGATAACTTATCATCCCTAAAATGGAAACTGGAAAATTCTTTTGAACTTAGAATGTCAGTGTAGTTATTACAAAGATTGGATTATTTGTGAATAATATTTTGCAACATTTTGGCAACTTTTCTATATTCATATAATATTAGTTAATAATTGTTATGGGGAAACACACCTATTCCTCAGATGATGAACTCTCCTTCCTATATTAATAAGAGTTAACAGAGAGTTCTTGAGAAGTTCTTAGGAGCTCTTTAGAGTTCTATTGGAGTTCAGTAGAACTACTAGGCAGTTGATATTACTCGGCAGTTAGCCGAATACTAAGGAGTCAGCTTTCAGTGGAAGATTACCAAGTTCCTACCATTTAGGGTGCATTAAGTTGATTAACAATTGACATAGCACGATTATAACCTTCAGTGTGAAAACTACGCCACAACAATAATTAAAAGCACATTGTCTATAATCTCTAACATTTTAGTTTATGTTTTCTTCTATAAAATTCTTATTAAAGAAAAACTAATGGTTAAATAATGATCTGAAATTATTCAACTTTTATGTTAATAAATATACACATGCACAATGATCGCTGCCACCCTGACTATCACAAGATATCATCGTAAGATCAAGTTGTGTTTTGAATAGGCATGGCTCTGTGCATAATGCTATTTTGTAGTTGATTGGTGCTCTGGTATGATGACTTCCCATACGAATTTTCCTGTTTTATTTGAGCAAAGCCTACCAGAAATATCACAGGAGAGGTCAAGAGTGTCACCTATATATTCTGGAAGTTCTATATCAAGATCTTTTCAGGCATTTCTTTTCAGTTTTTCTTTTGCAATCCAATAGATTTCAAAAGTAACCTTTCCATCATGAACCTTCTTCTGCTAGGTTCTATCATCATTTGCCTGTAACTCCCAGTCATATGTACTGATGTTTGCAAGGTTCAGTGATTCTTTCAGGCTGTCTTTATAAGGCTCTTTGACTTATGGGCAGGTTGCTTTTCCATTTTTCCATACATACATACATACATACATACTGATTTCACTAATCCAGCTTAATTAAGAAAGAGCATAATCCTTTAGGGAGAAAGTATTTTGAAAACATAATAATACCATTACTACTAATTATAAACACTTGCTTAAAACATTACATGACTTCACCATCTTTCTACAGATCCATTCTTCATGAATCTAACTTATGTCTACCTAATACATAAAAATAAATGAAATATTACAAATCCATCTTCAAAAATGCATAAGAAATACTCCAATGAAAAATCCAACCAAAACAAGTTTATCACATCTAGCTGTGTCTCATTGACCCACAAAGTGGTGATGACAGCAGACATTCCTCATACATACACACACACACTTACATATATATGAATATAAAAAAAATCCATCCAAATACAAATTTATTTCAACATTTTGTCATATTTCTACACAGAAATGACATCTACAAACATTCTTCATACGCACATACACATATACACTTATATGAACTAATGTTACTGTCCAACATACACCTAAGCAGATAAGTGTTTCTTCACAAACAAATATGTATACTATTACACACTTCTCCAACCAAAATAGTCCTCACACATATATATTTTTTATTGTTTATTGATTTAAAACATGTGAAATTTATCTGACCAATAATCATAACATGCCAATATTGTCTCTTTTTTCATTTCTCTCTTAATCTCTGATAAAGTTTTAATAAAAGTGAAGCATGTTAGATCTATCTTGCCTGATTCTGATCCATATATTCAACTCATATATATGTATATATATATTCAATGAAATCTATAGCCCCAAGTTTTAAAAAAAATATCTCTTTTTAATGGTGTATTTTTTATCAATATTTTGTTTTTATTACTTATTTTTTCTATAATAATACAAACAATAAGTCATAAGATCCTCTTAAGGCTATAAGAATTCAAAGCACAATAATGATATAAAACCTTTCTAATATTTTTTAATTTTTTTTAGCAAAATCATTTTTTGATAAATGAACAAACGTTTATTGAATTTAGTGAATATTGAATTTACTTATAAATTGAATGACAGATATTTTGTCTTCTTAATTGTATACAGTTTACAATCTAAAGAATGTATATTGAAAAAGTTTAATTCACATACTTATGAAATTTATATGAAAAATTCTATTGTTCATAGTACTTTTATAAAGATATTTTAACCAGAAATTTATAGTACTTTTATAAAGATATTTTAACCAGAAATTTATCTAAATTAATTGTTTATAGTAATATCCATATATTATTTGTTGAAAAATATATTGTTTATTTAATGAGGATTTGATCTGAATTTTGGTGAATAATAATTTTTACGAAATAATAGATTTCAGTTAATAGTTATGTCTAATATTTATAACTAGAAATACCTATGGAAAGGACAGTTTTCCTATTTAAATTTTATGATGAATCTTAACTCTTAAGATAAAATATCGATAAAAATTCCTCTATCACATCGTTAAATACAAAGTTGTTAGCTCAAATTCACCAACTCTGTATCACTCTGTAGTGAAAGCAAATTTTCAAAATTTTATTTGTGTTCATATTTTTGTGTTGTTTTATCAAAATATTTTACATTGTAGCTGATATTCTCCTAAGTAACAAGAAAATGAGGATCTGAATGTAGATCAGTTCCCTCCCTTTGATAGTTCATAAGTTTCATTTAAAAATTGAACAGAATAAAGTAGGAAAATTTGATTCACTATTTTCAAAGAACTATAGTAAAACAAATTCTGACATTTTTATTAAAATAATCACAAAGAAAGGCACAAATAAAATAACAATGCACATATATAAAGGACATCATGTAGCCATACATATATACTTGTGTGTGTGTGTGTGTGTGTGTGTGTGTGTGTGTGTGTGTGTGTGTGTGTGTTTGTAGCATATTTCATAAAGCACACAGATACTAAACAAAAGAGTCCATAGATACATAAATGACTTTTGTCATATACTTGTTGAAAATAATATATAAATTAAATATTCTGCAATAAATTATCTATGCAAAACTCTTATTTTGGGACAATTTTAATGGTTTCAGCTCTATGTCAATCATTTTAAAGAATATATTCTGTAATATTAAATCTTGAACTACTTCTCTTTGTAAAATATACATTCCAACATCCAATGGAATCTTATATGCCTTTCTTCCTTTTAAAAAATTAAAATAATATTGCATTATGTGCTCTTCTCACTATAGAAATTATAGTAAGCTATTTCAAATCTGTTCATTGTTATTAATTCCTTCATTTTAATAAGATCATTGTGAAGGATTTGCTTAAATTTAAAGAACTCATCAATTTAAGTTATGCCTCTGTTCCCAAATCAATAAAGCCAAATAAAACCTTCATTATCACATTTGCAAACAGTTTATAAGGATATCTAGTTCTACAATAGACTATTGAGAAATGTTTAGATAGTGTTATTTTTTATTCTTTCTTCTATCTTAAACAAAAGAACACAAAAATATCAACAAATAAAAGAAATAACAAAAAATAAAAATGCTATTTACAAATCTATTAATTCATTATCCATGCCATTATATGATCACCATTTGTTTTTATCCTGTCTAATATTTTATAGAATTTAATTTCTGCACTGAACATAATTCAGTAAACTTCCATTCCTTGTTTCTGGGCTTCTTAAATTATATTGAATTTATGTAAATTAAGCTCACCAAATTATTAAAATATCTTGAATGAATGAGAAGAAAAATACTTAAAAAATATGTTTTATACATTTGAAACAAGTTGCAGTTTAGAAAATTGCATTTTCAATCTACAGCTTATATTCATTTGATAATTTTTTTATTTATTTATTTTTTTTGTTTTGTTCATCATTTGTACTTTCAACTAAAATGTTCAAAACCCCACCTTTTAGTACAATCAGGAATTTTAGAGTTTCGACTATGTTTCTCCAGATATAGTGATAAAAATCATCACTATATCAGCTAAATTTTACATCCTTGGCGAAAAGCCTCAATGGACTTGCTTTTAGAAATATTGCTTACTCCAGGTGTTAAATAAATGTATACATTTACAACTATAAGCGTTATGCTTTTTTGCTGAAAAGCAAACGGCATAAAGCATTTTTTCAAATCTTTCAGTTCCTTGATGTAGTTGTATTTTTCTTGCTGCTAATACATACCTGTTTTTTTTTTAAAAAGAAGAAAAAGGTGGAGGTGAAAGGAAAAAAATCAATATGTTTATCTCCAGTCTGTGAATGGCATGGAAAATATACATGACATGTGAATTCTTTTTTACCATAAGATCCTGACAGTTTAAAGAAAGAGGCAACCAAATAATTTGAAGAATAACCATTGTTTTGCATGTGGGGGGGGGGGGGTTTAAGCTGTTTATAAGGACAACCAACAGGCAAAAAACAACATTTGAAATTATATCTTACGAAAAATTTCATGTAATAAATGAATTTTTAGTTCATTGCTTTCTAACATTTAATTCAAAACGCACAAATATAATTAATTATTTCTTATAATTATTTATCAGTAACCTGCTGAAGTTGAATTACCAGCAATATTGGTAATTTAAAAAATACTAAGGCCATATAAAACAATTATTTGAAATGCATTTTTCTATTTACTTATATAATTATGTGTAATATTAAGTGAAATCAAAATTTATCTTGACTTTTAAGTATGTTTAAAATAACTTTTAATTGGATTGCTCATGATTATTATTTTTCTTTTAATATTGGATAAAAAGGAAATATTTCCAATTAATGCAATTTTTATTTTAAATTGATTAATTTTGCCTAATGCATAATTTTGTAAAATTTTTAGAAATTGTTTATTTAACAGGAAAATAGTGCTTTAATAATTTTCATGGAAGCAGAGATAGATTTTTAGCATAAATTAATCAATAAAAGTTTTGATAGTTTGAATAAGGAATAGTTACTAATATAAACAAAAACACAAAACCAGAAAATAACATAAAAAGGAAAAGATAAAATCTGCTTCATGTTTGGGTTCTGAAGGCATAATTCAATCTCATGGCAGGTCTTTGAAATCATCATTCAATGAATCAGCAAAATATTTTGTGTTGATTCCATTTCTTGCTAAAACCAAGAAAGTCTCTCATGTGACATTGTACAGGATGATGTATTTTTTTTACTTTGCAAGTGAATATGGTTTTAACAGATTTTCTCACAATCTTAAGTTATTTAACCACATTACCCTTTATTGACCTTATTACAATAATAGAAGTTGTATTAATATTAAGATAAAGTGGATGGTTAGAAATGACATTTTTGGTTAAAAATCAATGAAAGCATTTCTACTAAAAGTGATTTAGTTTTACCTTGACTGTCAAATGAGGTTGAGGTATGATAAACAGATAAATGGATTTTTTGTCTTTGTTTTTTTTAAGCTATTCATAAAATGGTAAGGAGAAATCATCTTCATAGATTTTGTACAAGGTTAGAAGTTCACATCTAGAATTTAGTTATCTTGAAGAAACCAGAATTTATAGAATTTTTGTAATGGATTTTAGTATTCATCTGGGCTTTATAAATGTTCATTTATTTTATTCTTTTATATGATTAGTTCCTTCAGAATATGAGCAACTATGGCTCTTCACAACTTCTAATGTTATATAGCAGCTGAGCACTCTTTTCTTTGTTTCTAATGAATTTTTTCTGTTTCTTAATACTTTGTTTACCTTTTGAAAGGCATCTTTTTCTATGCCAGTGTACTTTCAGATTTTAATGTTACATTTTCCATCATCTGTTAAAACACTTCCAAAATAATTAAATTGTTGTACTTTTTTTTTTCTTTTGACATCTCCAATTTGAAGCTCGATTCTTTGGTTGCTCCTCTTGTTGGTGGCAATGTATTCTGTCTTCTTATAATTGATAGTTAGTCCTTCCTTCTGACCTTTTGTTAATACCTTGTCTAAGAGGTTTGGTATGGCATCTGCCATTAATGTAATGTCATCTGAATATCTTATGTTAAGATTGTGCCCACCAATAACAATAATAAATCCTGTTGGGACTTCTAGTTCTGGATTGCTTTTCTGTATAGGGTAAATGAATCTAGTGAGACAATACATCTTTGTCTTACATCATTTCTATTTTTTTGTACTTATTTAATTCATTTTCTGTCCAGATGCAGTTTTCTTCCAGTATATATTGTCTTTCCTAAATAAATCAAGTTTTACTAGCAGTTCAGATAGATTTTTATGTTGTAAGTGGATAGTCTGGAAAATATGAAGGAACTTGTTCTTTAATATGTGTTAATATTAATTTATTGTATTATACAACAGAGGAAATACAGAGTGTATCATCTATTTTTAGGACATTTAGAGAGTAGAACCACTACTTAATTGCTGCTCTTCCCAGGTCCACCCTGACCTGGAGTGGTAGCACTTGCTGGGTCACAACTATGAACAAATAGTGAACCCACCAAACAAAAAAAAACATTATAAAAGTATAAAAATACATTTTTATTCGAAAATTACAAACAATGCATATTTATAACAAAATGTTCAGCAGTTTATTTTATAGTAGAATTACCAACAATCCATTTTATCTGTAGTTGAAAACATGTAATTGTGTTCAAAATATTTAGATTTCAGTATTAATAACCCATAGAGGTTGATATGCTCCTAATGAAAATCAACCAAATATATTAATATATACCAACTATATATTTTATAATAGAATTACCAACAATCCATTTTATCTGTAGTTGAAGGCATGCAATTGTGTTCAAAATATATTTAGCTGAAGTCATAAAATTATATTAAATAACCCATTGAGGTTGATGTGCCAGGAAACAAAATCAACCTTAGGATATTTATAGGAATTCAGAAAAAGACACATAGCACATGAATGAAAGGGTTTATTTGAAAACAAATTGGTACATTTACTTGCTTTCCCAACAGCTATAATCTCCAAGAATTTAAATATAATGTCAATCGTCATCTCCTATCTCATAACCTGCATCCTCTCTCTCATGTTCCTTTCTCCGTCCACTCCACTCTCATCAGTATTCTCATCCTTCTCTTTCCCACTTTCTGACACCCCCTATAACCTGTCACTTTTTCTCATAACTTTCCTCCTATGTGACCCCCTGCAAAATGGTAGTAGTAAAATAGCCTTGCTTGGGGTGATATGATTATAAAAAAAACAAAAACAAATAATAGTGAGAATTCTTTTATCATGACTATTCACTGATTTCACCATTAACATAAATGGCTGCCTTATATGGGGCCAGAAGTATTGACATGCTCGAATCAAATGATCTTTATCAATTTTGGAGATAGTCCTTGTTATGGTGAACTTTAAAGACTTCATGGTGTTATAAGAGCATTGACTGACCATTCACCTGAATATACCCCATATGTAGCATTGTCAAGGATTCAGGTCTAGCATGCTAAAAGTTTAAGTGTTGAGGAGAACATGATAATGGAGATTGTCATGCATCCATATTTTGCTTGTCTTAATCTTATAAGATGGTACAGTCTTGTTAAAAGATGTATAATCTTCCATTGTATACACTGCCTATCCAAGGCTTCACAAATCTCTCAAACATCTCTTGAAAGACAGCAGTATTGACTTGAGAAAAGATGTAAGGAGGCATATCTCTCTCATTGCTGACAATTTCTAGAACCATCACAGTTATTGGGAACTTGGCATGCATGACCCTTGGAACCTCAACCAGGTCTTTGCATAACCATCCATCATTCCTTTGGTTTATACCTTTTGGTCTGATCAAAGTTTTTGTAATCAGAGAAAGAAAAACCAAAGCATTCCAGCCTCTTGGAGTTTTAGCTTGCCCAGCAAGTGCTTCACACAGATCAAACAATTCTCACTTGTCTCTTCTGACAGGAACTGACCCCTTCACATCACATATGACTTGTACCAGATGTCCTCATTTATAATTCTTCTGATGGTGCACTCTGACACCTTGAGGTCTTTTGCAATGGCTCTTATCAATATTTTCTGTACCTTTCATATACAGTTAGGTGTTCTGGTAGTATTAGAATCATTAGCATGTGTTTTGCATTTAGCTGCTGGAACTTCCAGCTCCTTTGATAACAAAAGATTTGGGAACTTTCAGGAAGCGATCTATCTCTGTATCACTATGATATACTTTAAGGCAACAATTACAGCATGGCTTTTCATTTGATGAGTTAACTTGATGCCTGGCATTATTTATCTTAAAAAGGAAAGTAATGAAAATAATTTAGAAGACGGAGATCTTGAAAAACATGTCCTCAAAAAACTGATGTATCCTGTATCAGTCAAGTGCCATACATGATACACGCTTGGGCGATTATGTCTCGAAAGAGACATGACTGACTGGGCAGAAGGTTATCCCGCAGTAGGTTGCCATTGCTTTCTGCAGTAGACTGGTTGCCGACCAAGGCTATAGAACCCAATCTGTCCTCTTATTTAACCCATAACTGGAGGGAATAGATGGATTAATACCTTAACCAAGGGTATTTGTGCGTAGGTGAATGCAACAAATTTAACTGGAATTCGAACCCCCCCCCCCCGAGTTATCGTTCCGAGCGGATATCTACTGCACCACAACGCACATCCACATTTATTATATTACTGCAGTTATATTGTTTTCTAGTTGTTTTTTTTTTTCTTGATCATATCAAGGTTTATTGTCAGTATCACATTGAAACACCAGTTTTCATATGATTATTAAAGTTAAGCAACATCAGGTCTGGTGAGTACCTAGATGGGTGTTGTAAGCTTTGATGTGTGGGTGGTGTAATGTAAAAAGCTTGGAATTGGAAATTTGAGAACCAAGTTTTAACTCTGGTCAGGTTCATTATATTCACTTATGCACTAATACCCTTGGCAAAGGTATAAATTCACCTCTTCTTTCACTTACTATGGGTTAATTACTAAGACTTGTATGAATAAATCATTATTAGATCTCTCAAACATTCTTACAATCTAAATATTTTCTAATAATAACCTGCAAAAGATTGGTAAGCCATACAAAAATCAATCAGCCTTAATCATGTCTTTTTTGAAGCAAAATTTTATGTGTATTTAGTTAGTTTTAAGTCAACTTCCTTTCATTTTACTCAAACTTTTCTACTGTATTTCAAGTTTGCATTTTCTGTAATAAACTATTTTAAAATTAAATGTATAATTTTTACAAAATCACAATTCTTTTATAATTCTATCATAAATAATGTAATAGCATTATTAATTCATAGAATGTGTATGTCTTTGTTTACAACTAAATCTCTTCAAGATATTAGGACTGAGTTTAACCAAAATGTGTGAAAAATTGCTCAAAGTTTCTAAATTAGGATTTGGAGAAAGATATGATAGCAGTAATAGAAGTGGCTTGCTATCAGATTAAAATGTCTGTATGAATGTACGATAAAACACAAGAATAATAACAGGTGTAGAAATGGCCTGTGGAAAAGTTGGTACTTTATGAAGATGGAGATTTGCAAGATTTCCAAGATACAATCAAATCAAAATAACTAATCTTCAATCTTACTATAGTAAAAAAAAAGTATTAAGAATTTATTCTATTTTTGTGGGCATTTGACATTTTTATATTTCATTTTGTTCTGTTTTGAATGTAAAAATACTCTTCTCATATCAACGTTTTCATTATGAAATTAACAACTGGGATTTAAAATACAATACTAATATTCATATTCAAGTCATGTGACTCATTGTGTCAGGGACGTAAAATGTATGAACTTATTTTACCTACTTGTCACCAATCCAAATGAATATTTGTTTATATGCCAGCTTTATTTCCTTTGTAATATTTTCATAAAACTGTAAGCAGTAAAATAAAGTATGACCCTGATATAAGAGGCCCTTGTATAAGAGAAACTCGGGTATAAGAGATGTTTCTCTGTTCCCAAAATTACAGCCCGTGATAATGTATATAAAATAGAACAAACCCAGATATATGAGAAAACCGGATATAAGAGAACTTTTGTTTGGTCCCGATGACTCTCTTATATCAGGGTTACACTACAAAATTTCCACTGTCAAAAATTAATTAACACACATGTAATATCAATCCTCACAATTCACTTGAATTAACAAGTACAGAAATACAATAATAGTTCATTTTTAAATATTTTACTACTTGTGTTGAAAAGATAACAAAACAATACACATTATTTTTGTTTGAAAAAACCTAATAGTGTTATCCCAAATCCATTTTTTAGGATTAGATCAGTATTTTTCTAAATATTATAAAGAATTATTATTATGAATTTGAAACTTTGAAAATACTCCAGTTAAAAATATAATCTGTATGTCTTTTCTGAGTTGGTAATAAATGTTCAATTATTACACATTATCAGCATAAACAGACATTGTCATTCATATAGAGTGGAACATTTTTATAACTTCTTAAATAAAACCTTTTTCAAAAAGAATTTCAACTCTTGTCATTCATATAGAGTGGAACATTTTTATAACTTCTTAAATAAAACCTTTTTTAAAAAGAATTTCAACTCTTGTTTATATCAATTTACATAAATCTGAAAATGCACAAACCTATATGTAATTTTCTCTATTCTAATCGCACTTTAATAGATTGTTGGCCATCAGAAATCATCTGACATTTTTTTAAATCTTTTATCTCTATTAGTTTGGGATAGCATCATTATTTTTATACTTTCAACAAACATATAATGTTCAAAAATGCTTTTAGATATGGTTTGGTTGTTGGCATTTTGGAGTAGATAAATTTATTCAAAGAATAGATCAATATAATTTAAGCCATATAATTGGGGTTATACAATCATTTAACCTCTAATGTATACTTGCCAAGGTTATTTCCATTGATTTCAATTCATATATGTCTTCTTCTATTTAATGTGTTTGCTTTATATAAGTTTTATGATAATCATTATTGTTTATAAATGATCTTCTCTTTGGTATTAAGATGGAAATTTTAAACAATTTAAATGACTCTAATTCAATAATTACAATCTTTTGGTTGAAAGTTTTACCTTCCATACTTATATTAAAAGAAGTTTTATATTTTCCTTTCCTGTACCTTCAGTTCACAAAACGATTCCCAAAGAAGGAGTATCTGAGTTTTAACAAAGAAAACCACTTCCATTTATCATTTATTCTACAATCATCCTGGATTGGACAAAGCAGATGAAAATGAATTTTTAAAATTTGTATGAAATAAAGTTAGCCATGTTTCTATAATTATTTATTTTTCTTGGTTAGATAGAATTTTTATCTTATATTTTTTCTTTTAATTTTTTTCCCATAAAAAATCATAGCATGACCTTTAGGATCATCAGATGAATTATAATCCTAGAGTTTTTTCTCCATGATTTAAGTTGTTCGTTATTTTCTCTTTTTTTTTCCTGTACTGTTTCCCCATTAACTGATTCTTAATTATTGCCGATCTATCAAGGAAAAAAAGTTTATTCAGTTGTAGCTGTAAGGGGCTGGCTAATGTTTCTTTGGTTTGGCCTTGTGTCAGACTTAACCGAACTCCCTACAGCTTAAAAGTTTTATCCAGAATTATCATCATCAGAATTATCAGAAGGTTGGTTGTCAGCAGGATGGAATTGTGTGGAATAAAATAAGAATAAAATGTACATTTTTCATCCTAAAATAGAAATTTATTAAAAGGAAAGATTAACAAGAATTCGTAGGAATTAATGTTTCAACTAGGAAGTTAAAGATATCAAGAGTTGTAGAAAATGTTCATAGTAGTAATTGTTGAAACAGTATATGCATATGTATGTATGTATGTGCTTGTTTGGTAGGAATGTCTTTGGATAGAGAAGGAGAAGTAAAAGAAATCAGCACACAAGAAGAAAAGAGAAAGAGAACAAGGTGCAACCTGACCTTATCTCCAGGTCGATTTGAAGTTGTAACATTTTAGTTGTTTCATCTCCCAGCTCCCATCTGACTAACTGAGTGATGCTGATCAGGGCCTTTTATAATATTCAGATCCTTTGGCACTTGATTGCACTTTTGGTCTTGCAAGCCACTCCCATTGGTCAGCAAATCAGTTTAACACCTACTTGCAAAATCTGGTTTCCACTTTTTCTTTAAGCACATGGTCAATCCTTTTTCTATTTGGGAAAAACCAGGATTTCACATGTCATTGTGAATTTTCATAAAAGTGAAGAAGGTTGATTTTAATTCTTAATTTCCTATCCACCACAACATCTTGTCTATTGTTGAAAACTGAAACCATGGCTTCCAAATTCATTTGGTTAATAGAATATTTGTCGTCACTCTAATATTAATCTTGGGCACCTAACATTGTGAATTTTTGTAAAAGTGAAAAAGAAGGTTGATTTTAATTCTTAATTTCCTTTTCCCTACACAGTAACAAGTTTTCTAAGCTGCTACTGGAAAGTTGTCAATTGGTTTTATTATTAATATGATTAAGTATCTGCTTATATCATACTATAAGTATGATAGCCCGGCATTGCTCGGGTGTAACAAAAACTTTAAAACTAATCCATGGTCCTGGAGCTCAGACTCTTTGGACATTAGCATGAAAGACTAAAAAGCAATAGTTGTTTTCAATTAAAGTGAAACTGTAGACTGAAAGAAAAATGAATGGCTGTAAGTCAAATTTTGATTTCCTGGTATCGATATCAAATAAGTTTTTTTCATCGTAAACTGAATTTTGAAGGCTAAATAAGTCCTCTGAGTAAATGGTATCATGGCTGAGACTAAGAACTACAATTATACCTACTTAGAGCCAAACCTGAAGCAAAAACCAAAATAAAAGGGCTGAAAAAAGTACAGACATACGGGCAGATAAACAAACACACACACAAACATCTTGCCTTTTATATATATATATATATATATATATATATATATATATATATTATCAATTTTTTGCACTATTGTAAGAACTGCAACCTTGAAACTTCTGAATATCATTTCTTATGTCTTTGTCTATGAGTGTATCAAATTTGATTAAAATCAGACCACTCCTTCTATAACCTGATTTATTCGATTATCAATTTTCAATATTTATCGGGGGTACCTTGACACAAAACCTAGCTAAGAACACTCGCAGACACTTCTAGTACAACTGTGATATGTAGTTATTAACTGAATTTTGATCAGAAATTTTCACTGTATAATGTCTGAATATAAATATAAGAAAATGAAAACTAACCAATGGATTTTTGAGATGAGGGGAAAATTTGGGTCTGGGGAGTAGAGAAGCAAATAAATTGTTCATTTTTAAGAGAACTTAGAAAATTTTCAAGGTAAATTCTTCCTTTTACCACCACAAGACCATAAAATATCCTTCCACCTGCTCATAAGAATACTTGTGTCTTTCTTTCTTAATGTATATGTTATTTTCAAATTGGCATTTGGTTATTTACAGTATTTACATTGTTCAGACTATTGTTCTCATCTTTGTTGTCATATTCCCAACATTTCAGCTATTGTATACTCTAGCCTTCATCAGGACAACAGTTCAAATTGTATAAATACTCTAAATAATTACAATACTTCATCTCAGAATTATAGATCAGCTTTTGATATATAACAGTTCAAATGTAGAAGTTTTATTCTCTGATAGAAGTTAATTATTATGACTTATTTAATTTTATTGCAAGTTATATCAAATATACTGAAGCGTAATTGTGATAAGTAGTGATGGTTTGCCCATATTCTATTTTGTAATTGGTGGACTTAATGATCAATTTCTAACTACCACTTTCGTGCCCTTCTGCTTATTTTGCCTGAAAACAAACTAGTACAAACATTCAGACTCAGTAAATGTAAAACAAACTTTAGGCATAGAAAAGATTGTTTCTTATCAATATTAAGTTTGAAAGGAAGAATATCTTAAGATAAATGACAACTAAAATATCTAAGGTAATGGTTTCTTTGGGTCCATAACGATAAATTCTACTGGCATTCATAAAATAACCTTATTTTCCATGCTTTGTTCAGCTTGTTATAGCATAATTTTCAATTTTCTTTGGACTCATTCTATGGAACTGAATTTACCATCTACAAATTTACATTCAATATCTGTAATATTAAAACTAATTATGATAATTTAGAATTTGTTTATGAATTCATGATATATTTTAGTACAACTTAAATGTTTGATATTTTTTTATTTATGTAACCTATTAATAGCTTGCATAATGTGTATTAAATAAATTTTATTTTAACAGCAAGATTTTTATTCAAATTGATTAATATTGACAAGTTTTGTTAATCTAATTTTTTATTAAATTCTCAAAAGAGAGACAACCTAAAATACTTGAACAAAACAAGAAAGAAAGAAGGAGCTTTGGATAGTTTACCTAGAGTTTTTATTATAATACTCAACGCCTTATTCATAAATTGGAAAAAATACAATAAAATCAAACAGACCTTGTTGGTTGTATTTAATATGCATTCATTATTTATTAGCATCTATATACTTGACCAATATTCATGTCTTTTTATTTTTCTTTTAGCATTATTTTAAAAAATCTTTACTTGTTATCAGCTAGGAATGAATTAGCCCAGAATAAAAATTGATGGCTGGGAGTGTCTTGGAAAATATTATTTTTGTCAACAATTATTATTCTCTTTGCAGAAGAGAACTTTTTAATTGAAACATTATCATAAAACAAGAAAGATGAATACAATTTTCATATTTCTTAAGCTAAATAAGGTAATCAGTTTAGAAGTTTGAAATAAAGCATTCATTGTTTATGGTTCTACCTGGATTATTACAATAAACGGCTTATCATTTTTATGATTTTACCAATTTATTATTTTATTTTTTCCTAGAATTTAAATTTACCTGACACTTTAACATTTTCTATAATTTTCAACAGGTTTCATTTCACCACTTTGATAATGTTATTAACCAACCTGGCTGGATCAGCAAACTGGTAGTGGTTTTGAGTAGGAGTGGCCTTGACTACTACAAAGTCATGTACTCTGACTGAAGACATTTGTGCTGCTGTAATGAGGAAAATGGGTAGGAATATTACCTTGGGCACACAGACATTGACTGCTGACCTATTCTGCTAGTACTGTATTAAAATCTGGTAGGATCTTGAATATATTCCTCCTCCTCTGACGATGACCAGTGCTTACCAAAGATTGTTTGCACACTGGTTTAAAAAATAGCAAAACATTCATTGTAAGGTGTATGTGTGTTCATCTGTGTGTATAAACATATTTTTATATCTTTCTGTATATCTAAGTGTTGTTGGGTGGTGTTCTTTTTGTTGTTGCAATCAGTTATTCATTTACTGAGAAAAAGAATAACTGACACAGATTCGGCAACCGAGTTTCTTTTTAAGCTTCCTACAGCTATGTTTTTGTTTCTAATCACAACTTTGTGTGGATTATAGGAAACCTTATTTGGTAAACATTTTTATACATTAAAATTATAAAATCATCAATACTCCTAGCCAAGTTCTTGACCCGAGTAAAGACATTCATTTCATGTACATATCTAGCATTTGAAATCAGCAAGCACAAATCAATAAAAAGTAGTGTTTAATTTACTCTGCTATCTAATTGGTTTGCCACTTGTTTATACTCCTAATATATACAAAGAGGTGCTGAAAAGTTCTCAGCATAAGCCACTTGCCAAAATTTGTTTTTCAATGACTAAACATCAGAATACTAACTTTGAGAAGTGGGTTAAGTAGAAACCTTTTCAGCACCCCCACATAAAAATACACGAAAAGAAAAGTTAAAATTTAATAAATTATATTTGTATATTAATGCCAGTCAGTTATGACCTAAAATATGTGATTAAAATTATTTCTGTCTCTGATTTTGCTTTTGTTTATAAATTTTTTCAAAGAGGATATTTGTCAACCTAAATGTGTTAATGCTTGTAGGCCTTTTTAATTTCAAATTTATTTTGTATAAATAGTATGAAAATTGTAAATGAAAGTGATTGGCTTGGTTAATTATTTCTCAGATATTTTCTTGTTAATTTATAAATAAGTATCTTTATTTGAATCCCAAAATTTAGTATGTTTTAGTCTCAGGGTCATCTTTATTCAAAAGAATTTTGTGTTCATGCATATAAAAGCTTGAATCATTGGCAGATAACCAAAAATAAAGCCATGATATAAATAACTCTTATTTTACTATATATTAAGCCTTATTTTATTTGGTAGATAAGAATTACCTAAAATGTGTATAAGAACAGATTTTATATATAAAATATGAATGTTTTAAATGTATCAATGATAAGATATTAGTACATATTAGTACATATTAGTACATATTAGTTTCTTTGATGTAGTATTTTTATTGGTATTCTACTCATCTATATAGGAATATCAGTTGAGAGAAAAAATGTCATATCCATTTTAGTTTCATGTAAGTATAAGAAATACGAAAAAGTAATGAACTTTGCACCCTACTCCCATCCCAAATATTGTCAGTTTCATCTGGCAGTAGTATGGAACAGAGAATTACAGATTAATAGGGTGGATAGAATATATAGGAAGCGATACATTTGGAAGCAAAAGTTCATTATTTTTTATATTACTTATATTTTTGCTCTATATTTGTATTTTTTCATATTTTACACTAAGCATTCCACACTTTTTACTACGTTGATGTCTTTGATTTTCATTTTATAGTTGTATATAATTTTACACACACACACACACACGCACACACACACACACACACACACACACACACACACATATATATGCAAATATTCTCAGATATAATCTATAGAAAGGAATTGTATGTCTAGAAAAGAAGAAAACTATATTTTGTTCTAGCCGACATGTTTCATGCATTGATGAACTTTATCAAGGCAAAAAACAAAAATTTTCATTTTTGCTTTGATAAAGTCCATCAGTGGACAAAACACATCAGCTAGAACAAAATATAGTGTTCTTCTTGTTTCTTTTTTAAACATATATATATATATATATATATATATATATATCAAAGAACAAAATGTTCACCACTTACTTGCTACCCAGGTTTCAAGCATATCGTTCTCATTGGTAAGCTATATATATCTTGTGTGTTGATTTATAATCCCAAAGTTTAATATAGACAAGACATTTCTTTAATGTTACTGTTTTGTTTGTATAGCTTATTTTACAGATATTATCTGTGCTTATCATTCTCTGTTTTAATTTTATTTATATTTTATTTGATATTTTTTTTAAATATCAGTTTTATAAAATCCTCAGAAATTAGTGTAAAAATTGTGTTCTTCTTAAATATGAATTGTAAAACATTGCATTTGAAAAATATATAATTTTCAATTGAAAAGTCAAATATTTGTAAGATTAGAAGTACTTAAAAGATAAGCTCACCAGGATGTTTTGAGTTTTTCCCACTGTTGGTAATTTTATCTTGACAAAGAAAATCAAAATCAAATTTTAATGTGTGGAAATATAAAACATATATAATAAACATTGTTAAATGTTAAGTAATCTAGGATTAATTTCAATAATATAGTCATCTGTTTGGGCTAAAGTTTAAAACTTTCATTGTCTATTATATTTGTTGCATTTCTCTATAATTATACAGTACATTTAAAAATGCCTATAGATTGAATATAAATTACTTAGTGCATATTCAATATTTAAGCAATCAAGCATGGACCAGAAAGGAAAGACAACTCTACCTTTTCAAAGAAGTTTTTGAATAATAATTGTTTTATAATTAAAATCTAAAAGAAATTATATTATCTACCATTTGGTGGAATCAGTTTATATTGAGAATTATAAATTTTGAATAATAATCTTGAGAAATACTCATGCAAGCAATATTTAAACATTCATAATCAATAAAATTTATTTTTTCTTACAGTTATGCTTGCATTGAATATAAACATTGTTTCAAAAAGCCGTCTGTGAATGAGGAACTCACAACTAAATCAACTAATTTGATTGAAACAATTCTATGAATGGAATGCCAATTTCCCTTTATTTTCTGTGCCTGTTCCGATATATAAACTTTTGAAGCAATTTGTTTTTCAATGTTGTGGTTTTGAATTTTAATATAGCATTAATAGTTCTGAAGTGAAACACTCATTGAGAAAGAAGATGATTTAAACTATAACATGTTCCAAGATTTCTAAGCTTTTTTCTTGTCATTAAAGCTATAGGGAAATGGTTAATGTCTCTTTTATTCGGCCTTGTGTCAGACTTAACCAATCTCCCTACAGCTTACAAGTTTTATGAAAATTATTATCAGAAGGTTTTCATCAGAACGTTGTTTGTCGGCAATAATGTGGAATAGTGTAAGAATAAAATATAGATTTTGTATGTTAAAATAGTAATCTATTAAAAGAAGGAATAGCAAGAATTTTCAGAAATTAATGTTCAATGAGAAAGTTAAGGACATCAAGAGTTCGTACAAAATGTTTGTAGTAGTAATTGTTGAAAGAGATAAGGAGAAACAGAAAGAGGACAATGTCTGAGATGCTTGAAGTTGAAGTTACATTTTAGATGTTTCATCTCACAGCTCCCATCTGACTCTCTGACTTGACAAAAGTATTCAGATTTTTGCACTGGATCACTAAGTCCTCAAGTCTTGCAAGTTGCTCCCATTGGCCAAAGTCATTTTAACACCTACTTGCGAAATCTGATTTCGATTTTTTCTTTAAGCAAATGGTCAGTCCTTTTTCTTCCTGGGAAAACCAGAATTTCACACATCATTGTGAATTTTTGTAAAAGTGAAGAATGTTGATTTTAATTAATTTCTTATCCACTACATCATATTGATTAATAACTTGAAAGATAAAACAGTATTTTCTCCAGTTAAAGACACATTTTCAATCACATTTTATCAAAGCAGAATCACTACAGAAAACTAAAACATTCAACACCACCAACTGTTTCCATATGTATTAGTAATAATGCAAGTCAAAACGTTCCCAGTTAAATATCAATTTGTGATTAAAATGAAATGAAAGGTGATTATTGTAAGAACGTTCCTGGAAAAAATTTAAAATTTACAAACACTAATAACATAGTAATTACATTTTATCAAAGGAATTAAATATCCTTAGACTTCAATTATAGATATAAATAGATATAAGTTTCCTTAGTTCATTCCCCTTTGATAGATTTTCTACAATATTAGAAAAGTGGAAATAAGTATTTTAATCTCACATTTGTGTGTGTGACTTTAGCTTGAATGGAATAATTTAAAAGCAACAAAATTCATTGAATTGACTTTCAAAGTTAAATTGTAATATTTTTTTTAAGATTAAATGATTTTTCAAAACAATTTTTTACTTCATCTGATCCTCTTTAAAACAAAATATTAAAATAGTTATTTTTGTATTTTCATAGTTAAGGAATTAAATATTGAATATTCTACATATAATGAAAAGGAGTCAGAATTTCCCAGATAGAACACTGCAGACAAAACTTATAATACAGTACAGTGATGATTCCGTCTATAATAGTGAACTGCCAATTTCATGACAATTGATGGCAAATTTGATTATATCTTGCTATCAACAATGCTAAAGTCAAATTTTTATTACTCTAGAATGAATTCGAAAGATCATCATTTAGTAGCAGCAATGAACGTAGGTCAAGATTTTATTATAGAAATGGTTGAAAGTTTAAAATATTTATTATTGTTACTGAAATAACAAAAGAAGTGAGAAAAGATGATTCTAATTTAAATCCTAATAATTATAGCTAAGAAATGAATCTAAAAGCTTTGAAAAGGCTGCAGACAGATTTTTATGTATTATGTATTTTTATGTATTTTTTGTTTTTCAATTTAAATATTCTTTAAATGAATTACCTCTAATTCATAGATTTAATTATAGATTTTTATAGCAGTTTTAAATAACTTTATTTATTTTTAAATAATCCAAAACTTTAGTCAAATTTGTGTATATATATATATACATACATACATACATAAATTTAAACTTATTGCTATACGCGTTTCAAAAAACCCTCCACATATATACGCAGAAGGAAAAAATGGTAATAAAAAAAGAAAGAGCCAAGCACTTGAACATCAGTCAAAGTACGTAGCCCAAAGAAAAAAACCGAGACGAGTAACCTAAATCAAAAAGTGCTTAATACACAAGCAGAGCAAAGAAAGAAAGAAAGAAAGAAAGAAAGAAAGAAAGAAGTGTGTGTGTGTGTACATATATATATATAAATTAGAGAAAATTTTTTAAAATTCAAAGGTGTTTTTGAAAATTTTGAAAATTTTGAAAATTTTCTCTAATTTATATTGGCTCTGTATTCTTAATACATTGAGCTCTCTGCCTGCATCAATTTTTAATTTAAAAAATTTTTAATATTAATTAGGATCAGGTTCTTAGAATTTACCTTCCTACTCTTCCAACTTCGGATTAAAGAAAAACAAAAAAAATATATATATATATATATATATATATATATACACACACACACATGCACACACACACAGAGTATGCCTTATGCTTATCTTTTTAAATAGTTTTGGATAAAAGAAAAGATTATAAGGATTTTTATGGAAATTATAAATAATGATAAAACTTTTTTAAAGGCAATTGCAAATAGATTAAAAGAGTTTTCATTATCAAAATTTGTTATTTGTTTTATTACTTTAATTCTCAACTTCATAAAGAATAAAGGTTTCAAGTAAATGTTTGCCTATCATCCGGTCTAACTCCTTCCCAGTCCTTTGAACAGAAATAGAGGTTTATTTCCTTGTTTCCTGTTTAGTATTGGGTTTCCCAGTTGTTTATTAAGTCAGCTTCAGCTCTTTACTCATAATGCTTATTCTTTCCTGTGCTAATATAAAACAGCACAGTAATCACCTACCTTGAGTGGCTCTTAGGTGAACATTAGTAAAAACAAAAATTAATTCAGAATGTGATGAATTAAAACTAGTAACAGCTAATTACTAAAGCTTTTTTCCACTCTTGATTGATATGAGCATTTTAATTCTGTTAATTACAAGAATAATATTTTTTCATTTAGAGATGTTTATTTCATGACATATTTGAATACTTATAGAAAGTGAGAATGACATGAGGCCTGATATCTTTTTTCTTATAAATAAACATACAAATAGTACAAAGTAAGAACGTCTGCATCTGATTGGTTACTTCATATCTTTACTGCGATTCTGGATAAGTGATTATGGTAATAAGAATTATTGGAAATAATGAAGATAATTGAAGATTTGAAATCAGTTAGAATGAAGGAGGAGTACATAAAAATGCATTGATTATTTTGAAAATGTTCAAATAAATCCAATCCACTCATATGTAAGCAATTACCTGATCATTAAATGAATAAAAACTTATGCTCTCATCAAACCTTGATCTCTAGACTGCAACTGAATCATTCTACAAGATTGCTCTCCCTTTACTAGAAGACATTTTTTTTAAGAAAAACAAAACAAAAGAACATTTTTAATAAAACTAACTTGTTTGAAGTATATTCAACAAACATTTGTTTCACGTCATTTTTATGTCTTTTCCATTTAGTCCCTATAACAAATATTAATGAAATCATTCTTCAGAGAATGAGAATCTTAACTTAACCCTCGTAATTAAACACATATTAAACACATCCATGAATAAAACCTTCTTTGATGCATAGATATTTTTTAGATTTAATGTATTTGGACAAATATTTTCTGAGTAAATAGATTTCTAAGAAATTACATTTTATTTTATTTTATTATCACTTTTTTTTTTTAATCTAAAACAACTTAAGAGAAAGTCTCATTGAATAATGCAAACCCCTGATTCTCTTATGTTTGTAAACCTCAGGGGGAAAGTTGTATTTAAAACTTCAGTTACTTTTAATTTAATGCAGTATTTCATGGAAGAGTTCTATTTCAGATTTAACGATCTTAGGTTTTCATATTATTTACATTTTAATCCATCCCCTGCTTCCAGCCATGGGTTAGATACTAGAACTTGTATCTGGGAAAAGCATTCTTAGCTCAAAAACATTATTAAAGCAATCTTCTTCTTTCTTCTTTTGCCCTCAATCCTGGAAGGAATTGTTGGGGTGCTGGCATATTGAGCTGTTCACCGTTGTCTATCTGCTGTACTTGTGTGTCAGGGCTGGGTCTCCACAGTTGGGTTTTTGATGTACTCATCATGTGGCATGAGTTGGGAGTTTTAACCTGGCAAGGCATAAACCACAACTGATGTTCTTCAACTAGGTGGCTTACTTTGGCTGAGAACACATGACTGTTGTAGTTCATCTGAGAAACCCTTCCATTTTGACTGGTAACCTGCATCAAGGAGGTCCTTCAGCCAGTGGTGCCATGTTAACACCACCTCCTCACATGATATTTGCCTACCTGCTGAAATGCATTACTAGGGCATGGCAACTTGGAGCTGTGACGGCCATCTAGCAATCTATAGTAGTGTGTTTGAAAGGACTGATGAAAACCACATAATATGTAAAAACAACATTTATTTCACATATAAATGCAGCCTTGTGAAAACTGCAACAAATTAAAAACGAAAATAAAATAGAATACAAAAACATTACATTTTGAAGATACAAAAAAACATTAAAGAGAATAAAACTTTTAGGGAAGTTTTATATTTAATAAATGATGTATGAGGGGTTTTATACATAGGAAAATCAACAGGAAAGTTTTGGGTTTTTATCATTTACAAAAAAGGGTAGAAAATATTCTTAGAAAATAATAGCAAAGTGTTAAAAATACATTTATAAGGTGCTAAAATACTTAGCTTAAAACTTAACTTTATGGAAAAACAAGGAAACAATTTACCTTTTCTGGCAAACTGCTAGCGGCCGTTAACTAAAGCCAGTGTCTCATTGCCGTCTGGAGCTGAAAAGGTCATTTTGGGCATTTGGCCTGAGAACAACGATTGTGTATAAGGGAGCGGTCAACACTTTAAGCAGTACAGAGAAAGGAAGGGTACTAAATTGTCTGGCGATATTATCCTAAGGGGTGACAAAGCCACTGGTAATGGAATATTGGGCCGGCTTTGCTGAGAAACGAACCTGCTGATTTTACAAAATGGGATCAGGTCACAACAAGAATTTAGGCCTATTTTCTAGGGGTGACTTGGCAGCAGCCACAGAAGCCATCATATGAGAGGTTTACAAAATGGTTGAAGATCAGTGAAGGTGCATCATGATAGACATCAAATGTACTACCTCTATTCAAATCTCCCTATACACGCATACATATATATATATATATATATATATATATATACATCACACTAGATGCCAGAGTGAACAGTTAGTCATCAAATGTACCACTTTAAGAATTATTATTACATATTTTAAATGATAATAGTAGAAATCAACAAATAAACAAGAAAACAATAAAAGTATGACATTATCATCAACGATATGAGAACATCTGTTTATTATTATTATTTTTGTTATTAAAAATTGACTATTTTGAAGAAATAAAAAAAAATAACTAAAATGCTGTTTTGACTCAAAAAGCTTTTCCGACAATTTTGAAAATATGTCCTCGTTGAAACAAAAATGTTATTTGCAGTCAATAAATAAGAAAAGGATAAAAGAATAAAATTATAGACAAATGTGATTAAAAAAGATTTGAATAATAAATGACAGGAAAGAAAATTGGTGAGACTGAATAGTTAAAGATAAACAAAAATATTATGACCTTTCCTACAATTTTGAAAGTTACATTTGTTCATAAAAAAAGAACTGTTACACTTAAGTATAAAATAAATTAGAATTATTCATGCAAAAGTATAAGTAATTTAACAAATGCAGTATATTGAATGTTCTTAATATACTAATCCTAAGTGAGATATGCTTAATAAAACAAACTTGCTACCGGCTGCAGCCACGCTCTCACCAGCGTGATGTGGCTTCCCTGTGCCTCTTCTACAAGTACTTTCATGGCTTCTGCTCCGATGAGCTTAGATCACTGGTGCCGCCTAAGCACGAATTTACACGAGATACTAGATTAGCAACTAGATCCCACCCTTTTACAGTTAAACAAATAAGATGTAACCGTAAATTCTACTCCAACAGCTTCTTTTCTCGTGCTTCCCGCCTGTGGAACTCCCTTCCACAACTCTGCTTTCCCGACAGTTACAATCTCCAGGTGTTTAAATGTAGGGTCAATAGACACCTCCTATCACACTAACTCCCAATTATTCTCAGAACACTCTCATCTACCCAACCCTCATTCTCGGTATCCTTACCCGCCTATCACCCACCCTCTGACATTTCCTATATTTAATCATCCTTTCTCCACTATATACGTAGCCCCCTGCGCAGTAGTGGCAGTGACATGCCTTGCACGGGGTGAAACGCTTATAAAAAAAAGAAAAAAAAACAAAAAAACACTAATTTTTAAAAATAACAGTAAAACAGTTGACGGCTACTGCAATTTATCTTAAAAATAAACAAATATGAAATTTAATAATTAAAGATTAAAATTACAAATAATATAACAAAAATTATGATAAAATAAACAATGAAAAATATAAAAATAAATTGATAATTAAAAAAGTCAAAACTTCCCTTTTAAAAAACAAGATTGTTTTCTTTAAGCAATGAAAAAACATATCTGTTCACTCCAACATCAGCATCCTTGTTAATGCAATATCCATTCCTAAAAAAAGAATTACAATCCAAAATACTGAACATGGAAGCAATGACAAGGCTTTGGAGAGGGTGGAAACGAAAAGGAAACTTATACTTAGCATCAGAAAGAGACAGCTGAAGTTTCTAGAACACATAATGAGGAAGGATGGCTTGGAGAATCTAATACTCACAGGACAGATAGAGGGAAAGAGACAGGGGAAAACAGCAAGAGAGATATTTGATTTCCTTGAGCAGGTAGATGATGGAGTGGGGTTTGGGAGAGATAGGAACAAAAGTAGAAGTCCATGATTACCTATGTCCTGAAGAGACATGGAACATGAAGAAGAAGATAACCCAAAAAAGGTTGATAAGCAATAAAAAGCCAAATCAAGCAATTATTTTCCTTTCAAAATTGCTATTTTATCATGTTGGTAATATGAGAATGGTGAAGGCATCCTAACAGTTATCAGTATAAAAACTGGAATCAATGACCCAAGTTCAAATTCCAACTGAATCTGTTAAATTCACTTCATAGTCTTATATTTGAAAAATGTTTGAATTCATTTCTGCTCTTCTTCAGTTTTTTTTTAATCATGTTTTAATGATGTTCAGGGGGCTATATAAGAACTGGAGTCAAGTGGTTAGGACATGAGTATTGACATTGAATTCAAATTCCTGGAGATTGTAGCCCTCAGGAAAGCAAATATATGGAAGAGAGTTCCACAGGCGGGAAGTGCGAGAAAAGAAGCTGATGAAGTAGAATTGTCAGCTGCATTTGGTTGATCTAACTGTGAATGGGTGGGACCCAGTTGCCAGCTTTGTTGCATGAGTAAACTCCTGTGGCAGGGGCACCAGTGACTTAAGTTCGTCAAAGCAGAAGCCATGAAAATAGCTATAGAACAGACAGAGGGAAGCCACATCTCATTAATGAGAAAGCGGCTGGAGTCGAGCCGCCAAGTCGGTGCCTATCGCACTACTGATTCTCCTTTGGAGCCTGTCAAGAACACTGAGATGAACAGCGGGGGCACCTGACCATATATGACAGCAGTATTCCAGATGGTTGATTTGTATATATGCAAGATGGACTCAGGCAGAAAAAAACATCCTGGCCCAATACAGTGTTCATTAATTAGGAGTATAAAGCGATCGTTGTAATGTTGCGTGGCAGCTGGTTTATGAAAAAGAACGATGCTGAATTGAAAACTGTGGAGAAGGCAATCTTTCCCAAGAACTAATGGCAATACACAGAAAATGAAGAAAAAGAATCTGTTGAAGACCATGATTGCTTATGTGCTAAAGAAACATGGCATTAAAAAATGTCAAGGTTGATAATGGGGGTAAAAGTTTTTATTTGTAAGATTATTATGGCATCTCACTTAATAACTCACATCTGTATCAACTATCATGGCATGGCTGATAAGAACATTTTTTGAGTGATGTAGGAAAAATATGTCTAAGCCTTTTGCTGATAGCATTAGTATATATCTAAATCTAAACTTATTTATAAATGGAACTTTGTCAGTGTGTGTGTGTGTGTGTGTGTGTGTGTGTCCATTATCTATAGACTCCGAAACGGCTGAACCAATTTTCTTGAAAATTTAGACAGTTATACTATAAGCATCTGTGAGTGTTTTTAGCTAGGTTTTGTGTCAAGGGTACCCACGATAAATATCGAAAATTGATAATCAAAAAAATCGGGCTATAGAAGGAGTGGTCCGATTTTAATCAAATTTGATACACTCATAGACAAAGACATAAGAAACGATATTCAGAAGTTTCAAGGTTGCAGTTCTTACAATAGTGCAGAAAATCGATAATATATATATATATATATATATATATATAAGGCAAGATGTTTGTGTGTGTGTCTGTTTATCTGCCCGTATGTCTGTATTTTTTCAGCCCTTTTATTTTGGTTTTTGCTTCAGGTTTGGCTCTAAGTAGGTATAATTGTAGTTCTTAGTGTCAGCCATGATACCATTTACTCAGAGAACTTATTTAGTCTTCAAAATTCAGTTTACAACGAAAAAACTTATTTGATATCGCTACCAGGAAATCAAAATTTGACTTACATCCATTCATTTTTCTTTCAGTCTACAGTTTCGCTTTAACTGGAAACAACTATTGCTTTTTAGTCTTTCATGCCAATGTCCAAAGTGTCTGAGCTCCAGGACCATGGATTAGTTTTAAAGCTTTCATTATACCCGAGCAACACTGGGCTATACTGCTAGTCCTTTTATAAAGTTAGCATTTTGAAATGTTAGTAAAACATGGCAGATACAATTTTTTTTTTAAATAAGTGCCATAATAAAATGTTTTTTACATTGCTATAACTTTTCTCTTTAATAATTTCTTAATGTTTTTATCAGATGATGATTTTCAATTAAAATATTTTATTTCAAAATATGTATTAAATAATATTCTTTTAAATTTTTAGTCAATTTTGATAGTTACATAAAAATATTTATAACTAGAAAAGAATGGTTCAGTTACCACATTTTATTTGGCTTAAACATGAAAATATTTTTAAAACAACAAAAAGGATATTTTTTCTAAGTAGCAAATCAGTGCTGATAGCAGACACAGAAAGGAAACTACAAAACCTCCTACAGAAGGTAGCTGAAGAGAGTGACAAGAAAGGACTACAAATAAACTGCAAGAAAACCAAATGTATGGTCATCAGCAAAAAGGGCAGCCCAAAATGCCAATTACAGGTGAGGGACTCTAAAATCAAGCAGGTACAGAAATTTAAATACCTTTGAAGTGTTCTAACAGAAAACGGAAAGTGCGACACTGAGATCCGAAGGCAAATTGGCGAAAGAAGCATTCCAGAAATTGAGTAAAGTATTAAAAACAGGACAATTTCACTAGAAACAAAGAGGAGAGTACCGCTATATGATGTTGGATCTTCAATATGGCAGTAAATGTTGGACAATATCTTCGAAGATGAAGGAAAAATTTGAAGCAGCTGAAATGTGGTTCTACAGAAGGATGCTGCAGATATCATGGACCAAGCATTTGAGCAATGACGAGGTTTTGGAAGGGATGGAAACAAAAATGAAATTAATACTGAGCATCAGGAAGAAACAACTAAAATTCCTGGGACATGCAATGAGAAAGGAGAGCTTGGAGAACCTAATACTAACAAACCAGATATAGGGAAAAAGAGACAGGGGAAAGCAGTGGATAACATATTTGAAAGACCTGATCAGGTGGATGATGGAACGAGGATTGCATGGTGCAACAGGAGAAAGCGTGCTAAGAGCAACCAAGGACAGGGAGATGCAAAAAGCCATAATCGCCTACGTCCTAAAAGGACATGGCACATAAAAGAAGAAGAAGCTATTTGTATTTAATATGCAGGTATTGCTATACAATCATTAGAGACAGATTCAAGTTATTTTCCGATATTCTTCAATCAGTTGTTCAGAAATAAACATAAATATCTCCAAGAGGTTAGTTATTTCTGAAAATACATTTGTCACACACAAAAGCTTATGCAAACAGTAAAATCTTTTGAAAATAAAGAAATGTTAGACATACTATAATGTTTCTGCTATTAGCAAGTAATGAAGACAACGAATCCAAAGTGATATGTTTTTCATAAAATACAACAGAATATAAATATTTCAAGATAGCCGAATGGAATTTTATCATTCTGAAATTTCAGATTTACTTGCTTCCTAATTATTCCAGTTATCATGATAGAATGAATAAGTATTATCGGAAAACCTGTTAAGATTTGAAATCAAGGTTAGGATAGAGAAATACTTAAAAATGCATTGATTACTTTGAAAATATTCAACTAAATCCAATCCACTCACATGTAAGTAATTACCTGGCTATGAAATGAATAAAAACATTTTGATCTTATCAAATTTTGATCTTTAGAATGCAACTGAATCATTCTACAAGGTTCCTCTCTCTTTACTAAAGAACATTCTAAAGAAATAATTTCAGGAAATTAAATAACAGAAAATTTAAATTAGGTAAGTATAAATTTGGGTAAGATTCTATTTGCGAGGATGTGGAAAAGTTCTTGGCTCAACCAAGAATCTTTTCTAACAAAATTTTCTGATGTTTGGTAATCAGATTTTAGAAATTGAGCAAGAACCAATTCTTATATAAGCATTGTTCAGAGAAGATGGAGATGCTGGATAGAATAATGATTATAACTGAGAATTAGAAACCCTACCATGATTCATTTTGACGTCAACAATGTTAATAACATTAGATATGCAGATAATACAGTGTTGATAGCAAACACAGAAAGGAAACTACAGAATCTTCTACAGAAGCAAGAAGAAAGAACTAAGCATCAACTGTAAAAGACAGAAAGTGTGTTTGTCAGGACAGTCGAAAATGTGAATTACAAATTGGAGATTAAACAAGAGCAAATATTAAAATATCTAGGAATTGTTGAAAAGAAGTTTTAAAATGTAACACCAAAATCTGAACGAGCATTGTGATAGTGAAAAATGCCTTTCAAAAATTAAGCAATGTATTAAGAAACAGGAAAATTTCATTGGAAACAGAGAAAAGAGTACTGAGCTGTTATGTAATATCAGTCTTTTTATATGGCAGTGAATGCTGGATTATCAGAGATAGAGAAGAAACTTGAGGGAACATAAATATGGTTATACAGAAGGATACTGAGGATACCATAAACTGAACATGTGAGCAATGATGAAATTTTATAGAAAATGAAAAAGAAAAGACACACATCAGGAAGAAATAGTTGAAATTTCTAAGGTACATTTTGAAAAAAGAGGCCTTGGAAAATTTGATACTCACAGGATAGGCAAGAATGACAAAGAAAAGCAGAGATTAACCTACCTAACAAATAGTTGGCCAAATAGGGGTCAGGAGATATAGCTAAAGGACAACTTTTACTAAGGGCTACAAAGAATAGAAAGTTGTGCAGGGACATGGTACATAGAAGAAGAATTGGAATTGGTAAACTAAGTATAAATTCTAGCTGTGTCTGCTTTATATTTACTTACTAGCAGTATAGCGTGGCGTTGCTCAGGTGTAATGAAAGCTTTAAAACTAATCCATGGTCCTGGATCTCAGACTCTTTGGATGTTGGCATGAAAGACTAAAAAGCAATAGTTGTTTCCAGTTAAAGTGAAACCATAGACTGAAAGAAAAATGAATGGATGTAAGTCAAATTTTGATTTCCTGGTATCGATATCAAATTTGACTCATGAACTAAATCAGGTCAGCTTTAGTGCATGGGATATTTTTTCTCAAGTTGAAGAAAGTAAAAATTTCTAACATTTTTATTTGATATATCTGTTTTTGTTAAATGCCATCACATAAATATTTACAATTATTTTTTAAAATGTTAATGCTTCCATTTGAATTAATTAATAAAACTTAATCAACTGAGTTTGAACATGATTCATGCCTACTATTCTCTATGATGATAACCATCAGATAATCCACTAATTTTTTTTTTTTTTTTAATCATCTCACCCCAAGCAAGGCATTCCACTGCCACTATTGCGCATGGGGCTACATAGGGGAAGGTAAAGAGAAGGAGTGGTTAGACATAGGGAATGTCAGGAGGATGGTGACAGATGAGTAAGGATACCGAGAATGAGGGTTGGCCAGATGGGAAGAGTGTTTGATAGAATGGGAGCAGGTTAGTGTGTTAGGAGGTGTCTATTGACCTTACATTTGAACTCCTGGAGATTGTAGCCGTCGGGGAAGCAATCGTTTGGAAGAGAATTCCACAGTCGGGAAGTGCGAGGAAAGAAACTGTTGGAGTAGAAGTTACGGCTGCATTTTATCGGTTTCACTGTAAAAGGGTGGGATCTAGTTGCTAATCTAGTATCTTGTTCAAATTCGTATTTAGGGGGCACTAGTGATCTAAGTTCATCGGAGCAGAAGCCGTGAAAGTATTTATAGAAGAGACACAGGGAAGCCACATCGCGCCGGTGGGAGAGAGACTGCAGGCGGTCTGCCAAGTCGGTATCTATCATATTACAGACCCCCCTCTGAACCTTATCGAGAAGCCCGAGGAGAACAGCAGGGGCACCCGACCAGATATGGCAGCAGTATTCAATGCACGGGCGGATGGTAGATTTATAAATGTGCAGGATAGATTCAGACGGAAAAAACTTCCAGGCCCTACACAGAGAACCGACTTTCATAGCAGCGGATTTAGCAATGGATTCGATATAGTCATTCCATTTGAGGTCCGCTGAAAGTGTGAGACCAAGGAGACGCAGTGTTTTACTCTCTGGGAGGCAAGCCTGGTCCATGCTAATGGGAGGTAGGTGAGATTGTCGATGATGGTTAATTGAGAGTAGCTTCGTTTTAGAAGCATTAAAATTTACTAACCATTTCTTACCCCAGTCCAATATGGATTGGAGGTCTTTTTCAATCTCGGCTGCGAGGTTAGCTTTGATGCCTACACCAGATTTTTGTAGGAGGCGAGAATAAACTGTGGTGTCATCGGCGTACAAACCTATTTGGGCTCTTATGGAATCAGGGAGATCATTAATGTATACCAGGAAGAGTGTAGGATCTAAGATGGAGCCTTGGGGGACACCTGCGTTTGTATGGTAGTTCTGAGAGGCATGTCCGTTTAATACCACCTTCATTGTGCGGTTAGAGAGGAATGACTGGATTAGTTGAAACAAATGTCCAGTTATACCATAGCTCCGCAGTTTACATAGAAGGCCGGCATGCCAAACTCTGTCGAACGCCTTAGATATATCCAATGCAACGGTTCGGGCTTCGCCATTCCTGTCGAGTGCCTGGTATATGTACTCGGTGATGGTCGTTAGCATATCAGCAGTAGACCTGGTGAAGCGGAAACCATATTGCTTGTCCGAGAGGAGTCTGTGTGCTGTGAGATGCTGAACCACCTTGGTGTTGATAATGGCTTCGAACACTTTGCCAAAGATTGGAAGAAGGCTGATAGGGCAGTAATTTGCAGGGTCAGAGGGTTCTCCAGTGTTTTTAAATATAGGAACTACAGAGGAAGATTTCCAACAGGCAGGAAAGCAGGAAGCAGATAGGCAGAGGTTATAGAGCTTAGAAAGGACAGAGGAGATTTCAGGGGCACATTTCTTTAAGACTATGGTTGGGATTCCGTCACCACCGCTCGCTTTGTGAGGGTCAAGTTTTAAGATTATCTTAGAGACAAGCGAAGGTGTAATGTGGACATCATTCAGTTGTGCCTCAGTTCTAGGTGAAAATGCAGACTTTAAGTAATAACACAATTTATTTGTATTGTTATTAAAAATATTTTTTTGAAAAATACAACAACACTATGTGAGTGATACTGCTGAAATTGATAGAAATCAATAAAGGATAAAAAACTATTTCAAATATAATTATTATGAATATTTCTTTTTCTTCTGTGTGCCATGCCCCTTCAAGACGTAAGCAATCATGGCCTTTCATGTCTCTCTATCCCTGGTAGCTCTTAGCATGCTTTCTCTTGTTATACCACCCATCAAATATGTTATACCACCCATCAAATATGTTATCAGCTGCTTTCCCATGTCTCTCTTTCCCTCTATTTGATCTGTATCCGGTTCTCCAAGCTTTCTGTACTCATCACATTTCTCAAGAACTTCAGCTGTCTTTTTCTGATGCCCAGTATTAATTTCATGTACGTTTCCATCCTTTCCAAAACCTCATCATTGCTCACATCCTTGATCCATGATATCTGCAGCATCTTTCTGTAGAAACACATTTTAGTTTTTCCTTCATCTTTGTTGAGAATGTCCAGCATTCACTGCCATATTGAAGAACGGATATCACAGAGTGAAATTTTCCAGTCTCTTAATGCTCTTCTCAGCTTCTGGAATGCAGCATTCACTATGCCAATTCACCTTCAGATCTCAGTGTTGCACTTTCTGTCTTCTGTTAGAACACTTCACAAGTACTTAAATTTTTGTACTTGCTTGATTTTAGTATCCCCAAACTGTAATTGGCATTTTGAGTTCCTCTGTTTGCTGATGACCATACATTTGGTTCTGTTGCTGTTTATTTTTCTTCATGTACTTTTTTAGGAGATCTTGTAGTTTTCTTTCTGTCTTGGCTATCAGCACGGTATTATCAGTGTATCTTATGTTGTTCAGATTGTGACTGCCAATAACAAATCCTGACATAACTTCTAGTGTTCTCAGAACAGTCTCACTGTACAAGTTAAATAGATTCGGTGAAAAGACACATCCTTGAAAAGACACACCCTTTTCTATCTTTGTATATCTGCTGAATTCATTTCTTATCTGTACGTTGGTGGTCGGCTGCCAGTAGTCGTTCTTGATTACTCTAATGTCTTTGCCAAATATGTCAAGGTTGCTGAGCATTTCTACCAATTCTTTGTGGTGTACTTTGTTAAACGCCTTGGCATAGTCTACAAAACACAGGTAAACATCCTTTTTCATTTGTATTGTCCTTTCTGACAGCATCCTAAGCATGAATATTGCATTCCTTTGTTTCAGTGTCTTTGATGAAACCATACTGTTCTTGTCCTATGAGCTTTATTATGTGGCTCATCAAACTGATTGTTTGGTGGAGTTCACTGGGCTATGAAAATTGATTTGTTTAGGTCATCTGGTATTACACCACTGTTGTAGATTTCATTTATTATTTCCGTAATTTTCTCTATGCCCAAATCTTCTAAGGCTGTCAGCCTCTCCATTACAATGCCGTCTGGTCCAGCTGCTTTGTTCCTATTCAGTTTGGCGATTGCAGCTTTCACTTCAGATTTTAATATTTCCGATCTGTCAACATCTTGTTTACTATCAGTTGCTCTCTCTTGTCATGGAAGAGATCTTTTATATATTCTTCTCATCACTGGAGTATTTTCTCTTTCTCTAATATGATTGTGCCATCCATGGATTTTATATATCCTGTTGAGGAGCATGTTCTTTGTACTGTCAGTCCCCTTATTTCTTTATGCATTTCTCCTTTATTACTCTTGCTCAATCTCTCTACTTCAGAACATTTGTTGTTGAGCCATTCCTCTTTAGCCTGTCTGCACTTGGTCCTTATTTTCTTTTGTAGTTTCTTGTATTCAGTTCCATGTCTTGGCATAGTTTTTGTCTCCTTTGCATCATGTCAAGAATCTCTTCAGTCATCCACTCATTTTTTCTTCTGCATTTGATTTCCTCTAGAACAATGTTGTTTGCTGATGTCACTAGCACTTCTTTAAGTGCATCCCATTTCAAATTTCCATTTCTCATTTGTTCTTCGTATTTGTTTCTCACACTGTCAGTGTTTTTTTTCTGCAGGTTGATGTCATTCATGAGTGTGTTGTATTACAGTCTGGGTGCTGCCTTAAGCTTTTTTAGTCTCTGAAATTTCACCCTTAGTTTGCAGATGGCACTTGGATAGGTTTTGCAATGAATCACTGCTTTCATGAATATCTTGTTTATAGTTATATAATTGACTTTTTTTTGTGTTGCCTCCTGGACTTCTCCATGTCCATAAGTGTCTTGATTGTTCTTGAAACCAGGTGTTGGTTAACCTGGTCATTCACCTTACACCACTGGACCCATCTTGGATTCCTAATCCAAAGTTGCCAGTTGTTTTCCCTTCTCTCTCTTTGCCTAATTTGGCATACAACTCTCCCAATGATGATTCTAATGAGCCTTGGAAAGAGTCGAGTAGAAAGATTCTATTTCTTCTTCAGTGCTTTGCATTGTTGGTACATAAACTACTGTAATTGCTATGTTGAAGAGTCTCCCTTTCAGTTTGACCTCTCTCAGAAAACTGGCAGTATCCCAGAATACATTTCTTCATTCCTTCATCCAGTATTAAACCGACTCCCTTTTTTTGTTATTTTCACCTCCTGAATATATGATCCTGTGGTTGTGGCTGCTTAAGTTCCCATTTTTTGGTCATCTAGTTTTGCATTTTCTGCTTGACATTCTCAAGTTGACCACAGTTGTTCAGTGTCCTGTTCAGTGTCCATGTTCCTTAGGTAATTTTTGTTTGTTGTGCACAGTCACAAGGTAACAGTCCAGAGACACCTGTTGCTCATGTCATTCCTTTCCAAGCAAGGGACAAATTTCAGAAAAATGTGTCCCCTTTACGCAGTTGGTGCTAACAGTCGCCGGTTGATAGTTAAGTGACACCTGTTGTCCATGTCAATCCTTACTGGGTGAGGAGTCACTTCCTTTGGAACTAACCCCCTTCACACCATTGGGTTTTATATGTATATTTTGTAAAGCCATGATTATACTCAAGAATGATAGTGGAGTGTTATCTCGTTGCCTTCTCCACAGTGATTTATCAAGACACAACTTCTAGTTAACTTGCCGTTGATTCCTTCAGAGTTCTTCTGCCCTTTCTGTAGTCTTGTTTTCATCCACAATAGGTTGCTAACCTACAAAAAAAAAGAAAAAAGAACATTTTTTTTTGCTTCTTCCTTTTTTATACATGCCTGTCGGAAAATAGGGTTCAACTTCCCTAGTTGTAATGAGTGTTAACGTGCTACTAGGGCATTGGTTGGGGGACATAATGTGTATTATTGAGTTGCAATTTACACGAGGTTCATCTAAGAGCTTCCACACAGGGAGTTCAGATTCAATTTTGAAGGTTTCTACTGAGTTGAGTAAAATTTACTAAGTGGGCATTTCATTTTGTCTTCAGTTTCTTTCAGTGGTCAAACCTGGATTTTTTTTTTTTAATCATATCACCCCGAGCAAGGCGGTAATACCACTGAAGCACAGGGGACTACATAAGAATGAAAAGATTGGAAAAGAGGAAGCCGAGAACCACATCCTAAACAGGGAACAAGGGATGAGCCTCTACACCTGTTCAATAGACGTGGGTGGAGTGTGAACCGGGTGATAGTTTAGTCTATCTACTCCAATTGAAGAAAAAAAAAATGAAAGAAAAGAGTGAAAAGATGGGAAAAGAGAAAGCCAGAAACCACATCCTAAACAGGGAACAAGGGATGAGCCTCTACACCTGTTCAATAGACATGGGTGGAGCGTGATGGTTAAAGCTTGTTATCTTCAAATAAATACAGAAGTGTAGGAACTGCAACTAAGTCGATGGTTATGATGAAATGGTTCTGTTCTTTTTGAACAGGGCATATGGACATGATATTTTCACCTTACCAGTTACAAGAGAAGTGCACAAACCATTATGTTTTCCTGTATCAAGTGTTTGTTGATTAACCAAGACCTTTGATGTCATTAATAGAGACACACTGTAGATCATTTTAGGCATATTGGGAAGCCCACTAGAGTTTTCTAAAATATATTGAGAAATGCACAGCAATATGAAGGCATATTAACTATACTATTAATTTGTCAGAGTCTTTTCCAATGAATAACGTTTTAAAGCAAGGTGATATTCCAGCACCTGGTACGTTTACCATCTTTTTTGCTGAACATTGTCCCCAACATCACACATAACAGAAAAATTGCGGGAGGGCCAATATTGAGATCAGGAAAGGACAAACCACCAGAAACCACTTCCTAAACAGGGAACAACAGATGAGCCTCTACACCTGTTCACTAAAAGTGGGAGAAGTGTAAACCAGGTGACAGTAGAGTCTATCTACTCCAACTGAGAAAAAAATATTAAATATATGTATAGATAAAGATAAATTTACTAAGTTTTAAAAAAATTTTTTTAATACAATTTCACAAAAAAATCGCTTTTGTTCACTCAGAAGAGATAAGTTTGTTATGAATATTTATTATAATTTAAAAAGTGGTAATTAATATTATGACATATAGTTAAACTAGTTTATTATAAGAATTGAAAATTAATTCAAATAAAAATACTTAGATTTTAATGTTTTTTTAAGTTTAGTATGATTCATATTTCCAATAAGATTATTTTCACTGTACTTTTCATTTTTAATTTCTTTGATGATCCATTATTTTTATTATTATACTATTTTTCTGAATACTGTTCAAAAAGAGCACAAATTTTTCTGAATACTGTTCAAAAAGAGCACAAATTTTTCTGAATACTGTTCAAAAAGAGCACAAATTTTTCTGAATACTGTTCAAAAAGAGCACAAATTTGAATGCGCTAAATAATTTTGCAGTTTTTACTTTTATCTTTGCTATAGAAAATATATTCTATTTAATTTTTTTATTTTTCTATAATAATGCAATTATCTATTTTATTTTATTTACTTTTATTTATCCTTTCTGAAAGAGTCCTGGGTATGATAGTAAACTGCATCCAGCAGCAAGGCCCCTGATTGGGAGGTTGTGAGGAGCATGGAACCACCTCTTAATTGCTGTTTTTCCCAGGTCCACTCTGACCCGGAGTGGTAGCACCTGTTAGGGTTCCAGCTATGAGCAAATAGTTCCAGCTATGGATCAAAACACTATGAAATTATAAAAATACACTTTTATAGAAAAATATATATGTTTGAAGGAAAAATTATTGCCATTACATATTTTTGAAGGAAAAAAATTGCCATAATACATTTTTGAAGAAAAATTTATTACCAGCAATATATTTCTGAATACAAAACTAGAAGACATCTTCTATTTTCTAAAATACAAAATTAAAAAATAAAAACAACTTTTTCATTAAAATCTGATTAAATACATCTTCATTTTTCTAAAATACAAAAATAAAAGCAACTTTTTCCTTAAAATCTGATTAAATCAACCTACTTACTACAACTGAACATTTAAAAAAATACCTTAAAACCCCACCTTTTTGGCGTTAAATAACCCACAGAGGTTGATATACCGTTAAACAAAAATTCAAACCCTGTTCCTTTCTGAAAGCTTCTAAAAGTCTCTCATCAAATTTAACCAAATCAATTACAATTACTCTCATTTAATCTTTGAAGAGTAATATTCCTCAATAATGATTTTTATTCAATTTTATTTTACCAAATTAAAAAGTGTTAACCCTCAAAAAAATTCCTTCAGGTTCATTTCTCTTTTTCTGTCTCTGTCTTTCCTCCCACACACATTTAACCTATTTTTTCAAAATATCTTTTGATCATTAACTAATTTTTAATATTATTTGGCCAAAGTTTATAGTCTTGTCTGCTTTATATGAAAAAGGAAAATCCCAAATGCAAGTGATTTCAAAAATGTAAAAAAATGTGCTTAACTGATTCTAATTAATTAAATAATTAGAAATTGTTAGAAGAAAATTATTAAAATTTAGATTTTGCCTCTATGTTCAATATTCTAAAAATTGTTAAATTTAAACAAAAATTATTCCGTTTAATAAAATTTTAATTTTACTTTAAGTACATTTGCACTTATTCTCAGGCTTTCACATACCTGTTTGTTGAGAGAAACAGCAGTTGATGAAATAATATTAAGAATAACCAAAAATATTTGTTATTCAACAAAAAGTAAATATAACTAATTTATTATAATAATTAAATCAGTTCTCTTTAAATAAAAACATTATATATATATATATGTATTTGTACTAAAAATATAGTTTTGTGATACAACTAGCAGTATAGCCAGGCATTAGTCGGGTGTAATGAAAGCTTTAAAACTTATCCATGGTCCTGGAGCTCAGACTCTTTGGATGTTGGCATGAAAGACTAAAAAGCAATAGTTGTTTCCAGTTAAAGCAAAACTGTAGACTGAAAGAAAAATGAATGGATGTAAGTCAAATTTTGATTTCCTGGTATCAATGTCAAATAAGTATTTTTCGTCATAAACTGAATTTTGAAGGCTAAATAAGTCCTCTGAGTAAATGGTATCATGGCTGAGACTAAGAACTACAATTATACCTACTTAGAGCCAAACCCAAAGCAAAAACTAAAATAAAAGGGCTGAAAAAATACAGACATACAGGCAGATAAACAGACGCACGCACAAACATCTTACCTTTTATATATATATTATTGATTTTCTGCACTATTGTAAGAACTGCAACCTTGGAACTTCTGAATATCGTTTCTTATGTCTTTGTCTATGCGTGTATCAAATTTGATTAAAATCAGACCACTCCTTCTATAAGCCAAATATTTCGATTATCAATTTTTGATATTTATTGGGAGTACCTCGACACAAAACCTAGCTAAGAACACTCACAGACGCTTATAGTACAGCTGAGTAAATTTTCAAGAAAATTGGTTCAGTCGTTTCGGAGTCTATAGGTAATACACACACACACACACACACACACACACACACACACACACACACACACACAGACAAAGTTCAATTCATGAATATTTAGATATATTTATGAGTGAAAGTGCTCAATATCAGAGATAGAGGATTTGTAAATATAAAATCAACACCAAGCGGTGATAGTTTATTTCATGCTTCTATGCAATCTTCAGACCATGCCACTTGCTATTAATCTCAGTATCCACTTTTTCTGTAATCTTCTATAAAAAAGAACTTTTGTCATTAAGTCAATTTTTTAAAGATTATGATAAACGATTATCTAAAAATGTAATATCTGATAAATATGCTAAAACAGTGAAAACCACCCCCCCACCTAAGCTGTAACAGTTTTTACCCAGTCACCAAGAAAGAAGAGAGTGAGCATTACCCTTATGAAATATCATTACTTTAATCTTAATTCTTGATGTTTTTTATCAATTGATCTCATCAATTTGGCGGACCTGAAGGCGACTACCACCACCTTTAAATTTGTTGTTTTTCATTCTTTTTTACTTTGTTTAGTGCAATCTTATCAATTGCACCTTAAATGTTTTGACTGACACAAAACATTTGGAAAAATTTCAATATTTAAACAATTTTAGTGGGCGCTTAGTTCCTCATACAATGTTATAGTAGACCGATCCTCCATTTTGGAACCACTTGCCGGTACGACATTACCACCACCTGTAAATTTGTTGATTATCAAATTTTTTTTACTTTTTTCAGTGCAATCTTATCGATTAAACCCTAAACTATCTGATTGACAAAAAAATTGGGAAAAATTTCAATATTTCAACAATTTAGGATGGGCTCAGTTTCTCATACAACCTTATGTCATTTTTTTGGAATTATCAAAAAATTTTCCATTCCTAATGTACATACTTTTCTTGCATTTGGAACATCTCCAGCAAACTTGATCTGTTTTGAAGTTTGAACATTCCTTTATAGACATAGTATGCTCACAGGAACACAACTTGCTCTGTGCAATTAACTTTTTTGCTTGCTAAAAAAAAAAAAAAGGGCAAGAACTTGTCAAAAAAAAAAAAAGATAAACAAAGTGACTCCAATGCAACTGGTTCTAAAATGGAGGATCGATTTACTATAACGTTGTATGAGAAACTGAGCCCCCACTAAAATTGTTTAAATAGTAAATTTTTTCTAAATTGTTTTTGATAATTAGAAACTTTATGTAATAATCAGTAAGACTGTGCTGAAAAAAGTCCAAACATATCAAAAACAACAAAATTAAAGGTGGTGGTATTCTCATTCAGGTCTGCCATCAATTTTTCTAAGAATGGTACCTGTTTAAATCAAACATTTACTTCTCCCAAAAGAAATCATAATAAAGGATTCCTTGCTAATCCTAACATATACACAGAATTATTTCCCTTGGTTGAAGACCAGTCTTCAGTAGGTTTAGTACATTTTGTTCACCACATTATCTTTTGCATTCAATGTTGTAAAGTATCTACTTTTCACTGGTAATCACAATTTAAAAACCGGAATATTTTTGCTTTGTTTATGCAGTAAATGGTATATAGAAATATAATCCAGGAGGTTGTTTTTATTTATGTAAAAGCCACCCATCTAATATCACTAATCTGGTGCAAATGAATTTCAATGTTGAGTATATAGGTGGTTTTCTCCATTGTATAAGGCTGGTTATTCTTAAATAATGTCATAATTTAATTGGAGTAGATAGACTAAACTATCGCCCGGTTCACACTCCACCCACGTCTATTGAACAGGTGAAGAGGCTGATCCCTTATTTCCTGTTTAGGATGTGGTTCCCGGCTTTCTTTTTTCCAATCTTTTTTTCACTTTTTTTTCTTTTCTCTTTTTTTTTTGTTCTCAATTGGAGTAGATAGACTAAACTATCGCTCGGTTCATACTCCACCCACATCTTTTGAACAGGTGAAGAGGCTCATCCCTTGTTTCCTGTTTAGGATGCGGCTTCTGGCTTTCTCATTTCCAATCATTTTACTCTTAAGTAGCCCCCTGCGCATCAGTGGTGTCACCGCCTTGCTTGGGGCGATATGATTAAAAAAAAAAAATTTAATTATAACCCACATTAATTGTTCTAACCAACCAGAAAGCACTGCAAAGTAAGGAAATTTCTGCACAAAAATTAAAAAATCACTTTTGATATGTTTAATATCATCGAAAATGAGGACAAAACTGGAGGCGGCCGAAATGTGGTTCTACAGAAGGATGCTACCGATATCGTGGACTGAGCATACAAGCAATGAGGAGGTGTTGGAAAGAATGGCAACAAAAAGGAAATTGATGCTGAGCATCAGGAAGAGACAACTGAAGTTCCTGGGACATGCAATGAGGAAAGAGAGCCTGGAGAACCTGATACTGACTGGTCAGATGGAGGGAAGGAGAGACAGAGGAAGGCAGCAGATAACATATTTGCAGGGTCTGATCAGGTGGATGACGGAACGGGGGTTGCCAGGAGCAACAGGCTCAAACATACTAAGAGCCACAAGGGATAGGGAGACGTGGAGAACCATGATCGCCTACGTCCTGAAGGGACAGGGCACATAGAAGAAGAAGAAGATCATTTACAGTCTCTTCTCCATAAACTGCACAATTTTTTTTATTTCCATTAGAGTTCATATTTTTACCATTCTTTATATTTTTACCATTCTTAAAATGAAAATCATAACATTCCAAAAATGTTGCATCTTTCCATCTTCAGTGTTAAAATTAACAAAAAAATAAACAAATTTTGATCATTTTTTTAAATGTACGGCATGATGATATGAAATCTGTTATTATACAATCAAATTAATTTTTTGTTCATGAAATTACTTAAAACAAATGCTCTTAATCCATCTTAATCCATCTAATGACAAAAAATTAACTTTTTATCTGATCCAATAAATACATCTTTAAAATAATCTTTAGTTGATTCTTTCAATTTGATGTTTTTGCTATTATGTAATAATATCATCTCTATTCAATTTCTGAAGAAACCTTTTCTTTTTTGTGACAAAGTTAAAAAAATAAAAATATTTATCAATTAATATAATTGTACTTTTGCTGTTTTAAATATATCCCAGCCCACTTTTAAAAAATGTGACTAAATACTAAACACTTTTTTAGAAGGGCTTCTTGATTAGTCCAAACAATTTCCAGCACCTTCATATATTTGTAATATATAAAATAAAACTCATCATTAATTAATCTTATATAAAACAATTTAATGAGGACAATACTGTATGACTTTTCTTTTAAAGACAAGGTTTCATTTTTAATATTCCTTGCATTTTCAAACAAATTAAAAACAGAAGAAAAGCCTTTCCACTTTTATCTCAAAAGAAACAAATTATTTAATTTTTGCACTTATTTGTATAGAGAAAAATATAGTTTTCATTATGACAACTGATAATATCTCAAGAATTCAAAATATTGAATTCTTTGTTCCTTTTGTTACAAAATTTGTTTTAGAATGTTTTTTGATCATCTTCAAAAATTATTGCAGATCATTAGTTTGGTTTTCATATAACTTAATAGGATTTATGTCAGCAAAAAAGCTAATCATTCAAATCAATTATCAATCCATTCTTCTTCACTAGTAATTATTAGCAATTGGTGTTGTGATGATAGAAAAATAAATAAAATGAATAATAAAAAAAATTCACAATCCTCTAAAATAGAACAGATAACAAAAGTCACCAGGCAAACAAATCCATAGTTCAACCAACCAATCAGAAAACTTTCACAACCAGGGTATAAGAAAAGAAATAAGCAAATAATTACAAAGAGGCCTAAATTTCATCATTTATAAAAATAGATAGTTTGACCAACCAGTCAGAAAGCCTTTGCAACCATGATATAGGCAGTGATCTAATATGAAGTAGATTGCCCTTCCAGAGTTTAACATATAGATGGAATATCAACCAAACTGATGGAATATCAACCAAAATCAGAGTTGATAAAATAATTGTGTCCATTCTCTATTGCTGCAGTCATTGTAATACACCCAGAGATGAAATGCTACATTTACACAACTAGCTTGCAACATTAAATGGCTAATCTAACTTTGCTACATTGAAAACAAACTTACCTTCTTTCACCATGTGGTAAAGCAGTGACTACTACATCTGAATGCATACCCACATATATATTTACTTCCTCCTGGACCCACCTCTCTCTCTCTCTCTCTCTCTCTCTCTCTCTCTCTCTCTCTCTCTCTCTCTCATGTACCAGTACTTTTTAAACTTCAACTTTTTGCTTATTCTTCTGTATTGGGATATATAAAGATTTCCACACATTTCATTGCACAAGGCTAATATACACTCAAGTTATTTATGATAATAGATGAAGGTTAATAATTTGTCATAACTTAACTCATTCATAACTGATAACTTCTTATCCTCCATAATATCATTCTTATATTTCTCAATATAAGAAATCTATTCACATCTAGTGAGAAAGGTATGTGTATGTATGTGTAATTGATTAATAGCAATATAAGTTGTTTTTTATATACAGTAGCGAACTTAAAGGTCAGAAAAATGTTAAGAAAAAGTCCAAATGTGAAATAGCCTTTTAATTTTAAAGCTTCATAGAATATTTCATCAAGAAAAAATAAGCATATAAAGGTATATTATATAATTTCAAAATATAAAACTCAATAAACTTATTTTGATAAGAATAATTATATAACATTCGAAAAAAATAGATGAACAAAAACATCAAAATTATTAAATAAATCCATAAAATTTAATAATTATTTTGCATTATTGAAAATTTTTTAAGGTAAGAATATAAACTCGGGTATTTTACTAAATTACATCAACTCTTTACTGGCTCTTGCATTGTAAACATGGCGAAAAATCTGTGATGTCATTGGAACTTAGAAAACTGATAGCCAAGTTACATAATGAAGATAAACTCTCAATTGGGGATATTTCAATGAGTGTGGGGAAATCTAAAAGTGTTATTCATAGCATTTTAAGAAAACTCGAGGAAACTGGGTCCTGTGAAATCAAGAAATCACATGACAGGCCGAGGAAAACTACTGCAAGGAAAGACAGATGGATTGATAAAGAATCATAAAAGGACTGATTTGTGACAGCAGCTGCTATCTCTAAAAGAGCTAATGCTAACCTTGGCATTAAAATATCAAGGCACACTACTTCCCGAAGACTTATTGAAATAAATCTGAACAGTCAAGTAGTCTCTACAGAACCTTACATTTCTAAAAAGAATCAAACGAGCCAATTGAAATTTGCCACTGAACATGTCATATAGACAGGAGAACAGTGGGATTGTGTTCATTTCAGCGATGAGTCAGAGTTTAACCTCTTCAGTTGTGATGGGAGAAGTTTCATTCGATGCAGTCCTAAGGAATGATATTTGCCTCAGTGCACTAAAAGCAGTGTTAAATTTGGAGGAGGAAGTGTGATGTTATTTGGCATAATTTCAGCTGCTGATACGGGACCTCTTGTTTGTCTACACGGTAAAATTAATGCAACTGTATACAAAGAGATGTTGAAGAAACATGTTGTACCTAATTTGAGAACTGCAATTAATCAACCAGCTGTATTTAAGCAAGATAATGTGCCATGTCACACAGCAAAGTCTGTCAAGACATTTCTTTCTGAGGAGGATGTTACTGTGATGGAGTGGCCTGCTCAAAGCTCAGACATGAATCCTATTGAGAATGTTTGGAAGTTACTAAATGAAAGAGCTAAGGAAAAGAATCCAACAAACCTCAATAAACTGTGGACTAATTTGAAAGGAAAATGGAAGAAAATATCCGTTAATGAATGCAAGACATTAATTCACTCATGGAGCAAAAGATGTCTGTCTGTTATTGAAAGTAAAGGTTTTTCACATCAAGTACTAATGAATTGTGGGGCAGTGGATATCAGTTCGGAACAAGAAATCAGGGAGCAGAGTTCGAATTCCAGTTGAGTTCATTGCATTCACTTACGCACAAATACCCTTGCGAAAGGTATTAATCCGTCTCTTCCTTCCAGTTATGGGTTAAATAGCAGGACAGATTGGGTTCTATAGCCTTGGTTGGCAACCAGTCTACTGCAGAAAGCAATGGCAACCTACTGCGAGATAATCTTCTGCCCAGTCAGTCATGTCTCTTTTGAGACATGATCACCCAAGCGTGTTTCACGTATGGCACTTAACTGACTGACTAATGAATTATGAATGCTATTTCATTTGGATATGATGTATCCATTATAATAGTAGGATTTTGTTACTCGTTCTGATGTTTTTGATCATCTATTTTTTTCAAATGTTATATAATTATAAGAAGATGTGCGTTGTGGTACAGTGGATATCGGCTCGGAATGAGAAACCGGGTAGCCGAGTTCGAATTCCAATTGAATCCATTGTATTCACTTATGCGCAAATACCCTTGGGAAAGGTATTAATCCGTCTCTTCCTTCCAGTTATGGGTTAAATAGCAGGACAGATTGGGTTCTATAGCCTTGGTTGGCAACCAGTCTACTGCAGAAAGCAATGGCAACCTACTGCGAGATAATCTTCTGCCCAGTCAGTCATGTCTCTTTCGAGACATGATCGCCCAAGCGTGTATCACGTATGGCACTTAACTGACTGACTGATATAATTATTCTTATAACTTTAACAAAATAAGTTTATTGAGCTTTATATTTTGAAATTATATAATTTACCTTTATATCCTTATTTTTCCTTGATAAAATGTTCTACAAAGCTTTAAAATAAACCTGTATTTAACATTTAGACTTAACATCGTTCTAATCTTTATGCTCGCTATTGTATATGTACTGAGATATTACTTTAGTTATAATAATTTAAAACTATTAGAATTGTTTATTGATTAATTATTGCCACATCTCACCACATTCCTAACAGAAGTTATTTATACTTGATTACATTTATTCTACCAAACTTCAAAGATTGGAAAAACATTTTTGGCAAATAATTCTAATTAGAATATATATTATATGGAATTTTATCAGAATAAGTTATATAAAAGAAGAGTTTTTGATAAGAACTTTGAAACTTTTTCTATGTAAAATATGCAAACAAAGACCAAAATTATTAACAATTATTACTTAATTTATAACCAATCACTTCATATTAATTCAATTTAGGTGAAGTTACACAAATGGAGTTACACAAATGGAGTTACACAAATGGAGTTACACAAATGTTTAAGCTTATTGAAACATTTCTAAATGATTATAGATTTAAATTTTTATTATGCATATTTGAATATATAAAAAGCATAACCAGTTTATCAAATCCATTTGTAAACAAATGTTAGCAATGAAACTGTCCCAACTCTATAAAAATATAGAAGTCCATATTTCGATTCATTTTTTTTTTCATTTTTATAATAAAATTTTCTTGTTGTTTCCATTTCACAGTGTTTAATGCTTTCTGATTATTTCTAAAAAAAAAGGTATTCTTAATGATTAATTTTCTGTTCTTTTCTTAAATTGTTATTCAATATTTTTAATCCTATATCACCAATTGTTTTCTTGCAAAGAACAGCCAACATTTGATTAAATCAGCCATTATGACTGATTTATCTCAAGAATGTCAATCTTTTTTGTGCCTTGTCTCTTTGTTTCATGATAAAATATAAATGAGTTTAATATTTGTTGGATGTGGCTTCATAATTGCCATCTTTATCATTTTTAAGTTGATATTAAACACTGAAATAATTAAATAACATGCCCTAAAAAATTAAGAAAAGGCATAAAAGATTTTTTTGTTCATATGAGTACACTACAGTTTAAAATTAAGTAAATTTTGATGAGTCAAAGCTTTTAAATTCAATCTTTATTTCACTTACTGAATGTATATTTGATGGATTGTTTATTATTGTTAGATGAACCACTGTCAGTCATTTATTATTTTTTTTACTAATACTTTTTTGTTTTAACTTCAGTGGCTTTTTATTGCAATTATTCAGTCCGTCATTTTACAGTTATTAGTAAAGAAAATGAATTTAAAAAATTGCTGGTTGTTTTATTAGCTCAAGTGGTAGAGTAGTTGTTATAATAAACAATCTTCCGATGGTGAAAGGGATGAAAATTCAAATCTAACCTCCACCTCATCATTTATTTTTAATTTATACTATTTACTAGTAGCTTTGAAATGAGGGTAGTTTGAGTAATGTCAATAAAAGCAACTGAAAAGTAAATTACTAGTGAAAATTAATTTAACTTTTTAACTTCAAACCATTTCATGCTTACTTATTAAATAAGTAATTGTTTTCTTTTGGTTTAACTTATATAATACATAATTTTATTTTAATATCTGATAATTTTTACTAATTTTAATTGTTTTATTTATGATTACTTTTGAGTAAATTAGAATATGAAAATTGAATTCATTTGTACAACTTAAAAAAATTAAATCATTTCTTTTTCTATTTTTCATTCAGATGAAAAGAAGGACCACCAGGAGAGAATTGGTAATGGCTGATAAACAGTTTAAATATGTTTTTTGAATTGACATTCTTAGAATACAGTGTTTTGTTCTAGTGTTGTAGTCAAAACAATGAAAACATTATATAAAAAGAAAAAAAAACATGCACATCTGATATATTTTTACTTTGTGTCAGAAAAAAATTTTAAAGTTATTTTGCTGTATCATTTGCTTAAAAAATTATTTTATGCTTGCAATATAAAATCATAAATATCAGTAAAAGTTTTATATGAAAAACAATCCATGGACAAGAAAATGAAAAATTCATTCTGTCAAGCAAACAGAAATTTGCATGATTTCATATAATCTACTTTATAAAATGGAGTTTGTATTTGTGATAAATACAAACTCCATTTTATATATAATTAACTAATACAAATTTTTGCCAAATTCACCCATTATCTGCACTTTTCCCATCTTTTGCAATATTTCAAGAAAGTTTTGTTAGATAAATTTAAAACACCAAGGACGAAAGTAACTCAAAAAACACTTGTATTAAGTACTAAAATATATTGTAATGTTTCTTGTTTTTATCATATGGGTAAATTTGATGATGACTTTTTTATTGCTATTCTGAGAATATTGTAAATAAACACTGAAATATTAATAAAATAGACATAACATTTCCTTGTAAAACAAGCATGGATAAGTGTATAGTCTAAAGATTTACTTTCTATTTTAGTCATTTTCATCTTTTATACTTTAAGATGAAATTATTTTTGAGCTATGCAGATGATGACTATATGGCAAACTACTGACTTACGGATCCACCTTTGTATAAGGTAGAGATGTGATTATTCAATATATACAATGTTGGCATCTACATAAATGTACACACTCTTACAAAATAGTAAGCAGCATAATGGAAGAATTCATTCCATAAAAAAAACATGCATATCAAGGATTCAATTACAAACTTCTCTTTAATAAGTTTTATCTTTTTTTTTTTTTTTTAATCATTTCACCCCGAGCAAGGCAGAAACGCCACTGATGTGCAGGGGGTTACACAAATGTAGAAAGATTAATTAGAAAAGAGTGAGGAGTACAAGCTAGTTAGAAAGGAACAATAGAAAGCTGAGAAAGCAGGTGCAATGACAGATACATGGGCGGAGAGAACGTGAAGATTATACAGGGGAGGGGAGAGAGCTAGAGTCCAGTGGTTAGTAGGTGAGTATTAACTTTGCTTTTAAATTTCTGGAGGTCGTAGCCGTCAGGAAAGCAAGAATACGGGAGTGAGTTCCACAGGCGGGAAGTGCGAGAGAGGAAGCTGCAGGAGTAGAATTGTCGTCTGCGTTTGGCTAACCTGACTGTGAATGGGTGGGACCCAGTTGCCAGTCTGGTTGCACGGGTAAACACCTGTTGAGGAGGCATCAGTGACTTAAGCTCATCCGAGCAAAAGCCATGAAAGTATTTATAGAAGAGACAGAGGGAGGCCACATTTCGACGATGGGAAAGTGGCTGCAGACGAGTCGCCAGATCAGTACCTATCACATTACAGACTCTCCTTTGGAGCTTGTCAAGAACACTGAGGAGAACGGCAGGGGCACCTGACCATAAATGGCAGCAGTACTCCATGCACGGACGGATGGTTGACTTGTATATATGCAGGATGGATTCAGGTGGAAAAAACATCCTGGATCGACATAGTGACCCAATCTTCTTAGCAGTAGATTTTGCTATGGATTCAATATAGTGCTTCCATTTGAGGTCTGAGGACAGGGTAAGTCCGAGGAGGCGTAGTGTATTACTCTCCGGGAGAATCATCTGGTCCATGCTTATGGGAGGCAGAAGAGGTTGCCTGTAATGGTTGACAGACAACAGCTTGGTCTTAGAGGAATTGAAGTTGACAAGCCACTTCTTGCCCCAGTTCACCACAGAGTGTAGATCCCGCTCAAGGTCAGCAGCGAGATTATGTCTGTCCGCCACGACAGGTTTCTTACTGGAGCGGGAGTATATTGTAGTGTCATCTGCGTAGATGCCTACTTGGGACTTGATCTCATCTGGGAGGTCGTTGATGAAAATAAGGAAGAGCGTTGGGCCCAGGATAGAGCCTTGTGGGACACCAGCATTCGTGCTGTAGGACGAAGAGGCACGCCCATTCAGAACGACCTTCATTTTGCGGTTATTTAAGAAAGATTGGATTAGGTCAAGCAGGCGACCGGTAATACCATAAATATTAACAAATAGGAAATCTGTTACATTTTTTCTGTTTCAGGTGATATGTAGTTTGTACTGTATTTTTATCATATTTTCAAGATGTTTAATTTTTAATATATTGCTAGCACATTATCTAATATAATTATCAATATTTTGATATATAAGATTTCAAAGTTAACTGAATGATAAACTGTCTAATATAAGGGAAGTAACTCTTGGAATATGCACAAAACATTCTGTTATAGATAATCATTATTTTTCTGATTAACACCACCACTATTGTTATATGATTTTAATTAATTGCATTAATATGATGAATTTTGTGTTAACTAAAACTAGTATTTTAGAAGATTTTGTCTATTTTCTTGGATGATCAAAGATCATTTCTCCTAAATTTAATAGTAGTAATATTAAAAATACTTTATTATTAATAAATTATCTTTTTATTTAGTTCAACTTATTTCTAAAGAATTACAGTATTTTTAGAACTTTCATTTATCTCTTAAATATGGCTATTCGCTAAAAAGGTGCTTGAATATATATATATATATATTATGCTCTCATAACGATTGAGCTCTCTAGAGAAGAAAATTTTAAAAACAGTTACCACTTCTGCGACATACAGATTACACTTCAGCAATGAATTGAGTTCTTTCAGTGACCGGTGTGTGTATACACCGCTTATATACAACATGCTAAAATTTCCCTTTTATGATTCCATGCACCTATGGCTTATGGGGTAGTAACTCTGACTGATACCAAACTGGTCGAGTTTCAAACCCGGCCAGAAGCAAGTGGATGTGTCTAGCCACACTGATGTGCTGTGATACAGCAACACAGGCTTGTATATGGATGACATATATATATATATATATATATATATATATATATATATTAGAAAAAAATTTAAATATTTTACAATTTCATGGGTAATACGTAATTCACAGCAAAAAGCTGCTCATCAGACCCAAAAGACACAGCCGTTAATAATAATCAAATTACCCATGAAATTGTAGAATATCTAAATTTTTTCTAAATTATATTACTCTGTTAAATTAATTAAATAAATTTAACATTGAGTTCTTTTGAGTTCATCTCTATTGGAATTTACCTGACTTATATACCAAGTCTTCTACATGATAGATAGACAGATAGATAGATAGATAGATAGATAGGGAATTCTTCATTGAAGATTCTTTTAAAAAATAAAAATTCAATCTTAAGCAATTGCTCTTATCAAAATTATATTTTAATCAACTTACATTTCTAAAAAATTATTATTATATTTTTATTCATGTTTCTATATATTTAGTAATAGACACATTATTCAGTTCTAAAATATATGCCTATAAATAAATGTATACTAATTTGTAAGAGTCATTCCTTACTGAAAATATCAATGATGTCATAAAGTTATTTTGTTTGCAAATTTAAATAAATTACAAGTCATTTGGTTCATATATTTTCTTTTAAATAAGTGAATTTTTCACTAAATATTTCTTTTCTTCTTTTATACATTTATAATATTAAAATCTTTCATGTGATAATTATTTATAGAGTAAAATTCTCTTTAAACTCAAAAGATCTGTTTGCTTTTTTTTTTACATAAATACCAACAATCAGTTTCATATGTAATCTTTTTTTTTATCTCTGTTTTTATCCAGGGATTGTTTTTCTATAGTTATTTTAGTTTATTTAGCTTTGTTTATTTTTCCTTGTTTGTTAATAAATATCAGTCTACTGTATTACATGTGACTTTTATCCATGGTGAACATGAAATTTATCAGGGAGTATAGGTTTTTAAATCATTTCTTTTTGTAATTATTAGATATCATTATCCGACAAGAACATTAAGACAAAAAAGCTATATCAGAAGTTAGAGTAAATTAAAACCCTTCTTATATCAAGGTTTTAATAAACTGCTTCATCTGGAAGCATAAAGCTCTCTAGAGAACTTTAGTAGCCATTTTGTTGAAAGAGTTTTCCAGCCATGGATTAGTTTATTACTAAATAATTTTGACACAATATCATTTAATATTCATTAGTTGCTATGCGTCATTATATTGGTACATAATAATAATTGACTTAGTTATTTAATAGTGTTTAAATATCAGCACATTTTTATCGTTTACATTATAGTTATTCTTGATTAATTCAATAACCTCAATGGAGATTGCTTCATCAGTGATTAAAATAACATTTTGAGTTTATATATTACATCATCACTACATTTTAAACTTTCTTTCACTTCATCATTAACCATTTTCTTTATCAATCATTTCTTTTTGAGAAATTACTTCACAAGTTTCATATTAAATTTTATTATTTCAATAAATATAGTTTTCCCTATTTTATGAATTTAAACCTATTTAAATGCTTCTTTTACATTTCTCTTTGCATTAAATAAATGAATACAAAAAGTAATTTTGGTTGTTACACCAACTCACTTATATTTTATATTTAATTATTTTTTCAATATGATCCAAATATTTATTTAAAATGCTTGGCTATCATCTGAAAAGAAAATTTTAAATCACAGTTTTTTTTAAATATCATTCATATATATAATTATTTGTTTAAACATTATTTTTAATGTATACTCATATTTGAGTAGATGCTTTTTTTATTATTAAACAGCATATTTATTTATATCTATTGGCATGAATAATTGAGAAAACTTGTTAGGAAAATATGGCCTCCAGCAGGATGTAAATAAATATACTGTTTAATAATAAAAAAACTGAGCCTCTACTCAAATATGAGTATCTATTAAAAAAAGAATGATGTTTAAACAAATAAATTAAAAATATATTGGATTTAATCCATTTCATAATGGATTTCATAAAATTTTTTTAAATATATATATGTATATATTCTAAAATTTCTTATATAATTATTTTAAGACTAAACTTCCAGTGTATTTTATGTTCACATTGTTAAATGATATTGTCATTGTCATTATTAGCATAGAAATTTCCTATTTATAATTTTCATGAGAATCAATATGTAAGATGCATTCATGAGAGTGGACATCTTTCTTTACTTTTGTTATTGTTTTTTATCATTGTTGTTATCATTTTTGCTATTTGACTGATATTTTGCAATTATTATTATGGCTATCATGATCACCGTCATTTACTAACATCACTATCATTAGCATTATTCTCATGTTTTTTTTTTACCATTGAGTCCTATTGATTGTGAATGTTTTACATCTGCATTATAACTTGATGAAAATTTATTTTGTATCTTGCAAGAACTCATTTTCAATGCTGATTCTTTTCAGTAATCTTTTGAGCTGTTTCTGCTTTCATATATCTTTTATTAAACTCTCAAAATTATTTCCATCAAAACCCTTAAAGCTTTTTGCATGTTGCGTCAAGATCTTCATGCATTTTTTTGCTTTTACAATATTTACAACAAACAATGTTTACAATAAACAGCAAATGTTTGTTTGTAAATACACAAGCATTTCTTTTTTCAAGTAAATGAAAACATTTTCAAACTATAAAATACTATGTAACCACACAAACACTTTGTAATCTCTTTTTAATATTCAAATCAAAGCATCAATTACAAATAAACACCAGACCCATTTTTTCTTCATTATCAAATGTTATATACTTTGTCTCCATACATTTAAGAATATACTAAATTTGTAAAGCTGATTACTTATTGATTAATTATTCCTTATCCATTTAGTGATTGATTTTAAAAGGTTCTTTTCAACAAATCATGAATTTTAATTTACTGATGTTTCTGCTCACGTATCTTGATTCTCGTGTTACAATTAACTTTAGCAAAATTATTAAAGGTGTGCACAGGATCTGACTTAGATCAACAGGTGAAACTTCAAAAGCTTTGGTAGTTTTATTAAAAATAAAACAAATTATATGTTCAAAAGGTCTAGCACAAAATAACTGTGTTTTCATAAATTCATTTATGTAGTTTACATGTTTGCATAGATATGCATCTATCTGTTTATCTGTAGGCAGACAATTCTTTATTTCTCTTTACACATATCCTAATCATTTACTATAATCAGTTTAAGTTTTTGACCAATAGCAATGATAGACATTATTTTCTTAAAAATACTATGTACTTAATAATTTTTATATGCCATATATGTATATTGTGTCAAGTTTTCCTTCTTAAATCACTTGACTTTTTGATATTTTGCTAGATATTCTCAAATTTTTATTTAGATTTTTAAAACTGGTAATTATTCATACTTATCACAAATTAGAATTTTTTGTTGGAATACAGATTTTGTAATTTTAGGCATGTTGATCATCAAGAGAGTTTTTTTTTGTATCACCCTGAGCAAGGCGGTAACACCACTGATGTGCAGGGGGCTACAAAAAAGTTAAAAAAAATTAGATAGGAGGAGAGTAAAGAGAAAGACGAACCAGTTAAGGATGGGAATACAGGTGTGATGACAGTTGCAAAGGTGGAGAGAAAGGAAAAGATATACAGGGTGGTATAGAAAGAACTAGAGTCATGTAGCTAAGAGATGGGTATTGACATTGCATTTAAATTCCTGGAAGTTGTAGCCGTCAGGAAAGCAAGAATAAGGAAGTGAGTTCCACAGGCAGGAAGTGTGAGAGAAGAAGCTGAAAGGAGTAGAATTGTCGTCTGCATTTAGTTGATCTAACTGTAAAAGGGTGAGACCCAGTTGCCAGTCTGGTTGCACGAGTAAACACCTGTTGCAGGGACACCAGTGACTTAAGTTTGTTGGAGCAGAAGTATGAAAGTATTTATAGAACAGACAGTGGGAAGCCACATCCCGTTGGTGGGGGATATGAAAACAGGGAAGATCTTTGGAAAGTCATTTATTTAAAATAGGAATTTACATATATAGTCAGATAACTTGTTGAATTCTAGTGTTATATATATAAACTGTGAAACAAAGCTAGAAACAGTAGAGAAACAGGGGGTCCCATTTACACTTCTGTGCTACAAAGTGACAATAGTATAAAGAGAGTATTTATTGGTAACACTTTCTTTTCTGCTCCTATGTTAGCATACATTGTTACATATACAAAAAGTTGATCTGCATATATATATATATATATATATATATATATATATATATATATATATATATATATATTTTTATATAATTTCATATATAAAGGCATCAATGATTTCTTATTTCAGATGTACAATATATCAGCATGCATAGAGTATTTACATTATTTGGACTATTGTCCTCATCTTTGTTGCCGTTTGTACAACGTTTCGGCCATTGTATGCTCCAGCCTTCTTCAGGTGCTAGGAATTTCGAACCGAACACTTTATTACAATCACTAGAATATATAAACTCCATTCCTTTCATAAAGCCTCAATTGGAAGTCATGAGTTATCTCCCTATAACCCTGCAAGTTACTTGTTCACCACTGTTGTAGCCTGATATTGAACTCACAACTCCAAGAGTCAAGTCAGGAACTAACTAACGTCTATATCCACTGTGTCCTTAAGAACAAGAACAACTGAATTTTTGGGACTTATAAACCTAATGTCTAGTAACCCTTTTTTATCAAAGTTCATATTGCAATTTTTTTATGTTAATGGAGTTCATATAACCCAGTGATCATAATAAAGAGTTTGATTCAAAATTTCTAGGAACGTACAATGGCCAAAACGTTGTACAAATGGCAACAAAGATGAGGACAATAGTTCAAATAATATAAATACTATAAATACTACCTCATCTCAGAAATATAGACAAATATCAACATATATATATATATATATATATATATATATATTCATAGAGATAGGTGTGAGCTTATATGTCAGCTCTATCACTGATATTGAGCACTTTCAAATAAGTACCGAGCATATATAATATATAAATAATATAATATATATAACAAATTGCATATATATATATATATATATATATATATATATATACATACACATTTCACACACACACACACACACACACACACACACATATATATATAGTATATTCAGATATATTAATTCTGTTTTACATCTATATATATAAATGAACATCTATCAAATTCATATCACAAAAGCACTGGCACACACACACGTACACATGAAAATAACAAATGTAATGAGGTTCGAATTAGATATGCCCACCAATAAATATGTTCATTCTCTTATGAAATCTCTACTTTCCTTTAACAATCCACACTTGCAGTGACAGCTGCATACTTTTCCATCACTAAGAACAAATATGCATGCTTCAATGCACCATTTATATTATCTTCTGTGAACAACATTAAAGCAAATCGACTTACTTAATATGCCATCATTCAGCACCATCACCAATACTGTCACTAGCCGGTAGCCAATATACTATGAAAGTGAACAGTAACTTACATCCATTCAATTATTGAATAATGACAGGATCAAATCTACCATTTCGGACACCTGCAAACACCAGGGTGCTACTGCTCAGAGATGTCTCTCGTTTTTTTTCCTGGTAGCCAATTTTTTAATGCTACTCACTAGTATACAGTAATTAAAAAGACTGCCTCTTTTTCCTTGTCATACATTTTAGCAACACATCAAATTGGGAAGAATTAATTACTGACTCATCATCTGTCATTTCAATACACAGCAGGATAATGTATACATATCACTGAATTTGTGGACACAATTTGCAAGCCATCTAGCAGACAATTCCTCTCACACACACAAAAATATAGAGATGAAATATGAAAGGGAGACCAATAATTTCTTTTAATTTTTGATTATTAAAAACGAAAACACAAGTTTAAAAAGAAAAATATACAAACTGGTGAGTTGGAAACTTCTTTTTTTTTCCTTATTTTTATGTAAAACTGAATATTTTGTAACAAATTCTAATGCCTGCCTCATAACTTACTGAATATAATTAAGAATATTTCATGTGTTAAAATCTTTCTCTCTTCTTATCCAAGCACTTTTTTTTTGCATGTAGAAGTGGCAAACTTACAATTACCATTGAATATTATGTGTGCTTTTGTTTGATTTTGAGAAATCAACATTGAAGCAAATTGCCTTTTAATAGTTGAAATGTCAAATGATAAAAGAAACAAAATAATTCAAATGCAGTTTTATCATTTTTCTTCAGTGGTTTATCTTAAAAAATAATTTAAATAAAGACATGTTTAAAAAGAAAACCTTTTTAAAAAGCGACAAGAAAAAGTGGTCATTGAAATCAGGAATTAGAATGAAGATAGTTATGATCTCATGTATAGTTTCCATGGAAACGTGGTGAAAAGCTCTCAGCTTGACCAAAAAGCACTACCCAAAAGTATTCCGATGTATGGTACAATTCTGAGAAGTAGATTGGGCTGAGAACTAATCAGCACCCCTCCCCCCACCATGCTTCTCTATCTTTATTCATTCTGCATAACCATTTTAACTAAAAAAATATCTTAACAGTAAAAATGTGATTTTTATCTTTTTATTCAACTTAAAATGATAAATTAGAAGTATTTAGTTGTTTCTCTCTCTCTCTCTCTCTCTCTCTCTCTCTCTCTCTCTGTGTGTGTGTGTGTTAAATTTAAATAACAACTGATTTTTTATTTTCTCAGAAACAGTTTCTGACTTTTTTTATTTAATAATTATGAAAATGAAGAATTATGGTATATTAATGTGAACACAGAACAAATAATTTGGGGCTTCTAAATAGAAAAATCTCCATTCATGAATTATGTATGAGTGATATTTTTATTTGCAAGAGAATCAGTTTATAACCTGTAATGTTTTATTGACCTTATGTCAGAAAATGAACTTGATACTTTCTCATTTACAACACTGATTTGAAATTGGGAAATGCAAATAAGGAATTTTTTTATATTTGATTTGATTGAAAGCAAAATGTCTTATTTGTTGATGGAAAAAAAAATGATTAAAAAGTTGACATTTGTTTGCAAGATTTTTAAATTAAACAATAATCAATATGAAAAGGAACTAAAGACATTTTCATAACACACAAGTCACTTGCTATTTTTATTACTTATTAACTTTTTTTTTTCTAAAACTGTTTCAACAAATTACATATATTTCTGAGAAAAGTAGTCAAATTAATCCAAATTATAAAAATTCAGAAACTTTTGACTTCTGGATAGGAATACAATTCAATAAAATTTTATTTAATTAAATGTGAAATGAAAACATTTTAAAAGCTAATTCAAATAATTTTTTTTATCTTTTTTGAATGAAACATTAGAAACATTGATAAAAACAGATGAAAAAGTAAAAAAAAACTCAATGCATTAAGAGAAGAGATGCATGCATATAAATAAAAATTAAAAATGAATAAATAGTTTTAAAAAGATAGGTGCTGATTAAAAGTATTTCAGAAGATATAACTGTAATTGAAACATTATTGTATATTGTATGTAATATTTGAACAAGTATAACTACACTTGTATATCGTTATAATGGGGCCTCACATCAGTGAGGGGGGGACGGTGTGCAAGTGAAATTGTTGAGAAGGCCCCGAAACGGTGCACATTTTCTCCTGATAACCCTAATTTAAATATAAATTCGAAAGGAACACATCAAAACAAGTTCAATGAAGTCCTATGCCATAGAGAAGCTCGGTGAAAATGTTATTGGCATGAGGAGCATTGTATATTCAGCTCGCTTCAGGTGAGTTTAAATTACTTTCCAGTAATTTCCTTCTTCTATAGTAGCCTACTAGTCACAGATTATGTTTTCATAATTTCTTTTGTAACCTAAATGCTCACTTCACATTTGATCTTATGAAGTTAGTCTAAAGGTAAAAAAAGGAAAATGTTAATGTTTATTTAAATAAATAAAAGACTGAAACAATTATATTTTAAACTGAAGAAGAATATATATATTTTGCTAATGCTTTTAATATTACAAGAATTGTATTCAACAATGCAAATCCATAATCATTTATTACTGTAGCAGAGAAATTGGTTGTAATTTTGAGTCCCTCTCCTCCTTATTTCCTTGATTATCATCACAATTTCCAAAATCAACATCACAGGAGAATATAAGTTGGAATCCAATTTCCCTTGAATGCAAATTTAAGTAGCTTCCATTATTTAGATAATAAAATTAAAAAGGGTATCACTTTACCATGTGAAATATAAAGTATTTACAGTTATGTCAAGATATGTTGATAATTCTGGAAGTATAATTTTCAAGAATTTCTTAGATTCTTTGAAGAGAATGTTTTGTATAATTTATATTCAAGTTTATCTTCTCATAAATTATATTATAATCTTATATTTAGTTTCTTATTTGACATTGGTTGGTTTAAGTAGATTAGCATCTGGTAACTTTTTAAATCAACCAATTTTAATCAGTTATAATAATGACCTAGATATAAGAGAAACTCGGATATAAGAGTGATTTTCTCTGGTTCCCAATTAGAGCCTGTGGTAATGTATATAAAATAGACCCAACCCTGATATAAGAGAAAACCGGAGATAAGAGCGATTTTCTATGGATCCAAATTAGAGCCTGTGGTAATGTATATAAAATAGACCTAACCCTGATATAAAAGAAACCCGGATATAAGAGCTATCTTCTCTGGTTCCAAATTAGAGCCTGTGGTAATGTATATAAAATAGACCCAACCCTGGTATAAGATAAACCCGGATATAAGAGTGATTTTATCTGGTCCCAAATCAGAGCCTGTGGTAATGTATATAAAATAGACCCAACCCGGATATAAGAGCGATTTTCTCTGGTTCCCAATTAGAGCCTGTGGTAATGTATATAAAATAGACCCAACCCTGGTATAAGATAAACCCGGATATAAGAGCGATTTTCTATGGATCCAAATTAGAGCCTGTGGTAATGTATATAAAATAGACAAACCCGGATATAAGAGAACTGTTATCCGATCTCGACAACGCTCTTATATCAGGGTTACACTAGTATATAACTTGCACAATACTTTGTAAAAAATAAAGTTTATTAGAATAAAACTCGTATTTAAAGGGAAAAGTAAAAGAAACTTAATGAAAGAGATAAAAAATACTGTTATCATCTTTTATACTTTATATTGTCATTGAAGAACTGTTCCCAATATACAACTTTGATTTTAAGTTAAAACCATAAAAATGTTGGGTGCCAGACAACTCAACACCACTGACTGAACATTGGGACAACTCAGGACCAGAAAAAAAGAAACTTTTTTATAACCAAATAAAAGTAATTTACTAAGGATTAGAACCTTAATTTGTGAAATATTTTTCTTCAAATAGGGTATTTGAAAATGCATTATATAAAATATGAACCAGTTTTTTGTTTTTAATTATTTTTAACAAAGTAAATTAACATATAAAAAAATTCTAATAAAGCACAGTCAGTTAAGTGCCATACGTGATACACACTTGGGCAATCATGTCTCTTTTGAGACATGACTGACTGGACAGAAGATTATCTCACAGTAGGTTGCCATTGCTTTCTGCAGTAGACTGGTTGCCAGCCAAGGCTATAGAACCCAATCTGTTCTGTCATTTAACCCATAACTGGAGGGAAGAGATGGATTAATACTTTTCCCAAGGGTATTTGCGCATAAGTGAATGCAAGGAATTCAACTGGAATTCGAACTCGGCTCCCTGATTTCTTGTCCCGAGTCGATATCCACTGCACCACAATGCACATCTGCAGGGAAAGAAATATACCTGACGTGACCAGGATTCGAACCTGGGTTACCATGGCCACAACATGGGGTCCTAACCACTAAACGATCACAGCCACAGGTATCTGACTGAATAAAACACAATTGATTTTAATTATTTTTTAATAAAGAAAATAAAAAAATAAAAACAAATGAATAATTTTTTTGATTTTTAATAGAGTAAATCATGATGTAATTTATTTTTTAATAAAGTAATTAACATTATATATTTTTATATGTCAAAAACAATTTTTTTAAAATTAAGGTTTTAATCCTTAAATTATTTTTTATTCAGTTATAAAAAAGTTATTTACCCATACTTCTGAAATGAGGTAGTAATTACACTATTAACATTATTTGGGCTATTGTCCTCATCTTTGTTGCCATGTTTAAGACGTTTTGGTCATTACTAGGAATTTCAAGCCTGCCCCTTTATTATGATCACTCTCATTCTTTGTGCAAAGCCACTTCTGGTAGCCATAAATTATCTCCCTTCAATATCAGACTACAGCAGTGGTGAACAAATAACTTAGAGAATTAAGTTAAAAGGTAATAACTAATGGCTATCAGAAGTGGCTTTGTACAAGGAATAAGAATGATATACCCTAGTGATTGTAATAAATGGTTTGGTTTGAAATTCCAAGCACCTGAAGAAGGCCAAAGTGTACAATGGCTGAAACATTGTAAATATGGCAACAAAGATGAGGACAATAGTCAGAATAATGAAAAATAGTGTAAAAGAAATTATGTTTTTCTGGTGCTGAGTTGTCTCAGTCCTGAGTTGTCCTGGTGTTGAGTTGTCCCTTCCCAAAAAATGTTACCCTCTTTTAATCCCTGCAAACATTAGACTGGGAAAAGAAAACAAGTTGCTAGTACCACATAAGTAAATATTTATCTTCATTTGAATATTATTAGTCAAAAATATTTCATTGAATTTAAAAGGATTTACTTAAATCTTTATGTTGCTCCTCTTCAAGTCTTTTATTATAACTAATTTTAAAGGTTAACTTGAATATTTTCCAAAGAAACTGCTGAATTTCCACTAAAAATTGCTATAGATCTGTCTTTATTAACATGAAAGTCATTTTTATAACTTTAGTATATAATTCAATATATATTTCTGACAATTATTAGAATTTAAAGATAAGAATTTAAAACATATATAGAGTTTAAGTTTCAACACACTGAATTAAGTCATTGCTGGATATAACAACAAAAAAGCAGATTTATTATATGGACAAAAAAATTACAATGTCTGATTCAAATGTTAAAGCATCATATAAGCTTTCTATTTTAACAATATTTTAAAAGGTTCATCTCCAGATTGACATAAGATTTGTCAGTCTTATGGTGAATTAAATGGTGAAACATGTTATGACATTTTGAACCAGTCATAAAAGGTCAGGAAGTCACTATTCTTTGAGATTTTTACCATTTGTGCTGATAGGCATATAAAAGCAAATGGAATTGAACACAGAGATTAATAACTTATATAGTACTAACACAGGAAAATTTCACTAGAAACAAAGAAAAGAGTGCTGGATTGCTATGTGATTTCAGTTCTTCAATACAGCAGTGAATGCTGGACAATATCATCGAAAATGAGGACAAAACTGGAAGCAGCAGAAATGTGGTTCTACAGAAGGATGCTGCAGATATCGTGGACTGAGAATGCAAGCAACGAAGGAAATTAATACTGAGCATCAGGAAGAGACAACTGAAGTTCTTGGGACACGCAATCAGGAAGGAGAGCCTGGAGAACCTGATACTGACTGGCCAGATAGAAGGAAAGATACACAGAGGAAAGCAGTGGATAACATATTTGCAGGGCCTGATCAGGTGGATGACGGAATGGGGGTTGCTAGGAGTAACAGGAGCAAACATACTGAGAGCCACAAGGGATAGGGAGACGTGGAGAACCATGATCGCCTACGTCCTGAAGGGACATGGCACATAGAAGAAGAATCAGGTGGATGATGGAGTGAGAGTTGCATGGTGTAACAGGAGAAGGCATGCTAAGAGCCACCAGGGATAGGGAAATGTGGAAAGCCATGATCGCCTACGTCCTGAATGGACAGGGCACATAGAAAAAGAAGAAGATAGCAATATCATATATCATTTAAAGAATATAAAAAAATAAACAATTATAGAGATCTTTAAATTGAAATTCCAAAAATGTGGTATTACGGTTATAGAACCCAATCTGTCCTGTTATTTGACCCATGACTGGAGGGAAGAGACGGATTAATACCTATCCCAAGGGTATTTGTGCATATATGATTGCAACGAATTCAACTGGAATTCGAACTCGGCTCTCCAATTTCTCATTCCAAGTCGTTATCCACTGGACCACAACGCACACAACTAAGAAAGTTACAAACAAAAACATTACCAAAACTTCTGGTAGCACCTGTTTCCAAGAGGTTTTAAAAATTACATTCTATACAATTGTTTGTCTACTTAAGTGTATTATCAATGTAAAAAAAATATTAACAATATATATCAATAATCACCTGATAATGAATTGTACTGAACAGAAAACAAAAAATGATGATGGTGTCATTATTATTATGATTATTATTAACAATAGCATCTGGAGATAACCGGAAATATTGGAAATATGCCAGCCATCAAAGGAAAAACTATTAGTCAAAAGAAACATATAAATGTTATTGTTGTCTAATGTTATATTTCAAATGAAACAAATCTTTTGAATATTTCAACTATATTTCTTGAAAAGGCTGAAAACTAATCTTTAACTATACATAGTAAATATGCATTAATTACAAGTATCAAGTAATATGTGTGTGAATTGAAATCAGCAATATAGACTAAATCAATAACTGATTATAATTGGCTACCATTTTCAGTAGGTATAGATAGGATATTTTAGTCTTGAACTAGAAATCAAAAGTCCAACACAAATCAGTCTCTTAAGTCTATAAACTATTATAAATAAAGAGACAGTAAGTACTTTTTGCTTTTTGTAATACTTTTCAGTATTTATAGAAATCAGCAGTACTATGTTCATTATTAAGCAATGTTGAACTGTTGCAAAAACTAGATCTTTTTTGAAAAGTTGGGAGAATAATCCAGGAATTATACTGAGAGGAAAGTGCCTGCATTCGGACAGAAAATGAGTTAAATAGGTACACAAAAATAAAAAGGGTTGTGAGACAAGGGTGTGTTTTCTCACCAGATTTATTCAACCTCTACAACAACACTATCCTAAGTGAAATGAAGACCCTACCAGGATTTATTATCAGTGGGTTTAATCTTAACAATATATGATATGCAGATGATACTGTGTTGATGGCTGACTTTGAAAGAAAACAACAGTACCTAGATAGAGCAGTAGAAGAATACTGGACAATCTACCCATGAATGAGAAAAAAAACTAGAGGCAACAGAAATGTGGTTCTATAGAAGGATATTGAAAATTGCATGGACAGAGTGTAGTATCAAAAATACTTGATACCAATCTCACCCTTTGTTTTGAATGGAACATTCGTACTAGATGACATTTGTCTAACATATATAAACAAGTGAATTGTTATACCGTGTATAACTACAAGTACCAATAAGGTAGAATAAAGCTTACCTTTAAGTTTAGTCTGACTTTTTCATTAAACATCACAATAAGCAACAAAGATGTCATAAAGAAAATAGCAACAAAAAGAACATTTCTTCACAATCAGGAAAAAACAGCTGAAATTCCTTGGATGCATAACGTGGAAGGAGGGTTTGAAAAACTTAACCCTCACGGGATATATTAGGGCAAGAAAGATAGGGAAAGGCACCAAGCCAATTACCTGATGGGGATGTGTGAATGGAACTGTGAGTGGGAGCCTTTGCAAAGGAAGAAAAACTTCTTGGAGCCACAGTGGAAAGGAAGTTGTGGAGAGCTATGATTGCCTATGCCTTTGAAGGTATATAGCATATAGAAGAAAAGGAAGTTATAGGAAATTATTTTTAATTTTTAATACTGATAGCTTTATGGTGCCTTATATGGGAGATGAGTGTGGAGGAAGGCTGGGTTACCAGAATTAGTCCACAAAACAATACAATCACAACTTCTAACTAGTTACTCTCTTCTTTTTTATTTTTTAGATTTATTTTTTATTTTTAGGCAAAAATCAAAATCAAAACAAAAATTTGTTGATGGGTGGAGTGTGAACCAGGCAATAGTTTAGTCTATCTACTCCAATTGAAAAAAAAAAGTGAGAAGATTGGAAAAGAGAAAACTGGAAACCGCATCCTAAACAGGAAACAAGGGATGAGCCTCTTCACCTGTTCAATAGATGTGGGTGGAGTGTGAACTGGGCGGTAATTATTATTCAGCTAAAGAACTTGTAGCACATGTGCGAGAGATTTGAGTTTTGTTTAGCGATGACTCACATAAAAATGTAAAACAGTACAATTGAATAAAACTTGTGCAATGATAAAGGGGATATAAGATGTAGCTTTGCAATTAAAATTTTTAAAATGTTTAAACTCGTTTCAGCATATCTTACCTTGGAGTATTTGACTTGTCATATGAAGATGACTACATTTAAAGATCCCATTATGTGTTATATATAAATATGACTGTTCTAATCTATCTTCCTTAAATATTTTAATATTAATATTGTAAATATTTTGTTCTTTGGAAAGATAAGTGTTATGACCGAAGAGCCATAGAAAGATAACATGGACTCGGATATTAGGTTGAATAGTATATTCTCGGGAAACATAGTACAAAGGTAAACATGGACTGGAGAGTACTTTCTCTCACAGGTGTCCAGACTCACTCATTCACTCACTCTGTGGCTACTACTCAGCGATTTTTCACTCAGAGTTGGTAGCCATATTACAAAGGTGTGAACATGTGGTGATACCAACCGAGCAAAAGCGAGGAACCGGATGTTCACACTTTCACGAACAAAAAGCAAATGACCAAAAGTCGTTGGTGTGCATCCGGGTTTGCGCAGATGTTCCGGTTGAAAAAAAAAGTTAATTAAATATTAAATTTCCAGTTTGCGAGCATACGTGAATTTTATTTATTGGCCAATGGGGGCCAATGGGAAGCCCAGAATCAATACAAGTGTGAATCTCCAAATAATCTGCTGCGATCCAAAAAGAAGATATAAAAAATCAGACAAAAAGACTGACTGGGAGAGACAAGAGACTAGTGTAATCAGTATCCCTTTGACCTACATCAAGTGGCTTACTATCCTAGCCTTCCTTATATCTCTTATCTTATATTTCCCTGTCTGGAAACTACTTACTGACCTAAGGAACAAATACATCAAAGACATTCCTTACTCACAACTCTCCCACATTCCTAAGCATTAATTTTCAGCATTTTATTGCCATGAACATTGGACCTATACTTCAAATATTACTTTAATTGTAAAAACCTTAATTGATATGTGTATATATAAAATGTTATTTCTCAACTCAATTTGCTTTTCTTGGCTTATAATCATTTTATGACTTATAGTGGGCTATCTACAACAAGGCCAAATTCCGTTAATCTGTAACAATATACAACTACCCTTCACTAGAATGGACTCCCACTATAAACTAGAAAAGAATGGATAACCCCAGTCCATTTGTAGGTAGGTCTCCACAATAATGTTTATTGCATTTTAAGAAATTTAAAAGATTTATGGTGCTAGAAAAATGTTACAATTATAATGATTTTGTTACAGTATATATTTCTTGTTAAAATTTCCAGAATACAACTTTTTTAAGTAATAATAAAATCAGATTAATAATGATTGTAAATATTTTATTTAGAGTGTATCTTTCTTTTATGGTGTCATAAGTACATAATTATCACTCAGTTATCAGATTTAATTTAGGATTGAGCATTTGCTTTAGGATTTTAAATGAAAATAACTCTCTTAATACACTTTATGAAAGAAGATTGAAATGAAATTAAAACAACTAGATTGGATCTGGATGAATGAATTCTGTAGTCTTTTATTAGAAAATATTAAATTATTTTCTATTATTATTTTTTACAAAAATTTATAGCTCAAGATGAGCTGTTGAAAATTGTTCCAAAATAAAATGTGTTCATGAAGTACTCAGTGTATCTGATTGGCACTGAAGGAAGAATGTATATCTTATTCTGCAAAAAAGTAATTATAAAATCTTCATTATTGCAATAACAGGAAAACATTCAACAACGTAGATAAAACTAAAAACAAGGATTTTTTAATGGAAAATAACTGTGAATGTTAAATATGTTACAGACTAATCTCACTGTAAAATTGTCTTGAATGAAGAAAGAATTCTATTTTACAATTTAAAAATCAGTGGATTTATAAAACTAATAATGTCAGAAAAAGTTTACAAGTGAATACATTAACCTTTAAAATTTTCTTCTAATAATGAAATATATTCATGTTTAAACATGTTTAAAGAGTGACATTAGTTTTCATTTAAGTGAACTTGAAGATGTAATTTAGTTGTTGTGAAATTAAATGTCTTTTTAACATAAGAGCAACACTGAAATTTATAGAGATTATATTATATCAAATAGAATGTTATCTATTATAAAAGTATTTACAGACTTTTAGCATTTATGACAGAACTTTGATTTGCAAATAATTGATTATTATTTATTGTGTGGATTAATAAAATGCATCATTTAGTTATTGGGAGTAAAATTACTTCTAATACACATTTGTCCGTCTAAACTTGAACGACTTTCCATAGATTGTTGTGCATTCTTCCCAGCCTCCTATGCTTTGTTTATTAATTGGTAAAAAAAAACATTTACCTTTAAGCCAAAACCTTCTCTGCTTTAATCTATAAACACATCATATAATAATTCTACTTGTTCCTTCCTTAGTTACTTAGTGCATCCGTCCGTTATGCCGCTTACTCTCTATACAAACTTTTCCTTCCCCTCTATCTTTTTAAACACTACTCTCCTCAGCCTTTCTCTCACCTTTGCCAAACAAAAGGGTAGTAACAAATGAGAGAGTAGGAGAAGAGAGCCTATAGCATTACTGTATCAGTAGCAGCTTAAGCTGGTAGTTGTAGCAGTAATTGTGTGTGTGTGTGTGTATGTGTGTGTGTGTGTGTGTGTACGGTACAATATAGTAAAAATAGGTAGGTTTGTTGTCGTATCCCGCGGCCTAATAACGAAATTTTTGGCCTCTACACCCTTGGCCATTACTCAGTTGGTTTTTTCTGTTTACAATGGATACAGGAGCCATGATTTTTCAGTAATAAAAAAAAAACATTTTCTTTTTCAAAATCTCTCACAAAATAGCATACAGTATTTTGGTTATGGTCTGTGCATACGCCGCTTAATATAATATAAGATTACAGTAAAGTAGCTTCTATGGACATTACTTTTATAGATATTTTAATAAAATTACACTCTGTGTTATCATTATTTTATTATCCAATACCTTTATGTTTGAAGATGTTACTATCATTTGTAGTATGAGAAAATAAAATTTATCCAGGAAATCATAATTATCCTTCCATGGAAATTACACGGGTTCCGCTAGTTTATGTTATTACTGATATTTTATTTATAAAGCCTAATGTTTTTTTTTCTTTTTATATTTCTCTAACCCTTGGATTTTATTTAAGATATAACCAATTATATCTTATAATGTAACCCATCTACTCAAGAACAAAATTCAACATTCTGCTTTTCATCAATGTTAACATATACAATTTCTTGACATTTCTAATTCATTTATTAATTTCATACAGATGTCTACATATACATATATGAGAGAGAATACCTGTATATGTATTTACTCTTACTCTGTTTATATATTTTCAATAAATGAATAAAAATATTACTTATGTTTTATTGAATTCAACTTTAAATAAAATAGTGTTAAACATCCAAATTGAATAGAATATTTTTATTAATTTCTAATACAGCAATTATGTAATTATTGTTTCTTTTGTTTTATAAGTAAAGGTTTTAATATTATCATTTTATAATCTCTTCTCTAAGATGAAACTGTTTTCTTTTTTGGTTGTTGTAAAAGAGATATAAATACAAGTCATATTATTCTAAAACAATACAGAAATAATTAATACAATTAAAATAATAGATGCTTTAACAGGAAAGAGTTGAAACTGTATTATTTGGAAGAATCAGTAATAAATCATTTTTCTTTTTATAAAACTAATCTAAAAGGCACATTAAAAACATAAAAATTTACAGTAATGTAATCAAAAGTTTTGCCTTTTTGTACAGAAAATGGTGGTCTTCATAAATGCATCATTAAGTCTGTAGCAACAAATTTATTTTTCAATATAATTTCCATTATCAATACACTTAACCTGATGCTTCTCTTTTAATCACAGTGATCAAATATTATACAGTGAACATTTCAGATCATAAATGAACAAATAATTGTGCCAGGCTATAGAATTATTGGTCTGTCTTTTTATACATTTTATTTTAGGAATTTTTCTTATTGTAAGATGTAAAAATTGCCTAAAATTTATTGCTTAATTTATTAGAACTGTCTCAAGCTTAGGTACTGAAAAGTCCTTAGTTCAACCAAGAAGCCCCTCCAAAAAGATTCTGATGTTGTTCATTTGATCAGAATTTAGGAAGTGGCTGAAGCTGAGAACTTTTCAGCATCTCTTCTTATGCTTCCATCAGTAATTAAGTTGGAGCAAGAATAAAAGCAATTATAAAGGAAAACATGTAATAGACACTGTGCTTAAGAAATTCATGAACCACGAGTGCCATTGAAATGACAAGTGAATAATGAGATGAGACATTGCACTAAAAGTGGGGGAATGAACTGATACTTGTCTAGGAAGGAATAAAAAATACAAAACATTCAGGTGATTTTCAAAAGCATTTTCCAAACAGGAAAGTGAACTATTTTTTTATTATCCTTCTTAATTTATGCAAACTGTTTCCCATACTATCGTTTTCGGTTTTTTTTAATTGTTTAAAACCATAGATAAGCAATGCTATTAGATACAAGATAAAACCTCTCTATTTCAGAGTTTATGCTGATAATGTTGTTATGTATTTGGGAAGGGACTTTTACATTTAGAGTTATCTTGTAGCGTAGGGAGATGGTTAGGTTTTCTTTGATTCGGCCTTGTGTCAGACATAACCGAACTCCCTACAGCTTACAAGTTTTATGCAGAATTTATCATCAGAATTATTATCAGAATGTTGGTTGTTGGCAGGATGTAATAGTGTAAAAATAAAATATACATTTTGCATTTTAAAATAGAAATTTATTAAAGGGAAAGACTAACATAAGTTGCAGGAGTTAATGTGCAATTAGAAACATTATTAAGAGGTTAAGAGTAGAGTTCATACAAAATGTTTGTAGTAGTAATTGTTGAAAGAGATAAGAAGAAAGAGAAAGAGGACAATGGCCGAGTCGCTTGAAGTTAAAGTTACATTTTAAATGTTTCGTCTCGCGGCTCTCATCTGACTCTCTGACTGACTGACGCGGATGAAGTCCTTTTATTGTAATCGAGATTTTTTGCACTTACTCATAAAGTCCTTTTTGGTCTTGCAAGTCGCTCCCATTTGTCAAGAATCATTTTAACATCTACTTGCAAATTCTGGGTTCAACTTTTTCTTTAAGCACATGGTCAATCCTTTTTCTATTTGAAAAAAAACAGGATTTCACACGTCCTTATGAATTTTTGTACAAGTGAAGAAGAAGGTTGATTTTAATTATATGCTTAGTTTCATAAATAAATATTTGCATGTAAATAAATAAAATAAAAGTGTGTCCCAAGAATTCTTTATAGATTTAGTTTTTCCTTTTTACCAAGGAACTTTCTTTCAAGGTGTATTAATTGTTTTTAATTGACAAATTATTATTTAGAGAGTTATACACCTAAAATCTCTAACCTATGAATGCATTATTAGTCATTTGCATTGTCATTAATTAACTCATCTCACACATCATTTGTGTGCATAAGGATTTTAATCTGCACTTGGTGCCTCACTATTGTGGTTTTATGTCAAAACTCAAACTAAACAAATGCTTAGATGAAAGAAGAGAGGTTTATTGTAAAAAAAAATGCACTACGGTAAAACAGGGAATCAGGAAGCAGGCTAGTAATTGTCGAAGCAATTCACAGGTATCTCCTGTGCTCATTATATATGGCTATTAATATAGTCAGTCCACATAGATAATAAGGAGTGTGGGACATTCTATTACAACACCTCCCCCTGAGCTAATTTTTCCATGAAATTTTGCTCAATACTTTTTCTTTTTGGGGTCAGGACATAATTGATTGACATTTTTCCTCTTCCTAGTACTTTTGCGTTTCACCAATTTTTGTGGTGATAAGATCTGAGGCATTAACAATTTGCAGGAAGCTGACACTTCTGGTACTGGCAGGGTTGGAGATACTTCCATTGTTACTGATGGGAACTTGTATTTTGAATGCAGCATATATTACTTCCATTGATAATTCTTCCCTAGGCATGACATCTTTTGTATGTCTTGGCCTCAGCTGATTTAATTGTCTCTTACATTTAAATCTTTTTCCTTTGAGCATGTATATCAATCTGCCAAGTGTTTTGGTGATAAATCTGTCTTCCCAGAAGCTTTTTCTACATTTATAATTTCTCAAGGAAACTCTACCTCCTGGGTATAAAATTTGGTTGCAAAGTTTTCTTTTTCTATCACTCTTTTTGTTGCACTAGGCAACAGCCTGTCAAAGATTGAGCGAAATTTTCTCACAAACATCAGTTTGGCTGGAGATAAGCCTGAATTTATGTTCGGATTTAAAGTAATTCTGTAAATTGCTAAAAACATTTGTATACTCCTTTCATCCATGTCCATGCCTTGATTCTTTCTTAGTGCTCTTTTAAAAATGTCTATGAATATTTGTAATTGCCTATTTGATCTTGAGTGGCAAACAGAAGTCATAATGTGGTCTATGGACAAAGATGTGCAGAAATTCTTAAATTCTCTGTTGGTAAACTGTGTCCTGTTGTCACTAACTAAATTTTTTGGTACACTGAAATGACTAAAAAGCTTGTTTAGTACATTCATAGTATTTGTGTATGTTGAATATCTACACTTGAATATTTCCAGCCAATTGAAGAAACTGTCCATGATTATAAGGTGGTAGTAATCATTTATTGGTCCAGTATAGGTGATGTGCAACCTCATTCACAGGACATCCGTTTTAGGCCATGACTGAATTTTCATTGGTGGTGCTTTTGCTGCAAGTGAGACAACCTCAACACTCTTTTACCATTTTTTTGATCTCCTGGTCTGTCCTAGGCCAATACGTATAGCTATGTATTAATGATCTCATTCTTGACATGCCCAGATGACCTATATGAAATTCCTTCAAGATTTTCTTTTGCTGTGTATATGGTATTAGCACTCTATCTGCATATAATAGCATTTGCTCACAGATTGAGAAAGGTGATATTTTAGATACTTTTTTAAGTGTTTTCTTTCAGCTATACCTGTTTCTTCATTCTTTTAATGAATTATTCTTTGCAACTGCTTCTAAAGTCACACCCAAATTGTATTGGATGGTCGTACTGATAATTCTTTTTCATTCCTTAAAGCAGCTATCACTGTGTCTTTTAATGGTTCTGCAAATTTTGCAATCAACCTAGATAAACTGTTGGTGTGTCTCAGTTTTTTTGAGGGTAAGTAATCCATCTTAAAGTTGTAGTTTAAAAAAATTATTCCTCAGCGCTGTAAGCTATTAGCAGTGTGTGTGGGTATACCCATTTTTGATCCAACAGTCTATGATTCATCTGTAGTGTAAATTTCCTTCCATGGATGAACCTGTGAAATTTTTCAACCATGTAAATTATGGCCAGGCATTCTTTCTTGATCTATAACTTCTTTCTGCAAGAAGCAGGGTTCTGGAAACGTGGGCTACAGGCTTTGTGGTCCTATTTTCAAACTTATGTAGAATTTACTACTCTGATTCCATAGTTGCTAGCATCAGATGCTACAATTATTTCATCTTTAGGGTCAAAATACCATAACAATAAATCTGATATCAGACAGCTTTGTTATTTTCTGGAAAGCATCTTCACATTCTTTAGACCAAATCCATTTTGCACCCTTTTTTCAATAAGTCATTCAGTGGGGCTCTAAGATCATGCATTTTGGGAATGTAGATATTGTAATAGATGGCCAAGCATAAAAACGCCTGAATATTAGTGACATTCTTTAATGGTGGCATATTTTTAATAGTTTTAGTCCTTTACAGGTCCAGTCTTCTTCCATTCTTGTCAATTATTTGGCCCAAATATTTGATCTGCTTTATGAAGAACTTGCATTTATCTGAAATTAGCTTGAAGCCATATTCATCAATCTTCTGGAACACTGCCTTGATATTTTTTTTGTGCTGTTCATTGTTTTCACTCTTTAGCAGGATGTTGTCCAGGTATGCTTTGGCAAATTCTAATCCCGCTAACATGGTGTCCATTATTTGTTGAAACAAACTGGGAACCACTTTTAACCCAAATGGGAGACAATTTATCTTGTAGAATCCCTCGTGTGTATTAACTGCTAATAACTTTGAGCACTGTTCATTCACTTTCACTTGTAGATACACATCAGCCAGTTCCATTTTAGAAAACACTTTGCCACTATTCAACCTAGAAAAAATATCCTCCAGTGAAGGTAACAGGTATGTTTGGTCTTTCAGACAGTCCTTTAATCTGATTGAAAAATAAGGACAAACTCTGATCTTTTTGTTCTTTTTCCTTGCAAACACTATAGGTGCAGCCCAATCTGAGTAGTCAACTTTAGAAATTACACTCATTTTCTCTAACCATTCCAGCTCTTGATTTATAGAATCTAAAGCTGAAAACGGTATCTTCCTTTCTGGCTTGAATTCTGGTCTTATGTTGTCTTTAAGTTCGAATCTGACCTCAGTTTTCATGCATTGTCTGAGACCTTCAGAAAACACATGTGGAAATTTGTTTTTCAGCTTAGAAAAAATTTTTTCACTTTCTTCAGATTTTTCCTTCACTGACACGCCCACTTTGTTGTAAAATGAATTTACAGGTAATTCCTATAAATCGAAAAGCACAATCTAATCTATGCCAAATAAGTTCATTGTACCTGGAAGTACATAGACTTTTGATTTGAAAGTCCCTCTCCCTAAATGATATATTGCAGCAATTTAGCTTTTTTCCAGACAGTCCTCCAGCTTTTTGTTTCTAGTACTCATCAATGATGGAGAACCTATTTTCTTCCATGCTTGTTCATTCACAATAGAAATGTTGCTTCCAGTATCCAACAATAACTTCGATGTATGACCATTTATTTTCGTATTTACATATTTCCTTTCTTCACCCTTTTCAATTTCATTCTTGGATAAAACAACATTTATTTTCAATTTCAATTTTTACTTCTTTCTTTTCTATTTATACCAACAGTGGGAGCTTTTGTGACTGATATAGCCATACTCGAAGCAAACGTTATTCTTAAAAAATAGTCCTTTTTTAAAAATGACCCCCCCACAGGCATCACACTGAGATATTTTTGGCTTATATTTTGCAAATTTTGGTTGTTTTATCACTTGGACTCAAGAAATGTTCTTTTCTTCAATCTGTGTATTGTCTCTTTTTACGTTGATCAGCCTCTTGCATTCCTCAGTCATCTTCTGTAGCATAATTTGAGGGTCTTGCTCCATAATTGTCAGAATCCTTGATCTGATGTCTTTGTCCTTTGCTGCTGTAAGTCTCTGGATGAAGATTAAACATTTAAACATGTCAACTGAGAGGTCACTTAATTTAAAGAATTCACATTGTGAATTTACATTGCCTTACAAAGTCTTCATTCTCTTGTTTTAAAATGTTTAAACACTTATATTGAGTATGGAATAAACTGAAAAAAACCATTATCAAATGAGATTTCCTCAGGCTTTTTAGGTGAAATTAAGTCTGTGTATTTAGTGTTCTCCTCCGTACCTAATTTTTGAACTAACAATGTAATTTTCTCCTGCTCAGACCATCATTCATAGCTTTTTGAAAAAATTGTCTTGTACCTATGAAAATAGGCAAGGAAAGTCACTCCATTGTCTCGGTCATACTTGAATTCTCATAACAAATTCAATATTCCTTCAGGGGAAAAAAATCTGTTGTCCCATTCTTTAGTTTGTTTTTTTTTTTAAAATATTATGGTGTTGCTTTATGTCTTCTTCTTGCTCTTTTCATAATTGCATCAGTTCATTCTGAAACATTTTTTTTTGACTTTTCAAATTTTTCTTGTTGCTGTAACAACTGTTGCTGTAATTATTGTTGCTGCTGCTGTTGTAACTTCAAATTTAGTCAATTCAGCCAGTTGTTTCATTTTTGTTGAGTAAATTCACTGAGTATTTTCAAAGTAAGTTGATTGAATCCGTAATTACTACTGTTGTATGTTTTACAAACAGTGTCTTTCGGTCTTTCTCGCTGTGAGTTGGGATCAAATCTCTTGTTGCCACTGTTATATCCTTTAAAGAGGTTACAAACAGACAAGGTGGTACTCAAGTGAAAGAACACTAACATGTGTGTAGATGAAAGAAGAGAGGTTTATTTTTTTAAAAATACACTACTGCAAGATAGGGAATCTGGTGGCAGGCTATTAATTACCGAAGTAATTCACAGGTATCTACTGTGCTCATTTTATATGGCTTCTAATATAGTCAGTCCACATAGGCAATAGAGAGTGTGAGACATTCTATTACAACACCAACATTTCAGCTGTTGTGCCTTATAGCCTTCTTCAGGTGTTTGTTGATCCAGGTAACCAAGGAATTTCAAACTGAACCCTTTATTCAATCTATAAGAGTAGATTGTTCATGTCTAGGAATATCTTATCTTGTTCTATTTTATCACTGCTCAGTTATTACTCTACCTGTTTTCACTGAATCTGGGTTTATACTACCCAGCCTAGAGATTGAACTAACAATTCCTGTGTCACAAAATCTGTGAACCAATGCTTTATTCCAATAGACCGCCTGCAGTCTCTCTCCCACCGGTGCGACGTAGCTTCCCTGTGTCTCTTCTATAAATACTTTCACGGCTTCTGCTCCGATGAACTTAGATCACTAGTGCCCCCTAAATATGTATTTGAACGAGATACTAGATTAGCAACTAGATCCCACCCTTTTACAGTGAAACCGATAAAATGCAGCCGTAACTTCTACTCCAACAGTTTCTTTCCTCGCACTTCCCGACTGTGGAATTCTCTTCCAAACGATTGCTTCTCCAGGAGTTTAAATGTAAGGTCAATAGACACCTCCTAACACACTAACCTGCTCCCATTCTATCAAACACTCTTCCCATCTGCCCAACCTTCATCCTCGCTATCCTTACTCATCTGTCACCTTCCTCCTGATATTCCCTATGTCTAACCACTCCTTCTCTTTACCTTCCCCTATGTAGCCCCATGCGCAATAGTGGCAGTGGAATGCCTTGCTTGGGGTGAGATGATTAAAAAAAAATAAAAAAATAAAAAAATAAGCTAATATCCATTGCCAAGCAGGCAATAACAATATTAGGTTAATGGTTAAAGTTCTAGGCTCAGAAGTGTCACACAAAACAATAGCTCAGTAGATTAAATCATTGCTTCATGAATTTGGTTGTATAGGAATTGTGTGTTCAATCCCTGGGCTGGATAGTACAGACTCATTCACTGGAAACAGTGTGAGCAATAATTTGGACATCCTTAGGACAATAAAGGGCTTGATAGAAAATTCTTTAACTGCTACTTGGATCAATAGATACCTGAAGAAGGCTGGAGGGTACAACAGCCAAAACATTGTGATAACAACAAAAATAAGGATGTTAGTCTGAATGTAGATAATAAATAAATCTGTTTCAAATCTGACAGATAAAGTAGAAAACTATTTTGGTATTATATTGTAGAGTAGAAAAACATAATCAATTTTAGTCTTTGCTGGAAATTTTTCAGACTTGAGGTCAAGTTTGATCCTTGCTGGGTACTCCCTACTTTCGGCCATGTGCTCCATCTAAGCAGCTCTTAAAAAATCACCTCCCTCTGAATAATTTAGCTTTGTTTTGGAAGCATCAAAATTTACGAGCCATTTCTTGCCCCAGTCCACCACGGATTGGAGGTTCTTTACAAGCTCAGCAGTAAGGTTTGCTTTTTCAGCCTCGGTAGATTTTTGATCAAGATGAGAGTAAACTGCAGTGTCCTCAGTAAGTAAAAAATGAGATAAGTTACTCTTGTTATAAATCTCTTGTTATTAGTTGCAATTTGTTTTCAAAGTTCTTTCAATAGATTTTATTATGCAGAAAGGTAGATCAATGAGTCCATAACCTGGCACTTAGTGATTAGCTCAGTTTTGATCTTAAATTTTAATTGCGATAGTTAATATTATGAATTCACTTGTAATTTTATGGTAGATAATAAATTGTACATTAAGTTCAGTACCAAGATTAATTATTCTACCTGCAAAGGCAAATAGTTATCTTTTAATTTTATTTCAACACACTTTCTGAATAATTTGGGTGCCTTGACATGATGTAATAGTTAGCAAGCTTGTTCTGCTAGAATCAATTACAACTGAGTAGTGAGTTTGATCCTTGCTGGGTACCCCCTACTTTTGGCCTTGTGCCCCATCTAAGCAGCTCCTAGAAAATCAACTTCCTCTGAATAACTTAGCACTTTTGAACAGCTGGAATTTTTAATTGTCAAACTATATAATTCTGATATATGGGCATCACTTGACTAAGTTACATGCTTTGCTTTCATTTGTCTATGTCACTGACATTGGTTGAACTTATCATCTACAATTCTTATTTTTCCCAGTAACATTGCTGACTATTAGATATATACTTACATTTAAATTCTGACCTGTAAATTTCTTGTGAGCATGAGATTTTAATATTTGGATCTATGAATTGATTACTATTGAGTAAATGAATTATACTGGCAACATTCAAGGACTACAGAATACATCAATTGCTTGAGTAAAGTTGAAGAATATATTGACTGGGACATTGCAATAGGAATGTAAATGATGAAGAGGAAAGTTCAAATAATTTATGAAATAATGGAAATGCTTATTCTTAGAATTTCAAGCAACCTGTGAAAATTAAACTACTTTTTGTAACAAAGCATTTTACAGAAAAAAAGTTGTATTATCAATTCTTCTATCACTAAAGTAATCAAATGTACATTTGAATTAAGTTTCTATTATTAATAAAAACTTAATCCAAAATGCCTATTTGATTATTGTTAATTTGTTGAAAATGAAACCAATTTATAGTAAAAATTAAATTTTAAGATTATAACCAATTTTAAAAACAAATCTACATTATAAGAAAAACAATTTTTTGTTCCAAACTTATTAAACAGGGTGGGAGAATGAGGGGCTTTACATGTCTTATTCAGAGTGTCTGATGCACTATTTTGACAGTGTTTTCTTTTATAATTGATATTTTTCTAATTTAAGCACATCATTAAAAATAATTGCAACATATTTTATATTGATTTAACTAAGGGCTAATATACAAGGTTTCTGACTAATTGACCATTTTAAAAAACTTTTCAAGAATAATTTTAAACATAAAATAAATTTTATTGCTAAGTTTTATAGGGCATTGGATGATGATAATGCAAATCACAGAAAATTATAACCTAGGAGACCTAAATGTTGCAATGGAAAAAGTGTCATTGGTTGGCAAGAAAAAATGGGTTCAGCCATAAGTACTCAAGATACTTGATGTGAAAGAACCAGATAATGTAAAAATCACTAAAAGATTCAGTAATGCAGTTGTAAACTAAAATATATTCAAGCTATGACTGCAAACTTAATAAAAACTTAATCCAAAATGCATTTTTTTTTATAATCATATCACCCCAAGCAAGGAATTTTACTGCCACTGTTTAGAGGGGGGTTACATAGGAAGAAAGGTATGAGAAAGAGTGACAGTTATAGGGGGTGTCAGGAAGTGGGTAAGAGAAGGATGAGAATACTGATGTGAGTGGAGTGGACAGAGAAAAGAGCATGAGAGAGAGGATGCAGGTTAGTGAAATAGAAGATGACAATTGACTTTACATTTTAATTCTTGGAGATTGTAGCTGTTGGGGAAGCAAGTAAGCGGAAGGGAATTCCACAGGTGGGAAGTGCAAGAAAAGAAGCTGCTTAAGTAGAATTTGTCTTTACATTTTATTGGTTTCACAGTAAAAGGGTGGGACCTACTCGCTAATCTTGTCAGTCAGTCAGTTAAGTGCCATACGTGAAATACATTTGGGCAATCATGTCTTTTTCGAGACATGACTGACTGGGCAGAAGATTATCCCACAGTAGGTTGCCATTGCTTTCTGCGGTAGACTGGGGTTGCCATCCAAGGCTATAGAATTCCCAATTCGAATTCAGCTCCCCAGTTTCTCGTTCCGAACCAATATCCACTGTACCACAAAGCTTGAATAAATTCATTTATAGGGGGCACTAGTGAGCTAAGTTCATCAGAGCAGAAGACATGAAAGTATTTGTAGAAGAGACACAGGGAAGCCACATTGCACCAGTTAGAAAGTGACTGTATCTGAACTGCCAAGTCGGGATTGATCACATTACAGATTCTCTGTTGGATTTTGTCAAGGACATCTAGGTGGATAGCAGGAGCATCTGACCAGATATAGCAGCAATATTCAATGGTAGATTTATATATGTGCAGGATTATTTCAGATGAGAAAAACTTCCTGGCCCTACACAGAGAACCGACTTTCTTAGCAGTGGATTTCGCTATGGATTTGATGTAGTCATTCCACTCGAGACTGAGTGTGCTGGATTAAGCTACTATGTAGCAGTGAATGTTGAATAATTTCCTTACAGATGAAGAAGAGTTTTGAAGAAACAGATATTGTTCTAGCAAAGTATGTTGAAAAAACCAGGGATAGAATATGTGAAAAATGATAGTTTGGCAGACGAGAGGGAGACTACCACCACCTTTACATTTGTTTTTTTTTGTTTTATTTTTACTTTTCTCAGTGTAATTTTATTGATTAAACCCTAAGCTTTCTGATTGACAAAAATATTTAGAAAAATTTCAATATTTAAACAATTTTAGTGGGGCTCAGTTTTTCATACAATGTTATAGTAAACCGATCCTCTATTTTGGAACCACTCACAGGCACAACATTACCACCACCGGTTAATTGGTTGATTATCAAATCTTTTGGCTTTTTTCAGTGCCATCTTATTGATTAAATCCTAAACTTTCCAATTGACAAAAAAAAATTTGTAAAAATTTCAATATTTAAACAATTTTAGTGGGGGCTCAGTTTTTTATACAACTTTGTATTAATTTGATCCTGTAAAATTAACAATTTTTGCTTGCGCATATTCAATAACTAAAGCCATTCTTGGAGTTTCCAAGGAAGATGTTATCGTAAGAACTGAAGAAAACTTGAAAAAGACAAAAACAAGAGCAACAACTTGTTCCAAAAATACCAAAACAAAGCAACCCCAATGCGAGTGGTTCCAAAATGGAGGATCAATTTACTATAATGTTATATGAGAAACTAAGCCCCCACTAAAATTGTTTAAATATTCAAATTGTTCCAAATTTTTTTTGATAATCAGAAACTTTATGTAATAATCAATAAGACTGCACTGAAAAAAGTAAAAAAAAAAAAATGAAAAACAACAAATTTAAAGGTGGTGGTAGTCTTGTTTAGGTCCATCAATAGTTTTAAGGAGAACTGCTACTAATAATCAGAAAGAGACAGCTGAAATTATTAGGACACATAATTAGATAAAAAGCTTGGAGAATTTAACACTGATAGGGCATGTTAAAGAAACAGTGAGTAATCTACTTGATGACCCTGAATAAAAGAATGACAGAACAAGGATTACCAAGAAAAAGAGGCAAGAGTAAAAGGGCAAGAGTTACTTAGAGAACAACATTTTGTGGAGAACCCTGATCATCCACATCCTGAAAGAACATAGCATATGAAAGAAGAATATATTTTGACTGCTGCTTATGCAGAGAATCTTGTGAATTTATTTTCAAAATTCTTTGACTTGGTTTTTGTCTGTTGTTTAATTTATTTTCAACAGTCTTTCCAAATAAACCTATATTTGATTTTACTTTCATTTTTTGTGCATATGAATACAGATGCATTGAGCTTGGAAAAAGGAACTGATTAATTCAATGTTACCTTTCCTCTTTTGTTTCCTTACCATTTTACTCATTATCAGTCAGTTAAGTGCCATACGTGATACACACTTGGGTGATCATGTCTCTTTCGAGACATGATTGACTGGGCAGAAGATTATCCCGCAGTAGATTGTCATTGCTTTCTGCGGTAGACTGGTTGCCAACCAAGACTATAGAACCCAATCTGTCCTGTTATTTGACTCCTAGTTAGAGATGGGGGAGATATGTATTATATTATTAAGTAATAATTATAGGGGGATCAGTTTATTACTTCATAACAATAGAAAACCGATCCCCCACTTTATGCCCAGTACAAGCCTTAATCATGTTTTCAACTATTATATTCAGTCAGTCAGTTAAGTGCCATACGTGATACACTCTTGGGCGATCATGTCTCGAAAGCGACATGACTGACTGGGCAGAATATTATCCCGCAGTAGGTTGCCATTGCTTTCTGTGGTAGACTGGTTGCCGACCAAGGCTATAGAACCCAATCTGTCCTATTATTTAACTCATAACTGGAAGGAATAGACAGATTAATACCTTCCCAGGGATATTTACACGTAAGTGAATGCAATGAATTCAGCTGGAATTCGAACTCAGCTCCCCGATTTCTCGTTCCCAGCCAATATCCAATGCACCACAACACACATCCGCATTACTCATTATACAAAGCACATCAAGGTACACATTTTATCTTCTATTTCTTCAAGCATTTTCAGAGATTTATCATAAAAGTAGCACTGAGTAATTTTTTTGCATCGAACATTCAAATTTTGATCAATAACCCATTCAATGTTTTTTTTCTCTTGAAAATGCATCACTTAGATACGGGCCCCTCTTTTTGATTAAATAGTGAGTTTTGTTTTACAGCCTTTTCCCCCTGAATACTAATGTTGAGCAACATTTATCTGAAAGGGACAAAAAGAAAGTATTTTTAGAAATTTTAATATAGATTTGTCTGGAAATAAGCAAATGAAAAGGTTCACATGTTTTAATTTGTGAAAATGGTGAACGCTGCTTTTTGTTTAACTGAGTTTATAAGGCGATTTGATGCTTTTCAAATACTGAACTCTCTCTCACTATACCAATGCTCATGATTATTTTTATCTTGCAGCTATGGCAATGCAATCTTCAACTTTGAAGATAGAAGTTAGATTTTAATTTGAAAGAAACTTGAATACCTTCCATATAAAACCTTACACTGCGAATATATAAATTCTTATTGGGTAACTGTACTTATTCAGGTAAATTATAGAATTTCTGTTATATTTCTAGTGTCAATAGCTTAACAAAGATTTACTAATAAATCAGGCAGATGAGAGAGAAAAAAAATATTGTATCACCTGTAAATAGTTGACTCTGATTAAAAACATTGATTGATCAGTACATAATCAGTATTTATGTAATCTGTTAAATTATTGAAAAATATGTGACTCAGAAAATTTATTTACATCTTTTGTAAAAACAAGAAAAATGTTTTGCAAAATACAGAATGTATTCAGTTATATATATATATTCAAGAAGTAGTAGGAGGATTTGAACAATTATTAAGTAAATCATCGAGCTATATATTCGACCGAATATATAGCTCGATGATTTACTTAATAATTGTTCAAATCCTCCTACTACTTCTTGAATAATATCTGTGCTTCAACCACGAAACATGGTTGCGGAAGTTGTTGCTTGGGGAGGCACTATCCTATGAGCAAAGGAGCTCGGATTAATTCGTGAGGAGCGGCGCACTTCATCGAGCTTAATTCGTTACCTCTTCGTCACCAGGGCCCGTGGTACAGGTGGTATAACATCTGCCTCATAACCAAAACTGTCTGGGTTCACTTCCTGGTAGTATATGCACACTGCTGATGAGTCCCAAATATAGGACGAAACGGCCGTCCAGTGCTTTCTGCATTCTGTTGAGGTCGAATATATAGCTCGATGATTTACTTAATAATATATATAGATAGATAGATAGATAGATAGATATTCTACAATTTCATGGGTAATACATATTTTGCCACTGGATGACCATGCGGCTCTTCTGATCCAGCGGCAAAATACGTATTATCCATGAAATTGTAAAATATCTAAAATTCTTTCTAAATTATATTACTCTGTTAAATTAAATAAATGAATTTAACATTGAGTTCTTTTGAGTTCGTCTCTATTGGAATTTACCTGACTAATATACCAACTGTTCTACCTTATATATATATATATATATATATATATGTATATATATATATATATATATATATATAAAGAAAGGTATTGGTGAAGCTACTAAGAACAATCCTACAAACACTATGGTTGCTAAAAGAAAAATGAAAAACAGAAATCAAGAAATGGAAAGACAGCAGTAAAACCAACAAACTAAATATCACACAAAATCTCAGATCCAAATCATTACTCTGAGTTTTACGATAAGTGATTGCCGTGTGGCTCCTTAGTTTGAAACTCAGAATAAGAATCTGAGTGGTTGTTTGGTTTGTTAGTGTATATATGTGTGTATGTGTGTGTGTGTGTGTGTTTGTGTGTGTATGTGCATGCGCATGTGTGTTTACACACACACACACACACACACACACACACACACACACACACACATATATATACATGCACATATACCCAGGTGACTACTTTTAAGCATGAAACAAACTGGGTGTTGATCTTGATGTCCGCTTTTATATTTATATATGCTCTAAGCCTTATATTGAGCACTTTAGCCCATAAATATAGCATACCTTAAAACTACATTTTGTTATCTATCTATCTATATATATATATATATATATATATATATATATATATATATATATATATATAAATAAAGTGGACATTGACAATGGCCAGGTGATTGTGTTTAAGCATGAAACAGACTGGGTGTTAATTTCGATGTCTACTTTCATATCTATATAAGCTCTCAGCCTGATATTTAGCCCATAAATATGGCATATCTTAAAACTATATTTTATTATCTAATTAATGATTGAAACATGAAATTTATATCAAGTAAGGTTTGTGTGTTATCAACTAATACAATATCAATAAGAAATGAAAGATCCAAAACATTACTTTGCTATGAAGACTTCAATACTATTGCTATTACTTCAATACTTTATTCTGATAACAAACAACACCATGTTGACAATATCTAGCATCCACAATTTTTTGTTTCTTTTTCACTTTTGCATAATTTTGCCTTTCCTTCATGTTCTGAATTTATGTTTACATTTTCTTGTTATTAAATAAAACGATTTCTTATTACATTTCATCAAGAATTTATCAAGCTTGAAGCTTTTTCTTGGGAACTTTTCCCTAAGACAAAAGGCACTTTAATGAAATTCATTTAAGAAGGAAAAAATATGTTTAATGCGTCTCATATCAAGATTTTGATTACTCCACATAACTTCAAACAAAAAGTTAAGAAGGAAATTCCCATCAACACTGGAAAAAGCAATCAACACTACTAAACATAAGAAATCTATACCCCTAAAAAATTGTTTTAACAGAAAGATTTGTTTTTATAAATTTCAATCAAATGTAGTATTGGCTTCTCAATCAGTGAATGCTGAATGTAAGAAATTATTTCTTTTTTAATCTTCTTTCAGGACGTAGGCGATCATGGTTCTCCACATCTCTCTATCTCTTGTGGCTCTTAGTATGTTTGCTCTCGTTACTCCTGTCAACCCCCGTTCCGTCAACCACCTGATCAGGCCCTGCAAATATGTTATCTGCTGCCTTCCTCTGTCTCTCTTTCTTTCTATCTGGCCAGTCAGTATCAGGTTCTCCAGGCTCTCCTTCCTCATTGTGTGTCGCAGGAACTTCAGTTGTCTCTTCCTGATGCTCAGTATCAATTTCCTTTTGTTGCCATTCTTTCCAACACCTCATAGTTGCTTGCATGCTCGGTCCACGATATCTGCAGCATCCTTCTGTAGAACCACATTCCAGTTTTGTCCTCATTTTCGATGATATTGTCCAGCATTCACTGCCGTATTGAAGAACTGACATCACGTAGCAATCCAGCTCTCTTTTCTTTGTTCCTAGTGAGATTTTCCTGTGTGTTAGTACTTTACTCAGATTCTGGAATGTGTCTTTTGCCATGCCAATTCATCTTCAGATCTCTGTGTTGCACTTTTCATCTCCAGTTAGAACACTACATGTGCCAAAATGTAAATCCTTTAAATAGAAAAGGGTATTTTTCTTGAAAGGAAACAATTATACTTGTCAGTTTCATCCTTTAATGGCCAAAATAAACAGCTGGGCCAGAAATTAAAAATTCTCAAAATACAAAACTTTTATTTTTATTTATTTATTTATTGTTTATTTTGTCTGCTGTTAATTTCTTTCCTTTCTGATACAAAGACTCTAAAGGACTTTTTAGAAATATGTTTTTTAAATATGTCCGCTACTTCCATATATACTTTTATAAGTGATTTACTCATGTTTTTGTTAATGATTTGATTTTGAAATATTTTTTATTCATTATTAGTGCCTGGTTTTTTCATGCTTTGAATCAGATTTTTTTTAAAATCATGTTTCTGCTAATAATGCCTCTATCTTTTAATTAATATATAGCAATATAAGACCAAAAAGCAAATTTGTTATCAAATCTTGATGTATTTCCCATATCCAGTTGAAATTACTTTTCAAACTTTTGAACCATGGATTCCTTCAGAAACATAAAGAATTATCATTTTGCTTTGAATTTGTAGATATTTGTTTTTCTTGCTCCAAAACTGGTTTTTTCATTGGTTGCTGTGAGGAAGTCATCTCCTATTTGATTGGATATCCTATTTTGATTGAATTTCCATATCATGATCATTGTATGCAGTTAATTAATTTGAAAATGTAAGAATGAAAGAAATGTGCAGAATATATTTCTTTAGTCGTTATGATTCTTGATACAAGAATAAAATCACTGATAAATATATAAATAAGTTTGGTATGATTTTTAAAACTTATTTGCCAGTGACATTTCTTATAATTCCTACAGATCAAAGAATCATATTTTTTAAATAAATATATAAAGTGGATATATTTGGTGCTATTCAAATTACAGTCAATTAGTTGTAATTAAGAAAATCAATTTTAAATATTTTATTATTTTTGGCGACAATTTTATGGTTGATGCCAAAACTGTTGGACAAAATGAAAATTTTATTTTCTCAAATCAATTTTCAGTCATCATCTCAAGAACAAATTATATGCAATTTGTACTTAGTTATTAAGTTACAAATCATTTTAGTCATGCAAGGAAGTATGGAAGCCAACAAAATATATAAAAAATATTGAAATTTTTTATGCATAACAGTAATGAGTGATGTACAGAAGGCCAATATGGAGCTACTTCTTTGTGTTGTTACCACAATGTTTCAGCAAACCCATTCCACAGTCTTTTTTTGATAATTCATAAAAAATAGATGGGTTTCTCTTTTTTTATGGAACAATATAGCAAAAGAAAATTGCCAAAACATATGCCAATTGGATCAATCAGTCTATTCAAGCAACAATGATACGATTAATTTTTTTAAAAAGGACATACAATGGATTGGCCAAAATATGTTAATGACATCACTAACAAAAAGAACTTCAATTGTCCAATCAAAATTTAACAAATTAATGACTCTTTCGAAAATTATAGACAATAACCACAAATATCAGCTAAATTAGATATTTGGAAAATGTTCTCAGGCATTAAATTTAAGTCAGTCAGTTAAGTGATATACATGATTCACGCTTGGGTGATCATGTCTTGAAAGAGCCATGACTGAATGAGCAGAAGATTATCCCGCAGTATGTTGCTATTTCTTTCTGTGGTAGACTGGTTGCCAGCCAAGGTTATAGAACACAATCTATCCTATTATTTAACCCATAACTGGAGGGAAGTGACAAATTAATACCTTTCCCAAGGGTATTTGCATGTAAGTAAATGCAAGAAATTCAACTGGAATTTGAACTTGGCTCCCCAATTTGTCATTCTGGGTTGGTATCCACTGCACCACAATGCACATCCTTTAAAATATGGAACACTTCACAAATTTGTGTGTCATCCTTCTCCAGGGGCCATGCTAATCTTCTCTGTATTGTTCCAATTTTAGTTTATATGAAGTGAATTTTATCGACTTTCTTGGCTTAGTTAAGAAATTTTAGTAGAAATACAAAATATGAGATAGCTAATATTTATGATACACCTCCCAGAGATACATCAATGCCTGAAAAATAACATTTTTGAATATGAGATATTTAACACATTTTCTTTTATCCTAGGGTTTTACTCAAAATCTAGAGTAATGTTTAGGTGGCCAGTGTTCCAGGTAAAATGGTTATGTCATGTATTTCACAGAAAGGACTGATAAAAGCCAGAATATCAAATAATGGTTTTCTAGAGAGGCCCACATCATTTGAAAGATTAACATAGAATAATATTTCTTGCCACTCCTATTTTGTTTTGTACTAAACCTAGCAAATTTTACGAAGTACAATCTTTAAACTGCTTCCTCTAGATAAGCAACATATGTACATTTTATTTTTATTGGAAACTAGCAGTTTAGCCCAGTTTCACTCTGGTAGTTTAAGGAATAATAAGAATAAAAATCATATGATGAATTTACATAGCAAATACTTACACAATGTCCACCCTCGTCACTTTTATAGATATAGATAACAATGTAGAATGCCTCTATTGGATTAGGGTGGGAGGGGGAAACATATATAGATATAGATAATATGAAGTAGGGTGATCGATTCTCTATTATAATCAATACATAAACTGATCCCTGACTTTGTGGGGTGATAATATATATTTTTCTACCCCTAATTTTGGTTTTCTGAAAAATTTCAAGGTGTCTTTAGCGTTCTAAAATTTTGATCTACATCTGAGCGTAACTCCCGTTGAGCTAGACCGCAAAATGCAGAATCTATCAAATAAACAAATACTTACACAATGCCCACCCTCGTTACTTTTATAGATATAGATTGCATTATCAATTATTAAATGAAGATATTTACAATAAAGTTATCCATTTAACTGAAATGGAAATTTTATATAAAATAAATTCTTTTCATATATTCAATATATATCAGCCCTCCTTCCTCATTAAGTGCCTCAGAAATTTTAACTGCCTCTTCCTGGTATTAAGTAAAGTTTCATTATATATATATTCAATATATGTAACATATATTCAATATATGTATTTTGTATAAAGTTCTTTATGCGTCATGACCCTTCAGAATATAGGTGATCATGGCCCTCCACCTCTTCATCCTTTGTAGCTCTTAATAAGTTTTGTCTTTTTGTTATTTCTTCTAAACTCTGTTCCACCATCTATTTACTCAAGCTCATCAAGTTTTCCTTTGTCCCTCAATCTGTCCTGTGAGTATCAGATTTTCCAAGCCCTCCTTCCTCATTAAGTGCCTCAGAAATTTTAACTGCCTCTTCCTGGTATTAAGTATAAGTTTCCTTTTTACTTCCATTTTCTCTAAAACATTGTTACTGCTCAAATATTCAGTCTGTGATATCCTGAGCATCTTTTGTTGGACAACATTTCAGTTGCTTCAAGTCTATTCTTCATCTTTAAGAAGATTGTCCAGCACCCACTGCCATATAAAAGGACAGGTATATTACCTAACAGTTCAGTACTCTTTTCTTTGTTTCTAATATAGTTTTTCTGTCTCTTAATACTCTGCTTAGCTTCTGGAATGCATCTTTGGCCATCCTAATGCATCTTCGGATTTCAGTGTCACACTTTTTGTTCTTCGTTAAACACGTCCCAGATATTTAAATTTTTGTACTTATTTAATTTTAGTACCCCTTATTAGAAATTTGCATTTGGGGCTTGCCCTTTTGCTAACGAAGGATTTAAAAAATTCAAAATCCTTGGAATATTCATGCTAATTTAATGAAAGACTCAAATTGTAATTGGCAACATATATGATTTCTAACAACTTATTTATTTTTAATTATAAAGAACTATAATAAAACAAACAGCTTAAAATATGTTCAAACTTTATTTTATAAGTTTTCTATCACTTTTATATATAACAGATTATAGATTCCAAAGAATATAGTCCATTAATCAATATAATGACCAATATAAACTTTTTGTTTCATTTTAGTTTTTCATTTCATAGTGATTTCTTAAATAGTATTTACGACTGCAACTGAATTTACAAGTATTTCTCTATTTTAATTTTAATTCATAACAATATTTTCTACACTTAAAAACTAAAAGTTAAGTACTTGTAATGTAATCAGTATATGATTAACAAGAAAATGTGTTTAATATGATTGTGATGTTTCTTTGCACCATTTTGTGGACAATAAAAACAGAAATGGCTTTTTATTCTCTTTTCTGCCATGATCTTTTCATTCTTACTTTTCTCAATTGTTTCTCTCATCATTTTATTTATTTTTTTAAAAGATTTTATTAATTCAGTCAGGAATGATAGAGTTGGTCTAACAGTTATTAAAGGGAATTAGTAAGCTGATCTTAAATAGCATCTAAAGTAGTTTGTATTCATGATGAACTAATGCTCTTGGGAAAAATGTGAATCCACTTGTATCACTAGTTAAGGTCAGGGATTACTCAATTGCGATGGAACAACATATATGCTATTTGAAGAGGATCACTGTCATGAAGAAGTCAGTTTGTTGTTTTACTAATCATTTTATTTTTATTAATTCTGTTTTATTTTCCTCTAAACGCATAATACAAATCCATTCAATTTACTTATGATGTGATATTGAAATATTAACAAAATCAACATTATCGTATTTGCTAATTAAATATTGATTCCCTGTTTGAATTCTTCTAAATTTCATTGTTTACAGGAGCATTTGTTTTATGACTTAAAAAAAAGCTGTTAGTATTAAATATGATTATAAGCTGATATTTTGCTAACTTTTTTTATTTTATATATATAATCATTTCACCCCAAGCAAGGCAGGACTGCTACTAATGCACAGGGGGTTACAGAGAGAGAGAAAAACAGGATACAGAACATACCAAAGAAAGGTTGGAAGGTTGATGGGTTTCAGGGAGGTGTATAGGATTTAGGGATATAGAAGATGGTAATTGATGTTGCATTTAAACTTGTAGAGATTGTAGCTATCAGGGAAGCAAGTATATGGAAGGGAGTTCAACAGGTGGGAAGTGTGATAAAAGAAACTGTTAGAGTAGAAGTGACAGTTACATTTGACTATTTTGGTGGCAAAAGAGTGGGACCTTGGAGCCAATCTAGTAGCACACGTAAATACATGTGATCAAAGAATCAAGGAAACAAGCTCATCATAGCAAAAGCCATAAAAATATTTATAGAAAATACAGAGGATAGCCACATCCTGTTGTTGGGAAAGTGACTGAAGATGAGCTTCTAAGTCAAAATCAACTATGTTACAGACCCTCCTTTGAATTTTGTCAAGAACCTCAAGATTAAGAGAAAGATTACTCAACCAGATATGGCAACAGTATTCAATGCATGAACAAATGGTAAATTTATAAATGTGCAAAATGGATTCTGACAAGAAAAACTTTCTGGCCTGATGCAGTGACCTAACCTTCATAGCAATAAATGCAGCTATAGATTTGATGTAGTGATTCCACTCGAGGTCGGTTGACTTATAGTAAGTACTTAAAATGAATGCCAAGTATTTGTTGATGATTTTATAACGAAATATATAATTTATTTGTCTTCATTTCCATATTTTGTAATAAACTGTTACAAATATACCAGTGTTTCATGCTGAATGATATTCAGTTATACATTTTATCAGTGTTTATCATTTTTGTTTGGATTAAAAAGTTCATGGTTTTTCTTGTAGTTATTTCTTCTGTTAATATCTCCTTTTTTTCTGGGGTTTTTTTTTATGCCATGTCACTTCAGGACATAGGCAATCATGGCTCTCCACAAGTTCCTTTTCTTTATTGTCTGTGTATTGCCCTAATAACTTGGGAGAGATATCAAAGTAGTATCTCATTGCTTTTTTTTAAATCAGAGTTTTCTCTTTCTTAGTCTGCCTACCACACAAAGCTAGAGAGCCCAGTTTATCTTATTGCTACTTTTTTTTAAAATCATATCACCCCGAGCAAGGCGGTAACGCCACTGGTGTGCAGGGGTCTACGTAAGAGTGAATAGATTGGAAAAGAGAAAGCCGGAAACCACATCATAAACAGGGAACAAGGGATGAGCCTCTACACCCGTACAATAGACGTGGGTGGAGTGTTGAGAGAAGATATGAATTCATGTCATAAGGTCATCATCATCATCATCATCTCACCCTTTATACACCCAATGGTGTGTAGGGCAGTAACTTTTTGTTACTGTTTCCATAACAAACTTTTTTTTTTACGAGGCAGGGTTGTTACTCCTGTGCCAAACCCCCAAACCTGGAGGTCTGGTGGACCATTCTTGGTCTTTTCATTTACAGCACCTGGTATTCCCAAACGGTCACCCATCTAAGTAGTAACCGTGCTCGATATTGTTTAACTTTGGTGATCAGATGAGAACCGATGTATTCAACATTATATAGCCGTAGACATGTCATAAGGTATTATTTAGAAAATTAATAAAACTGGCTAGGCTGGGATTTGAACTCAGATCACCAATTTCACTTTCCACACCAATAACTATTTCACTATCTGTAAATCCTCTTTGTAAGTTATAATTGATAAACATTTATTTTTATGCACAGTTGATTTTAAAGGAACAAATTCTCAACCTATTGCTATCTTAGCAAGAACTGCAAAAGACATTGTAGATAAATATCACTAGAGGAAAGAGCTTTTAATTGTAAAAATACAGAATCTATTAATTCCGATATGCAATAAAATGGTTAATACAAAAGAAAACTCTAAATAATATGATGGCCATTGTTGATGACTTGCAAAATGTGCTATGCATTTTATTATTCCAAGTAACTAACACTTAAATAAAATAAAAAAAAAAGATGGTGTTTTTTTGTAAAATAAAAATAGTGATATTGATATATTAATAGATAATTATATTTATTTGTGATTAGGAAAAGAAGTAAAATTATATATCAGGATAAATGCATCAGCAACACATTGGAAAAGTTTATCAGAATTTGCAATGATAACAACAAGAATGGTAATGACAATAACAGACAGATTTCAGAAGGAAGAGTTATACATCGAAACGTTTATTGTATGTTGTCTTTTTTTTACACAGATATACAGAATCTTGTGGCATCCCTAGCTGAGCTCCAGCACAGATTATCAGCCAATGATGAGGATGTTTCCTTTCTAAGACATTTTCTTCGTTCTAAGGATATCCAGCTTTTATTAAGGGTTTGTATTTGCTTTAAACCATGAAGTAGTACTTCTATTAGCTTCCTCTTTATATAATTATTACTTGGAATTAAATGGGTTATGCCAATCAAGATTGCAGTGGTCACAAAAAGGCAGGATTCTGGATTAGAGAGGAGATATATCATTTCCTTTCTTTTCTTTCTTATTTAGGATATGTTACAATTTTTCCCAATTTCCATAGATAAATTAATAAACTTTTAGAGATTATGCATAAACTTGAATTTTTCATAAACTTAGAAACATTGTTTAGACATTTTTTTGCATCCTTTTTATCATGCTTTATTCATCAATCAATCAATCAGTATTGATATCGTTTTATCCATAAATCATTGCATTACTTTGCTTGAATGAATTTGACATGATTATTTCAGCTTCCCACTTATTTGTGATCACTCTTTCCACATTGCTATCAGACAAATTGATTTCAAAGTGTTTGCTTGTCAATTTTAAAAATCACCTTTCTTTCTCTCATTCAATTTCTATCTATCCTTCTTTTCTTTCTTTCTTTTGAAATAAATGTATCTTAAATATCAAACAAGATACTTTACCAGCATTTATAAACTTTACCACTTAAAAGCATGCTATTTGAATGTCTATTGTATCATTTTCACATAGCTTAGTTGAAAAAATCCTGGTCTGTATTTAAGTACCTTTTTTTCTTGTTTTGATTTTTATGGCAGTCTTTATATTTTGCTTTTGTTTTCTTTTCTTTTCTTTCAATTTATTTTAATATTTCTGTGTGTGTCACTTCCATCATCTTGTCACTCTAATAAATATTGCGTCCTCACTTGACAAAAAAGATTTACATCCAAATTAATAGACTTTTGATGTTCAGTATCAGATTTTGATTTATATCAATAATTGGAAAACAGTATTGACTTTTCATGCCAGTTTATAATAGGTTTAAGCATTTAGAAAATATTTAACATTTTTGAAAATCAAATTAGAATTAAAATTTTAGTATTTATTCCTGAGATGAATTTTCAATATCTTGGTATTATTTCAAACTATTGTTCTCATCTTAATTGATACAGATGTTTTTATAAACACAAAATTTCAACCAAATATCCTCTGGTCATCATCAGGTGTACAGTGGTAGGCTGATATGGATTATCTGTTGATTATTGTGAAATATCCTGTGATATCAGTTATAGCTTGTTCCTGCTGAATTAGGGCATCATTACCAGATTCAAGGATTGAATTCCTGACCACTAGATTAGAGTAACACATGACAATGGAAACCTATGAATGACCAGAAGGTACTTGGTCAAAATGTTGTGTCTATAATAACATCTATATCAACCAAGATGAGAACAAAAGTTCGAAATAATACCAGGATATTGAAAATTAGAATTAGCCTTACAACTAAGTACTTTTTTCTTGAATAACTGTCATACACACAAACATCCGCTTCACAAAACAGGCACATATTTGTAATTGTACACTTAGTATGCATACTTGAAAAATTGGTCAGTAGTTTTAGTGTTAGGCGGAAGATAAAAAAAGCTTCCAAACTTCATTTTCTTCATGAAAAATATAACAATGATTGGTACACTAAAACCTTCATTGCAAAATTTTACTAAGAATTGCTTGGAAAATTAATTTCAGGTTAATTTTTTAATAGAATTTATAGAGCGACACAAACTTAACTGTGACTCTATAGAAGGTTTGTATGATCATTCAAGAAGCACTGTTCATATTTAATGAATTAAATCAGTAATTATTTCTATTTTCATCTATTTAGATAGGATATTTAAATCGATAAAAATTATTAAACTTTGATTTTAAAGCATATTCTAGGATATCAATAATTTCATATTCTATTTTAAAAAATCTAAGACAATATAAAATATTTTCTCATAAGCCATGAAGGAAACCAAAAATTTGATGTCGTGTAACGGATATCAGCTTGGAATGAAAAATCAAAGAAATGAGTTTGAAATACAGTCGATTTCATTTCATTCACTTATGCACAAACACCCTTGGAAAAATTATTAATCCATCTCTTTTTCCCTCCAGCTATGGGTTAAATAGCAGAATAGATTGGGTTCTATAACCTTGGTTGGCAAACAGTCTACTGCAAAAAGAAATGGCAACCAACAGCAGGAAAATCTTCTGTCTAGTTAGTCATGGATCAAAAGAGACATGGTTGCCCAAGTGCATATCACGTATGGCAATTAATTGACTGTGTAGATATTCTATGGATTTTCTAACATTTTTTTACCTTACTTTTTCTGTCTGTAGGAAATCTTAGTGATATTATTACATTTGGTCTGCATTTTAGTGTCTTTACTTCTTAGAATCTATTCACATTATTTGAACTTTCCATAAATTTAATTTAATGTATATAAAAAAAATCTCTAAAACATTAAATGTTATTAAAATTTTGCTCATCATTTATACCAGAATTTTATTTTGTACTTCTTTTTTCATCATTTGGTAATATTTTAATTCTGTCGACAATTAGACTTTCATTGGTATCATTTTATTAAACAATTTACTGTATTTTATTTAAAATTTACTGATATCAATGAATCATGTTTTTATTTATCAAGTAATTAACTATTAACTAACATACACAAAAAAAAAAAAACAACTTTTAGCATAAATATATTGTTTCAGTTCAATTTCCTTATATACTGTGGTTCAAAATTTGCATTATAAACAATAGGATGCTTTCTATAATTGTCATCAGATTTGATTTTAAAGCATTATGTCTCATCTCTCACCTCCTGGTCTTATGCATGTTTTCTAAGCAAAAGAAATTCTTCATTTATTTTAACTAAAGATTTTCTGTTTTTGCTAATGCTTTCTAATACATATGCAGCTGGACTTGGAAAGCAATTTTTCTTTCACTGCTCAATTTCTACAATTCGTTCTTTAATGCTGCTGAAATGTTTAAAAACTTGAGACCTACTACAAAATTTATTCAAACAAAACACAATAGATTCAATTTAAATGGAAAAATAATAAAACTAAATTATATTTCTCAAAATATCTCTATGTTTACAACTTGGAAATAAAGATGTTTTTTTTCTGGAAATGGAAACAATGAAGAGAATTTATATTTTAATCATTTTTCTGATTTTTATGCTTACATCGAGACATTACTAAAATTTCAAAATAAGGGAGGAGTTTTTCAAGAATAGAAAACACTTTCATCTAGGGTCTTTCGTTTAGTATACTAAACGAAAGATTCAAAATAATGCCCAGATGTAAATATATCAGAAAATATATATTTTAGGATCATACAAACCTGGATGAAAGTGTTTTCTATTTTTGAAAAACTCCTCCCTTATTTTGAAATTTCAGTTATTTTAAACTTCCAGTTGTGCATTCTGAAAATCCCTGTTGTGCATTTGAATAAAACACATTGGAGAATCAGTTGATATTTAAACACCTGAAGATACCAAAAGGTTGAAACCAAGGTTGTGTAATCAGCTGACTTCCAAATTAAAATATTTAAAAGCTCTACATTATATATGTATTGAGCACTTTTTAGTACAACTGTATACTGTTCTGATTTAATTCTAACCAATAACTAGTTAATAATAATTATATATATATATATATATATATATATATATATGTAAACATACAATGTTACAAAAAATCATGAAGATTTTCCGTAACATTGACAAAATGGTTTTAACAACTGGCATATTTAATTTATTTGTTTGAAAATTGCTTTTAATCAATACTCGTATTTGAGTAGATATTCTGTTTTTAATCAAATGGCATATTTATATATTTATGTATTTATTTCTGCCGGCCTGATTATTTACTCAAATACAAGTATGTATTAAAAATAATGTTCAAACAAATAAATTATATATATATATATATATATATATATATATATATATATATGTAGTTTTAGTGCAAAAACTTTCTCACTTTGCAGGTTCATGCTGACTTTGAAGTGTTGATGCCATTGTGAGAATTTCACTCATCAAGGCTGGGTTTTTCTTTCAACACTGCATCTCCACGTTGATAGTGAGCATATCATGTTAAAAACCTACTTGGCAAAGTACCTTTCGTCAGTAAAACTACTAAAAGAGCAGCAACCTTAGCATCAAAAACTATCACAACTCAACACTATATATATATATATATATATATATATATATATACTCGGAAATATATATATATTTACTTCTGAGTAAATACAGCATTAAGTCAACCCTAGAGGCAATATATATATATATATATATATATATATATATATATGGCCTAATGATTGCGCTTAGCATGAAAAAGTCTGTTGCCCCTGAGTAGTGACTTAAATGATCACTCTTTTATATTTACATACACTCTATCTCTGATATTGAGCACTTTATCCTATAAATATAGCACACCTTAAAACTATATTTATTCATATATATATATATATATATATATATATATATTAATTTCATACCATTTAAGTCAAAGATGATCATGACTTTCCACAGCTTTCTTTTATTTTTACTATCTATGAATTACCATGATTGTTCTTGGAAAAGATTACATTATGATTTCCCATTGCATTCTCAATGGTTTTGAATGCATAGCAGTTTTCTCTTGTACTAGCTGGCATGCAAAGCTAGAGATCCTAGTCCACTTTGCTATTTAACCTATAATTGGTTGAGGTAGTAGGATGGATTAATGCTTTTCCCAAGGGTAATAGTGCAAATTGAACATAACTGGAATTTGAACCCAATTCACTATACCTACTTTCTTCACTGATAACAATTATGCACATCTGCATAGATATATACCTGCCTATGTGTCAAATAATGAAAAATAATTATATCTGTCAAGAGATAGTATAAATAAAAGAAAAAATAAAATGAAAAGCTTTTATGCTAACACATTTCATTTCTTGACAAAGATTCTCATGGAACAAAATGTTTTGGCAAAAAAAGCTTTCCCTCTTGTTTTTTCTTTTATTTATTCCAGTTTGTATTAAAGCTCTATCTACAGTAAATTCATATTTGTAAAAAAGCACTTCTGAGAAGAATTTGAAACATGCTACAAACGCCTGACTGTATTATGTTGCAAATATATGAACCATTTCCTAACTGTAAATTTTCTTCATAAGTGCTGAAGGATCTGTTAATTTTTAATTACTTTGTTAGTTTATGATTAGTTTTAATTAACTTATCTAAAATTTTTTTTTCTGTTAAAACTAGCCATAATAAAACTATTTCTTGAACCTAAATTTTAATTTTTTCAAAAATAGAATCAATGGTGTCAATGTAGCATCATTTTAATATTCAATATTAATCCGTTACTTTTTTATTACTTAACTAATCACTAGCTTGTTTATTTTGTGAAAAACATGAAACAATTCAATTGGGTTTTAAAACTCAATTTTCAGAGATATGCTTAATTAAGCTAAATTTTAATTAGCTTTCATTAGGCAATTGATTCAAAATTTATTTCAAGCTTGATTCATTTAAATATATGATTAATTATATATTTCATTTGAATAAAACGTGTACTGCTCTTTTTTTAAGAAAATTAATCTGTTGAATGATTTCCTGTTGATTTGTATTTTATAAGTAGTTTGTAATTATTGAAAAGGCAAGAAATAATGATTTTGAAATAAAACTCCAGTTACTTCTATAAACAATGTTAAAAAATTTCTGCTATAATATATTCTCTATTTTGAAATATATGATTTGTAAATATGTAAAATAACAACTAATATATATTTACATTTTTATTAATACCATTTGATAAAAGAAAAAGTAATTATAATTTTGAATAAAATAAATTCTAATTTCTTTCAAACTTCCAAATGGTATGTTGAATAATTCAGTTTAGTTTCATCAGTTATGAACTGATTTTAATCAAATCAAAATAATATTATATTTTACCAAGATGAAGCAACCTTGATAATATTATTTAGTTTTTAATAGTATTTGGATTTGTTAAACATTATTTGTCTGGTTAAGACATTGAAATTAGAGTATAATTTTCAAATTTTGAAGCAAATGATTTAATTACAAAAAGTAAGATTTAATTTCAAAATTTATATTGACTGAAACTGAAAATTTTTAGATGCATTTGTGTGCAATTTTTTCCTGGAGACATTTTATAATCAAATAATAAATTTCAGAACAAAAAACTGCAATAAGCTATCACAATTACCTTTTTTCTTTTACACATAAAGTATTAAAAAAATCTGTTTTATTCTTGTGATAAACTCTATCTTTCCTACTATTAATTTCTAAAAAGTTGAATTTATTCTTTGCTTACTTATAAATTTATTTATTATTCATAGTAGGTATTCATTGCCATCCTCAAATATGTGCCTTGTTTGTTTTGGTTTTCCATTTCATGGTTAACTGATACTAATAAGTCCTGTAATTTTTATTTGGCTTAGTGTATTTGATTAAGAAACAGGACAATTTCACTAGAAACAAAGAGGAGAGTATGAGATTGCTATGTGATGTCGGTTCCAATATGGCAGTGAATGTTGGACAATATCTTCGAAGATGAAGGAAAAACTTGAGGCATCTGAAATGTGGTTTTACAGAAGGATGATGCAAATATCATGGATTGAGCATGTGAGCAATGATGAGGTTCTGGAAAGGATGGAAGCAAAAAGGAAATTAATACTGAGCATCAGGAAGAGACATCTAAAGTTCCTGGGACATGCAATGAGGAAGGAGGGCTTGGAGAATCTGTTACTAACAGGCCAGACAAAGGGAAAAAGAGACAGAGGAAAGCAGCAGATAACATATTTGAAGGACCTGATCAGGTGGATGATGGAACGAGGGTTACATTGTGCAACAGGAGAAAGTGTGCTAAGAGCAACCAGGGACAGGGAGATGTAGAAAGCCATGATCGCCTACGTCCTGAAAGAACATGGCACATAAAAGAAGAAGAAGCATTTGATTGCTTAAAACATGATTAAAAAAATTAGGTGAATTATTGCTCTGATTTAACTGAATTCATTTTTTTTATCTTAAATTGGTTTCAAGCCTTTGATGATTTTGTAAAATCTGCTCATTTTGGGGATTTCATATTCTCTATTGTTAAAATTCAAAATGAATCACTCCTATTTCTTCTTAGCAGTTCTGCAATTCTTTCTTTTGCTTACACCACATGCATTATTATGTTCTGAACCTTTCATTTTTGGCTGTCTTTAATCTTTACAAGTACAATCACAAACTATTCTTAAAATCATTCTCAGATTTGGAATGAAATGTAAGCAGTGCATGAATTACATTTTAGACATGAATTGCCTGATGTATGCATGTTAGATTCATGATAAAATGATAGAAAAGAAAATAAAAGGCTCAAAGATGGATCTCACCTCTCTTCTTTGTTCAAGAGCTCAGATTTAATCTGAATCTTTTTTTTTTTTTGAAGTCATGCAATGTTCTCTTATCATCTGACTGGACGTTTCATCTCGGAAATTACTCCATCGTAACATGCTGATTTACTTCTGTTTTATTTATCTATATTTGGGATCTGCAGTGAAAAGACCATATTGATTGATGATACTTTTGATACCAAAAATATTTTTTTAAAAGTCTGATATTCTTCAGAGTTCCTTTGTCAGTAAAATTAGCTCTGATTAATTTCTGCTCCTTTCTTCATCCTTTTCATTCTTTGATCTTCACCAGATTCAATTACAGCTAAAATAGGGACACTTATTTTCTGCTTTTCGATTTGGTTTTCAATTTTTTTAAACTTTGAAGCATTTCATTAAATGTTATACATGCTTATATTAGTTCATATGTCTATTATATTTTATACATTAAATAAGTAATCAGTAAATTGACTGCCACTTGGGAGCTCAGTCAAGCTGACTCTCAAGTGTGTTTGGTATGTATTAGCCGAAAATCATTAAGTAACAAGTATAGATTCCTGTACCAATCATGCAGATATAGGGAAGTATTTTATATTATTTAAAGTATTATTAAATTTGTTTCATCTTATAATACAAGTAATCATACATAATAATTTTATTGTTACCTGAATTTTATTCATATTTATTAAATTCTCAAAAATGGGTCAGTTATATTAAAAATGTTTATGCCTCAAAAGCAGTTTTTATTCACTTTAATGCAAATTATTTTGTGGATATTATTTCTCTATTCTCTTATTTATATTAAAGTGAAAAATATAAGATGTCTTCGGTTATACATTAATATGATTTGTTTTCAATAAATTAGAATATTTGATCAAACTGCATAAAATGAATATTAAATTTTTGTCATATACATACCATTGTTGAATATATAATGCTTATTATCGGAAACTGTTTTAACATTTCTTTGAGAATGTTATTTTTCTTAGCTTGATATTTTACTTAAATAATAGATTTGAATGAAAACATTTAAGATCTGAATTTAATTAATGTGAAATATACTTTTCTGTATAATTTTTACCATTAATTTGTTATTTGTACAGTTTTTAGAGATTTTCCTGTACATATATATATATATATATATATATCTTAAGATTTTGAGTTATCCAGCATTTAAATTGAACACATACATAAATTTTTCTGTCTTCTCACATTCATAAATAATGAACATGTTGTTTCTTATATTCAAATGAAAATCATTTTTACAACAATGAGCTAACATTGCCTGATGATGAGGTACAAATCTCAAAACATGGAAATTTTCATGTTGCAATGTAAGCTATATTAATTTTAAATAAAAAAAAACAAATTTAATTATATATATATATATATATATATATATATATATATAATCCAAAAATATTAAAGAGAAACTACATCACTGTGACTAGAGAAGCTTTATACTAAGCAGTGATACTTTTTTCTGTAAATATTTGGTGCATCTGCTGGGAAATAAAATCCTAACTATTGACTTGATAAACTTGCTTATTAACTTTTTTTTCAATGTCATACATTATCGAGATTTATGTAGAAATGTTCTTTTTATAAATTTACAATCAGGATACAGATTTTTTCATTCATGTTCATAGGCTCAGGGAATAAGTTTCTTTCTGCTTCACATAACAGTTATAAAACATGATATTTAAATGCAGCTTATAATGTTTATACTTTGATAAGTACACTGGAACTGCTGTTCACCCAATGGAATATTTTTAAATTCACCATATTCAAGATTATTTTAGAGGAGTTATCAATAATATTCATGATCATTATTTTTATTAGTAAGCTGATATTATAGATTTTATTGGTTATCAGATGTTTAAACTTGTCATTTATGCATGAATACAATGATAAAAATTATGTTAGTATCCAAGTGAGAATTGCTATCATTTTTTTTTTGTATATTACACATTTCACAAACCATTTATCAACAAAAATAAAACTTTCTTATGGAATATACCATGAAAGTCCTTTTTGACACATGTTAAGCTTTATTAAAGACTAGCAGTTTAGCCCAGTTTCACTTGGGTAGTTTAAGGAATAATAAGAATAAAAAATATATGATGAATTTACATAGCAAATACTTACACAACGTCCACCCTCATCGCTTTTATAGATATTGATAACAATATAGAATGTCTCTATTGGATTATGGTAGGAGGGGGAGGGGCAACATATATATATATATATATATATATATATATATATATGGATAATTTAAAGTGGGGTGATTGATTCTATATCATAATCAATACATAAACTGATCCCTGACTTTGTGAGGTGATAATATATATTTTTTTACCACTAATTTTGGCTTTTTGAAAAATTTCAAGGTATCGTTAGCATTCTAAAATTTTGATCTACATCTGAGCGCAACTCCTGTTGAGCTAGACCACAAAATGAAGACACTAAGTTGAATCAATCAAATACTTACACAACGTTCACCCTCATCACTTTTATAGTTATATATTCATCCTAATAGACAATTGCTGTTTGTTTTTTTGTCTCATTTCTAGCTCATTCTACTTCAGAAGCAAAATGTTTCATCTTTGTTCAGATGTTTAATTAGTTAAAAACAAAGATTATAATGTTAGTAAAATCTAATTAACCAATCAATGCTTTTTTAAAAATATTGAATCTTAGATGGAGTATAACTGAGGTATTTCAAAGTTTCTCATGTCTTATCAAAGATTATCTATGAGCTTTCTTTGAATTATGCACATCACTAATGCAAATTGACAAACAAATTCAAAGCTGAATTATGAAAGCATAAAAATTCTGTGCATGCATTTTTGTGAATGTAGGAAGTCATATGTAGATTAAATGAACAATCCAAGTTTTATATTTTTAATTTTGTTTGCAATTTGGTAGCCGTCAACCAAACTTTTAAATAATGTAATGCTCAGTTAACATAAAAATGCCTATCCCCATTAGTTGAAAACAGTCCTTGAATGACAATATCTTAAGTTGGTAATTAAAATTTGTTTAACAAGCAACTATTTGCAAGAAATAAGAGTCTCACAATTATAGCAACATTAGGCATAAAATAATTGCCAGGAAAAACCAATGATAATCAATTTTGTTTGAAACATAAACTTAAAATTCAGAAACTCATTTTACATAATTTCAAATGTTATACTGATAAACATTAAAAAATATCTTTGAAATATATTTAAAATATATATATGTATACATACATATATATATATATATACATATATATAGTCATCTGCAGACAGATCTGTTTTGCTGTATCACAGCTCATCAGTACAGTTAGATTCAGATTGCTTTTAACCCAGGATTGAAACCCGATATATATATATATATATATATATATATATATACACACACAATGGAAAAGAATATATATATATATATATATATATATATATATAGTCATCCACAGACAGATCTGTTTCACTGTAACACAGCTCATCAGTACAGTTAGACATCCGATTGCTTTTTACCCAGGATTGAAACCCGACCAAATTGGCGTCAGTCGGCAATTCTACCTATGAGCTAGGGGCGCTTGGTAGAAGGAGGCAGACTTTTTAGCATATACATTATCATGATACACATGCCTAATAGCTGAGAGTGTTCTAATTCATTGTTGAATGAACGATGCGTAGATGCTAGAGTAGCTACTGTTTTTTAAAGTCTACCATTCTTCCAGAGTGTTCAATCAATGATGGAATAGAATATATATATATATATATATATATATAATGGAAAAGAATATATATATATATATATATATATTTTATAAGCGTTTCACCCCAAGCAAGGCATGTTACTGCCACTACTGTGCAGGGGGCTACATAGAGTGGAGAAAGGATGATTAAATATAGGAAATGTCAGAAAGTGGGTGATAGGCGGGTAAGGATACCAAGAATGAGGGTTGGGTAGATGAGACTGTTCTGAGAATAATTGGGAGTTAGTGTGATAGGAGGTGTCTATTGACCCTACATTTCAACACCTGGAGATTGTAGCTGTCGGGAAAGCAGACTTGTGGAAGGGAGTTCCACAGGCGGGAAGCGCGAGAAAAGAAGCTGTTGGAGTAGAATTTACGGTTACATCTTATTTGTTTAACTGTAAAAGTGTGGGACCTAGTTGCTAATCTAGTATCTCATGTAAATTCGTGCTTAGGCGGCACCAGTGATCTAAGCTCATCGGAGCAGAAGCCATGAAAGTACTTGTAGAAGAGGCACAGGGAAGCCACATCACGCCGGTGAGAGAGTGGTTGCAGCCGGTCTGCCAAGTCAGTATCAACCATGTTACAGATCCTCCTTTGTATTTTGTCAAGAAACCCAAGGAGAGCAGCAGAGGCATCTGACCAGATATGGCAGCAATATTCAATACACGGTCGGATGGTAGATTTGTATATGTGCAGAATAGATTCAGGTGGGAAAAACTTCCAGGCCCTGCACAGAGAACCGACTTTCATAGCAGCAGATTTGGCAATGCATTCGATATAGTCATTCCATTTGAGGTCTGCCGAAAGTGTAAGGCCAAGGAGGCATAGTATTTTACTCTCTGGGAGGCTAGCCTGTCCCATATATATATATATATATATAGATAGATATTCTTTTGCATTATTTAAATATCAAATATATTTCCTATTTTCTTTTTATCAGATGGAATTTATTTTGCTTATTAAACAAATTCAATACAAAGATTATGTTTACTTTTATAATTTGATATCCATTACAAAAATAAGAAGATATCAACTGTTTTCATTAATCTACAATTAAAACGTAAATCATGATAAGCATTTTATGTACTAAGAAAAGATTTTCACTGAAATTATTACAAAGCATTTTATTAAACTATATTTTTATTCAAAGTTGCTATTAAATTCTAAAGCACAAAGATAATGTTTATACATTTATTTGTTATTTAATCAAGTACTAAAATAATAGAGCTTAGCACAATAATGTTTTGGTTGTTCACTGTAAAGCTCTACATATTTTCATATTTTTAATTAAAACTTTATAGTTTTTTTTATTTGCTATGTTGAGATTTAATTCCTACAAAATTACATGCCTTCATGTAACTACCTATTAGTCAAGAAAAATGCGTTAAATATAAAATTGTACACATAAGCTCATATTTTTATTAAAAACAATGCAAATTATTGAAATTATTAATTAAGAATCAGATCCTAATATAACTTTATCAGATCAATTAGGCTTAATTAAAAGAGCAATAAATAGTTGTCATTGGCATAGAGAACTTATGACATCAGGATGGTTGTTGATGAAAATTAGAAATAACATTATGTTGCATTGTTTGGTGCTAAAGGGTTAAAAAAAATAGCAGGAAAGACATACAGATAAACTAAATGAAGATTTTTTTTTTCTGTTTTTTTGGAAATAAGGCAAAATCTCAAAAACTTAAAGAAAGTTTCTACAGAAAAGCAGAGTACAAAAGAGGCCATGTGGCAAAAATGGATGATTGATTAATGACTTTGTCTTTTGTACAAGTTATCAAAATACAGGGCCAGATAAAGAGATTTTATACATGCAAAAATTCGAATTAATAAAAACTTCTTAGTGATCAGCCAAGCTGACAACGAATCAGATTGCATTATTAACAGGGTTAGAAAGAAAGGATTTCTTTGTGAATTAAGAATTTAATTAATGATCCTGATAAGAAATCAAGAGAGATATCTAGCAAGTTTCTGACTGGAGATCAGGGTTTTCCTTGCATAGAAGAAATTTTGAAATAATAAGAATTTAATTAATGACTGTAAGTAAATGCAACCTGAGACCAACGAATCAAATCACTTAAAGGACTGGTTAGTAGTGAGCAGAGGTGGAAAACTAAGGAAGGTGGAGAATTCAACATGTCTTTGAAGGATATTCATGCGAGATATTAATGAAGAAATGCAGGAGTTGATTTGGGCGGGTCGATGCCTGTGACTGCTGCCATGGAAAGGAAAAATCCCCATATTGAAGAAGATAATTAATTAATTAATAAAGCCAGAGAACAAAGAGAACTTTATCAGAATTAAGTAATTCACTGATTTCCCCAGACTGGTCATACCCTACTTCAGTTTTGAGTAGAAATCTATATCAGCGAGGGCCCATCATGGCTAAAGTGAGTTGCAGTGCAGTTTTGGCCAAAGAAATTTGCAGTTGAGACAAGAGACCTTGCTGCCTGACATCACATGACTGCATGCCTAAGAAGATCTCCCTGTGCCAAACATAACAGAACCAGCCAAAGTGTTACATTTCAACTTTAGATGAGGGTTAGGAAGATAGCTGTCTGCATGAAGTAGATAGATTTTGACTGCTGGGACAAATAAGCCTGTACCAAGAATCAATGACATAAAGTTTTTTATGAAGATATTTTTTTTCTTCTTGTGACTTACCCAACCCAAATGAATTCATTTGCAGTGGTTCCTGAAGTTTATTCAGCTTCAGGATCAAATCAAAACACAATCTTGGATAAGATTGGGTGTGGTCCGAGGTGATCGATCTATTGATCCAGCTCTGGGAATTGGGCAGTTTGAAGACCAAAGAAGGTGGTGCAAGCCACAATTAATATAAAAATATGTTCAAAACTGGCTGTTTAATTTGCAATTTTCTAAAAAAAATTGAATCTGAACAAAAATTCATCCAGAAATATTATAAGCTTTCAACTTGTGAAGAAGACCTGCATGTCAAACCCTGACAAATGCCTTCAAGATCTCTAAAGCAACAGCCCTAACTTCACCATCCTCATCTAAAGCTTGATAGACTCTTTCAGCAATAATTAACACATCAGCAGTTGACCAAAAGTTATATTGTTTTTCTGAAGAAAGCCCCTATGAGGTGAGAAACAATTGAAGCCTCTAGTACTTTACCAAAAAGACATAGAAGGCTAATAGGTCAGCAGTAAACAGGATCAGACGGATTGCCTGAGTTCTTAAAACTGGAACAACAGAAGAAGATTTCCAAGAGACAGGAAAGCAAGAAGCAGCAAAACGTTTATTGTAGAGTTTGGGGAGAACAGAAGCCAATTTTTTAAGAACAACTGCAGAGATAATATCAAGTTATCAGACTTTGAGAGGATCTCTCAAAGTCTGATAACTTGATATTATCTTTGCAATTGTCCTTAAGAATTCGTCTCTCATCATTTCTGCAACTAGATCCTAGTTTAGAGATCATAACAAAAACCATAAATGGAGTTATATGCATATCATACAGTCAAGACTCAGTTCTAAGTGGAAAGTCAGGCGAAGATTCTCCAGATGAGTCAAAAGTTGAATTGGAAGAGAATTTATGAGCAAAACATTTGCTGATAAAGCAGAAGATATTAACACCTCAAAAGAGAGAAGAAACAGATGACTTACTTTTATTTTACACACTATTGCAGATCTACCAATAGTCACAAGATCTCAGTTAGTTAGACACCATGCAGTGTCTCATTCTGTCAATGAACAAAAACTTTGAGGGCACATCTACAATTATTAGTAAAGGTTCCAAAGAGATTTTATTTATCTGAGAATAGAGAAATTGTAAGCAGGAACCCACATCTATTGAACAAATGAAGAGGCTCATCCCTTGTTTCCTGTTTAGGATGCGGTTTCTGGTTTTCTCTTTTCCAATCTCTTCAATCTTATGTAGCCCCCTGCACATCAGTGGCGTTACTGCCTTGCTCGGGGTGATATGATTGTAGTGATATGATTAAAAATAAAAAAATGAAGGGTGTTTGTTAAAAGGTACTTATCTACTATTATTCATAATAATGTAAATATAATATGTAATTATTTGAAAAGGAAAATGTAAGTTGAGTGTAATTGTTCAAAGCCATTTTCAACAATTTTAAAACAAATTATAAAAAACAATTATGATGTAATAGTTTTTAAGTTGACTGGATTTTTAGATGAAATATTTCCCTTATTATTTTTTTACAATTTTTTCTTTTATTCTTACTTTTTATTGTAAACCATTAAATACAAGTTGAAGGTTACTGCATCTACTGCTTCTACAAAATAACATGAATGAATTGAATAAGGAAAGTGTAGCTTTATATATATATTTTATACATATATATATATATATATATATATATATATATATATATATATATATTTTATATATATATATATATATATATATATATATTTTATACATTTTATATATATATATATATATATATTTTATACATATATATATATATATATATATATATATATATATATATATTTTATACAGCTTTAAGATTTTAGTTTACTATACCATTCATTTTTTGTGGACAAATCAGTTTAAGCAACATTTGTGCCTGACAGGTTCCCAGTATACAGGATGTGAGTTCACGTCTCATCAAAGTCTATTTTTTTATTTACAACATCCGTAGCTTACTATAATGGTCATAAAATATATTAACTTTTAGAGTTATGATAGAAAATAATAGTAAAGATAAAAGAAATATTAGTAAAATTATTAACAGTTATAATGATTGTAATTAAAGAACTAAAATCTGGGTAAATGTTTGTTTTAGGTGGCGACAGCTTTTCCTCCTTCAAATTTATCCAAATCTATGCTTTGAGGATCCCCTTAGTCAACCGAGCATAGAAATAAATACAATATGAGAAGCACTGATAAAGAAAGAAAGAGACATGACAATAAGTTCAATTTCTGGTACCATGTAGTTGGTCTTAGTGGAAACAAGATGAGAGTAAATTTTCGTTTTAGGTGCCAACGGCTTTTCCCCCTTCAAATTTATCCAAAATAGCATTATTTCTGTGCAAATGTATATGCTGAACTCAAATCAACAATTAGTTATTGAAGAAACTGATATTTTTTTATTTGAAAGTTCATTAAAAAAACGAACTATATCTCTATTTTTCTCTCCCATAACTCTCACGAAGTCATGTAATTAACTGCAAAATGACATTATACGTAGGCAGCAATTTTCTTTTTAATTTTGGTCGATTTTCTTCCTTTACTGAAACTTTCAGCGATGTACTTCCTGTTATGAAAGTAATAAGCATAGAAATACAATAGCACATTGCTTTCATTACCGGAAGTACATTGCCGGAAGTATTAGTAAATGAAGGAAAATTAACCAAAGATCTGCCAAAATTCATTGCATTACACAGTACGTCATTCTGCAGTTAATTACATGACTTTGTGAGAGTTAAGGGAGAGAAAAAGTGCAAGATATCGTTCATTTTTTTATGGACATTTAGATAAAAAAGGTAAATTTCTTCAATAACTAACAGTTGATTTGAGTTCAGCATATATATTTGCACAGAGATAACGCTATTTTGGATAAATTTGAAGGGGAAAAGCATCAGGACTTACAACAAATATTTACCAAAATCTGTTGTAGAAGAATGCAAACAAGTAAAAGAAAACAGTCTGAGGACGAAAACAAAAACATATTTATCAAAACTTCCAATAGCAAGTAACGGAATAAAAAATATCTTTACAAGTGTTAATTTGCATTGTTTTTATAAGAAAATTTTAGTGTATTTCTATTTTCTGCCTCTTGATTTTTTTCCATGTTTATTTATGTCAGCTCAAGTTGCTCTTTTATTCACTTCAGTCACAAATCAATTGGTCTAATAGCTCAGCTGATCAAGATGATTTTATTGCAAACTTGTTGAATTCTAACTGAAATGGCCTTAAGCTTGACTTCTTTTCGCTTGTTAGTGAGGCTTTGACAAAAGTATTTTCCATTCTTTTAATGCACTATATTTCAAAAAAATAATCTTTCTCAATTTTTCATTCAATTCCTTTGGAAAAACAATTACAGTAAAAATATTTAATTGATTTTTCAATTTAAATATTTTCCTTCTTTCAATTCATCAGTTAAACAGGTTTAATGCTTTCAGGCAATCTCTGTGGCAGGAAATAAAAATTAAAATATTTATGAAAAACAAACTTGATTTTTGTTTAATAAAAATATTTGAAGAATAATTTGCTTCTCACATTTATAAACAAAAACTGATAGAAAACAGTTAATATACATTTTCATATTGATTCATTTTTTTATTGTTTATTTGGTAATTTATAAACCGTTTGGCATAGATTTATATGGCTATCAAGTAATGCAAGGCGACTTTAAATAAATGGTTGTAAATGGAATATCTAATCTTTATTACATCTTCACAAAGATTACAAGAAATCATTAAAATGTTTATATAAGCTCGAGAAAGTATTTTGATCTTAAATCTTAACTTTTTTAATTACATTTATGCTTTTATTATTGAAAAATAATTTTTTTTTAAAGATTTTATATATGATTAGTTATATAAGATATATAAATACTTCATTTTATTATATATATATATATATATATATATACCCTAACAGTAAATGACGTACTGTTAGACCAGCAGATGGTTGTTCAAAAAAGTGCTCAATGCACAAACAAAAGTACTGAATATGCAGAGCCAACAATATATCAAAGAACAAATGTTTACCCCTTACCTGACACCCAGGTTTCAACAATATCACTCTCAATAAGTAAGTGGGGAACATTTTATTCTTTGATATATATATATATATATATATATATATATATATATATATATATATATATATATATATATATATATATATATATATATAAAAGTACATTTTTAAATTCAAAACTTTTTTTTTTATTAATATTCTTTCCTATATATATATATATATATATATATATAATTAATTTAGCATTTTCACAACACAGAATTTTCCATGTTTCAGAAGCATATTTTTAATATGACTCCATCTTCAAGTAATCATTTTTGGGTGATTAATGAAAAATTCTTTACCAAAAGTGAGAGATTTTAACTTACAACTTATAAATAGCTTCTTGTTAGGTTCTCAAATGACAGGGTCATATTTTTGTTCTTGTGTCTGTGCTAAAAGGGTATCAAGTTTTATTGTTATTTGGTCTTTTTTTATCATCTATTTTTATTTTTATTTGCACCCACCTTACCTTTTCAGTTATTTATCTTGGTTTTTATTCTTTTTAAAAACTATTTGTGTTTGGATAAAGCAAATGTAAAAATTAAATTTATTATATTACAATAATATTTAGCTCATCTTTTGTATTGAGCACAATAAAATTATAAATAAACATTAAGGAAAAGAAATTTTTTATTGTACTTTCTGCATATTATTGTGTATATATATATATATATATATACAATAATATGCAGAAAGTACAATAAAAAATTTCTTTTCCTTAATGTTTATATATATATATATAATAATATTTTATTATATGTTTATAAATATATAATAATAATAATAATAATAATATCATATATGTAATGCTTTACTCATTATCAAACACTCTTAAAGTGAATCACTACAAACAGTGAACTGTCAACCCATTAGTTTTTATTACTTCTAAGATTATATATATATATATATATATATATATATATATATATATATGTGTGTGTGTGTGTGTGTGTGTGTGTGTGTGTGTGTATTTAAACAGCAAATTTTCTTTTAAACATGTCAGATTAAATAAACTGCAAACACTGTGTTTGATTATTTTTAATAAAATCCGTTCATACTCACGGATAATCTTTCACGTATTACAATCAAAAGATATCAGAAATGAGCTGTAACATTGATAGATGTTATTTACATTAATTTATTAAGGTACCCAAGTACATTTAACCTCTTTCTGAGATCATCTTCAGAGGTGTGAGTTATGGTAACAAATGTAACTGGAAAACTGTGTTGCTAAAAATTACTGTACATTTTTTTTTTGCTTCAAATGTCACGGTTGACAAATTGCTAGCATTCATTAGAATGTGAAAATGATCCAAAATGAAATTTTTTTATATGTTGTAATGTCATGGTCATGCACGTGTTAAAGCATGAAAAAAGAGGTTGAAAGTACTTGGGTACCTTAAGAAATGAATGAAAATAACATCTGTCAACATTACAGCTCATTTCTGACATCTTTTGATTGTAATATGCGAAAGATTATCCATGAATATGAACAGATTTTATTAAAAATAAGTAAACAGTGTTTGCAATTTATTTAATCTGACATGCACACACACACACACACACACACACACACACACACACACACACACACACACACACATATATGTATATATATATATATATTTTTTTTTTTAATCATTTCACCCCGAGCAAGGCAGAAACGCCACTGATGTGCAGGGGGTTACATAAATGTAAAAAGATTAATTAGAAAAGAGTGAGGAGTACAAACTAGTTAGAAAGGAGCAATAGAAAGTTGAGAATGCAGGTGCGATGACAGATATATAGGTAGAGAGAAAGGGAAGGTTATATGGGGGTGGGGAGAGAGCTAGAGTCCAGTGGTTAGTAGATGAGTATTGACTTTGCATTTAAATTTCTTGAGGTTGTAGCCGTCAGGAAAGCAAGAATACGGGAACGAGTTCCACAAGCGGGAAGTGCGAGAGAGGAAGCTGCAGGAGTAGAATTGTCGTCTGCATTTGGCTAACCTGACTGTGAATGGGTGGGACCCAGTTGCCAGTAATACAATTAGAAATTTTAAATAAATATAGAATTAAATGTGCACCTGAAAGGCAATATGATATGAATAATATCAAATTGGCTGAAGATTTTGTTCTCTCTTTGAAGTTAGATGGCATTAGAAGTGTTTAGTTTAAACTTCATTAAAACTAAATCAGTTTTGACTAAATAGTGACTGCATTCAAATAAGAGCATGCATTTTTTTCAAACACTGTCAAAACTACTGTATTTCTGTTTGATTCAAACATTGAAAATAAAAGAAAGCTAGAACATTTTTTGAATATTGCATACATTCATTTTAAGTAATGTAAAAGTGTAATGAGTGAAACACAGAATATTTATGTAGACAATATTGTTGGTAACTGTGGTTGAAAGTTGAAGTTGTTTGCAAAGATTTGTGCTAGAGATTTTTCCCTGAACACTACACCGTGCTTGGTTAGACCAAATGAGATTAATAGTGATCAACTTGAGAATAGGCAATGTTATACAATGTGAAAGAAAGCTAAAATACTCAACATATCCAACAAAGAGAGAAAATCATTTTCACAAATTTGGCTATGTTAGTCATTTTGATGTATTGCTTCCATGTAAATTAGGCAAAATAAATGTAAAAAATAACTAAAGGACTTTTCCATGTAAAACTTTTCAAATAAATTATGATGAACAATGAAAAGTAGATACTTGACGACAATGTGGAATGGAAAGATCATATGACAAACAAAATAAATCACTACTAACCATACTAAAGACAATGACAGTGTTTATATTTTGGGATTGGAAAAGAGTCCTTTACTATCTGCTCCTTCTGGAAAACCAAAATTGATTCAAACAAGTACTTTATTTCTTTTTAATCAATTTCATCCTAAGCAAGGCAGTAAAGCCACTAACACACAATGGTTTACTGGGTGTGAAAGAATTAGGAATAGAAACATTACTAATGAGGTGGAAAAAACAATCCGGAGGACAGTGGATAGCAATTCACAGTGCATTTAAATTTTTAAAATTAAAATTCGCTGGTAAACATGGAACGGGAAGAGAGTTCCAGAAGTGAAAAGTGTGAGAAAAGAAACTGTTAGCATAGGACTTATGGTTACATCTAGTAAACTAAATATTGATTGTGAAGTCATGGAACCTTGTCACCAGTCTATTACTTAAATTCAAAAAGTCTCACTACTACAGTGAATAACTCATTAAAAAAATTATCATGGAAGTAATTGTAGAAAAGGCAGAAGGTGCAACTTTACAATAGTGCAAAAGTGACTGAAGCCAAGCCACCAGATCAAAACTGATAATATTGATAATACTTCTTTGGATTTTATCAAGAAACTCAAGCTCAAAATAAATAACAGGAGCACTGGACCATATATGGTAGCAATATTCGAAGCATAGGCAAACACTAGACTGCTCTTAATTAGACTAAATAGAAGCAGCAATCAATGAAAGACAAAAAAAAATAGTATAAAATTTTTACTTTTGTGACAAGACAGAAATTGTTATTCTTTTTTTTTTTTTTAATAATATCACCCCAAGCAAGGCAATAACGCCACTGATGCGCAGGGGGCTACGTAAGAGTAAAAAGATTGGAAAAGAGAAAGCCGGAAACTGCATCCTAAACAGGAAACAAGGGATGAGCCTCGTCACCTGTTTAATAGACGTGGGTGGAGTGTGAGCCGGGCGATAGTTTAGACTATCTACTCCAACTGAAAAAAAGTAAAAAAAGAAAAGAGTGAAAAGATTGGAAAAGAGAAAACTGGAAACTGCATCTTAAACAGGAAACAAGGGATGAGCCTCTTCTCCTGTTCAATAGACTTGGGTGGAGTGTGAACCGGGCGATAGTTTAGTCTATCTACTCCAACTGAAAAAAAAAATTAAATAAAAAAAAAAAAGAGTGAAAAGATTGGAAAAGAGAAAACTGGAAACCGCATCCTAAACAGGAAACAAGGGATGAGCCTCTTCACCTGTTCAATAGACGTGGGTGGAGTGTGAGCCGGGCAATAGTTTAGACTATCTACTCCAATTGAAAAAAAGTAAAAAAAGAAAAGAGTGAAAAGATTGGAAAAGAGAAAACTGGAAACTGCATCTTAAACAGGAAACAAGGGATGAGCCTCTTCTCCTGTTCAATAGACTTGGGTGGAGTGTGAACCGGGCGATAGTTTAGTCTATCTACTCCAACTGAAAAAAAAAATTAAATAAAAAAAAAAGAGTGAAAAGATTGGAAAAGAGAAAAACCGGAAACCGCATCCTAAACAGGAAACAAGGGATGAGCCTCTTCACCTGTTCAATAGATGTGGGTGGAGTGTGAACCGGGCGATAGTTTAGTCTATCTACTCCAATTTCTTTGTTTTTCATTAATTTGCTATATTCAGCAGGTGTTGTAACTTTTGTATTACCATTTATTACCATTCTTCATAGAATTCTCTTAATGAAAAATGTTCAATTCCTACAAAAGGCACTTAGTCTTGTACTTTGCTGCAAAAGATTAAAATTTCTGAGTGAATGAAAGTTGCTTGAAAGATAAAGATGATAGAATATAACTGTGAATAAAGTTAATGACAAAAGACTTTTCAATGTCTTTTTTTTAATAAAATTAATAAACTTTTGGTCCAATCCAACGATTACTTTTATTAGTAATGTAATAGGTTACTTAGTAATTTACAGAAAACATTTTTTTCCTTGTGCAGAACTGAGAATTTAGGCATGTTTCATCTATTTTGAGAATACTATGTTATAGTTTATCTTGCCATATGTAATGAAAGAAACAATGATTAAAACAAGAGCTGTTATTAATTACTTTTTAGATCTTAGATAATATTTTTAAATCATATATAGATTATTCAAAGCTGTTTAGCGTTTTATATAAAATAATGTTTTCTTTTATACTTTGAATCTCTGCTCAAGAAATATTGCTTCTAAAATCTTTTGAATCTGTTCAGGAAATTTTGCTTCTAAAATGTTTTGTTAAAGTAAAAAGCTCTCTTTGAATGTAATTTTTACAAATTATTTGCTTGATTTTATCTTCATGTTCCAATTTATAAGTTTACACCTCATAATTTGCAGTTTATATTTTCCCTTTTCTTGTTAACCTAACAAATTTTGATTAGAAAAATACTTAGAAAAAGTTATCTGCAGATGATCAGCAATAGCAGTTAATCAAAATATGATTAAAGAAGTAAATTATTATAAAATTTAATATTATATCCAATAAAGTCATAACCTTTTCTTATTTTTATTTATGATAAATCTAAAATAATTTTTCTTACTTTTCCTGTAACATTGAAAAAAAGAAACTTAATCTTATATATTTTAATGATACAGCATTTTGTTTTTCACAAGTTGTAAAAATCATACAATCCTAATATATTTTTCATAAAAAATTACGAAAAATTTCTAATGAAATGCTATCTTCATTTTTTGATACAACTTAACAAAAAGAAAATTATATGTTTTTCAGACTATATGTTTCATCTATTTTGAGAATACTATATTATTGTTTATCTTGCCATATGTAATGAAAGAAACAATGATTAAAACAAGAGCTGTTATTAATTACTTATTAGATCTTAGATAATATTTTTAAATCATGTGCGTTGTGGTACAGTGGATATCGGCTCAGAACGAGAAGCCAGGGAGCCGAGTTCGAATTCCATTTGAATCCATTGTATCCACTTACGTGCAAATACCCTTGGGAAAGGTATTAATCCGTCTCTTCCTTCCAGTTATGGGTTAAATAGCAGGACAGATTGGGTTCTATAGCCTTGGTCGGCAACCAGTCGACCGCAAAAAAAAATGGCAACCTACTGCGGGATAATCTTCTGCCCAGTCAGTCATGTCTCTTTCGAGACATGATCACCCAAGCATGTATCACGTATGGCACTTAACTGACTGATAGATTATTCAAAGCTATTTAGTGTTTTATATAAAATAATTTTTTCTTTTATACTTTGAAACTCTGCTCAGAAAATATTGCTTCTAAAATCTAAAATTTAGTTTAAATAAATCTCACTTAATTAAAATAATTAATTGTTTTACTAAATTTAACTTATTAATTAAGTGGGAAGTTGTAATAATTTTGAAATATTTACTTAACTGTCCAAGTGCATTTATAAGAAAAATATAATCAGGTGTAATTTAATTGTCTCCAAAAGTCATGTTATTTTTGTCTTCATTACATTCAAAATGTAGATCAAGTTAATACACAGAAATCTCTGAAATTTTAAAACAAATTACTTAAAATACTACAGTAATCAATATTTATCTACATGTATTTAAATATTTTGTGATCAGATCTCTTGGACAGTGTTTATTCCCTTCAATTATCCAATGAAAACTTCAAGATGATAATAAATGAGTTCATAAAAAATAATGATGTTTGCCTATATTTTATGCCATTCAAAATCAATTTTCTTATGTATAAAGTTCTTTCAGTTAATTACAAGTTAAAGAACTTTGTACCTGTATTAACAACTATATTTTAACATTTCACCTCTAGCAAGGCCATAAGACACAAAGGGTTACTGAGGGTGAAAGAATCTTAGAAAAAAACATTATTGAAGAGAAGACAATCATCAAAGAACCAAAATACATAAAATAATGATTGATATTGCATTTAAATTTTTGAATATCAAAGTAGATCAGAAAGCAAGAAAATGGAAGAAATTTCCACAAATGAAAAGTCTGAGAGAAGAAACTGTTAGTATAGAACTTATGATTACACAATAGCAATTTCAATTGAAAAATGATGAGACCTAGCTCAGTACTGTGCTTAACTTTGTAAAGTCATGGTACCAAAGAGGAAAACCTATCAGAGCAATTACCATGAAAATATTTATAGAAAAAGCATGGGAAAGATACATTACGTCAGTAACTGAAGCCAAAATGCCAGGTAATAACTGATAACATTGCAGATTCTTGTTTAGATTTTACCAAGAATCTCTAAAAATATAACAGACCTAAAAGGCCAGATGTGGCAACAATATTCAAGGCATGAATAAATGTCAAATTCATAAATGTATAAGATGGAATTAGGATAGAAAAATTGCCTAGTATGATACGATAAACCAACTTTCCTAGCAGTAGACCTTGAATTGATTCAATATAATCATTCCACTTCATGTTGGTGGAAAATGTTAGCGTAAGAAGGCACAAAGCATCCCCCCTCTCTTGTGGGTTAGCATCAGTCAAAAGGCAAAAAAGTTTCTTTGAGATTAAAAGAGAGTAATTTTGATTTTGAAAATTAACAAACCATTTTTACAAATAAATCTACAAAAATGAAGTTTGTTTTTCCAATCACTGATTAAGAATTCAGCACAAAACAATTTCATTTTATCATTTTCTACATAACTTCAAAATATCTTATTTTCATCTGGTAACTTCACTAAAGTTTCAATGAACACTGTCAAAGTTTCGATGAACACTGTCAAAGTTTCAATGAACACTGTCAAAGTTTCAATGAACACTGTCAATGTTTCAATGAACACTGTCAATGTTTCAATGAACACTGTCAAAGTTTCAATGAACACTGTCAAAGAACATTACTGAGAACATGTGCCATCCCAGGACACCTCAAAGATGTATTCATTGTAATTAATCTTTTTCCTTCATTTTTTTTCTTAACAATTGTTTATTAAAACCCTTTTCTGGTGAAGGATTGGTAGGATGTGTGAAATGGATGATTACTTTTTTTAATTCTACTTTTTCTCTGTTGCTTTGACAATTGTCTTGCATTTAACGAGCTGCCATCTGTGCTTATGTCATGACTTGATGTTGCCTATTTACCATCTGCCTTTTCTTTCTATTCTACATTGTCATGAATTCTTTTCAAAATTACTTATCTCTAGATAGCTTAAGAAATGCACACAATTTTTAGTCTTTATTCATATTTATATTTCTCAAAAACAAATTTAATGAACCAATAAATAATATAAGTTATTCTAAATATTTATTTCATAACACGCGCATATCTTTGTATATTCCCTTTTTTACTTATATAAGAGTCCATTATTTTAAGCACTTTTAAAAGAGCTGTTTAATACACAAAAAAAACATTTTTAAAAATTGATAAGCATTAAACAGCAATGTTAAAGCATACATAAAATAAAATGGTATATATATATATATATATATATATATATATATATATATATAAGATACCACACATAAAGTGCTGATGTTAATAAAATAGTGCTTGATGTAATATAACAGAGTTATTAAGTATATATTAATAATTTTTTCTTCTTGTCAGTAGCCCGAATTAAAGTTTTATGCATAATGCAATCTTCAGGTGCTGAGTAGAGACAGACTGTTACATAATTTAAATTTTAAGAAAAATATCTGGTTAATGCAATGTTGATGCTGTCCATATATTATATGGGGATTACCTCATGCTACCAGTGAGGAAAAAAGTATATTAATATATATATATATATATATGGATATAATTTATTGTAACAGTGTTCTGAGCTTGTGATATTAATTTGATAGAATTTTTAAAGAATAATATTATAAAAAATCATTATTTTTGTTTACTCTGGATTGAAAGCAATACTAAAATTGCACAGTAAAGAATGGAAGCTTTATTTTTAAAACATTTTCTCTTAAACAAATTTCATTCCCTGCAAAAGTTGCATATCTTTCAAGTGGTTGGTAAATTGTTTTATATTTGACAATATTAATGACTGAGGTGTGAATAAAAATTAAGTTTATAATCAAATCTTGTTTGGCATTTTTAATGTTTAAATATCATTTTAATAATGCATTCATGCATAATAAATATCATCAAGGTGAACAAAAATTAATTCAGTGAAACTTATAAATGTAATAGAAATTAGTTTTGTTGTTTTGGTATTATTAATAAACTAAATGAAAATATATTTATAGAGAAAACTATATTTTGAAATTTATACCTGATGAAAATATTTCTCTTACAAAGAGTAATTATTCCTTGAATTGTCCTTTCCACAAAGTCATTCACCATATAAATCGATGTCTATTCTATTTGTAAATTGAAAAATAGGATTTCATAAATAAATAAACAATTATTATCTCTGATTGATATATCTTATTCCTTGTCAGATTAACTGATACGTTCAAAGATTTAAAAAATAAATAATATTCTAATCTTTCTGATACTTCCACTCCAATCATTTCTGCATGCACTATCCATAAAATAGCCATCTTGAATAAAGCTGCAAGAATTGGTTTTAGAGAAATGCCTGAATATGCATATGGGCATATTTATGTAAAAATGACTCTTTAACGTTTTCTTTTTTTTATCATAAACAATTTGCAATATTTTCAATTTATTAACGCATATTTTAAGAAAGATAAACAACATAACTATTAACTCTTTTTAAAAATCTTGCATTGTCATATTTTATCCTTGTTTCATGAATCAAATCTCCCTTCATTTGCTGAAATATTAATCCATTCAAAATTTTTAAAAAAAGTTAATCCAATATCAATTCTTAGGTATGTCTTTTGTGTGTAACTATGAAATATAATAAGTTGTGATAAAAATCATAGTATGGTTTTACTATTCTTTTGTAAATTTAATTTGTTTAACTTTTTGGAAGAATGGAATTTCAGATTGTAAAAATAATTTTATTGTATACGATTTGAATGGCAGAATTCAGTTTTAACTGATTTTTCTCTGGTTCTCTTTTCTAGTTATCAAAACCAACTTTGTCATACTTTGGTTTCAGTTAATGTTATGTCACTTCTGCAAATTGGATTTTTTTTAATCAATTCACAAACAATTGAAAGAAATTTCAAATTAGTCTTTCATGATCACAATCAGATCTGGATTATTTAATCAGTGTTTTATTCATTAGTGTGTTAGAAAATAGTGAACAGACTTCATAAGATTTCTAAAGTTTTTGCCATTATGATTAATTTACTTTTTACACATTACAATCGTTTTTATCTCATATCAAATACGTAAACCTGGTTTTCTTAATAAATATAATTCCCAAGTAATGTAAAATGTGAATTTATTCATTTTCTGATATTTTATTATACTAATAAAAAATATCTGATGAGTCAGCATAGAAAATATAACCGACATTTGTTTCATATAATTCCATAATTAGAATAAAAAAATGAAATCTCTCAAAATAACTGTACAATTCTTAATAACAATGGTTAATTTGATAATTTTTCTTCTTTCTGAATTTCATTCTTTAATTTTCCAATTTCATAGAATTATATGTACATTTACTCACTTTTTGATTGTGTCATTTGTTTTTTTATGAAAGATTTTATTACTTATTTACTTGCACAGGTATTTCATGAAAAATCATACAAGCTGGTTTCTTAAAAAAACTCTTCCTAACATTCTTCAAGGAAGAATTTTTATTTATTTTGTTGAATAAATTGAAAAGAAAATGCAACACCAACAAGTTTCCTTATTTTCAATATTTATCTATTAAGATTGAGACAGCCTTTTGAAACAAATAAATAAAACAGACCGGGATTGACTGATTTGGGGTTTTTTTTTTAACACTTATCAACCCTTTGTTGGTTATTTAAAACTAAAACATATTTTGGATTGTAAGAATAATTATTATGTTTTTTTTTGTTTGTTTTTTTTGCAAGTGCAACTGCATCAAAAGTTATTTGAGAAAAACAATGATTTTTTCAGATACATCAAATAACTGGTGGGAGAAGATTGGTTCATACCTTTCCCAAATATATTTGTACATAGGTGACTGCAACAAACGTCACTGTTAATTGTATCGATTAGAACTCAGCTCTCTGATTTCTCATTCCGTGCTGCTGTTCAGTTAAAAAAACCTTGAGAAATACGATGAAGTTTGCATTCAATTGACTACTTTATAGCTACATTTTTAAATTACCTTTTCATCTGAAATTATAAACACGTTAAATCTTTGTATAGATTATTTTTAAAAATGATGTGAGGATACTTTTCTTTGCTAGATATGTTTTTAAAGGTTTTCATGGTTTTTTTTCTGATTATCATACTCAGATCTGCCAAAATTTGATGTCAATTCATGTCACAACTGTAAATAAAATTTTTCATTGGACATCACTTTTGATGTAACAACATACCAAAAACTGCACAGTACTCTTAATTGCAATTGAATTATAAATATTTTTAGAAATTTTTTTTTATAAACTATCTTTTGTATGTTGCATATCAGAATTGTGCAATACTTTCAATCACATTTGGATTCAAAGTAAACTTTTTCTTAATTTCTTAATTTAGAATTATATCTATATATGAATAATTTTTCAAAGTTACACAGGGTGTATCAAAAATGCTTTGGAGGCAGGTTCATCACACCAAAACAAAGACAAAAGTTTATCTAAACTTATTTATAAATGGAACTTTGTCTCTGTGTGTGTGTCCATTATCTATAGACTCCAAAACGGCTGAACCAATTTTCTTAAAAATTAACACAGTTGTACTATAAGCGTCTGTGAGTGTTCTTAGCTAGGTTTTGTGTCAAGGTACCCCCGATAAATATTGAAAATCAATAATAAAAAAAATCGGGTTATAGAAGGAGTGGTCCAATTTTAATCAAATTTGATACACTCATAGACAAAGACATAAGAAACGACATTCAGAAGTTTCAAGGTTGCAGTTCTTACAATAGTGCAGAAAATTTGATATCGATACCAGGAAATCAAAATTTGACTTACATCCATTCATTTTTCTTTCAGTCTACAGTTTCAATTTATCTGGAAGCAACTATTGCTTTTTAGTCTTTTGTGCCAACGTCCAAAGAGTCTGAGCTTCAGGACCATGGATTAGTTTTAAAGCTTTCATTACACCCGAGCAATGCCGGGCTATACTGCTAGTATAATCATATGTCCACAAATCTTTCATTTTTGAGTTAAGTTTAAAGAAAGTTTCTAATAGATGGCACTGTATTAACATGCAGACTAGGTTAAATTTCTCATTCATGTACATTTGTAGCTAGTCTATCTTCCACATTTAACATGTGTAGCAGTGAGAAATGTTCTGTTTAACAATGGCAGGATATTCATATTGTGAACAGGCAGATAGGACTTTTATGTACAACCATGCAAATGGTTAATGGACGCTAGGCTATATGGCTGTATCAGATTGTGTTTTCAGATCAGAAGCAGCTGAATCATCTAACCATTGCTGCTGCTTATCATTACATTGCTGAGTCAAGATCTAAGCACCACAAACTGTCAGAGATGATCCCGTTATCAGCACATGTCAAGTGACCCTAGAATGTCATGCATCTCATAGTGTTACATGAAGAGCACTTCAAGAGCAGCTACCCTATCCATATCATTTTCAGTGTGCGCAGGGTTTTTTGCCCTTTGATCACACACCAAGGGAGAACTTTTGCTGATGGTTTACTGCACAAACTGACAATCTAATGTTTGTCTCTTCAGTCTTGTTTACAGATGAGGCAACATTTGAAAAGGATGGAATAACAAATTTACGCAGCCAATATTTGTTGGCAGATCAGAATCCCCATGGTACAATACGGGCTACACATCAGCATCAGTTTACAATTAATGGGCTAGAATTGTAGAATGTAGATAACTGTCTGGTAGGTCCCTATGTTCTCTCAACATGTCTTACAGGAGCTGTCTATAGGGACTTTATTTTAAACACACTTCCAGACCTGCTAGTGGATGCACCTCTGCAATCATAAAAACTCTGGAATTGTACATTTAACAGCATCTACTGTAAATTTTAAACTTAATAACTCAAAAAGGAAGAATTTGTTGATATGGACTTTTGTCCTTGTTTTATTCTGAGAAATCCACACTTAAAGTTTGTAAAAACATTTTTAATACACCCTGTATATCTTGCACACATTCAAATTCTCTCCTACAAATCCTTTATAAAATCATCCCCACCCTTTAGAAAGGTTGGTATGTTATTTACTGCAGAGTTTTCCATTACTTTAGATTGACTCTGACATTTTTCATTCTTTCTTCCTTAAGTTTTATTCTTGAAATCATTGCTTACAAAAAATGAACTGACATTAAAAAAACTGCACACACACACACACACACACACACACACAAACACACACACACACACATATATATATATATATATGGTTAAATAAAATAAAGACAAGAGAAAAACTGTATTTTAAATCGCCTACGCCTTTTGTCCTGTGATGGGCTTTATCAAGGCAAAAAGACAAAATGAGCTTTCCTCTAAATTACGTATCTATAAACAAACAGTGTTGGCAACCACAAAGACGCTCACAAATCATTTCAAAAGATAAACAGAATATTTTAGTTTTTAGAATTTCTTCATGTGTAGTGCAAAGTCACGAGATATTAAAATGAAGGGAATTTTACCGTTTTCTTTGAAAACTGTTTATTTCATGTGTTAGTCTGTTTTAGAATTCCTTCATGTGTAGTGCAATGTCAAGAGATGTTAAAATGAAGGGAATTCAACTGTTTTCTTTGAAATTTTTATTATGTATGTTAGTCTGTTTTAGTATAATTTCCATAAGTAAAGGTGTCCTTAATCTCAGATTATAACTGAGTATATTTTTACATATTTTTACATATATATATATATTTATTATAAATTATACTTTAGAACATGTAAAAACTACAAGCTTCTACAAAATTGTACATTTTGTTTCGACATTGAAAGAACAATGTCTCATCAGGTAGTTAATAATGATGGTAATTGAGCACTGTTTTAAATTAATGTTTTGAACATTGCAATAATTGTAAGGTCAATAGACACCTCTTAACACACTAACCTGCTCCCATTCTATCAAGCACTCTTCCCATCTGCCCAACCCTCATCCTCGCTATCCTTACTCATCTGTCACCTTTCTCCTGACATTCCCTATGTCTATCCACTCCTTCTCTTTACCTTCCCCTATGTAGCCCCATGTGCAATAGTGGCAGAGGAATGCCTTGCTTGGGGTGAGATGATTAAAAAAAAAAAAAAAAATTATTTTCTTTGTTCCTTATTCATTTGTATATATATATATATATATATATATATATATATAGTAATAGTATAATATACAGTATATACAATGCAATGGGTAAATTGTTGGCATATCATATTTTTAATTTTGTGCATGCATGTTGTTTGTTTTTAATTTGTTGATGACACAGTATAGTAGAGTCAGTTGGGCACCATCAGTGAGAAAAAGAGCACCATGATGCAATTCACTCTGCCAAACACTTTAAAACAACTTGCTGTACTGCATAACATTTGTACCAGAAACTCTAATACAAACAGTGTTTGGGTGTCAATCTGAGGACAGGAATGAGGATTTAGAAAGAGTTCAATGAGTCTAATGGTGATTTAGAAGTTGCTTGGAGTGATCACTAGTGAATGTGACATTATACCTCCATTTCTACAAGGCCTCAGGCTCAACATGAAGGCCTACATCAAGTGCCTTGAGGAGGGAGTGTTGCCCTGGATCAAGAGGGTGGCTGCTGGAAGACCCTATGTTTAGGGCAACAGGACTCTGCACCATGCCACACAAGCAGGAGAACCCAGTCATGGCTGTCAGACAATTTCTGCAATGACATCAAGCTCTTACATCTCATCACCTAACTCCCCGAAATGCAATCCTCTTTAGATTCCAATGTCATCTGGAGGCCATGGTTGAAGCCAATGGCGATTTTATGGAATAAATTCACTCTTTAATATTTCCAGATATTTTAGGGTAATTTTGGTAAATATATCTGTTAAAATGAAATGTCAGTGTTATTTTCATTTTTACATAATTTAGACAACAATTTATCCCTCGCACCCTGTGTATATATATATATATATATATATATATATTTTCTAAACATATACTATTAAATATAAGAGACAATGAATGTCTATTATGTTTAATCATGAGCCGTTCTAAATGTCGTATTTTGGCTTTAATTTCAGTTGAAAATAAAGACAAAAATTTCTTCAACATTTGGATAATTTTTTATTAAGTTTGTTCTAAGCTTTCAGCTCACATGTGGCATCTTCAGAGAGATTATTAAGACAGTAACACAATAACATCCACCATCAGTGACGATTTTATTTTGTGTTGACATAAAACTCCACTAGGCAACAGCAATAGTTACCAAAAATAACAAACAGTTTGCAAATTTGCAATGCAGTCCTATGACATCACACCGCATGATAGAACAAACTTAACAAAAATTTATCCAAATGTTGGAGAATTTTTGTCTTTATTTTCAACTGAAATTAAAGCCAAAATGCGACGTTTAGAACAGCTCATGATTAAACATAATAGACATTCATTGTCTCTTATATTTAACAGTATATATTTAGAAAATTATTTGCTGCCTCGATACACTAAGTTTTATATATATATATATATTCCATTTGTAAACGAGTTATTATGCGACCTAGGTTTCTACAATGAGCGGTGTCTTCAGGTGATTTTCATTAACTGATTTTAACGTTTACCATTAAAAAAAACAAACACCAGTAAACGGTAAAAGTAGTTATTAAAAATCACCTGAAGACACCACTCATGGTAGAAACCTAGGTCACATAATAACTCGTTTACAAATGGAAAATATTCAAAAGTTCTACAATTTAATTGTATTGAACACTTTTTAATACAAATGTGCACTGGTCTAATCTTATTATGACCAAAAACTAAGTAATTAAACAATCAATATATATATATATATATATATACTTAGGCAGCAAGAATTCATTCAAACAGGCAGATGTTATTAAACTCAGCTGACAAGGTCTGTGTGTTTAAATTTTATGATATTTATCCAATCTGTTGTCACAGATCAAATTTATAGAGAAAGTTCATGTTTTTACTCCCCAAGTCCTTTCAACTATCTCTAGTTATTATCAGAAATCTTAATGTTATGAGTTATAATAGAAAGACGTGTAGGGAGGATGATGAAAACTTATTGGCTAGATAAAATGCCTTTGAAAAATATATTCTGATGTTTTCTCATTTGGGCAGATCTTGGAAAGTGGGTCAGACCTAACAAATCATTTTCCCTTGTCCTCTTACATATTCACACACACACACACACACACACACACACACATATGACATACAAGGAAATATTGTTAGTTTCCCATTGTTTTCGTACAAATAAATGAACGTTTGATTCCACAATATACAGTAATTATCCATGGATTTTTTTTAGCTCATTTAACCTTTCTCTACTCATCTTCAGGAACAAAATATATCTACTATTTGATGATACACATAGTTCATCATTACAGTGATCTATGTTTTATAGATTTTCATAATGTATATATATATATATATTCTTTTCAAATTAAGAAAGATTATTTCCAACTTTTTCTTCTTCATTCTTGTTATTCATCAGTTTCCAGATTCACTTGACAAAAAAAGAGACTGGTGTTTATACAAAGATCAAACTTCATTGGTATAAAATGTTTAATCACCTTTATTTGATGATAAACCTAGCATTGATCAAAAGTTAGTTGTTGTCTAATCAAATAACACATATTGATCTTAAAGGTATATTGGCTCAGCGAGATATTTCTAAATGCTTACTAAATTTCTAATTTGCATGCTTACACTACTAATTACAAGAGCAGTAACAGTTTTTTTTAAACTTGTAAATTACATAGGGCTTCTTTTTGTATAATTTGAACTTGTCTTTGACTATCCTTCTGCTACAAATTAGTCAAGGTTTGTGTTTTGTATATATATTTTTTAAATAATTGCACTTTTGTTTGTCACAGTCCCTCATAAATTCTGAAAAGCAGATATATTTACAAAGTACAACTATATGAAATGCAGGCATAAACTTTTATTAAGGCACAAATCCTTGTTCCTGTATTTTCTTTGTGTAAATTGTTTTTTATTCTTAAAGGTAAAAGGTTTTCATAGTTTCTTTTTCTATCTCTCACTAAGATTTACACAATATTCACTTAGAAATTAAAATCAATTTTCAAACAAAAAAAATTTTGCATGAGAAGACATCCTTATTAAAGAAAGTTGAGGAATGAAAATATTTGAATGACAAGAAGACAAAAAGAAATGTTTTTAGGGCCCAAGACACAAACATTTCCTCATTTCTTCAATTATTTTATTTGTTTTACAGCTAATCAAGCGAAAAGAAAGTACAGAAATTTTCATAAAACAATTTTTTTTTCTTACCTGTCAATGAACAAAATAGAACTCAAATTTTGTAATTGCATTATCTGAACAAACATTTAGTTATACGCACTCATTGCTGAAGGCATCTTTCATGGTCTGATCATTTAAGGATAATTTTTTCAGGAAAATTTAGCCCTTATTTTTGGGGGCTTGGAACCATTTCAGCTTGCTCATAGCCTTTTATAATTAGACGTTGCAATTACATTGTGTTAAGATTAAGAAAATTGCTAATGGTTATGACAACAGTTGGATATAAGGCCAGGAAAAGGATAATTAAAATTGTTTTGTTATTTTATATTTTATGAGAACTTTTAATTACCACTCTTGGCTAATGTTGTCATTGTTGTTTATACAGTGATTTATTCTTATTCATTTCGCTTCATGTTAATGTCTTTAAAGTTTTCTTGGTAAAAAAAATGCTGATGATGATGCCAGGGGTGGCAGTACCATCTTAGCCATCAAAACTGTGTTACTTCCCTTGGTTGGCAGTTGACGAGGGCAAAGTAACACATATGCTTTAACACGTTTTATGTAGAAAATATATGTGCTCACTGGGCAAAATTTATGCAAACAAATTTCAGTCCTATTTTGTAGCATTTTATAATTTTTAAAATAACTTTTTTGTGGATAGATATTGCAGTGTTTTATTTAGATTGCAAACTTAATAAGAATTTTCTTTTTTATTATTCGTTTGGAATGATAAAAATATTTCCTGCAATTTTGGCATTTCGTATTGCCTATTTGAACAGTTTTTCTTGTTTTTAATTCAAAATCTTCCTCAAGTAATCAAAACAATGATGTTGCTGTGAGATGGTTTTATATGCTTAGGTGTTTTGGTGTATGCTTTTCATCCATATCATGCTTGTCTTACCCAATTTTCATATGTTCATTATCCAATAAAAAGTAATTTTGCACTTTATTGGATGTTTTTAAAAGATATTTCATCAAAAATAAAATGCTCAGGATACATTTAATGCTTATCAATAGTGTTATAGTATTTACATTATTCAGACTATTGTCTTCATCTTTGTTGCCATTTGTACAATCTTTCAGTCTTTGTACACTCCAACCTTCTTCAGCAGCTAGGAATTTCAAACTGAACCCTTTATTAGAATCACTGGTGTATATCATACTCATTTCTTGCATAAAGCCTCGATTTGAAGTCATGAGTTATCTCCCTTTAACCCTGCAAGTTACTTGTTCACCACTGCTGTAGCCTGGTATTGAACTCACAACACTAAAAGTCAAGTCAGGAACTAGCCAACGTCTATATTCACTAGGCCATGTGTTCTTAAGGACACATGAGGATGATATACGCCAGTGATTGCAATAAAGGGTTCAGTTCAAAATTCCTAGCACCTGAAGAAGGCCAGAGTGTACAATGGCCGAAACGTCGTACAAATGGCACAAAGATGAGGACAATAGTCCGAATAATGTAAATACTATAAATACTACCTCATCTCAGAAATATAGACAAATATTAGTAGTTTTATGTTTATAATATTTATGATTTTGGCAGCTCGTCTAACAGAAATGAAATCAAAGGATACCAATGTGGAGCATCCAATGAACATTTATCTCACTTCATTAATAATGATCTACAATGCAAACTTTTTAAACATTACTCTAAATATCAAATTAAACATAATAAATATATAAATAAAATACTGTTGATATTCATTAACAAAAAAACGCAGTATATTCTCTAAAATTGTATTAATTCAATTTCTGTTTGTTTTTGTGTATCATGCAATGCTGTAATTGTAAATTAAAAATCAAATAAATCTTCATTAGCAATGTTTTAACATTCATTTTCTATGCAATCTGATTGCTGTCTTCTACCAATGTATCAATTTATATCTAGATGTCTTTCCTTGCTTTACTTATTCAATTCAACAAATTTGCAAGTTTGAGATTCTGAAGTTGTAATTTTAACAAAGTTTCTTCTTATCAGATTAACAGCAATTGAATAGCATGGAATTATTTGCAATTAAGAATCTTCATTTTTTTAATAAAATCTTGCTTTACCTTTTGGTATTTTGAGATGAGTTATTATTATTCCCATAGTTGTTTGAACTTTTTTATTTTATGTATCCCTTCATGACATGGGCAACCATGACTCTTCCCAGCTTCCTGTCACTTGTAGCTAAACTAAGCAATATTTGATTCTTACTGATGTCTTAAAGCTTCTTATAAATGCTTAGAACTAACATTTATATTGGTAAGCATTTTATGATCAAATCTGAATTTCAAGTATAATCTTTCATACAAAGTTCAATAGAAACTCAGACTATTCGAAAATTTTTCAAAGTGGTAATTCAAAATTTATGACCATATATGTAAACTGATTAGTACCTTTTTATGCTTTAATCTTTGGTTGACTTGAATTCAGAGAAAAAAAATCAATACAAATCAAACATATGCAAGGAGTTGCAATAAACCGGCAACAACAAGAAGTTTGATTTTTATCAGCTTTTATACTGAAACTCTGAAAATACTTGTGAAGTTCCAATAAACATTTCTTCTTCTTCTTCTTCTTCTTCTTCTTCTTCTATATGCCCTGTCTTTTCATGATGTAGGCGATTATGGCTTTCCACATCTCCCTATCCTTGACAGCTATTAGCACGCCTTCTGCTGTTACACCATACAACCCTCCTTCAGTCTTCCACCTGATTAGATCCTTCAAATATGTTATCCATTGCTTTCCCCTGTCTCTTTTCCCTCTATCTGGCCTGTTATTATCAGGTTCTCCAAGCTCTCCTTCCTCATTGCATGTCCCAGGAACCTCAGCTGTCTCTTCCTAATGCTCAGTATTAATTTCCTTTTTGTTTCCATCATTTCTAAGACCTCATCATTGCTCACATACTCAATCAATGATATTTGCAGCATCCTTCTGTAGAACCACATTTCAGTTGCTTCAAGTCTTTCCTTCATCTTTGATGATATTGTCCAGCATTCACTGCCATATTGAAGAACTGACAACACTTAGCAATCCAGTACTCTCTTCTTTGTTTCTAGCAAAATTGTCCTGTTTCTTAATCCTTTAGTCAACTTCTGGAATGCATCCTTGTGCTTTTAGATCTCAGGAATGTAAATGTATAAAATCTGCTGTGAACACAAAGTGAGGGGTCTGTTTATATATTGATTATAATATGGAATTGATCCCCAACTTTATATCCAGTATGCTTCTATAGAACCACATTTCAGTTGTTTCAAGTCTTTCCTTCATCTTTGAAGATATTGTCCAACATTCACTGCCATATTGAAGAACTGACAACACTTAGCAATCCAGTACTCTCTTCTTTGTTTCTAGCAAAATTGTCCTGTTTCTTAATCCTTTAGTCAACTTCTGGAATGCATCCTTGTGCTTTTGGATCTCAAGAATATAAATGTATAGAAACTGCTTTGACCACTAAGTGAGGGGTCAGTTTATATATTGATTATAGTATGGAATTGATCCCAACTTTATATCCAAAATTGTCCTGTTTCTTAATACTTTACTCAACTAAATAACCATTTATATCAGTTATTTCTATAGTTAAATCTTCACATTTTTGTTCACTCAAATTTCTATTTTCATAGTTCTTGAAATTTGTTTAAAAACATTGCAAAGGAAAAGCACATGTTGCTTGACAGTTTTCGCTCTTATTTTTAAAAAAAGGACACGTTCTAAAAGTAAATCTTTTGTTCGTATACATTGATTTCCTCAATAGAATCAATTATTTTATTGTCCAATCATCACTTGTTACTTGTTCTCAAATCTGGTTTGCTAATGACTTGTATTCAATTCTCTTTGCTATAAAATCATTTTTCTTTATATACCACTTGGCAACTAATGACTGTAAGGTTGTACATCATTTGAATTCACCAGAAAAAAGATTACTTTAGACACATTTGCTTGAACATGTGTATATATCCACATATATAAGAATGTCTGTGTATTTGTGTGAATTTTCAGTTTTTCTGTATGCTTAAAATTAATTTTAGAAGTTATAAAATACTTGAAAAATAAAATATTTTCATTGTTTTTCATTTGTATTTTGGGCTTTTTTTATAAAGATTTTAGTTCTCCTTAAATGTGTGGATATTCATTTATAATTGTCAAATGAATTAGTTTTCAATTAAACGTGATGTTGAATTTGATAGCATTCAGTTATTTCTCTCTCATTTCTCATTGTATTATAGAAAAGTGATTTTGATTGTATTACCCTCATGTAATGACTACACTTAGCAAATAGTTAAATAAGACAGCTCTTACTCCTTAATAAGTTTCAAAATCCTCATATAATTCTAAATGTCACTGTCAGATTAGTGATTATTTTTTCTTCTAATTTCATCTATTAAAACAAAACAATTTTCAAACTTTAGCTGAATCATTGATAATTAAAATAAGTTTTGTTTTGTGGATTATTTCTTTTCTCTTACAAAATTTAAGCCAGATAAATTAAAAGAAATATTATTTTTTGATTGGCTGTTATTGGCTCTGAAGATGTAGTGTAGGTTAATGTTTCGTTGATTTGGCCTTGTGTCAGACTTAACCAAACTCCCTCCAGCTTACAAGTTTTATGCAGAGTTATAATCATCAGAAGGTTTTTCATCATCAGAAGGTTGGTTGTCGGCAGGTTGGAATATGTGGAATTGTGTGGAATAGCATAAGAAGAATAAAATATACATTTTGCATTTTAAAATAGAAATTTATTAAAAGGGAAAGACTAACATAACTTGTAGAAGTTAATATGCAATTAGAAAGTTAAGGATATCAAGAGTTTGTACAAAATATTCATAGTAGTAATTGTTGAAAGAGATAAGGAGATAGAGAAAGAGGACAATGTTCGGGTGGCTTGAAGTCTCTTTCACTGCTTCTATCTCTCAGTCTCTGACTCTAAAAAGTCATTTATATGTCCTTTTGAATTTCACACTGGATCACTAAGTCCTTTCAAGTCATTGGTCAAAAATCATTTTAACACCTACTTGCAAAATCTGCTGTTAAGCACATGGTCAATCCTTTTTCTATTTGGGAAAACCAGGATTTCACATGTCATTGTGAATTTTTGTAAAAGTGAAGAAGATTGATTTTAATTAATTTCTTATCCAGAAATGGCTGTAACAGACAAATAATATTATTTCTATTTCTCTGTTGTAAGATACTAATACCAACATTCCAGTATGTTTGATAGAAATATATTGAAAATTATTTCCAATGAATAAATTTAAATAGATTCTATAAAGCTTAGCAAAGAGAAAACAATTCATTATTGTATTTGTAGATCAAAAAATGTACAAATTTCTAATTCTAATTTATAATTAATATCATCAGAAAAATAATCATCCAGAGCACACTCCTACCCTTCCTTGGGGTGAATTGATAAAAATAAATGGTCCAAATAAAACTACTAAAAATTTACTTTTATACCAAACTGTCTTTGTATTTTATGTACCGTGCCTTTTCAGGATGTGGACGATTATAGCACTCCACAACTTTCTGTCCTATGTAGCACTTAACAATTTTTTTTTTACTATCCCTCCTATTTCCTGTTTTACCATTCACTTACACAAGTTCCTTCTTGATTTAATCTGTTCTAAAAATTCTTGAAGAAAGTGCAATACAGTTTTAAAAAGGTTTAATATAAATTTGTTGCTGTTAAAGGAAAATATTATTTGCTTGTTCACATTTGTCAAATTATGTAATTTTAGTTGTAATGACCAAAACACAATGAGCTGCTAAAAAATATTGTATACATTCACAATGACTTCGGAAAAAAATTTCTTTCTTCGTATCATATCAGAATGAATAATTGGGATAATAGTTTTTGCCTTTTTACAGAATTATAACGAAAAGTCTCCTTAGAAAAAGTAGATAGTATAGTTTTTAACCCTCTAGGGCCATTCGTATCATATTTGATACAGTATGAAAACAAGCCTTGAAAGAAATATTTTCCTGAAAAATTTTTTAAGAGAAATATTTTATAAATTTCAAATGAAAGCAGTACTGACTGCTCAGTCAGTGAATACCAAATGTTTCCTTATAGGGAAATACCAAATGTTTCCTTATAGGGAAATACTGTATCAAATATGATACGAATGGCCCTAGAGGGTTAAAGGTTATGTAATAAATAATTTATAACATGAGATGATTGCTGTATATATGTTAACTTCACATTACTGTTGTGTTCAGGTACAATATGTCAATCCAAACTTTCTTACGTGTAGAATATCAATAGTGATATATAAATTTGTTCTTGTATGGCTTATTAAATATTTACAGATAAGATTTGATTTCAATTTACAATTACATTAAAACTGTAACTATGAAAATGATTCTTACAAGAAATAAAGAAAAACAATCATACAATCATTCTACAATTGAGATTAGTTGATTTCAGTAAAAATTTCCAAATCTGGTAGAGTTTATTTTGTTTAGATATTGAACATATATATTTAGCATGTAATCAATACTAAACAATCTAACTCATTTAAAATAGATGGACACAGGAAAAATGTGATATCATCTTAACCTTAAAAAGATTAAATTTCAAAATGATTAATTCTAATTGAGGTGAACATAAGTTTTGAAAAATTATCCTCAAAAGAATTTCATACCCAAAATATTCATTATTTTTATATTAAAAAAAAGATTGTAGTAAAAGATAGATATATAATAGAATTTTATGTTTTATATGATAAGTTTTGTATAACATAAAAATAGTATACAAAATTACATAGATGTCGTGATAGACATTGTATGTGGTTTATTCAGACTAATTTCATAATCTTTGACAGTGGATATCGGCTCGGAGCGAGAAGCCAGGGAACCGAGTTCGAATTCCAGTTGAATCCATTGTATTCACTTATGCTCAAATACCCTTGGAAAAGGTATTAATCCGTCTCTTCCTTCCAGTTATGGGTTAAATAGCAGGACAGATTGGGTTCTATAGCCTTGGTTGGCAACCAGTCTACCGCAGAAAGCAATGGCAACCTACTGCAGGATAATCTTCTGCCCAGTCAGTCATGTTTCTTTTGAGACATGATCGCCCAAGCGTGTATCACGTATGGCACTTAACTGACTGACTGAATATAATAGTTGAAAACATGATTAAGGCATAAAGTGGGGGATCGGTTTTCTATTGTTATGAAGTAATAAACTGATCCCCCACTAATTACTACTTAATAATATAATACATATATCCCCCATCTCTAACTATGAGTCAAATAACAGGACAGATTGGGTTCTATAGCCTTGGTCAGCAACCAGCCTACCGCAGAAAGCAATGGCAACCTACTGCAGGATAATCTTCTGCCCAGTCAGCCATGTTTCTTTTGAGACATGATCACCCAAGCGTGTATCACGTATGGCACTTAACTGACTGATCTTCAGACCATCTTTGGGTGCTACTTGTGTTTTGGAAAACAACCAAAGAAGGCCAGATGATACACAACTGAAACATTTTAAAAGAAATGAGTCAACAAAGATGAGGAAATTAATATGAACTGAACACAGTTCCAAATTTTTAAGTAAAAAAAAATACATTGCTTTAAAAAATAATTAATTCAAGTATCAGCAATGCAAAATTTATAAAAAATACTTTTCCCAAAGGTTAAAAGAGAAGATGAAAGATATGGGCAACCTTACTTGATATTTGTCTATGCAAGAGAAAAAATCTGGATAAGTAATCCACACAGAGTGACTAATATTAAGAGCAAAATATTTCAAGGCTGAAAAATCGATGAAAAAATGAAATTATGAATAATATATTTACTCATGGGTGCTTTTTTAATATAGCTAGTTTCACAAATATAAAATTATTATGACTTGTATTAATATGATTATTCTTAATTATTAAATTTGTTTAAAATAAATAAAACTTGCAGAACATCAGAACCATATTCAAAAAACTACATTCAAATTTAAACAAAATTATATTGACCTTTACTTATTTTAGTGGGAATTATTATAAGAAAGTATTGTACGACAAATTACATTAATTATTAAAACATGATTTTTAATAAACTTTCTAAAATAAAACCAAAAAATGTGTCTAATTCTCTAGTCTGCAGAATAAACTAAATCAGTTGTATTTGTATATTGGTAATTCAAATCCTTAACCCGAGAAAAGTAACCATGGGTACATAGTCAATCAGTTAAGTGCCATATGTGAAACACGCTTGGGCGATCATGTCTCAAAAGAGACATGACTGACTGGGCAGAAGATTATCCTGCAGTAGGTTGCCATTTCTTTTTGCAGTAGATTGGTTGCCAGCCAAGGCTATAGAACCCAAGAAGGAAGAGATGGATTAATACCTTTCCCAAGGGTATTTGCACATAAGTGAATGCAATGGATTCAACTGGAATTTGAACTCGGCCTCCCGATTTCAAAAAAATTCATTGCATTCACTTACACACAAATACCCTTGGGAAAGGTATTAATCCATTTCTTCCAGTTATGGGTTAAATAACAGAACAGATTGGGTTCTATAGCCTTGGTTGGCAACCAGTCTACTGCAGAAAGCAATGGCAACCTACTGCGGGATAATCTTCTGTCCAGTCAGTCATGTCTCTTTCGAGACATGATCGCCCAAGCATGTATCACATGTGGCACTTTACTGACTGAATATAGATTTAGAATCAGTGGACACTGGATAAATGAGCCATATTAAAAAGATGAGCTATCCCTAGACATGAACAGCTGAACAAGAACAATGTACCCTTGTACATTAAATATAAGGCTCAGTTAAAAATTCTTTGGTGGTGAGATTACAAGAGCTAAAATGTGATAACAACAAAGATGAGGATACTAGTCCAAATGTTAGCAATTTGAATATACTTATCAAATAGAAAATTTAATTTAATCAGTTTTGAAAAGAAATTGGAACTGTTTAACTAAATCACACAAAGTATTCCAGTTTTATGTTTGTAACAACAAATACAAATCAACTTAGCAACGAGTGGAGAAATTCGTAGAAATTAATCAATGTAAAGTTCTCCAGTTTCTAATCAAAATAATATTTGTAGTACAAAAATTAAATGACTTTCATAAGTTAGTTTTATTTTGCATTCTGCTCTTTTGTGTAGTTCAGTAATTTGGGGAAAAATATACTTATATAAATTATTTTTCAATTCTTATTTTTCAACTACAATTCATCTTTAACATATCTGATCAACCTGTAATGATTAAAGCCTGGTTTTACCTGACATGGATAATCTTTTTGTAATTTCTCATGATATTATAGATTGTTGTATTTTACTTTTTGCCACTAACAGAAGTTGAATGTTGGTGTACTGCAATAAAGAAAACAAAACAAAGACTTGAGTAGAAAATTAATTGCTAATGCTTATTGATGCATGTGGGTACTAAGATGCAAAGGTACAGAGAATGACTGACCTCAAGTCAGCCTGATGTTGGGTGCATGTGACCAAATCTTCCCTTTGTTGGGGAAGCTACTAAGCGCGTCCAAACTCGCTGGTTTGCAAGTGAGAAAAAAACAATCATGTCTTCACCAGAAACCCTTTTTAGCTTCCTTTTTTCTTTTGCATTATGGGAAAATTATATTCTTTATTTTTTTTATTATTATTTCATTTTCATTCACCCACAATAAATATCCACCCAGAACTGGAGCTGTATAAATACAGTATTTACTAGAAATATAAATTCATTCTTTTTAGAAAATGTAACCCATCTTCCTAAGTATGTGGTTCTAGGTTTGAGATTATTCTAATTTTGTGGGGTCTTCATCTGGGATGTTTTTCACAGCTAATAGTTTATTTGTGGGTGTGTCATCATCAGTTGTTACCATTTTCATTGATTTTGGATCAGACAGAGGTATTTTTGATGATGCTACAGGCTTCAGTCTATCCAAGGACACATGTTGATGATTTCCAGAATGGTGCTCTATAAAAAATATTTATATATGTCTCTCTATGACTTTGAATGGTCCAGTGTAAGGGCTTTCTAAAGGGCACTTCATTCTGTCAACCCATAACTATCTATATGTACATTTGTTTAGTTCTTGCAGAATTGAAGGCTTTTGAATAGTGTGTTGGAATGTTTCAGAGAGAAATTCAATTTTGAGTTTTATCATCTCTTGTGCTAATTACTGAAGCATTTCACTGGTAAACTTCATAGAGTCATTTGCAACCATAGGCTTAGGTAGTAACACTGAAGTTTCTGTTACCGCAATAGCTGGTGAGTAACTTTGATCTGTTAGCAGGTTTCACAAAACAATTAACACGAATGGCAAGGCATCTAACCAGTTTTGTTTTATTGTCATTATGTCAGTTTTAAGTGTCCTGTGTTGCCTTTCAATTACTCTATTGGATTGGGGATGGTATGCCATTGTTCTTAGTCTGTGTAATTCACTAAAAAGCTCACTTTCAAACTGACTTCCTCTATCAGTGGCAACATATTGGGAACTTTAAACCAAGATATCCTCACATTTAGAAAAGACATGGCCACTGTTGTCACCTTAGTGTCTTGCATGAATGTATCTTCAAACCATCAAGTAGCACTGTCTATGCGTATTAGGATATACCTTGCTGGTTATGAGTATGTGTTGTTGTGATCGATGCTTGGTGATAATGGCCCTACAATGTCAATATGAACAGTTTTGGGATCATGTGAAGGGTAGTAAGAAAGGAACTACAATTGATTTTGTGTGATGAGTAACCTTAGTTTGTTGGCAATCGAAGCACTCTTTGGTTCTTCTCCATGTCAGGCCAAAAGTATCAGGATTTGATTAGTTTTACTGTGGCTGCAGGTACTGGATGTGACATATTGTAGAAGGTATCATAGATTGTCCTGCACAATGATTATGGAATAAATGATCTTGGATAGGGTGTGGTAATGTCACATAAAATAGTTGTTTTTTTTTTTATTTTTTTATTTTTTTATTAATTTCATCACAAGCAAGGTAGTACCGCCACTGATGTGCAGGGAGTTACATAAGCGTGTTAAAGTTTTAGGCAGGAGGAGAATGAAGAGAAAGACGAACTAGCTACAGGGGTGAAAGAGAAAGGGCAAGAGAAAGATGTGAACACAGGAGTGAAGACATTTGCAAAAGTAGAGAGAAAGGAAAAGGACAAGAATGGGGGCGAGGATGTAGAAAGTCTGGAATCAAGTGGATGAGAGATGGGAATAATTGCATTTAAATTCCTGGAGGTTGTAGCCATCAGGAAAGCAAGTATATGGAAGGGAGTTCCACAGGTGGGAAGTGCAAGAAAAGAAGCTGATGGAGTAGAATTGTTGCCTGAATTTGGTTGATCTAACTGGTGGGACCTTGTTGCCAGTCTGGTTGCCCGAGTAAATTCTTGTAGAGGGAGCACCAGTGACCTAAGTTCGCCAGAGCAGAACCATGAAAATATTTATAGACGAGACAGAGGGAAGCCACTTGGTGAGAAAGTGACTGGAGTCAAACATTACAGGTTCTCCTTTGGAGCCTATTGAGAACACTGAGAACAACAGCAGGGGTGCCTGACCAAATATGACAACAGTATTCCATGCACGATCAGATGGTTAATTTGTATATTTGCAAGATGGAAGATGGATGGAAAAACCTTGTTACCAATAGTGTAAGCCTTTAGCCTGTCTATGTAGGCCATTATTTCTGTGTAACACTCTTGTTGCTCAACAAGAGCTGGTAAGTCACAAAGTTTGACTGTCACTGCATTTGCCATATTTGCCATATATTGGTTACATATTCAGATATTAATGACAGGTGCCTCTGTTATTTATCTGATTTCATGAAAAGCTAATGCAAGTGGCTTATGGTCAGGGAACAAGGTGACATGTCTACCTCTAATTTGGTATTTGAATTGCAACAATGCCAAGTAAGCTGCCAGTAACTCCCAGTCAAATGAAGATCATTTTCTTTGGTTTTCAGAGAGTTTCTAGAAATAAACCCTATAAGAATGGGTCTGTTGTCAAGTATCTGATGTAATATACAGCATAGTTAAAAATATTCAACACTAAATGAAATGAGTTTCATCTGAGTCAGAATAAGGAAGTGTAGTGCCTTTACCCAGGACATTTTTAATGTTCATGAATGCTTTTTTTTAGTGTCGTCAAGCTTTTGCTCTGAGGATGCTTCTTTACCAGCTCAGTGAGTCGTAGAATAATGTCTGCTTCTCGTGGAACAAGTTTCCTATAAAAGTTAATCATCACCAGGAAACACTGAAGTGATTTTGAATCAGTTGGTTCTGGGAATTCATTTGTTTTCTGCTTTTTCTCTTTTGTGGGTGCTGAGTCTACTGAACTAATGTGATGGACCAAAAATTAAAGAATTGGTACTTGTTTAGTGAGATTTTTAGACTATTTCCTTGTAAAATCCCTAGAACTTTTTTAAATCCTTGTAATGTTGGTGTTCTGTTTCAGAGAAAGCTAGATCATCATTCACATAGATGAAACTACAGTTGACCTGGAGAAATATATTGTCCATAAATCTTTGAAATGTAGCTATAGCATTTCATAGACTAAGAGGCATATATACATACTTAAAGGAAGTGTAGCACTTCCTTACCACTGCTGTTTTTTTCTATATCTTCTCTCATAGATATTTGGTAGTAGACTTGTAGAAAATATATTTTTCTTACCTAATTTAGAAGAGAGACTGTTGATATTTGGCACTGAGCATCTATTAGGTTTTGTTAATACATTTAAATTACTGTAGTTTCCACAGACATACCACTACCCAGGTGGGGATTATGGATTCATGTGAACTGGTGATGATCAGGGAGAGTTTGACTGTCTTATGATTCCCACTTGGAGTAGTGTTGCAAATTCTCCTTAGCAGCTTCAAGTTTTTTTTTTCAGACATTTGTCTCTCTTTAGTATAAGTGGGTAAACTATTGCCTGTAGCTTTGCTAGGTCTGATTTTTGACAGCACTGCAGTAGGTTCTTTCATTCTTGGTGTAAGTAGTATTGGCAGGTCTTGGAATAAGGAATGTACAATCTCTGGGAGAATATCAGTGTTATTAACTAATATCTGGTGTATGGGTCCCTCAACATGCTTACCCTATCAGTAGTATTTAATATTTGGGTTCACAGGATTTCCATCTTTACTGTTCACTAGCAGCCCATGGTGCTGCAGAAACTCAGTGCCCAAAAGTGGGATGAGAGTGTCAGCCATCACTACAATCCATTTATATGAGCAGCAAAATCCTAGAAAGTCTATGTAAAAAAACACTTCTCCATAACATAGGATATCTTGTCCAGTGGGTGAGGAATAGTGTTGGGTTTAGACAGAGTCCGATGGCATATTTTCTGGGTAGTATTATCACTAAAGCACCAGTATCAATCAGGAATTTCAGCAGTTGCAATGTCAAAAGCAGTGAATCACTGGTTGTAAAAATCTGCCCTAAATGTTTTCTGAACAGGACTCTTCATTTGGCATGGGTCCTCTGGTTGGTAATGTTGATCTGGAATTTGGCTGTATTTTACAGGCCACTGGCACTATGTTAAGGATCTTTTTCCAAAATAGGTGTCCATGGCATACTTGGTATCTCTGATTTGCATAAAATGCATTTCAGTGTTGGGGTTTGTTGTCCTTCAGTTTTACCTTTTGTAGCATTCAGATGTGATGTTTTCAACTATATCTGTCATTATAAAGAGTAAAAGTTCATTGGCTAAAGTACCAAGTTCATTCAAATTCCTAGCAATGACTATGACTGGTGTTATTATGAGCATAGCTTGTATGAAATTATAAGTCTTTTTCCACTCCAACTTTGTCATTTGTCATTAATTCTCTCAGGTAGTGAGAGGGCCTACCTGTAATCCTCATGTCATCGATTTTTCAAAAAGATTCACTTTTGTTTTTTTAACTTTTGATGATGGCATCTTTCAGATCCTCATAATGTTTTTTAAATGGGCATTTTGATTCCCATTACCAGTCAGATGGCAAGGCTGAAAGCAAATAGTAAAACTTTGCTTCTGTGTTTATTTTTTGTAGGCAGAATTTGGCCACTTTAATAGTAAACCAGCTAGCAGCAGCTGTCTCCATAAATGCTGGTATTTTGATACCAACCATTGCTGCAGTGTCTATTTCATTCATTTTGTGGCAAGGTTGAGAGTTTTTAAAAAATTGTCTGTTTTTTTTTGTTTTTTTTTTTAAATACACTGTGCAAGACAAATATTCACAGTTTATATATATATATATATTTTTATTCAGATACTTTAATCCAAGCAGAAAAAGCAGGAAGGTAAATTCCAAAAACCAGATTCTAATTAATATTAAAAATTTTATTTTAATATTAAAAAATGACACAGGAAGAGAGCTCCATGTAATAAAATATTACAGAGCAAATATAAATTAAAACAGGATTAATTCAATGATGTTGGATGATCATTTCGATATGAAAATCCCCACAGGGGATAACACTTCACCTCAGCAACAGAAAAATCCTTTCAGAAACTTTCTGAAAGGATTTTTCTGTTGCTGAGGTGAAGTGTTATCCCCTGTGGGGATTTTCATATCGAAATAATCATCCAACATCATTGAATTAATCCTATTTTAATTTATATATATATATATATATATATATAAATCAGTTTTGGTTGGGTTTGTCAATACTTGTTGAATTAAGTTAAAGCAACTCTAATGTAGAACTGTGTGGCCCATTTACATTCTTTTTTTTTTTAACAGGTAAAATATTGGGCTATTGAAATGCTGCATTTCAAGCATGGGTTAAGTAGCACTTTGAGATAAAAAGAGTGTTGTTCACCATCAGAGGTTTAACTACAAATCTTTCACAGTAAATTGTTATTTGTGTTGAAAAATTTGTCATGCCTGCATGTTTGGTATGATAGGTAGAGAAGTTCTTTTTTACTGGCTGTCAGTTTTAGGAAAGTGTCTATCGTTGAGTTTTAGGTCTGTGTGTTCGTATCACACTGAGTTCATCAATTGTAGAGGATTGTATTTGACTATGTGCCACTAACTTTGTTGAATGTTAGTGGACTACTATAAACAAAACAAAACAAAGACTTGAGTAGAAAATGAATTGCCAATGTTTATTGATGCACATGGGCACAAAGATGTGAAGGTACAGAGGATAGTCAACTTCAAGCCATCTTGACGTTGAGTGAGGGTTGCCAAATCTCCCCTTCATTAGGACTACTAAGCATGTCCAAACTTGGAGATGAGAAGAGAACGATCATCTCCTTTCCAGAAATGGGGTCAAAATATTTACACAAGACTGGAAACCTTTTTTGATATCCTTCCTTTTCTTTGGCATTATGGGAAAATTAAATTCTTTATTTTTTTATTATTATTTTTTTTATTAGTTTATTTTCATTCTCACACAAAACTCTCTTTTCACATGCACTTCAAAGTTTATTTTTACTATTTTTATTATGCCTCATTTTTTGTTTAATTATAGATGCTTGCAGTATAACATCAGTCAGTTAAGTGCTACATAAGATACACACTTGGGCAATCGTGTCTATTTTGAGACATGAGTGACAAGTGCATTGTGGTGCAATAGATATAACCCCAACATGAGAAATTAGAGAGCGGAGTTTGAATTCCAGCTGAGTTTTTTGCATTCACTTTCGCACAAATATTCTTGGGAAAGGTATTAATCCATCTCTTCTCCCTCCAGCTATTGGTTAAATAGCAAGACAGATTGGGTTGAATAGCCTTGGTTGGCAACCAGTCCACCATGGAAAGTAATGGCAGCCTACTGCAGAAAAATCTTCTGTCTAGTCAGTCATGGATCATCAGAGACATGATCACCCATGTGTGTATCCCATATGGCACTTAACTAACTTTCATTTTGAAATCGATATAACATTACAGAATACTAAACAAAAATTTGAATTCTTTTCTATAGCATGAAGAAGATCAGAAAGTAGACTGCCAAAATGAATTTGAGAGTAAAAATAAAAAATTGGTAGCATTGAACATTTGAATATTCGCTTAAGTTACTTTCTATAATACATTTTTGGTCAAAAAAAGAAAATCAAAACAAAATTGTTACAAATAAATTAAACGGTTACTCTTGAAGTCAAAGCATCCCTGCGAATATTTCACATAGCAAAACTGGTATGAAAAGTCAATTTCAGATTTTAAATTTATAATTAAGGTAATAGTAGTAATTATTATTTTAAAACTATTTTTACTTATTTGTGTATACATTTCTTAGTCAAGTGTTCTCATTTTAGTTAATACTTTATATATAAATGATGCTTAATATGTCTATCATTGTTATTTAAAGTTTTGAAACACAGTACAATCTGGAAAAAAAAATTTCATATTTATTTTCTCAGAGAATATTCTTACAAATTTACTGTAATATGTGTCCACTTCATCTTGCCTATAGCAATAATTGAGGAGTTGCAGGATGGGCATCCTTCTTTTTTTTTTAAATATTTTCTTCATAACATAAATAACATACTTATTTAATGAAAGGAGTTTTGGCAGCATTAGATAAAATGTATGCAATGTATATATTTTTTATTTAGGTATATATTTATTAAATTTTATATGTGTATGTTTTGTCTACTCCAATAATTCCTCTACTCCTCTGTCCATCCAGGTTTTAAGTTGATCCATTGTTTTCCTTCTCTTAGAATTTTGTAATTGTTGTTCTTGGATGGTAGTTGTTCTTAGATATCATGTGTGATTCTTTGATTTGATTCAAATGAGAGAATGAAAGGATATAGCTTAGTCTCTAGACACATCCATAATTATGCACAATAATTAGTATTTTAATAATTCTAGATGTTTTATAAGTCACTTCTTTTTAGTTTTTGAAAGCAAACAAAACCATATACCCTTTTGAATATATGATATATTAAAAGTTAACATGGGACTGGAAAGTACATTACTCTTGTTGTTTTGTGTATTTTGTCTCTAAGATGATGTAAAATATGTATAACCCTGATATAAGAGAGATTTTATATGGTCCCAAATTGGAGTCTGTGGTAATGTATATAAAATAGACCAATCCAGGATATAAGAGAAACCCGGATATAAGATAACTGTATCCAGTCCCGAAAAATCTCTTATATCAGGGTTACACTGTATTTAGTTCATATTTTTATTCTGCTTAATAACTTGATGGAGGTCTCATATGCCATTAAATAAATATTGCTTTTAAAAATTGCTTATCAGACCATTATGAAAATTTTATAATGACCAATGAGTATCTGAAATAAATTGGAAAATTCTGAACAATATTGAAATCTAACACTTCTAAAAAAAAATCTAACACAAAATCTACTGATAATTTTTTATTTAGTGTTTTTAAAAAGATTTTTTTAAAGCAAATATTATTCAACAAGCTTGTAAAAGTACCTGGTTAATCTCATTGTAAATATAACATTTTAATGATTATATTTTTAATGATACATAAATATGGTGGCCAAATAAATTATAAAGATGTTTCATGAGTCATTACAACTCTTTTCTATCAGTTTTACTTGGAACCTATCCAAATTTACAATATTCATAAACTGAGTTGGTATATTACTCACCAACATTGAATCAATTTGCCATTAACAACTATCAATTTGACAAGAGACAACAATAGCAAAACATGTTAAATACAATTACTATTTACAAAATTCAATAATTACTCATGATGCATGGATACTTCTCAAGACAATGATACACAGACATTAGCTAAGTAAATTCAATGTATATACATTTAATTATCTATTTTAAACTAACAATACAAATCCTGTTTTTACTTATTTTATATATGTAAAATTAATGTAAACATAATTTTGTTTTATACATATTTTACAATTTATAATTTTGAAAGCTATATTAATATTGAAAAATAAATCTATTTGTACTTTAAATTTATTGGTTGATTCTAAAAAAATGTTTCTGAAGAAATTTTTGAAATTTTCCAGAAAAGCTTTTCATTTTTAGTTGATTCGAATCTCCCTTATGTAAACATTTCAGTTGAATCAAAATTTATCCTATTAAATTTTTAAAATTATAAACCTTTTAATATAAACAAACTTTTCTAATGGAAAATTCATTTCAGTTCCATTTATATAATGCTATATATTATGCAAAACTTGATTGGCAAATTTAATTCTAAATCACAAGACTTGATTAAACAAAATAACAATAATATTATTATGAAGAAAACTTTTTTGTCAGTCTAAGTAATTTGGGTATATATTTAAAGGTGTTTGAAGTTATTCCTCAAATTTTTAATTCTGGTAAATGCTTTAAAAGAACTCTTTATTTAAAATCTTATAAACAAGAGGATATTCAGATAATGGTAGTTATTATATGGTTCTGAAATTGTATTTTGCTCATCACTGGAAAAATCTCAATAATTAATAGATTATCAAATATCAACTTTTTTCAAATATATTTTCCAAACATACAATGCACATTTTTTCCAAATTGTTTTTATTAAAAACTCTCCCTGATTTAATATCAGAGATTTAAATAATTTAAGCTGTTATGTTGTGGAGTAGACATACAGGTTAAAATAACTGGTAGCCCTACAACCTGGCTCCTCAACAAACTCAAAAGTAAATTTATTATACACACTATTTTACAAAGGTCATGTTTTAGGGTAGGCCTGCAAGTTCAGGTAACCATCTGAACCTTTTCACTAGAATGGCTTCTAAATAACTCCAGAATTAAATACGTTATACTGTTAACCATTACATCACCTTCAAATGTTTTCTTTGAAAGGCATCAGCCATGATTCATCCTTATTATTCTCATAATAATTTATAGATACTGGAATTTAATTCTGCATTTACTATCCAAATAGTATTTTATTACTTTCCATCTTAGTATTTAATCTCTTTAGTCATTAGATTCCATTCATCTTTTGTGAGTTGTTTTAATCTGTAACTTGACTGTTATTTTATAAACTAGATATTCAATTTTACTATATTTTAGTTCATAGAATAATCAGATGATGAGAAATATATTGGCATCTAGTGGTTTGTCTTACAGGAATGTTGGTTAATATTAACAATGAATTGCATTTTCATATCTATATCTCTATATATATATATATATATATATATATATATATATATATAAGTAAAATATACATAGTGAGCCAGACAGACCTAACTATGTTTCATCTAAACAGATTGTCAGGGAAAGCTGGCTTTCCCTGACAATCCATTTAGGTGAAACCTAGTTAGGTCTGTCTGGCTCACTAGATATATTTTACTTATTCCACTCTCCCTAAGTATTGAGCGCTTTTTGTTAGTTGATTATTTGTATTGGGGTTTTTTCTTTGGGCTGCATGCTGATTCAGTCCGAACCCTTTTGGTTGATGTTCATGTGCTTAGATTTTTCTTTTTTTAAAACCGTTTTTTCCCTTCTTTGTAGATTTGTGGTAGGTTTTTTGACATGAGTATAGTTATAATCTCATTTATATATATATATATATATATATATATATATATATATATATCATGATGTCATCAATACCCAGAACCTAAATTCTTGTTTATTTACATTTTTAAAATATTACATGTTTTACCTATTAAAATATTTCAACAAGCATTCTTATATTTAATCTCCAAATCTCTTTATCTTTTCATACTCAAACATCTGTTAAAATCTATTTTTTATAATGATGTTTATTCTGTACAAGACTCAAGTCACTTGAGGTAGAGGGTTGCAAAGTAAGAGTCGCAGCGTACGCAAACATATGTCGGTAAAGATAACAGTTAACCCTAGACTTGGACAGATTAAAATTGTAGAGGTTAGAAAAAAAACTTCTTGGGAGACAGTTACACAAGGAAGTTCTTCATGGAAAGAAGCTGCGTCAGTGAAACTTACATCGCACTAAAGAAATACAAAGGGAACGAAAGTGATTCACTACAATGTATGTGGTATGGCAAATCCTAATCATGAAGGTTAGAACTGGTGGAACTAAGGAGTGTAGATCATCTGAACACTCACTATAGAAGTAGCAATAGAGCAGTGAGTGGCTTGTGACGTCTTGTCTGTAAGAAAGAAGTTGTAGGATAGAAAATAATTCATCATATACAAGGAAACTCTTATGGACTCTATAGAGACTGGAAAGTGAAAACTGGGCAGCTTCTATCCATATATAGCAGCAGTACTCCATTTTTTGTCTGGCTTGGTCTGGTTCATGTAAAGCTAGAGGATAGCAGGAGGAGTCAGCTACTTACTGGTGTGGTGCAGAGAACTGACCATTTTTCCAATATCTTTAGTTATTGATTATATATATGAGTTCCACTTGATGTCTGGGTTTAGTAAGAAGGAAAAATCTCTTCATTGTGATTGATTAAAGTTCTGGATTTGATCAGAGATGGTGGAAGATCACTAGTTTGGTTTCTGAGACATGAGGCTGTGGATATCATGGATCGATCATGTGAGCAATGATGAGGTTTTGGAAAGGATGGAAATGAAAAGGACATTAATATTGAGCATCAGGAAGAGACAACTGAAGTTCCTGGGACATGCAGTGAGGAAGGAGGGCTTGGAGAATCTGATACTAACAGGCCAGTTAGGGTGAAAAAAAGACAGAGGAAAGCAACAGATAACATATTTGAAGGGCCTGAGCAGGTGGATGACAGAACGAAGGTTGTGTAGTGTTACAGGAGAAAGTGTGTTAAGAGACACCAGGGATAGGGAGACGTGGAAGGCCATGATCGCCTACGTCCTGAAGGGACAAGGCACATAGAAGAAGAAGAAGAATATGACCAGCCAGTTTTTCCTTCCACTGAAATGTTAGAGCTAGGTCAGAGGAGAGATCAGCTGCCAAGCTCAGATCATCAAAGGTTTTGGGGGTGCATCCATATATTGCATCATCAATATTGATATTTACAAATAACCACTTGGATTTTGATTTGATTAGTAATCTTCTTAAAGTCGAAATTTTTGATAAATCTTGAGATTTCTTAGATTGTAAGGAAAATATTACTGAAATTGTGCTCTGAGACAGTGAGGGAGTCAGGAAGGGATGGCTCTTATCATCTAAGATTGAATTCAAGTCAAAGATCAAGGTGAAGGGTTTCACCTTATCTTACAAGGATGAGATAATCTTGGAGTCATTTATAATAGTAGGCACTGATGCTTTACCTCTATTCAGAATTTGATTAAATCATCCAAAACTCCCTTATGTATAATATTAGAGGTTTTATAAAAAATGATTCAAATATGTTTCTAATTGAAGATTTTTTTATTTTAATTATATATTGTACATTCTAGCCTCAAATGAAAATATGTTGGTTTCCATTAATAGTTCACAATATTTCAATTGTTAACATCAATCATTATTTTACATGACAAGTGTTTCATGATTTTAGGAAACTTCATTTATATTCTAAAGGATTTTATTTAAACATTCAGTACAACTCCCAAATCATTTTAGTATAGAATAATTCATTTTACTTCTAAAAATATTTTAAAGTCCATTTTAAAATTCTATAAAGGAGTACTTATATACATAAACAGTAGAGAATTATAAAAATTAACATGTTTGCTGCATTATTAGATAAACTCCTGCCCATATTTTTGTACTCTTTGGTAATCAAGTTCTATATTGCTAGAATTAATTTACCAAGACTAATTTTGTAACATTTTAAATTTTCCTTTTGTTCATACCATTGATTGAATTTTCTTTTAGGCTGGAGTAGGGGTGATTATCTGAAGCACTTTAAATGCGTATATTTTTTCCAAAACAAAAGATAAAAAAGTAATAGCCTCCAATATCTGTTCTAAAGTAACTGAGTTGACCTCATTCATTTTAATTCTTGGAATGTCTCACAATGCTTCAAAATAGTTTATCTATTTCTTGCCTTTCAATTAAGCTACTTGTATTTTATTTTCTATCAAAAATTACTTGACATTTTCTTCACAGGTTTTATAGATGTGAGAATAGCCGAGTGAGAGATTCTTTTCATAGAGCAATAGATGGAACAGACAAATACAGAAATGACTCTGATAGATTGATGGCTGTGTGTTTGCTGAAAATGTATTTGTGAACAGATAAGATTGCTGATATTCACTTTCTGACATGATGAAATGTATTTTGATTTGTTTAGCTTGTTCCCTTTTTATCTGTGTTTCTTTCCTTTTCTTCTGTTTTTCTCAAAATTGTAAGCATCTTTTGTTTTTCCTCTTTTTCTCCTCCTCCTCCTCCTCCTCCCTGTCACTCTTCTGTCTTTCTGTACTTGTTTCTTTTAGAAAGATCTATATAAATGCAAAGATGGCCACTCCTTATTAGATTAAGATTAATTATTCAGTATTGGCTATTAACATCAAAATTAACCCATGTCACACTTTTATGCATTCACAAAAATAATTGTAATTTCTGTGTTCTGGTAGCCATAATAAGTATTGTCTGGCTTATATTTGTCCTTGATTTTCAGTTGAAAAATGCAACATTAGAAATACTCAGTATTACCTTAGAAAGTCTTTCATGGACCAATTGATTAGTTTCTCTCTCTGTCTGGCACCTGTTAATATGCTAAGCGAACATTTGACTCTAAATACACCTTAGAAAATATTTCCATGTGCAGTATGTCTCCCAGCTAATGTTTATTTAATTACTCATATTTATTGAATATTTTGCAACCATTACAATTTACTTAATTTATGATAGAAAATTAATCATTTACTAAAATAGTACAGGTGAGCACCTAAATATATATAATTTAATAACCGTGTATATTTTGTTATAACTTATCTTAAGGTAATTTAAATGAATAATTCTATTTACTGTGTATATTCTTATTAAAGTAAGAAAGACACAGTTACTTATAAAATAGATTTTTTGTTATTATTTCTTATAAAATATTTACTACTTATTTTGTATATCATTTGAAGATGCTTACTGAACATAACAGACTTTCTTCTTTTTTTGTAAAAGAAAAGAAATTAAGGAAACAATGAAACACTGGGGTTCATTTACAACTGCCAAATCACTTAATCTATTTGGGAATATTTGTTACATGATTATTTTGTCTGAAATAGATAATTTCATCATTAATAATAAAACTGATCTTCAACATTCAGCATATAAAGAAAAATACCAAGTTATTCTGTATATTTTTAAAAAGACAAACATTTTTTTCTTGATAAGCCTGTTCTATACTATGTCACTTCAAATTGAATAAGCAATTTTAAGCTTTAATTTGAAAAAAATGTTCAAAGATTATGAATAATAATAATAATAATAATAATAATAATAAATTGTTTTGTTAAGTACAGCCCACACACTAAAGAGAACTTTGTCTATGTAACGCTAGGGATGTTAGGGAGATATAAAAAAAAAACATGAAATGGATCCATAACAACACACCACCACCTGCCTTAGGTCTTCCTGCACACATGGTAGGTAGTGAGACCATAGCAGAAATCGATTTATAGTGAAAAATGACATAATAATAATAATAATAATAATAATAATAATAATTACAGAATATACAAATAATAAAATTTAAAAAAATCAGTTTTCTGGTGCCATTCAATTATTAAAGAGACACTGAAGTAAAACCATGAATATAAACCACTGAAATACTTCTAAGAAAATACTGTCGGGTTTTTGTTTTATTTGTCTAATTTTATAAATTACTTTTTTTTTTAAGTTTGTGTGTATGAGCATGATTTGGGCCGGGTGTCTATACAGAAATGATTAATAGATCTGAATCATTGTGTAGTTATGGTTGAATTGTTTGTATTTCTGTATTTTCTTTGTTAATTTAATTTAAAAGAAAGAAAGAAAATTATTTTATCTTTGTCTGATTCGATAAACTTGATTTGTAAGAGTTTTATTTTTAAATAATTTGCAGCTGATTGCTGATTTCAGGTGCCCCTAAAACAATCCCCCCCTCATTTGACAATGAATTAAAAAATGTCACCAATGTAATTTTTTTATCATACAAAAAAAAGAGAAAAAAAAAGGTGCATCATTACTTAGGAAAATTTATCTCAGTGAAAGAAACGGGCATCCCATTTTTTTTTTATCATCAAATTATGGATAATTAACCTCCTTTTGAGGAAGCAATACTCACTTCTGTACTCCTGTTATAGTGAATCTAAAAGATGAAGTAAGTTAACATTAGTTTAAAATTCTGTTGATTAAATTAATCACCTGGCAGAAAATTTACTTTCTGTTTTAAGACTTTGGTTACTTTTTCTTGCTTCATAATTAATACCTTAAAATCAATATTTTTCTATTCATAAATTAACTTAATCCCATGTTGGAGGTATCTTTAAAATAATGTTTGATTCTTCATTTAGGAGTGATTATGAAATGAAAATAAATTATATCTTTAATTTATTAGAAGGAAATACAGTCTTTATCATTATTATTATTGATGTTCAACTAATATTTCTTTCATTAGTTGAGTTTATTGCAATTTCTCATATCATGTTAGTAAACAGTATGAATTATAAAGAATAATTACTAATTGTCACAAAATACGAGAAAGGTTACAATAAAAAGCAACAGGTTTTAAAATGAAAGAAATACTATTTAGAAATTAATAATAATAACTGACAAATTAGTTGAATATTAGAAATACTTCTTATTTTTAATAGAAACTTAACTGTAATTTTTTACCATCTCTAAAACAAATATGATAAAATAACTGATATGAAATATCTGAACAAAATATGTAAAATGGAATTCATGAAATCCATTTTTATTCTGTTGTCAATGTCTCATTCTGTTGTGCTGCTATATACCAAAATACTGATATACCAAAATACTGATATACCAAAATACTGATAACAAAATATAAACTGTTAAATCCCCAGTTGGTTTTCACAAAAAACATCTTATATAGAGGATGCATCAAAAATTCTTTTTGTCCAAGCCGCATGCACTCTGGTCAGATTGAACTGGCTTTCTCCCGATGAAGAAAGTTTCATTGGTATTTGTTTAAGGGCAGGGTTCCAAGTCCTGCCCTGTTATTTCACCCATAACTGGAGGGAAGGGATGGATTAATACCTTTCCCAAGGGTACCAGTGCTTAAGTGAATGCAGAGTGTTCAACTGGAATTCAAACTCGGCTCACTGATTTCTCTTTCTGAGCCGATATCCATTGCACCACAATGCACATCCATCAATAAATGCTTATGGTACCTGGTATTCCCAAGCAATCACTCATCTAAGTATTGACTAGGCTCAATGTTGCTTAACTTCGGTGATTGTGTGAGAACCAGTGTATTCAACGTGATATGACCATAAGCCAAAAAAAAATACTTTTACAAATTTGGGACACTAAAACAAGGTAAAATGTCCATATAAACATGTGTTCAAAAGGCCACCATTGCACCTCAACAAAGCAACTCATAAGAAATGTTCAAAATGTTCTCCACTTGCTTCTACACATGCACCTGTCAGATCATTGACTGGCAAACCCTTTCAAATACTCCCACATATTGTCAAATAGTTTCACAGGCCCTCATGACATGTTGATGAAGTGTCTCTGCATTATTAATGCCTACTACAGAAACCAATTGTTTTAGGTGCCTCCACAGATAAAAATCCAAAGTATTGAGGTTGGAGAATGTGCAGGCATGGAACCAGTCCTCCCCTACCTATCTACCTTTCATGGTAGATGTCAGCCAGTGCATTGCAAACAATGTGACTAAAATTTGTAGGAGCTTAATCATGCATGAACCACATGCATCTTTGTATTAGCAGGGATATATACACTAGCAGGTCTGGAAGTGTGTTTGAAATAAAGTCCCTTTAGACAGCTCCTATAAGATGTTCTGGGAGGACATATGGAACTACCAGACAATTTCAGCCCACACATTAATTGTAAACTGATGCTAGTGTCTAGCCTATATTGTACCATGAGGATTCTGATTCATCTACAAATGTTGGTTGTGTAAATTTGTTATTCCATCTCTTCCAAATGTTGTGCCATCCATAAACAAGACTGAAGATACAAACAACAGTTTATGCAATAAACCATCAGTTTTCCCATGGTGAGTGATCAGAGAACAAAGGACCCTGCTCATGTTGCAAATGATACGGATTCAGGAGCTGCTCTTGAAGTACTCTTCAGGCCATACTATGAGATGTATGACATGCTGGGGCCACTTGACATGTGCTGATACCTGGATCATCTCCAGCAGTCTGTAAAATGTATTCTTCATGAACAGGCATTCGAGCAGATCTTGATCTTCCACAATCTGTAGTTTGTGGTGCCACGGATTCTGTATCAGCAACATGATGATAAAGAGCAACAAATGATGGATGACTCAGTTGCCTTTGGACTGGAGATGCAGTATAAAAATCATATCTGCCTGCTCACAATATTCATATCCAGCCATTGTTGGATGGAACACTTCTCAGTTAATTCACAACTATACATGTTAAACATTGAAGACAGACTTACCACAAATGTACACAAATGGCAAATGTAACCTAGTCTACATGGTAATAGAGTGTCATCTACCATAAATTTTTTTAAAACTTAACTTGAAGGATTTTAGAACTTATGCTTATATAGACTTTTGTCCTTATTTTGGTGTGAGGAATCCACCCACAAAGTTTGTAAAAGTATTTTTGATATGCCCTGTATATAAAATAAAATTCCTCAGCATTTATATTGATATTATTTGAATACAATAAATAAAAAGTAAAATACTTCATTTGTTTTTGAAGGCTTACAAATGCTGCAATTTTATTTCAGTATTCTTGGCTTGACACTTCACAGACAATAAAGAAAATGAATCTGTGGAGAGTCATGATTGCCCACATCCTGAAGGAACATTGCATTAAAATAAATTTCTTGGCATAAACAGAGTATACTAAAGACGTGATGCTAAAATAATTGGGAAAAAGATAAGGATAAGACATGAAATTACTTATAAATAAAACCTACAGAGCTTAGATACACAAAAGTAACAAATTTATTTTTCATATTTATCATGCACATATACAGTCAGTTAAGTGCCATACGTGATACACGCTTGGGCGATCCTGTCTCAAAAGAGACATGACTGACTGGACAGAAGATTATCCCGCAGTAGGTTGCCATTGCTTTCTGCGGTAGACTGGTTGCCGACCAAGGCTATAGAACCCAATCTGTACTGTTATTTGACTCCTAGTTAGAGAGTGGGGAAATATGTATTATATTATCAAGTAGTAATTAGTGGGGGATCAGTTTATTACTTCATAACAATAAAAAACCGATCCCCCACTTTATGCCCAGTAGAAGCCTTAATCATGTTTCCAACTATTATATTCAGTCAGTCAGTTAAGTGCCATACGTAATACATGCCTGGGCAATCATGTCTCGAAAGAGACATGACTGACTGGACAGAAGATTCTCCCGCAGTAGGTTGCCATTACTTTCTGCGGTAGACTGGTTGCCGACCAAGGCTATAGAACACAATCTGTCCTGTTATTTAACCCATAACTGGAAGGAATAGATGGATTGATACCTTTCCCAAGGGTATTTGCGCGTAAATGAATGCAATGACTTTGGCTGGAATTCAAACTCGGCTCCCCGATTTCTCGTTCCGAGCTGATATCCAATGCACCACAACGCACATCCTGCACATACATCCTGCACATATACATAACAATAAATTACATATTAATACATAAATATGAATATCATTTGACCAGGAAAAATTTATTATATATTCAAAGATTAAATATTTTTATAGAGAATTTATTCTGATTAAAATCAATGTAAAATAGTTTTATTCTATACAAGGAATTATTTGATTGTTTCTTTAATATTCATTATTTTTTTTTATGCACATGACAGGGCAATGTTCTTCTGCAAATAACAGCCACAGTCTTATGTGTTTTTGCTAATAACTGTTCTGATGCATGAAAACATAAGGCACTTATGTTAAACATGTTTCTACTGCTTAGTCAGTTGTCAAGTTTAATTTTTTTCTAATAAAGAAAATGTAAATAAAATATCTATCCATTAAAAAAATAACTTGCATTCTTTTTGCTCTGAAGCAGGAATTTACTTTCATCTTATTTTTTCTTTCATTCTTCAACTCAATAAATCTATTTTAAAGATTTCAGTTTCTTTCAGGAAGCTAACGTTGTCTGACAGGTTGGGGAACATCATCGTGTAACTCTCATTAACTTTCCACAAATGCATTCAAATAAGTGAGTGAAAGAAAAAAGTTAAAAATTAATCATTTTAACCTAACTTACAGATCCTATTATATTCACTACAACCGTGACCGATAGTGACAGTGTGGCAACTTTTGCATCAGATCGAAAGCAAGAACAGTGCCCAAAGCCTGAACTGTAAAAACTCCATCCCGCTTTAAATCATATTTTGTATTTCTCTTACAAATCATGTGCTAATGAATGCAGACAGAAATCAAAGTTTAATTATAAATATTTGTTTTTAAATTAACTTTGAATCAGGCTTGGAAAAGAGAAAGTTTTTTTTTAAAAAAAAGAAAAAAAAAGAAAAACCAAGAGAAAAACAAAGAATCTAACTGTTCATGATTCTTAGAGGACACTTTACTATTGTATGTCTCTGTCTTGGAGTCTGTGATGCCCAAATTGTTGAGCTGTTTTCCCAATTGTCGGATTCTCCAGCGACAGTTGCCTGACTGAGTTCCTGTTTATACTCTGTCGTGCAGACTGATTCACTCGACATGCAGACTGAAACTGAGTCAAATGCCCTAATGTCTAATGGGCCCCCGTTAAATGCATCCTCGGACTTCTCAGAGACAAGTAATGCGAGCTCTGTAAGTAGACTAGATTTTTTTCAAATCTTTATATTTATGGCTGTCTATGTTAAGTTTTCATCCTTGTTGTGTGGTTAAAAAGTTTGTTAAGTTCGCTCATTTTTTTTTTACCACCACTGATATTGCTTGCTGTATTATTATTTCATTATTTTTTAAGATTTTGAAGCATTGAAACATTCTGTGTTCTCCTTGAAAAAATATTCAAAGGAGAATTTTAAAAAAAATATATTTAGGCTGTGTTTGTTAAATGTCTTCTTTAAAATATGCCAATCGCATAAATCAATCAATATGTCCCCACTGCCTAATTTTTTGCTTTCATATTCTTGTAAAACTTGTAATGCACATTAAATACTGACAAGTAGATTTCATATGGAATTAAACCAACATTAGATTCTGTGAATAAATATTGTTTGTGTTTATACATTTTGCTCCAAAGTGTTTTTTGTTTATTTGGTTTTCGTATTTTAATTTGTTCATTCTCTGATTACTCTCAGCTGGTAGGACTTGAAAGGTTTTAGCCATTCACTTCTTCATTCATATGAAAATAAATATAAAGATAACAAATTATTCTATCTTCAACTATTTTATTTAATCATTGACAATAATAATAACTGTGATAAAACTAGTGGAAATCTCAATTTATGTTTAGCTAAATTAACCACACAATGCAAACTGATGACAATCAGAGAATGTACCAATTGAAATCTGTTGAAAAAGAAACAAGATATAGAATAAGATTATTCTAGATAAAGCCTTGCTTTGTAAGTGTATCCAATCCCACTAATTGATTTTAATTTTAAAGGTAAAGAAAATTCATAAGATAATTTTGTCTTAAAGTACATTCACTTATTAGGGGTGCGTTGCTGAAAATTTTCTCAACCAACCCTTCCAAAAATAAATCTGATATCTGGACAGATTTTGTAGAGTAAGTCAGGTTGTGAACCTTTCAGCACACTCTGATAGTATTTTCTCTATCAATTTTTAGAATAAATATTAAAAAAACAACATATTTAGAATGTCCTTTTTCACAATAAATAATAATTTATCATATAATTTTACACTGGAAAAGAATCATTGCTAATAATTGGCTTTCTTCTCAAATGCTTTGCAAATTCATATCAAGATTATTTATAATAAATTGTTCCAGTCACTAAAATATAATCATGTAACTATCCCTTTTAGCTATAATGGAATTTAAAGTGTTTAACATGTTTAGACAGATTTCTAACAAAATGGCCTGAAATATTTTTCTTCTTATGAATAAATTCATAAAGTGTTAATCTCTTCAAATAAAAAGAAAACACTTTCTGCTTGAAGACTGATACTAATCCTTGTTTTGATTAAAATTAATCTTTTGAAAAAAGGAAATGTATGTCAAAAAATGATTTTACAACTGTGAAGCAAATTTGTTTTATGTAAACAGTGAATTGGTTTAATTCTGATTTTTTCAAAATTTCATGATAGAGCGTAAGCATATTTTATGATATATTTTTCTTGCTTTTTTTAATTTCTACTCAAAAAGTAACTTTTAAAAATGCATCATAGAAAATTACTTTGTGTATTTTTGTAATTCATTTGCACATTTTCATTAATGGAAATGTGGACATATCTTACGTCATAATACTTGTAATATCAGTCATTCATTCAATTGAATCATGTTTTTGTATAGTAAAATATCAACTGAAAGAGATTTTAAATAACAATAACATTACGTATTTTGTTATTAAGTGTGGATTGAGTATAGATCTTAGTCTTACCAAAAGTTTAATAAAAACTATACAAGAGAAGCATTAAGATATATTTTTAAACTTTTCAAAACCAAAATATTTATTTTTGTATAAGTTAATCATATCCCTATAAATCTCTTTTAAATGTAATTTGATATTTACAGAAAATATTTAAGATTTCTTTTAAATTTGTAATATAGTTTATTATAGTCCTAGTCACATTAAGAAATTATTTAAATTTATAGATATTCTAATAAAATGTTTTTAGGTTTTAATATCTTATATATGCCTTTTTTCCATTATCGCTATAGACGATTAAATGTTTATTAAAAATGTACTGTAAAAATCTATTTTAAATATTAATTTATTTGAATAGTCTTATTTCAAATTATTCTTTTTAATGTACATCAATTTATTTCTTCAGCTGAAATATTCATCATATACCAATGTATATCTCTCCTTTTCACATACACCCAGACAAAATGTTTACTTACAAATATGTGTGTATATATTAGAATAAATTTGTTAGAATTTCTATAAACATACACAATTAAAATGTCACATACAGTCACAATTTTAGGTATGTATATTTTGTGTAAAAATATGATTCAAGTCATGACAAGAATTTTTTACCCCCCCCCTTAGCATGCTCAGTATTCAGTGTGCATTATTTTTTTTTTTCTCACTAGACTTTGAACATTTCATTTCACTCTAACTTTCCCTGTACACTGAATCTGTTACAAGTAAAAATTTATGCTAGTTCTGTGTTGGTTTTAAGAAAAGTGAATTAATGAAATACAATGAGAAAATGTTCAGCCTCTTTTCTTTGGTTCTTGTCAATCATCACTTTCCTCATACTATAAATTCTTCATTTTATAACATTATAAACTATTTGCTATATTCAATGTGGAAGCCATTTATTCTGTCTGTTCTTGCATGTTCTTTCATTTGTAAATATACACAAATTTAACTCATTTTTACTTTTATCATATAGCAAATATTTTGAGATTTTCAATCAGGATTTATTAATTATTTTATAACAAATTCTATTTTATTTCATATATTTTTCCAATATTTATTGATGCTAAATAATATAAAAAATGAAATGATCAAAATGATTTTAAATTATTTTTTTTAAATATCTTGACATTAACTCTTGCAAATACTCGCAAATTGTATCTAATTGAATCTAATCTTTAAATGTTAAAACACTTTAATCAAATGTTGAATTTTAGAAAAATATTAATATTTTATAAGTAGAATTACAAGCTTTTTCTCATTTTTATTGTTTCTACTATTAGACTATCAATGGTACATAAACTTTTACCATATTTTGCTACAAGCATAATAGAAATAAAACATATCAAAGAAGACGTACATATAAAATTAACATTTTTGCTAAAAATAACTTTTTAAAACTTGAGAAATTGAGTTTTTTATTTAACTCATTAGAATAATTTAAAAAATATTAAAACCTGTTATTAAATATTTCAGTAAATTATTTTCCCGCTCTCTAAGTTTTCCATTTCTCTGATTTGGTATTTGTTCATTTTATACTTGTGTGTGTATGCATGTGTGTATGTGTGTGTGTCTAAGTGTGTGCATGTGAGTGTTATTGTATTATAATTTCCATCTCTGAAATTAAAGATCTTTTCTCAACTGTATATAAAGATAAGAAATGAACAAAAACTGTCTACATCCAGAATATTTTTCCAGAAAGATATGTCAGAAAAGTAACTAATATTACTCTTCAAAGTTCATGTATTCGTAGTTAATCATGCACTTTTGAAAAGCCTAATGTTAAACAAAACTCATTCTATAGAGAATATTTTAAAAATTGTAACTAATTTCAGAAAAAAACTGAAATATTTTCTTATTTTTCTACCTTCCTTCTACTGTGTTTTCCTTGTCTGTTTATATTCATTAAACATTATTTTGCCATTAAATGTCTTGTAACAGTCTGTCATTTACTTTAGTGCAAGTTAAATATTGTGTTTATTATCCAAGCATTGATTCTTTTGTGGGTATGTGTGTGTGTGTGTATGTTTGTGTGTATGTGTGTGAATATGTCCATGTTTCTGCTTTGTAATGTGTTATCAGACTTTTCTTTTGCTTATGAAGATATAATTTAAACAAAACCTTATGAAAATTATTTTTTGTCTAAATATAGAAGTGCAGTTTTATTGTTGATATTAAGTTGTGTGTCCCTTGAAGCTTTGAATATTAATTTTTTATTATACAAAAAAATCATGTTGCATTTTGGAAAAACTTGTGTTTGAAATAAGGAACATCCTTATATGTTTATGACAAATTGATTACCAAAGAATATTTCCTTTGAAAACAGTTCTTTTTCAGATAACACATTAGTTCTTTCAGCTGGAGAGAAATCCATCTTAAATATATATTTTGAAATGATTTTGCATCAAACATTTTATTTAATTACAGAAAATACACGGATAATATTGATATAAGTACTCACTTTAACAAATTAATTTTTAGTTTACCACATTTAATCTTGTTAATCATAATTAAATATCCCCACTATTTGAATAATGAATACAGTTTATTAAATAAAACTCAGAATTTTAAAAAATTTCTTACATTAAATATTAGTGATCAACTTTATCAAATAAGCCTAATATTTAGAAATAAACAGCTCAGAATTTCTTGATATAAATAGAAAAAGTGACATTTTTATTAAAGCACACATCCCTAAAGATGAATTCTCCAGAGACAAACTCCCACCCCATCATACTTTTAATACCATACAAGATGTTTGCTTCTCAAATAATTTTATAAACAATAATGTTTACCTCTTTAAAAAAAATATTTTATTCTTTAAATGACACATTCAGCAGTTTTTATTTATTTTTGCATTCAAAGAAATTAAAACATTTGAAATTAGGGATTACATGTCCGAGAAGCTCCTTCATAATTTTAATTTGAATCACATTTTTTTCGGTATTTTTTAATAAACTAATATAGAAAAATGCTAAGTAGTTTATAGTAAGAATAGTATGAATATTGGGGAAATGCACACATATGTATGAGTCCATTGGTTTCTGTAGAATAAAATTGAATATGAATTAAACTCTAATAGTGATTGATCAGCATTCCATAAAGGATAGATTCCAACTAAACACTATAAGTCCATATTGTCTGATATCTCCATGGTAACAGGGAGACTAGCAAAGTGAGATATGAAGAAAGACAAGTCATTCTGTTAATTACTCTTTCATTCATAACTGAATGAAAATCTGCCATTGATTATGATGGCTACTCTTTGACCTCATTTGCAACAACCACCAGTAAATAGTTACAAAGACTGTTCAGTGTTGTCTGTCATTATCAATGAGAACAAGTTTCAAGGTTCATTTGTGAGGTCAACTGATTTTCTAGATTGATTTCCTGACTTGCTTATTCTAGCAAATTATTATTTAATGACTAACAGTATACTAAGAAACCAAATACATTATTTTACTGTTAGGACAGATATTTTTCTTGATACCAAAGTAACTATTTTTTTAATATCAAATATTAATCTACATTGATACTATGCAAGAATGAAAAAAAAGACGGGTCATTTGTCCTATTATTTATTGGAAGTTTTATTTTTCATTTATTAAATTTTATAAAGAAAGAAAAATATTTAATGTTTACATTTTGAAATCAGAATGAAATAGTAATAGCAGCAATACAAGGTTCAATCCTATGCACGCAAGATCAGTCCTAATTACCATCACTAGAATCTGTTTTATTATGCTTGGGAAAAACATTTAATATAAGCTTTAATACTTGACTTTCAAGGCTTACAGCCTATCACGTTGAATACACCAGTTCTTGCTCGATCACCAAAGTTAAGCAACGTTGAGCTTGGTCAGTACTTAGATGGGTGACCAATTTGGAATACTAGGTGCTGTAAGCGTTTAGTGACGGATGTGCATTGTGGTGCAGTGGATATCGACTGGTACCCTTGGGAAAGGTATTAATCTGTCCCTTCCCTCCAGTTATGGGTTAAATAACAAGGGTAGGACTTGGGGACCCTGCTCTTAAAAACAAATCCCAATGAATCTTGATACTCAAAAAGAAAAATGTATTACTAGACACAAAAACTTATATAAACAATAATAAATTGTTGAAAGAAAAAGGTATTACCAGCAATAAATAAATAAAGTTTAGTTGGCAATAAATGACCCGCCTCCGAGGTTAATATGCCATAAAACAAAACAACCAACCAACCAACCAACTTAACTTTCAACTCACAATTTCTGAAGACTTTACAGCCTTTCTTGAATGTTTGTCTTTACCTATAAAGAGGCAATGAAAGGTTTGCTACCCATTCCACTTCCCAAAATCAATATTTCAATGACAAAACATTAAAACATTGATTTTGGTAAATGAGTAAAGTTCAATACATCTTAGCACCTACTCATACAACTTTCTTTTCCACTCTTTTTATAGATAATTTACTCTTGTCAATCAGGCCTCATCAGATATAAAATATGTTTGAATACCTATACTTTGATAATTTATTTACTATAGTCAAATAATTTTCAAAATTTCATATATAATAGGGATGTTTTTTTTTTCGTTTTTAGTAATCATTTTACCTGACTTTTTGAGAAATTAAGAAATTCAGTTATGGGTTTTTATGTTTTGAATAATGGCAGAAATAATGGCAGTTTCTAAACCCATAAAATATATTGAATTCATTTTTCTATTCAGTTTTGCTTTCTCAATAAAATATTTTCATTTTTCAACTTCACAACTTTAGCTTTTTTTCCTTGGGATACTTAAAATTTCTCTCTTTCTTTTTGATCCACGATTGAAGAGGTTTACTAAAATTTGTGATGCTGCTACAATAATTGATTACTTTATTCTATATTAAAAAACTTGATAGTTATGAAAAGATATTTTCTATCTGCTCACATTAAAACTAGGTTATGTCTATGCAATTAAATTTGAGATTACAATATGAATTAAATATATATAAGCAAATAACACAGAAATCAACTAAACTGTCTGCAAGATAAAATGCCCTGATCTTACATTTAATCAGGTCATGATTAATATACAATATTCAATGATATCAGTGAATGAATTGGAAGAAAAAATAGCATTGAATTTGATGCCATATATCAGAAGCTAAAATTATTGTTGACTAGAATAGGGTGCACCAGGTATTTGAGAGCACTCATTTAAATGGCCATAAATGGAAGTTGACCTAAAATAATAAACTGCATGCATAAAATTTTACAATTCTCTTCGTACTTTCAGACATCTCCCTGAGAACAATATACTTCACCTCCTCGACCTTACCCTCTCTTCCGATCTCAAGTGGAACCATTACATTGATTGAATCAATAGCTAAATCCACTGCTAGGAAGGTTGGGTCACTCTGTCGGGCCAGGATGTTTTTTCCGATGAATCCATCCTGCACATATACAAATCAACTATCCATCCGTGCATGGAATACTGCTGTCATATATGGTCAGGTGCCACCTCTGTTCATCTCAGTGCTCTTGACAGGCTCTAAAGGAGAATTAGTAATGTGATAGGTACCAACTTGGTGGCTCAACTCCAGCCACTTTCTCACCGATGGGATGTGGCTTCCCTCTGTCTGGTCTATAAATATTTTCCTGGATTCTGCTCTGACGAACTGAAGTCACTGGTGTCCCTGCCACAGGAGTTTACTCATGCAACCAGGCTGTCAACTGGGTCCCACCTATTCACAGTTAGATCAACCAAATGCAGATGACAATTCTACTCCAGCAGCTTCTTTTCTTGCACTTTCCGCCTATGGAACTTGCTTTCATATTCTTGATTTCCTGATGGCTACAACCTCCAGAAATTTAAATGCAATATCAATACCCATCTCTTAACCACTTGACTCTAGTTCCTTCTACATCACCCTGTAAATATTTTCCTTTCTCTCTACTTTTCACCTGTATCCCCATCCTTCTCTTGCTCCTTTTTCTGATATCCCCTGTAACTGTTTTTTCTTTCTCTTTACTCTACTCTTTTCTAATCTTTTACTCCTAAGTAGCCCCCTGCACATCAGTGGCGTTACTGCCTTGCATGGGGTGAAACGATTAAAAAAAGAAAAGAGTATTAACATGACAGTTTTTAATCTGACACGGCAAATGAAAAGGCGTGCTATTCATATGGCACTAGTCATCAGCCACAGCAAGACTAAGATAGAAAGCTTGTCTAAAATACCTTGGGGATCAGGAGGAATGACAAGTGGCTCTATGAGTATTCTTAGGAGAGACCCACATTGGTGTAAACCAAGCTCCTGTCATCTGTAATGGTCCTAGGAGTTGTGAGCAATGAAATCTATGTCATGCTACCAAAGTTATTCCCACAGGGCTTCAGAGTCAATGTCACTACCTTCATCAAGATGATGGATATGGTGGTCAAGGCCTCTATCAAGGCCATTGATATTCTGACAGAACTTTGCTCCTTCTCATATTGCCTACTTGACCCAGGAGAATCTTCATGATTATGTCACTGCTAACTTGTAACCTCCTGACTCTCCTTATTTAAATTCCCTAGATTACTGTGTCTGGAGTATTGTCAAAAATGGGAGAGAAACAAACAATTAGCTACACAATATCATAGAACTGTTGAAGGTTGGCATTGCGAACTTGATAGCCAACCTGAATGAGAATCACTTATTAGGCTGCATCAAGACAGTCTTTAAGGATGAGCTTAAGGCTCAATTTATATTTTTCTATTGAATATGTATATCATTTTTTTTAAATATACAATTTTCTTTTCAATTTAATATCTTTGTTTTCTTTATATTATGATCTATTCTCAATTACCTAGTGTACCGTCCTCTGTGTGTACAATTTATAAAAAACATTTATAAAAAACATTTATAAAAAACATTTATAAAAAACATTTATAAAAAACATTTTCAGTTTTAAAGAACATATTTTCATTTCATCTAAATTGTTTCTCTGATTGTTCATACTCATCATGTTCCAAAAGTAGAAATCAAATATAAAACCCCAAAATATGAACTATTCTCTTCATTCCAGCAGTTAATTGGTTATAGAAATATCTTTAAGAAATTATTCTATAACATTGCATATATGCATAAAATATTTAGTTAACAAATTTTATTGAAGACAAAGTTATGCCAGTTATATATTTTAATCAATTTCTCTTGTTGAAATATTATTTCCTGTATTTTGGTGTTGGAAACTGTTGACTGGTTTTAGTCATTATAAAGAACAAAATGATTCACTCATGACTTTGAAATAAGCATTTTAAAATGTATTTAAATTTTCTGAATCTATACATCTTATTCATATGACATCCCAAATTTTAAAAACTAAAAAATAACATCACATCTCTGTGACATCACAAACATGCAAAACTTAAAATTTAAAATCATCACAAAGGGACAAACAATTGCTAAACAGACTTTGAATTTCATTTGAATTTTATAATGTCTCGATGTTCAAACAAGAACTAATATGAATTATAAACAGTTCTTATACTTTTCTAAATAATTTCACTCCGAGCAAAGGTGATAATGCCATTAAGAAGCAAGAGGCCACTGAGAGTGAAAGAGAATGAGAAGGATTTTGGTGAAGGATCCAGAAACTCAGTTTTAAACAGGAAACAAAGGATAAACATCTACTCTTGTTCAAAAGACAAGGGAGTAGTGTGAACTGGGCAATTAGCAAACCACTCTAATCCTATTAAGTGCAACCTTTAATCCCAAGATATATAAAGCAATAAAAATTTATTAAAGAAAATAATAGACATAGCTTGTCCATTATTTTCAACAAAAACTTTTAAAATGAACATTTGTTGCTTATATCCACTCAATAAAAGAAAATCTATTAGATTAAAAGATAACTTGATAAAAGCACATTTTGTGTACAGAAAAGTTTATTTGAATTAATAGTCAGTTCCAAAGAATTTTATTAATTTGTATGTTCTTTGTTGAATGACTGCAAAATAATTATTTTGGTGTTATAACGTTCATAAAGTATTTGATTTTTATTTCGCAACTAATCAGTTGTCTAAATTGCTGAGCAGAAGATATATTTTAGATTCATTCTATCATATATATATATATATATATTATTAAAGCAGATAGATATAACACCAGGTCATAAAATGAAGCCCTCTACCACTTTGGTGAAAGTCACAGTCAGGTCAACGCATGCTTAGATAAACCACAAATTATATTGGACTGATATCATCAGACCAAAAATGGTGCCAACTATCAATCACACATATATATATATATATACCATAAACACACACACACATATACCTGCTGTAACACACTTGCACACACACACTCAATACAATTGATGACAGCAGTAGCATCAAAGAATGACCATTCCTTGAAAGGAAGCTCTCCTACCATTCTGAAGATGAGATTTTGATCTCAAAATATTAATGTATAATAAATAGGTAATAGCCAACAACTTCTTTACCTTCCTTTATTTTACTAAACACATTGTGATAGTCTTCTAGACCTAAACATACACCATATATATATATATATATATATATATATTTAAAGGTTAAAACAATAAAAGAATGAATTAAATAAAATTAGTTTTTCTCTGTCTTAAAAATTAATAATCCAAGAACTGTTTCAATCAGATCTATAAGATAAATGATAAACTTACCCAAAATATCTAAATAAATTAGAATCTGAAGAAAAAGTAAATTAACTATATTGTTGTAAACCTTGTGTTAATTTTATGAGTAGATGCTGAAAAGTTTGTAGCTCTACCAAGAAACCCTTCCAAAAAAATTCTGATATTTGGTCACTGGTCAGATTTTGGGAAGTAGGCCAGGTTGAGATCATTTCAGCACCCCCTTGTATATCAGTTGAATGTAATTACTTATACTGAATTTGAATTTCAAATCAATGAATCCAAATTACCTTCAGCATATTGTCTATACCAAAACCATGTTTTCTCACAACTTTGGCATAAGTTGCTTGTAACAAATCCATATTTACTGATTGGTTTTAATGAACACAGGTAAAATATTGATTTCTATTGTTTTGGCAAACATCCAAAATACTTATATGCTGATGCAACCCTCACTAAATTATCAATATGACATAGTACTATTTTCTTGATAGTATTTCATAAACCTTCTACAAGCATTCTAGAGTCAATGTATAAGTTTAATTTTTAATAAAATATAAAATAGTTTTAAAAATTAGGTTAACAAAATAAAAATATATTCAAAAGTTATTCAGATTATTGTATCTATGTTTATGAAAATAAGTTTATTTATAGAGAACAATGGAATTAAATCATTTGAAATTAAACTTTAGTTAAGATTTAGGAGCATATTATTGTTAAATAAATTCAGTTTTAACACAGATCAACCAAATGCAGATGACAATTCTACTCCAGAAGCTTCTTTTCTTGTACTTTCCGCCTATGGAACTTGCTTTCATATTCTTGATTTCCTGATGGCTACAACCTCCAGGAATTTAAATACAATATCAATACCCATCTCTTAACCACTTGACTCGAGTTCCTTCTACATCACCCTGTATATCTTTTCCTTTCTCTCTACCTTTCACCTGTATTCCCATCCTTCTCTTGCTCCTTTCTAACTGATTTGTCTTTCTCTTCACTCTCCCCCTTTCTAATCTTTTACTCTTATGTAGCCCCTTGTAAAAGTATGAATTGCAAGATGTAGGATCTCTGGTTAAGACATTCTTTAAAAAAGGCAGAAATGTAAATTAATATGTTGAGATATAGCATCTAATTGGGAAGAAAGCATAAAAATCACGAGAAAATGCATTTGGAATATCAATAAGAAATTAATTGTGTTTCGTAAATTCTACATTAATTTTTTAATAAAATATCGGCTGATTTTAAGAAAACATTTGAAAAATAAGATATCTGATATTAAGATGATTTCCTCCATCCATATTAAGATCTTGACTGGTCAGAATTAATTTTAAGAACTGTAATTCATGGATGTTTAAGTGCACTTTAAGACAAATATCTAAGTATACAAATGAATAAGGCGAAACAATGAACTTAAAAATACTTGGCACTATACAAAGTACTTTACATATGATTTTTTTAGGAATTAGTTTCTCTTTAAACATTTTTTTATGTTTAACACTAAAGGTACTTTAGGTCTCTTAAGACTACAGTTACGGTAAAGTGTGCATCTGTCATTTTGCCCATAACATAAATACTGAAGTAATATTCATAAAATGTTTATTTTGCTTAAAATATATTTATTTTATGTGAGTAGAATGCATTTTCTCTTGAAAAAAACATGACTAAAAATATTTTCTTTAAAACTGAAACAAAAACAATTTAAGAAACTGTTGAAATGTATTAGGAAGTTTCATATCAAATTTAGGCTTAAAAATACAAGATGTAAATTTTGTTGATAGTTTGAGGATTATTCACAAAAAATAAAATCAACAAAAATATCTGCAAATTTATTATTTGTAAATTAAATATTAATTATTCATAGGTATGCTATTTTTATCATTATTTACAATTGTGTAATTTAAGTTATTTAAGTTTATTAAAAGCTCTGTTGTAAATTAAATAAAAGTACAGATTTTTCTACAAATCCAATTTGCTCACCAAAAATATATTAACTGAATTTTAATGTATGTTTAAAATCTAATATCATTCACTTTCAAAAGTTTATTAATAATCATTTATTTCTATTTTAATTCTTTTCACTGAAATGCTTGTTGTATGGGATAAGATAATTTTATAATTTACAGGATTATTTTTGTGCAAAATAAGAATAATAGAATATAAATGTGTTTGAAAATATTAAAATTAATTTTCTTTTTCATTTCTATCTTATTGTACTGTGTTGGCAAAAAAGATTTGTTCTGTTTATTAAGTAAAAATAATATATTTTTTAACATTTTTCACATCATTTACCATTTAATTCCATCAATTCCATCCACTAGAATTTTTATCTTTCTTAGCAAACAACTACTTTAAGTGACTTTTACAATCCCCGAGAAAATTGAATTATTTTTTTTACGATAAGTCTGCAAAGACCAGAATAAATGGTCATCTGAACGTGCAGAATCTACAAAATCGAGAAGATAAAAGAAAAATTCCCAATAAAGCTGTAACAATTTCTACATAGTGATAAAAGTAGACATGGTTGTAAAATCGAGAAGATAAAAGAAAAATTCCCAATAAAGCTGTAACAATTTCTACATAGTGATAAAAGTAGACATGGTTGTAAAATCGAGAAGATAAAAGAAAAATTCCCAATAAAGCTGTAACAATTTCTACATAGTGATAAAAGTAGACATGGTTGAGCACTGACAGAATATAATGCTCTCTTTTTGTCCATGCTCTTTTTGTCAATTAGCACCTTCAGTTGGTCAAATTTGGAGCAGTCAATCATTTGCTTCTCCACAAGGAGCTTATATTAGAAGAATTACTTCTTATTTTAGTCTATATACAATATCACCTTCTTTGGATAAAAAACAGTTTTCAGTAGTTTGTTTTATTTACTCCATGATATCTGATTGCTTTTTTTGTTGTTGTAATGTATCTGCTTTTCATCAACACTCATCAGAAATTGTTGTATAAACAGAACATGTATCATATACATAAATACATACCAGATTTTTTTTTCTTTTTTGCTTAACCTATGTTAAAATCACATATCAAAGAAACCAATATAATCCAACTGGTAAAAATGATTTACATCATTTGATTTGGATATCTCCTACATAACATTAATGTCTAGACTTAGTTGTCTCTAACTTCAACTTGTATACCATCACTCAGTGAGAAATCTTCAACACATCATCATCATCATCATCATCGTCATCATCATCGTCATCATCGTCATCGTCATCATCATCATCATCATCGTCATCATCATCGTCATCATCGTCATCATCATCATCGTCATCGTCATCATCATCATCGTCATCGTCATCATCATCATCATCGTCATCATCATCATCATCGTCATCATCATCATCGTCATCATCGTTCAATGTTTATTTCCATGCTAACATGGGTTGGATGGGGTTTTCTTGATGGTTCTTTTACAGGCTGCTCACTTTCATGTAAGTCTGGCTGTAATCTCAACTTACTTAAATCATCATTGATAAACTGGGTCTATGTTTTACATGGTCTAATTATCACACTTTGGCCATTGACCTCAATAAAGTTACAATTGTTAACTGGGTTTTTTATGTCCATTCTCTCAACATGCCCACACCATCTAAGTCTTGCTTGATGCATAGCATCGGTTATATTACCAATACTCAGCCTATTTCTTAACTTCTCTGATGATTTTCTTTCCCTAAGACTTACATTGCACATCCACGGTACCATATGCATGTCGGTTCGAGCAATTCTGCTAATGTCAACTTACTTAAGCAGCCAGTGTACAGTGGGGAAAATAAATATTTCATCCCCTGCTGATTTTCTGAGTTAACCAAAAAATAGGTAGTGTCTATAATTTTCAGGGTAGGTCTTGTCTTGAAAGTGAGAAATAAAAAAAAACTTCTACAAAATCACATTATATTAATTTTGGAACATTTATTTGTATTTTATTGAAAAAATAAGTATTTCAACCCACAGCAAAACATAACTCAATACTTGGTGAAGAAACCCTTGTTGGCAAGCACAGCAGCCAGACATTTTCCATAGTTGGTTACCAAGATTTTACAGATCCTAGGGTGAATTTTGGCCTACTCCTCTTTACAGATCCTCTCCAAAATTTAAGGTTTGTAGGTTATTGTTGGGCAACTCAAAGCTTCAGCACCCTCCACAGATTCTCTAAAGAATTAAGGTCCAGAGACTGACTAGGCCACTCCATTACTTTAATGTGCTTCTTCTTGAGTCATTCCTTTGTTGCCTTAGCCATATGCTTTGGGTCATTGTCATGCTGGAACACTAATAAATGATTCATCAGTGTACTGGCTGAGGTTTTCACTCAAGATTTCCCTGTACTTGGCTCCATCCATCTTTCCCTTGACTCCTATGTAGTCATCCTGTTTCCTTAGCAGAGAAACAGCCCCAAAGCATGTTTCCACCACCACGGTTAATGATTGGGATGGTCTTGGGGTTCAACTCAGCTTTTTTTTTGTTGGGTAACTCAAAGCTTTAGCTCCCTCCACAGATTTTGTAAAGGATTAAGGTCCAGAGACTGACTAGGCCACTCCATTACCTTAATGCGCTTCTTCTTGGGCCACTCTTTTGTTTCCTTATCTATATGCTTTGAGTCATTGTCATGCTGGAACACTAATAAATGATTCATCAGTGTACTGGATGAGGTTTTCACTCAAGATTTTCCTGTACTGGGCCTCATCCATCTTTCCCTTAATTTAGTGTAGTCGTCTTGTTCAATTAGCAGAGAAACAGCCCCAAAGCATAATGTTTCCACCACCATGCTTCATGGTTGGGATGGTGTTCTTGGCATCCAACTCAGATTTTTTTACTTCAAACATGGTGAGCCAAGTAGATGCCAAAAAGCTCAATTTTAGTCTCATCTGACCAGAGCAACTCCTTCCAACCCTCCTCTGAATCCTCCAGGTGCTCCTTTGCAAACTTCAGATGGGCATGTACATATGCCTTGTGGGCACAACATAATTTCAGTCCACTACAACATAATGTGTTACCAATGGTCAACTTGGTGATGTCGTCCTAACTGCCTTGAAATCATCAACAATCTCTAGCCGCATAGTTCTGGATTGTCCCTCACCTTTCTTATCATCAGGTTCACTCTACATTGGGAAATCTTGTGTGGACCTCCAGACCAAGGAAGATTGATAGGCAATTGGTGTTTAATCCATTTTCTTATTATCACACCAACAGCTGACTCCTTCTCACCTAATTTGTAGCCTATTCCAGTCTTGTGCAGGCATACAGTTTTGTCCTGGATGTCCTTAGATGATTCTTTTGTTTTGCCCATTGTGAGAGATTAGATTTTGATTCATTGAAGGATTATGTGAATTACTGTCTTTTATACAGGTAATGAGTACTTGGTTAGGAGTCATCATTGAGTAATATGCCTCCTAGTCACATAACCAGTGGGGCCTGACTCATTGCTGATTGGTAGAGGGTGAAATATTTATTTTTTCAATAAAAAAACAAATAAATATTCAAAAGTTTAATATAATGTGATTTTCTAGAATTTTTTATATTCTATCTCTCACTTTTAAGACAGACCCAGCCTGAAAATTATAGACGGTTCCGATTTTTGTAAAGTGACAAACTCAGAAAATCAGCAGGGGATAAAGTACTTATTTTTCCTACTGTAGCATAACACTTCTAACACAAGTTGTGTATAGCTTCCCATTCATCCAATGCAAAAATACTCAAAATGTTAGAAGAGGCAAAAGTTCCCTAAACTTTTTCTAACCTGATCTTACACGTGATATTGAACCTGCTTCTGTGCCTCAACCTGCAATTAACAAGTCACCAAGATAGCAAAACTGATCAACAACCTCATATTCAACATTAGCAAGCTCAAGCTTCTTGTCTTGATCAGTTGTGACTGGTGGGATCAGGCAAGTTCTGCATTTGGAATTCACCACATTGACTAATCTACCATTCAGCCCACTATATCACTTCTGCACCCAGTGAGTATAATGATTGCAAAAAATTGAGTTTGAACAAACACCCTTACAACAAAAAATACATGGGTGTTTTTCTTGGGTTGGATCTCAGTTTATGTCACTAATCATTACTTTATTTTTAGACAGATTCCCCCTAAGTCCTTTACTTTCCATAGTATTCTTCTATACAGCATGACTAGCACCTAAATCTTCCAAACTTTCTGTGATAATTACTAAATCATCAGCCTGCAATATCTCTCAAGTTAGATTGTTTCTACATTCTCTCAAAAGGGTTTCAAGAACAATAATAAACAGCAAAGGACTCAAAACAGATCCTTGATGGAACCCTGTCCTCATGCCAAACTTATCCCCTATAGTGTTGTTAATTGTTATTGCAATGTTGCTATTCTTATACATGGCTATTACTGACCTTACTAACCACTCATCAACACCTAATTTTCATATAGTCTACTTTACAATCCCCTTAGGGACCTGATCAAATGCTTTTTCCAGATTCACAAAGGCAAAATAAAGCTTTTCCTTCTTTTCACGGTATCTCTTCTGTACTTGATGTGCTATAAATATAGCACCACAGTACCAGGCATGAAACCAAACTACATTGCAGTTATGTCAACCATCTCTATAATTTTCTTTTCTATAACTCTTTCAAAAACCTTCATCATGTGTTTTAATAATTTCAACCCTCTATAGTTTCCTCTATCTGTGGACTCACCTTTATTCTTAAAACAATTTACGATTATGCTAGTGTGCCAACATTCTGATATTTTGTTCTCTACAATGATTTAGTTAAAAAGATTTGTCATCTACTCAGTGCCTAAGTCACCAGAAGCTAACAACATTTTGGATGCTACACCAGATGTCACAGATACCTTACTCTTCTTCATCTTATTGAAGGCTTTTTTCACAGACTCCTCATCAATTTGTGGGTGACAAATATTTGCAAAATACTTTTGAGAGATTAGATCTTTCACAATACCTAAGAAATATTTTTGTGCATTTCTGTCACATTTTTACCTTTCTTAAAAGCATATATTAAAAATCTTTTTCCTTCTTCTGAGGTAGACTCAATAAAGAAAAATGTACCAGTTTTGACAAAGTATTTTTTTAATGTACACTGATGCGACAGCTGTCACAGTGCAATCAAAAGCTATTTTTAATGTAGTCAAAATGACACTTAATGACCAAAAACAGAACAATCTTTTTGACCAACTCACTACCAAGAAAATATGAACATATACATGTATTATCTTATTTTATATTGTAAGATTCAATAAAATTAGCAATACTATAATAATATTGTTATAAACTGTTTAAGTCAGATTACTTTTAGTCTGCCACTTATTTCTATGCAAAATTATCTTAAATATTTATAACATTGATAATAACATCTTTAGGATTTTTCTTAAAAGGTCTGTTATTATGCTGTCTAAAGTTCAGATTCCATTGCCTATTTTTATTTATTGCTTAGTATTTTTCTACCATTTTCCTTATTTTTCTTTGTAATAATATGCTAACTTGGGATAAAAAGGAATACAAAAAATGTATTTTTTCTTTCTTTTTTTTAATATATTTTCACAAAGCTAAACACCATATACAACATCCAAAAAGAGTATTAAATTTTGTTAATTGAACTTATTATTAATTGTGTGGTTTCTTATAATTGTACAGCATGGACATTCTTACATTAATTAAAAAAAGAAGAAGAAATGTTCCAAGTTTAAAAATGCACAAATAAAAGATCAAATTTGAAATTTTGATCTTTTCACTTTTCTGAAATCATATCAAAAAGTAATTTTAACAACAGTTTAATTTAATTTTTCATGCTCATATCCAAAATTAGGATGTTCTTACCTTACAATATTTTACATCTGTGCCTTAAGAATATTGAAAACATTCTTTCAGAATAGTTATTTATTTGAATTTTAAAATAAGCTATCAACATGGTTACGTTTCTTACATTTTTTAGTCACATTGTTTTCTTAGGATATTTTTTAACCCACTGGGTTTAAGATGTGGGAAAATCTGTTTTTTTTCTTTTGCAGATTAAACATAAGTGATGTAATTAAACTAGCAAAAATATGACATTCAATATATTTTATTTTAATACAGATACTTATTTTTATGAATTTTAAAAAGTTTTTGCATAGTTTTGAAGACAATAAATCCATGTATTTTTTATACTCTTGTATTATGGTTTTTATTTTTAACTTCCAAAACTTTAATCTTTATTCATTTATGAGTGATCATTTTAAATTGATGGGTAAAAGTAATATGCTCAAATTAATTTTGAAGATTTTTGTGAATGAATATGACATTTGTTCTTGAACATATTGAAAGTGAGTGTATTGAATAAAATATGAAAAGAATATTGGTAGAACTTATTGATATGAAATCAATAAACAAAACTTTTCAAAATTCTTTTAAATATTGTGTTTCATTTTCAAATAATTATAGGGAAACTTTATATTTGTATTGTTTATATTGCTCAGACTGTTTCCATGTTCATGACATTTCAGCCATTGTACACTCTGGCCTACTTCAGGTGATTAGAATTTCAAACAATATATCCCAGTGATTGCAATAAAGTGTCCAGTTTGAAATTTCAATAACCTGAAGAAGGCTGGAGCCTACAATGGTTGAAATGTCATGAATATAGCAATAAAGAACAAACAATGTAAATAATTAAATACTACTTCATCTCAAAATTATACACAAATACATCATTTAAGATCATTATTTAATCTAGAAATTTTATCTAATTTTTCTCTTTTTGTCAATGAATTTTATTCCTAATTTCCATTTATTATTGATGTTGGATAGACCAACTATATTTCAGTCAATTAAGTGCCATACGTGATACACGCTTGGGCAATCATGTCCCGAAAGACTGACTGGGCAGAAGATTATCCCGCAGTAGGTTGCCATTGCTTTCTGCAGTAGACTGTTTGCCAACCAAGGCTATAGAACCCAATCTGTTCTATTATTTAACCTAAAACTGGAGGGAAGAGACGGATTAATACCTTTCCCAATGGTATTTGTGCATAAGTGAATGCAACGAATTCAACTGGAATTCGAACTCGGCTCCCCGATTTCTCATTCTGAGCCGATATCCATCGCACCACAGGGTGAGTTTGGAAGAACATAAATGAAAGTTTCATTTTATAGAAAGTAAACATGCTAATGAAATGTAAAAATGTTATATGCCTTCTCCCCAATCCAGAAAAAGAAAGCTGGTAAATATTTCAAAAGTATGTCTTTACTCCTAAATCTTGCATGTCAGGATGCAGGAGATTATGTTTTTATGGATCAGGGAAGCAGCTTCTCTTCACAACATCTATCTCGAGATTGTTTGCTGTCCAGTCTTGTGCCTCACTGGGCACCTCAGCATGGTGTAATGGTTAGCAAGCTCGTCTTGCTAGAATCATTATGAGTAGTGTGTTCGATCCTCACTGGGTACCCCCTACTTTCGGCTGTATGTCACACCTAAGCTACACCTTAGAAAATCACCTTCCTTCAGGTTTGGTGGTTGGGCACAGGGCTAACAACCCTGCCCCATAAAAAACAGTTTGTTACAGAAACAGCAAAAATGCTGCCCTACACGCCATTGGGTGTAACGGAAAAGTTTTTTTTTCTTGTGCCTCACTGACTGGTCATTAAGGGTTACCTGACCAGCCAACTTTTTTGCATATTAATTAGAAAAGAGTAATGAAGGTTAACCCATTACTGTGAATAAATTCTTCCTTATTAACTAACTTAGTCAGTTTATGTATTTCATGCTATCTCCAAATTTTCACTTTTCATGTTTAAGAAAAGTAAACTGTTATTGAATGCAATTTGCTTTAAATTATTTATTTGTACCATTATACACACAACAGAGGGCTGTAAAACTCAAGAAGCCTACCAAAAAAATAATTATGTAGTTTAGTCATTTGTTCTAATTTTGAAAAGTGTTTCAAGTTGAAAGCTTTTCAGCAACTCCTTATAGGAATCATTAATTTACATTTAGTAAACACATATTAAAAATCATTCACTCATCATTTTTCTTTCAAAAATACCCACAGACTTTAGAAGTTACTTGAAACAAGATTCTACATTCTACTTATTTTATCCATTGGCCTATTTAGTTGTTTTAATAAGTACTGCTTTTGGTCAATGAAACTATCTGTAAGATTTATTTTATCTTTCTGTGGTGAAGAGCAGATTTTTCAAATTTTCTACTGCTTTAATAACAGAGATTATATATCATTTTAAATTAGTGTCGACATCTACAACAAGTCTTTTTTCATTCAAACACAAATGTTTCCGTTACTTCACTACTTTAGAATTTGTTTTGTTTTGGTTGGTAAACAGATGAGCATAATTTTCTTATTTACATTTTATTTAAATTTTATTTGTATTTTCTATTTACACGTTTTATTACAACGACTATAAACAACGAGAAGTACTTGTTATAGATTGAATTTAATTTTACCTAGAGAAATGCTCTTTAACTAATTTCATTAAATTTATTTATTTATTCATTCATTTAAGGTTTAATCATTGCAAAAAACTCTGTTTAAATTTCTGCATTTAGTTTGAAGTCTAAATATTTTATGTTCCTCTCAGCTATTTAGAAGATTCATTCTTAAATTACATGACAATATTGTTAATTTGTTTAAATATAAATAAATTTGTTCACTGGAATATGGAGAAAAACCTTTCCAATTGTAAATACAATCAGAACAGGACAGTATTCGTAGGGATACAAGATTGGAATGACTTTGCTTAGCAACAGTACAAAATAGATAATTTGATGAATGTTTTGAGAAAATAAAAACAGAATCAGCATCTGGTTACGTATTTGATCAGACTCAATTAGCAATTTCCTATCATTTTAGAAACCATAATATTCAAACTATTTGAATTTTCACTGTATTCTATTTGTATTTTGTTCAGCTCTGATTGTCTGCTTTATATTAGGAACACTTAACTTTAAATAATATCTGGCTTAAACAACCATCAAGACAAAGCAAATAAGTTTCTTTTTATTCTTTAGCTTTTCAGTAAAAATAATATTCTTCAGATTATTTCAAGTGTCTTAGAAAAATAAAATAAATTTCTACTCTTCTTTTCTGAAAATGAGACCTATTCATTTTCAGTTCTTGTACTGATATGTTTGTCTTCTTTAAGTGCAGCATCTCTTCAAACATAGGTTATGGCTCTCCACAGCTTACTTTGCTTTAATATTTAATAGCCATGAATTGCTATGACTGTTCTTGATAAAGATAGTAAAATACTTTTCTGTTGCTTTCTCCAGGCTTTTGAACTTTTTTGAAGTTCTCAATCACCATGACTTGTTTGTTTAGTCTAGCCTACCATTTAATCCATAGTTGGCATGGTGAAAGATGGTAGGATACCTTTCCAAAGGCATTTGTATCAAAATTTGAATTGCTAATAATATTTTCTCCCTTATGAATCCACAATTATTTATTACAGATACCCCACCCCTATTTAATTTTCTGTGTTTTTATTATTAAATGTCACGTCAGTTTATATTCATTCCATAACTTGTATATTTCCATGATTGTTTATTTCTGAATCCTGTTATTCATTATTTTCTTTCCTTCACTAAAATATGTGACCCACACTTTCAGTAGCAACTCATTAAAAAAATAATTATAATCTTATTAAAGTGAATAAATGATGTTTGTCTCATGAGTTGAACTTTATAACTCTAATTAAGGTGTGTTCAAAAGACATTGAAAAACATCCTCTTTGGTGTATTTTCTTCTCTAACAGAGGATCTTGAGGTTTTTACTTGCTCTCAAGAAAAAATTAAAACTTATCTCATTTAAATATACTGAATTATCATTATCCAAACGGAAATTTACAAAAATTCAAAAAGTATTCTTTCAAATTTCAAATTGTTTTAAGAAAAAATAAGATAAAAATGTATATTTTCTGTTTTAATTATTTAATTTTTTTTTTACATCTTTTAAAATTTTTAATGTTTCCCTTTCCCCTCCTTTTATTTGAAATACTTTTTTAGTTTGTAGATTTTAAACAATAAAGAAACACTAGTTTATCATATAAATATTTTTTAGAATTCTTAGTATTTATACACTGTTTGCGTAAATGTTCAGGTCTTCTGAAGTGAGAAACAGTCAAGGACAAACGATACATCAAAAAGATTTAACATTAGGAAATCGTGACTGTTTCTTTAATAGGATCCAAAGCAAAGGTTAATGCTAATAACTTGACACTGTTCTTTTTAGTTATAGCAAAATAATTCAGGAATGCAGTCATTTGAATATAAGATGGTTGATGTTGGATGCACACACTTCAGGTGAAATGTTAGAAATTAAGAGTATTGGTCCCAGAATATATCTTCTGAAAAGCAAGATTAACAGCTGCCTCTGACATATCTTAGTTTCCAGTATTGGCAATAAGAATTATGTCTATTCCAGTAGAATAACTACAAATCACATCAAAGATGCCTGCTTCCAAAGTCAAAAGTGAGAGATCATAGTATCAAAAACTGTTGACAGATTAAATCAAAGTCAAGCTGAACAAATATCTCATGCATAGTTGATTTTTCTATAACATAGCTCATCAAATCTTCATTAATTTTATACAAGTTGTAACCTAAAAAAGTGTGTTTATTTTAAGACCTTGATAAAATTTTTAAATTTCCATTTTTTTAGTTTTTTACTTAGCTTCTGGTTTGATTATTGTAAATTTCTGAATGATTAAAACATATCAATGAATTTATTTTAGACATTTCCAATTATCATTTTCTTTCATTTTAAATTCTGTTTGTGGCTGAGAACATATTTTATTATTAGACTTTAGTATTTCATTAAATTGTATTGATATGTTTGTATTACTATGACATTATCTTTACTGAGGGTAATATACTAAACCACATTTAATTTTATTTATGATGTATGTAAACTTCCAGCAGATAAAATTCTGTGTATAACTACCTTTCATTGCAAATATAGCAACTCACTCAGCTTAAAAATCAGAAAAATTAGTCTCGCTTAATTATGCAACATTGTAAACCTGTAAGATGTGAAAGAAGACTTTCTTAATTGTGAAATTTCTTAAATGTGAAAAGAAGACTTAAAGAAAATGTGAAAAGAAAATGTGAAATGTGAAAATGTGAAAAGAAGACTTAAAGACTTTCTTAAAGAAGACTTTCTTAAATGTGAAAGAAGACTTTCTTGATTATAAACAATTATTAATTTAAAAGATAAATAAAAATTAAAGAAAACAAACATTAGTCAGAATACTAACAAATGTAAAATTTACTGGTAAAAATTTAAAGTTAAGGGACATATTTATTTTCCAGTAATGCTCATGAAAGTTAAAAAAAAGAGCAAATTGAGAATAGTGTCTGTTTGTACAAGACAAATTAGTTTGAAGGCAACTATCTTACTGGCAATGATGCCATCTTGATTGGTATTTCACTTGAAGAGAATTCCCAAACTGGAGGTGGTAGTAGATTTTCCCTAATGATTTGAATATACATACATTGGCTTGAGGGGGGCTCTCAATGAATGACTTTGATTAAGTGATTTTTAATTGTATATTCATATCTCCTTTAGTTATTTATTCCATTCAAAATATCTCCTGATTGTTGTTCATGGTGACATTCAAGGTAAAATACTACAATGGCTTGCTGGTTTGTTTTTCGCAGGGGATGTGGACATTACCCTGCTCCTTCTCTCAGAAGTTATAAGGCAGAACCTAAAAGGTATCATGTTGTTTGAATTCAGTATTGTCCTTCTAGACTGTTTGCTAACCAAGGCTATAGGGCCTATTCTGTTCAGCTAGTTATCAATAGCTGCGGAAAAGAGAAGGATTAATACCTTTTACAAGTGTGTTAGCACATAAGTGAATGCAATGGACTTGACTGGAATTCAAACTCAGTTCTCTGATTCTGGAATTGAAACTGCTATTCATTAATCCACCATACCTCCTATCTCTTTGGATTGGTTGAAAGAAATAAATGTTGAAATACACATTCTCTTTACTTGTTATTCTCTTTTCGTATGGATTTTATACTTAACTAAAAGTAATATAAAGTTGACCTCTATATCTGGCTCTAAAGTTATGAATACAATGAATATGAAACTATTAAATGTTGTTCATATCTCTTCTTGCTTGCGGCAAAGTTAAATGAGTTAAAAATCTTGCAGGGCATAATAAAAATATCAATTTCAAACAACCAAACAATCTATCAGTATATGAGGAGGTGCTTGAAGTTGTCTATTTATATTTTATTAGGTAAAAAAGAGTTTTATTGAATTACCTGAATCATATTGAAATTGTTTGACACATGAAAATAAGGTTGATGCGTCAATAAACAATACCTTATCCTCCACTTGACATATAAGTAAATTTTCTACCCTCTTGAATTTTAAAAAAATGCAGCAATTTTTTTACTTATTTTTGGCAAATTTATAATTTAAATATATTATCTTTAACATTTTTATATTTTTGTTCAGTGTTATATTGTAAGGATAATTTAAAACCTGATACTTTAGTACTAGTGCTCATAGCAGACATGGAAAGAAGAATACAAGACCTCCTACAGAAGGTAGAAACAGGAAGTGAGAAGAAAGGACTAAGCATAAACCTCAAGAAAACTGAATGTGTGGTCATCAGCAAAAAGAAGACGACCCCCAAAATACCAAGCACAGATCAAAGACACTAAAATAAAACAAGTAAAGAAATTTAAATACCTGGGAAGCATGCTGACAGAGGATGGAAAGTGCAATGTTGAGATCCAAAGATGCATAGGCATGGCTAAGGACACATTTCCAAAGCTAACCAGAGTACTGAAAGACAGAAAAAAAGGAAAATCTCATTGGACACAAAGAAGAGAAGTGCTGTGATATCTGTTCTTCTGTATTGCAGTGAATGTTGGACAATCTCCTCAAGGATGAAGGAAAGGCTTGAGGCAGCAGAAATGTGGTTTTACAGAAGGATGCTGAGGATACTATGGACTAATGACGAGGTGTTGGAGAGGTTGGAAATGAGGAGAAAACTCACACTTAATATCAGGAAGAGACAGATGCGGTTTATGTAATGAAGAAGGAGGGGCTGGAGAATTTAATACTCACAAGATGGATAGAGGGAAAGAAAGATAGTGGAATGCAGTGCAAGACCTACTTGATAGGTCTGAGAAAATGAATTGCAAGGTGGGGTTTGGGAAAGATATCAAGAGGAAGAATATTGAGAGCAACAAGAGACAGAGCCAAGTAAAAGTCCATGATCGCCCACGTCCTGAAGGGACACGGCACATAAAGAAAAAGAAGAAGAAGTATATAGTAAAATATTTTTTAATTTTTAAAATTATTAGAGCAAAATGCTTGTTATTAACAGCTGTATCCTACCATTAAATAACACATTACTTTACTATTTTTCAATGGATACTTTGCCATTGTTAAAATGGCTTTGCTTCAAGAAGCTCTCTTTTTATATTTTCTGATATGAGTATATCCCCAGTGTCTGAAAGAATCTTTATTTGAAGAACCTCCTTACAAATAAACTAGTTTACAAAGTCTAGATTTCCCAGAAGCTGAAATGAAATATTAGATTTTTAAACCTCTTTATCCAGTTATTAATTTTAAATCACAAATCCAGGACCAAACTGTCTTTAAAACATTGATTTCCATATAAATTTGTTTTGGATATTTCATGGAACCTTTTAAAATCTTTAAGTTATTCATTTAACATACGATTCACACTATATCTCACATTATTAGCCTTTTTGTAACAGCTCGTTAATTGCAAACACGACCTCAATGTCTCTAAATTGTTGTTTGCTGATAGAGTTAGGCTGTATAGTTTCTTCATAGTTTGGTCTTTTGACTACTAATATTAAATAAGAATAAGTCTTCAATGGAACTCTCTTCTGTTTTCTTTCAACTATGATATTCAAAAATTTAAATGTAATATCAATTGTAATCTTCTTTCTGTTTGAAGTCTGTTCTTTTATTATCTTCTTTGTTTCTTTTACCCATTGAATCATAGTGACTTTTATCACTTTGCTTGAAGTGAAATGATTAAAAAAAACAAAAAAATAAATTCATGTTTTATATATATATATATATATATATACTTATTTATGACTAAACTTTTATTTGCTAAATGATGAGAGCAACATCGATCAGTGCAATTAAGATAATAGCTAGTTTATTTTGTGTAGATGTAAACAAATGACATCAATTTATTGGAAATCTCTAAAATGTAAAATCTCAAATTAATATCTTTGTTGTCAGTTTGAAACTTAACAGGCTGTACAGCTAATTTGACAGATAAAGAGATATGTTATATAACATCAGAGATTTTAAAAAATATAAAACACCACTAAAAATTGCAAAAAGAAATTTCAGGTAGCACTGAATTGTGTAGAAATTCTTTGAAAATCATGAATGACTCCATGCATGTCTGATAAAAGCAAGTTGAGGATTTTATCTCCACTGATTTTTATACCATGTCAAGAAAAAGTTATAAAAAAATCTGTCAATTTTTTAGGCCTTGTGACAGTGAGAAAGCACTGAAAGAACACAAGAGACCTGAAAATCAAGTGACAAAACATGTGAGAATGATGGCTAGCCATTCTTTCAAAGACATCTATAAGGAAATTTGAATTAAATGTACATGAGAATACATGAAAGTGAATTTTTCAACAGTTCTTTTCACCAAATAACATCAATGGCCTTACAGTGGAGCAAAGGCTGGGTAGCTACTGACAGAAACCACTCTCAGATTGAGACATCAACAAGGTAGAGGTGGTGTGATGTATTGTGTTGAAGTTAAACATAATGAAGTAGTGGGCTCATGGTGAGTTTCAGATGCTGTTAAGATGACAACTCAGATATACATTGATTTTTTTTAAGGTACATAGGGAGTCATTGTCCAAGAAGTCAAACACTTTCAGAAAGAAGATGGCTTTTATACACAACAATTCTCCATCTGATTCAGTAAAGAAAACTAATAAACATATAAATAAAATGGGTTTCAACAGCATCCAGTTTATATAGTGGCTAACTTCTTTGTTCAAAGTTAACCAAACTGAAAACTTGTGAATCATTCTGAAGAGGAACATTAAATTGGAGGATGGCAATTTACCAGCAAAGATAAACTTTGGAATGCCACTCTGTCTGTTTCATATGAAGAAATACAACAGTTCATAAAATCAATGAATAAATGACTTCTAAAACTAGTTTTACAATATAGAGCATACATTTCACATTAATGCATTAAAACCTTTTCATTAACTCCATAAGACTTTTTTGAAATTTTTCTTCAAAATGTTCATCTTTCTAAACTCTGTACATATTCTGTAACTATTATTTTTAATTACAACATAGTTCTTATCTAAGTTTCAGTAACCTAACTTATACTTAACATCAGGAAGAGTCAGTAGAAATTTCTGGGGTATATAATGAGGAAGAAGGGCTTGCAAAACATGACACTCAAAGGGTTGATTCATGGGAAGAGGAAAGCAGCACATAACATACTTGATGGACTTGAGCAAATGGATACTATAACAGGGTTTGGGAAAAATAACAAAAAGATTAAGAGCTACAAGAGACAGGAAGTGTTGAAGAGCCATGATCACCTATTTTCTGAAGGGATACAATGCATAAAAGATGAAGGGTAATAATGTAAAATTTGGAAAAATTTGGTAAAATTTATTAAACTTTTCTCACATCATCAGAACAACAAACGGTCTATTATAATTTCTATGTAAATTTAAAATATTGTGCCCATTAATAGAACATTCTAATATTTCTGCAGATCTTTTTAGTCTTTTAAAAATAACAAAAAATTAAAAGTGGCTAATAATGTGAAATATTTAAATATGGGCAAAAAGATCTTTATAAAATTTATGGACAGTTAAAGAAATAAACTTTTCAGGTGTATATTAAATGAAAACATTTTAGTAAGTCAATAAATGATTTGGGGAAAAATATTTGATGAAGAATTGATCTTAAAATATAAAATTTGATTTTGGGGTTGATACTTTTATACATAGCAGTTGTATGAAATGATCAACAATTTTAGAATATTTTATAAATTAATTTATTTTTAAGAGAAGAACTAACAATGAAATTTTTTGGGATTCAACCAATTAGATGTATATCACCAAAATCATAATTGTTATTTAAAATGTTATTTAAAATTATTAACCTTACCTTCTTTACGATCTTTATAATCCTTCTAGTAAATATAAACAAATTGTTTCCCTTTTCCTATGGAAGACATTTATTTTGGTTCAAAGAAATCACAAAATGCATAACCAGCAAGAATTCCAGAACTAATCTCTTTGACAGGTTGTTTTTTCCTCCTTTAAAGAAAACTATGAAAAATTCTTCAGAACTCAAAACCTTAATATTTTTCAGTTTTAATTGCTTATATGCTTTCAATTATTCTTAATAAGTATTAGACATTTGATTTCAAATTATATCCTCCTCATGATGATGATCATCCCCACCATTGTTAACATCCATTTCCATGCTATCATTGGTTTAATGGGGTTTTCCAGGTTGCCTACTTTTGTGTAAGGCCTAGCTATAATCTCAACTTCCTTAAATTGTCATTGATAAGCTGGGTCCATGTTTTATGTGGTCTACCTATCCTTCTTTGGCTGTCAACCTCAATAAACCTACATTTGCTATAACCATTCTCTCAACATGCCTACACCATCTAAGTCTTGCTTGATGCATAACATCTGTTATATTGGCAATACCCATACTATTTCTTAAATTTGCTGATGATTTTCTCTTGCTAAGACTGACATTGCACATCCACGGTGCCATTTGCATGTTGGTTCAAGCAATTCAACTTCCTTAAGCAACCAGGTCTCACTACCGTATAGCATAACACTTCTAACACAAGTTGTGTATAGTTTTCTTTTCATCCTATGCAAAAATATTCAACACGTTAGAAGAAGCAAAAGTTCACTAAATGTTTTCCAACCTGATCTTACATAGGATATTGAATTAGCTTCTGTGCCTCCACATGTACCTCCAAGATAGCAAAGCTGATCAACAGCCTCATACTCAACATTCAAGCTTCTTGTCTTCATCAGTTATGACTGGTGGGTTCAGGAAAGTTCTACATTTGACATTTACCACATTGATTAATCAACCGTTCAGTCCCTTACATCACTTATGTACCCAGTGAGTACAATGATTGCAAAAAATGGAATTTGAACCAATGCTCTTACAAAAAACTCTACTGAGGTTGGACCTAATCATTACTTTATTTTCAGACAGATTCCCTCCCTAAGCCCTTTACTTTCCATACTATTTTTCCATGCAGCATGACTGGCACCTAATTCTTCCAAACTCTCTGCAATGTCTCTCAAGTTAGATTGTTTCTACATTATCTCAAAAGGGTTTCAAAAACAATAATAAACAGCAAAGGACTCAAAACAGTTCCCTGATGGAACCCTGTCCTCATGCCAAACTTACATCACTTGAATAATGTTGTTAGAAATTCCCTGATGGAACCCTGTCCTCATGCCAAACTTACATCACTTGAACAATGTTGTTAGAAATTCCCTGATGGAACCCTGTCCTCATGCCAAACTTACATCACTTGAACAATGTTGTTAGAAATTCCCTGATGGAACCCTGTCCTCATGCCAAACTTACATCACTTGAATAATGTTGTTAGAAATTCCCTGATGGAACCCTGTACTCATGCCAAACTTACATCACTTGAATAATGTTGTTAGAAATTCCCTGATGGAACCCTGTCCTCATGCCAAACTTACATCACTTGAATAATGTTGTTAGAAATTCCCTGATGGAACCCTGTCCTCATGCCAAACTTACATCACTTGAATAATGTTGTTAGAAATTCCCTGATGGAACCCTGTCCTCATGCCAAACTTACATCACTTGAATAATGTTGTTAGAAATTCCCTGATGGAACCCTGTCCTCATGCCAAACTTACATCACTTGAATAATGTTGTTAGAAATTCCCTGATGGAACCCTGTCCTCATGCCAAACTTACATCACTTGAATAATGTTGTTAGAAATTCCATCTTGAGTTGTAAGTGATACAGTTTCTAAAATTGCAAATAAATGATTTATTATGTGTTATTTTTTCACATCCTGTTTAATTCAAAAGTAATCTTTATTAGCTGTACTATTTAATATAAGTAAATTTTCATTTTCATGTGTATTATGATATAATGGATATTGGCATTGTGGCGTAATGGATATCAGCATGGAATTGGGGAGCCGAGTTCAAATTCATTTCATTTACTCATGCACAAATACGCTTGGGAAATGTATTAATCCATCTCTTTGCCATCCAACTATGAGTTGACTAGCAAGACAGATTGGGTTCTATAGCCTTGATTGGTAACTAATCTGCCACAAAAAGAAATGGCAAACTACTGCAAGAAAATCTTCTGCCTAGTCATTGATTTTAAGAGACATGATTGCCTAAGCGTGTATCATGTATAGCAATTATCTAACTGAATATTTTTCAATGCAAGCAAGAGTTTTTGTCATTACATTAAGTATTGCACAAGAAAAATATAAAAATATAATCAAGCATTTAGCAAAATTCTCTTTCACAACAATCAGTCAGTTAAGTGCCATACGTGAAACACGCTTGGGTGATCATGTCTCGAAAGAGACATGACTGACTGGGCAGAAGATTATCCCGCAGTAGATTGCCATTGCTTTCTGCAGTAGATTGGTTGCCAGCCAAGGCTATAGAACCCAATCTGTCCTGTTATTTAACCCATAACTGGAAGGAAGAGACAGATTATAGCTTATTTAAAAGGCAGATATTTTATTACTTTTTAGTACAATTAATTTAAGAGGAAGCTAAATAGTTTCTCAGAATAATTCAACAGTGTTTGGAATAAGCTTTTTATTTGTTACCTGTGCTTTAGATCCTTAGCAATCCATTTTATTCATGATACAGACAAACTCACTATTTTGCCTCATTCAGTTCTTCTACAAAATCCAAGATTTTGAGTTACTGCTTTTTTATTTCTCTTCTATTTTGTGAATTGTTTCAGAAAATCCTATGATCAACACTAAAATCTATGTTTGGTGAATCAATTTCTATTATTTACTTTATCTTGTGTAATTATCTTCATATTTTTATGGTCATTAAACAAATACTTCATATATATTAACTATAACTGAACAACAAAATTAAAATGAAAGAATAACCGATAAAAATGAATACTAATGACAATATTTCATCTGTGATATTTTAACAAATTAAAACAATTCATATTGGTTTATTTCTCTTTCCCTTTATTAGAATATGAATGTAATATGTTTACTAATTTATATGCATAATTATCAACATTCATTTAAGGTAAAAATACAAAATTTTATAGTATTAATATGGCTTCCATGTATCTCTTCTAGAAATACTTTCACGGCTTCTGCTGCAATGAACTTATCCCACTGGTACCCCCTATACATGAATTTACTCGAGCCACAAGATTAGCAACTAGGTCCCACCTTTTTACTGTGAAACCAATAAATTGTAAATGCAAATTTTACTCCAGTAGCTTCTTTTCTCGCACTTCCCGCCTGTGGAATTCCCTTCCATTTACTTGCTTCCCCGACAGTTACAATCTTCAAGAATTTAAATGTAAAGTCAATATTCATCTCCTATCTCACTAACCTGCATCCTCTCTCTCATGCTTCTTTCTCCATCCATTCCACTCTCAACAGTATTCTCATCTTTCTCTTACCCACTTCCTGACACTCCCTATAACCTGTCACTCATTCTCATAACTTTCCTCATATGTAACCCCCTGCACAATAGGGGCAGTAAATGCCTTACTTGGGGCAATATGATTACAAAAAAAAAAAATTACTTAATGACATGTATGTTATAATAACTGTAAGAATTTTCAACAATTGAAAGTTCTGACAAACATTAACCTAAAATCACATTCTTATCAATTGAAATTCTACATGTAATTGCACACATCCACTTACTGTTAGCCAAACCTTTCACTATAGTATTATTTTTAGCATAACAAATATATCATTTATGTCATGTAATCTGAAAATAATGAAGAAAAATATCATCAAAAAGAAAGGATATTAGTTTAAATATCAATAAAAAACATAATATTACCATTTGAAATTTAATTTATTTGTCTTTTAAACATTTTTTCTAGAAATTCTACACAGGACCTTATATGAAGTATGAATAGTGTTGTGGATTCTGGGTGAGGAACTGCACTAAATAATGAACAACAAAACAGATATTTGAGATATAAAAATAAGTTATATTAAACATAAAGATACAAACTTGAATGCAGGTTAGTAATCCATGAATACGATTAGTAAGGCATATATATATATATATACAAATTTTTGAAGTGAAGCCGTGCTGGAATTAGTATGTTCACATCGGAACTGACGGGTGCTATTCTGGCTGAGTGGAGCTCAGAGCTACTATGACTACTGACATGGTATTGTCTGCGTAACTTTAGTTTTGTTTTGTAACTTACAGATTAGTCACTGTTCTCAAACGGTACTCTCTCAGATCTTTACGATGTCTCTCATATCTCATTATGGCAGGAGTATATGTATCCTCAAGTCGAGTTCATTATCATAGGAAAAGGGAAGATCCCACAACAGATAGCATTAGCAATTCTTTAAAATTGTAATTCAAAATTATCATGATGAAACAGAGAAACCATGAATCTTTCAAAGATAAACAAAGTTCAATAAAAATTAAGTTAATGAGAATTTAAAAAGCCTTTAACAAAATAAACTTTAGACAATGAATAATTAGACTTGAACCATTCTACAATTATTAAATCTATAAAGTCTGAGGCATTCCGGCAGATTTTCAGGTTAAAAATCTAATTAAAAATACTGCAACTCTGTAATCATACTCAATTTTTTATTTGTGGTATATTTTTCTCTAAACTCAGAAAATTCTTTTGTTAAATTAACCATTCTCAAAATAATTACTTCTATTAAGACTTCTTGGAATCCTTAAAACTGAAAAGAAATATACCTTTCTTTTTCATGAAAAACAGATATTTGAGATAGAAAAATAAGTTATATTAAACATAAAGATACAAACTTGAATGCAGGTTAGTAATCCAGGAATACAATTAGTAAGGAATACATATATATATATATATATATATATATATATATATATATATATATATATATATATACAAATCTTTGAAGTGAAACCGTGCTGGAATTAGTATATCCTTGTAATACTATTCTGACTGAGTGGAACTCAGAGCTACGACGACTACTGGCACGGTATTCTCTGCATAGCTTCGATATCGTTCGGTATCTTACAGTTTGTTCATTCTACTATTGGCTGACTTATTAGTTAATACCAATGTTCACCATTTAATCATTGCTATTAGTTCTTGTTCTATGTCTTGTGCCCTTTCAGGATGCTGACAATTATGGTTCTTTACAATTCCCTTTCCTTTTATAGTTCTTAGTAAATCTTGTCTTTTAATTATCTCTCCTAAACTTTAGTCATTCATTCATTTACTCAAACTTGCTGGGTAGGTTATGTATTGTTTTCCACTTGCCTTGTCTTGTGAATGTGACATTTTTACTATCAATTATATTATTCAAATAAAGGTTTGACAAATTCAAATAAAGGTTTGACAAATTCAAATAAAGGTTTGACAAATTACAAACTTAGTTAATCCTCTTGAAACTGATACAGTGTTTTTGAGAAATTAATGAATTTGGAAACCTATATTTCAAATTGCCTTACTATCTATGTAATATTTGATTTAATTAGCTTTTTGTTGTGTTTAATTGGAAAAATGCCTGTTATTTCAAGAAAATAATGAAATTAGAATCACTCAACTAGTTGTTTCTAATATTTTATTGAGGTTATAGCAATTGCTACATGTTAGCCTAGTTCACAAACTTATTTCAACTTTAATTCAAAGTTTCAGTTTTATGATTCTTCTTTTAAATTTTTAGTTACTTATTTCTCTGATTCATGCAGAAAGTATAAATGCTCTGAATAGACTTGTATATCATTGTTTTACACACACACACGCACACACACACACACACACACACAGATGATGAGTGATAAACAAGGTCTCCAATCCTCTAAAACAAGTTTTATACCAAATAAATAATGAAACATGTAATAAAAAAGACACTTAAATTCATGTGAATGGAGCACCAGTGTAAAAAAAACTCATCAAAGCAGTTGCCATGAAAATATTTATAGAAAAGACAGAGGGAAGACACATCACAGCGGTGAAAAAGCAACTGAAGTCAAAATGCCAAGTCAGGACCAATTACATTTCAGATCCTTCTTTGGATTTTGTCAAGAATCTCAAGATGAATAGCAGGAGCACCCAACCAGATATGGCAACAGTATTCAATGCATGAACAAATAGTATATCTATAAACTGCCACCACATTTGATCTTGTGCTTCTGCTATGTATCTAGAGGTTCTTGACAAAATTCAAAGAAGAATTTGCAATGTTATTGGTTCTTAACTGGCATCTCAGCTTCAATCATTTTTCTTGTACCTTTTCTATAAATATTTTCATGGGTGATATTCTGATGAGCTTTCCTCTTTGGTAGTTTGATTTCATGATTTTAAGTATATTAATTGATTGGCAGATAGGTCTCAACATTTTACTGTTGAAACTGCTAAATGTAACTAAGTTCTCTTCTCATAGTTTCTTCTCTTGCACTTCTCACCTGTAGAACTCTCTTCCATCTTCTTGCTTTCCTGTCAGCTACAATCTTCAAAAGTTTAAATCTGCCATTAATCTTAATCATGTGTTTTTGAAGCCTTTTCTGTTATTATCCTTGCTACTTGACAAAATTTTCTCAGTTTATTTTACTTACAGTAATTCCTAACTTGCTAGAGTCTTTACACCTTTCTTGGAGAGAAATATATTGAATAAAAAATACTTATCTTTCAATGCTTCTTTCAATTTTGGAAACAGTCAGAAGTTTGATAGTGCTAAATCATGTCTGTACACAGTGTGTGCAACAGCTGTGAATTGCAGGCCTCTCACTGCACTGTGTGTTGACTGCAATGCTATTTTACATTGTCATGACACCAAAAAAGTTCTCCTCCCAGGCCTTATTTTGTAGATACACTGATTGAAAGCTCACACAGTTTCACAATACCTTATCGAATCTTCATTTCCTTTAACAGAAATTCCATGTACTCGATTACTAGTTAATAAATAACTTGGCTGTATCCCTCATGATTAATGAATACTATTAATCATTGCTGTTATACTGCAAAATGACATCAAGTACATTTGAACGGAACTTTATATACTAGCAAACACATCTTCAAACATCTCTGTCTTTAATATTATCAACAGCCCTGAGCAGAAAACTTTACTTATCAATCCACCTTTGTATACACACACACACACACACACACACACACACACACATGTATTTTCCTTTTCATAAGACACATTTTCTTTTTAAATATACTAAAAGACTGCCTTGTGCCTTGGTTGAGAGAAAACTGATTGGCATCAGATAAGCTTGTGTCTCTTAGTCATGAAAATTGTTACTTGTAATATCTTGAAAACAGGCCAAATTATGACAGTAATATATGTATAGTTATATCAGTTTGCATTATTTATATGTATCAGTACTAACTGATACAAATGTACTAGTATTTCTTTTTGGCTTTGGCAAATTTAATTTAGTTTCCTTTGAAGGTTAAAGTTACAATATAAGATATGATACTATATTCCAATCTACTGTTACAATAGTGTATTTGCATACATACAATCATCCATTTTGCTCTATGAAACTACATAAAAATATAATTCAATGTATATAAGATGAAACGTACTAAAAAATTTTATTCCACAAAATATACTTGTAAATTAAGAGACCTTCTTATATAATGGTGCATGTTATACAAAAGCAAATATGTAGTGTGTGTGTGTGTGTGTGTGTGTGTGTGTGTAGGTGTTTGTGTGTGAAAATGGGCATTTAGTTCAAAACTGAATAGCAAAGTCTGTTTAATGCATGAAGGTTTGAAGATAGCTTGAAGATTGTGTTCAAGCATTAAACTGACTGTCACCACTTGGTGTTGACCTCAGTGTCCACTTTTATATTTATAAATGCTCTAGCTCTGATATTGAGCACTTTTACTTATAAATATAGCATACTTTAAAATGATTTTTAATTGCACACACACACATGCACACATATATGTTTGTTATCTTATATACATATGCACATTATATATATTTAATTTCTTTGTTTGAACATTATTTTTAATTGATACTTGTATTTGAGTAGATATTCTGTTTTTAATCAAACAATATATTTATATATTTATTTCTACTGGCCTGATTAATTTATGATAAATTTTGTTATGAAAATATGTGTCATTCAGCAGGATTCAAACCTGCAACCCCTATCAACATAGGAGAAGCCACCAATTGATCTGATGCGTCTTAGGAAACTGTGTTATATAGGCTTAATTTGATTTTGATTAAACTGTGGAATCATTTGTGGTTGAGTGGTCTAAGATGTACCAGAAGGGGTCGCAGGTTTGAATATACTGTTTGATTAAAAATAGAATATCTACTCAGAGATGAGTATTGATTAAAAATAATGTTCAAACAAATAAATTAAATATGTCGGTTGTTAAAACCATTTTATTAATCTTCGTGATTTTCCGTAACATTGTATTTATATATACATATATATATATAATGTGCATATATATATATATACTAGCAGTATAGCCTGGCATTGCTTGGGTGTAATGAAAGCTTTAAAACTAATCCATGGTCCTGGAGCTCAGACTCTTTGGACGTTGGCACAAAAAACGTAGATTGTTGAAAGGTTGATCTCAAAGCCATAGAACTTACTAAAATGAATGAATGTAAGTCAAATTTTGATTTCCGGTATTGATGTCAAATAAGTTTTCCATCGGAAAGTGAATTTTGAAGGCTAAATAAGTCCTCTGAGTAAATGGTATCATGGCTGAAATTAAGAACTACAATAATACCTACTTAGAGCAAAACCTGTGGCAAAAAACAAAATAAAAGGGCTGAAAACCTAATTTTGATCAGAGCCAATAGGATATTAGGATATCAGTTTCCAATATTGGGGAAAATGAGTTGTCTGAGAAGTTTTACTAAAGTTTGAGACTAAAAACTATAATTTTACCAAGTTAGAGTAAATTCTGCAGCAAGAACCATGATAAACGGACTGAAATCCTGATCTTGATCAGACCTGACCAAATATTGGGGTATTGATTTTCCAAAATTGGAAAAATAAGTAGCCCATGACCTGACCGGAAGCCTAAAGAATATTTGTGTGAAATTTGGTGAGAATCAGATAAAAATTGTGGATTTGTATAAAGGACGCACACACACACACACACACACACACACACACAAACATCTTGCCTTTTATATATATATATATATATATATATATATATATATATATATATAGTGAGAGGGATAAAATAGATATTTAGGTAAATGTATATCAAATAAATTACTTGAATAAATTATTTTTCCAGATTTCTATAATATAGTCTCCAGTAAATATTATCTTTCTTGTTTGATATTAATCATTTTATCATTCTCATGACATTTATAAATGACCTAAATTCATAAACGTTTCAATTTATTACAAATGATTTCATAATTTATATAATTTGTATTTTTGATGCATAATATACAAAACGTCTTTTAATAAAATTAAAAGACATTTTCAAGAAGTTCTAATGAAAGATCAAAAGTTTTTATATACTTTGATTTCTTTATAGACTCTGTTTTTCTTTCCTCTTGTGTTAAAATAAAGCATTGCATTCTTCTTCTATGTGCCCTGTCTTTTCAGGACGTAGGCGATCCTGGCTTTCCACGTCTCCTATCTTTGATGGCTCTTAGCACACCTTCTCCATCATCCACCTGATTAGGTCCTTCAAATATGTTATCCGCTGCTTTCCCCTGTCTCTTTTTCCCTCTATTTGGTCCGTTAGTATCAGGTTCTCCAAGTCATCCTTCCTCATTGCATATTCCAGGAACTTTAGTTGTCTCTTCCTGATGCTCAGTATTAATTTCTTTTTTGTTTCTATCATTTCAAAAACCTCATCACATTGCTCACATCCATGATATTCACAGTATCCTTCTGTAGAACAATATTTCAGTTGCTTCAAGTTTTTCCTTTATCTTTGATGATATTGTCCAGCATTCACTGCAATATTGAAGAACTGATAACACATAGCAATCCAGTACTCTCCTTTTTGTTTCTAGAGTGAAAACAATGAGTCTAAAATAATCTTGTTTCATTTCCCTTTAGTGATAATAACTTCATATAAATGAAAACTTATATAGCTTGCTTAAAGTCTGTAGAATTTAACTATTTTTTGATGCTGTGTTGATCTTTCTTATCTCATACAACCTTGGATCTTATTCTCTCTCTCTCTCTCTCTCTCTCTCTCTCTCTCTCTCTCTCTCTTTAAATATGAAAAACTTTCAAAATAGCAAATACACTGCTGATATACCATTCTGTCAGCTGTAACCAGGAATTACTATATTTTTATATGTAAAGTGTAAAATGATAAAATTTAAAGAATCTGCAATGTCACTGATCCTGATCTGGCATCTCAGTTTCAGCCATTTCATTACTGTATCTTCCCTCTACCTTTTCTATAAATACTTTCATGGCAATTGCTCTGATGAAATTTTCTTTATAGTACTACTTTATGAATTTAATCTCAGTGCTAGACTGGGACGACAAATCGAGGGTGCTGAGTTCGAATTTCAGTTGCATTCACTTATGCACAAATACTCTTGGAAAAGGTATTAATTTGTCTTTTCCCTCCAGTTATGGGTTAAATAATAGGACAGATTGGGTTCTATAGCCTTGGCTGGCAACCAGTCTACTGCAGAAAGCAATGGCAACCTATTGCGGGATAATCTTCTGCCCAGTCAGTCATGTCTCTTTCGAGACATGATTGCCTAAGCATGTATCACATATGGCACTTAACTGACTGACTGAATATAATAGTTGAAAACATGATTAACTCTTCTAGTGGGCATAAAGTGGGGGATCGGTTTTCTATTGTTATGAAGTAATAAACTAATCCCCCAATAATTACTACTTAATAATATAATACCTCTCTTCTCCCTCTCTCTATGAGTCAAATAACAGGACAGATTGGGTTCTATAGCCTTGGCTGGCAACCAGTCTACCGTAAACTCCCTCTAAATAGGGTAATCTCCCTTGAATCCCCAGATCATTCTATCATGTGCTTCTGTCTCTCACTTCTAAGCTCGGTTAGCTATCTTTTCTTTCTCTACCACTCCCCCTCATCTCCTGACTGTTTAGTACTTGATAACATCTCTAATAATATCAATAAGGCCATTTCTCCTCATCCATCTGCCCATATATTTGTGTTTGGTGACTTTAACACCCACCATGCCAAGTGGCTTGAAAACTCTGTCACCGATCTTGCTGGTGTCCACACCATAAATTTTTCATTCACTCAGTATCTTATACAAGTGGTTGATTTCCCCACGCGTTTCTCCAATAACCCTAATGGAAGTGACTCACTGCTAGACCTCTACTTCACTTCCACCTCAGACACTTGCAATGTCAAGCATCTCTGCCCCCTCGGAACTTCTGATCATGCGGTGGTTTCCATCAACATCTCCTTCCACCCCCATTCCACCCAAGAAACTCAGACCAGCAGAATATCCTACTGCTACCAAAGTGCAGACTGGGACATGTTCCACAGCATCCTGTGTGACATCCCTTGGAACAATGTTTTTAGTCTTCCCGTTGAAGACTGTGCATCCGAAGTCTCCTCTTTGGTTAAGGCTGACATCAAAGCTTTCATCCCAGCTAGGAAGTTTTGGATTAAATCCCATTCGTCCCCCTGGTTCTCACTCGCTTGGTTGCCATTGCGCACTGGAATCACTTCTTCCGGCTTTATAGAAGCCACACGTCAGACCATAACAGGCACCTTTTTGCCTCAGCTCGTAATAAATGCAAAAAGATACTTAATGAAGCTAAGATGTTGTTTGCTGCTAGAATAGAGCAGTGCATAGCATCCCGTAAGTTCGGCACCAAAGACTACTGGCGACTCTGTAAAAGTGTGCTTTTCTGATCTACATTAACGATCTCCCCAAAGTAATAAGATCCCAAGCAGACATGTACACTGATGACAATACAGTTTACTCTCACCTCAATCAAAAATCTGCTGAGGTTGACAAAGTGAACCTTGCTACCAAGCTTGAGAAGGACCTCCAATCCAGCTAGTTTTCTGATCTACATTAACGATCTCCCCAAAGTAATAAGATCCCAAGCAGACATGTACACTGATGACAATACAGTTTACTCTCACCTCAATCAAAAATCTGCTGAGGTTGACAAAGTGAACCTTGCTACCAAGCTTGAGAAGGACCTCCAATCCGTGGTAGACTGGATTAAGAAATGGCTCGTAAATTTTAATGCTTCCAAAACAAAGCTGCTATCTATTAACCATCTTAGACAATCACTCCTGTCCCCCATTAGCATGGAACAGGCTAATCTCCCTGAGTGTAAAACACTAAGCCTCCTTGGCCTCACACTCTCAGCAGATCTCAAGAGGAATTGCTATATCAAATCTATTGCTAAATCCACAGGTCGGTTCACTGTACATGGCCAGGAAGTTTTTCCTGTCTGAGTCTCTATCCTGCACATATATAAATCTACCATCTACCTGTATATTGAATACTGCTGCCACATCTGGTTGGGTTCCTCTGCTATTCACCTCGGAGTTTTTGACAAAATCCAACAGAGAATCTGTAATGTGATTGATATCAACAGCTGCAGTTGCTATTTCACTGGTGTGACGTGGCTTCCCTGTGCCTCTTTTATAAATACTTTCACAGCTTCTGCTCCAATGAACTTAGATCACTGGTGCTCCCTAGGTATGAATTTACATGAACTACTAAATTAGCAACTAGGTCTCACCCTTTTACAGTGAAACCGATAAAATGTAACTGCAATTTCTACTCTAAAAGCTTCTTTTCATGCATTTCCCACCTGTAGAATTCCCTTCTATATACTTGCTTCCTCAACAGCTACAATCTCCAGGAATTTAAATGTAAGGTCAATAGACATCGTCTATCTCACTAACTTGCATCCATTCTCTGAAGCTCTTTTTTCCATATACTCCACCCCCATTCTCGATATTCTCACCCGTCTATTACCCTTCTCCTGACATTTCCTATAACTAAACTCTCTTTCTCATCACTTTCCCATATGTAACCCTCTGTGCAACATTAGCAGTAGAATGCCTTGCTTGGGGTGAAATGATTAAAAAAAAAAAAGCAATGGCAACCTCCTGTGGGATAATTTTCTGCCCAGTCAGTCATGTCTCTTTTGAGACATGATCGTCCAAAGTGCGTATCTCGTATGGCACTTAACTGACTGACTGACTGACTGACTGACTGACTGACTGACTAAACTGCCATAACATTCTCATCATTTTTAAGTTGAAATGGTTTCATGTAACTGTAAATTCTAAGCTTGAGTTTCAAAAATTTAAATGCAATGTCAGTTACTTTTTTGTTTCTGTTATTTTCTTTTTCTTTTTCCTTAATAATGTTTTATTTTTATTATAATCTATCACACTCAGTCATCCCTTGTGTCTTAGTGGTTTTGTTACCTTGCTTGGAATAAAATGATTAAAAAATAATCTGATTAGCAACAAAGAACACAAGAGGAAAAAAAGTAGCCATCATTGTCACTATTACAACTTTTACTGTGAAACCTTCAAATAACGTTTGCACCCAAATTGCACTGTCGAGAAGCTTTCTTTAGTTCTACCTACCTTAGTTATTATCACAGAAGTTTACACGAACTTGTTAGCAAGCGTGTCAGTCAATATTGATTCATTCTAACATCAATGTTCATGCTCTTCTTCTTGTTAATCTCTTCCTGACTTTTTCTTTCTTTTTTTTACTCAATTTCTACTTTTCCTGCCTCTACTTCCTTCAGTCTCATCAGTGGTCTTACAACTTGTCAGTGTCAGTCAAATATTTCTTTAGTTACCATCCTTTGTTCTCATTACATTGTTATAATGTCTCTATCTTGTAAATGTCATTCTTATCTTGTCTCTGATATCTTTCTTTTCTATGGTAGGAATTCATTGCTTATATTTTTCAAATTAATGTTAACATTTCTTTCCTTTATATTTTTACTCCTTAATTTTTTTTTTTATTCATTCTCTCTCTCTCTCACTCTCACTCTCTCTCTCACTCTCTCTCTCACTCTCACTCTCTCACTCTCTCACTCTCTCTCACTCTCACTCTCTCTCTCACTCTCACTCTCTCTCTCTCACTCTCTCTCTCACTCTCTCTCTCACCTTCTTGTTTTTTTTCTTCTGTTTCCTTTATTTCTATGACTAATATCTCGTGTTTATTTTTTTCTGATTTTTCTTCTGTATTAATGCATTTTTTATTCTTTTATCATTCTTTTATTACTCAATTTTTCTTTACTTTGTGTTACGGTCCTGAGTATGACCGTAAACTGCATCCAGCAGCAAGGCCTCTAATTGGGAGGTTGTGAGGAGCATGGAACCACCTCTTAATTGCTGTTGTTCCCACATCCACCTTGACCTGGAGTGGTAGCAAGGCCTCTGATTGGGAGGTTGTGAGGAGCATGGAACCACCTCTTAATTGCTGTTGTTCCCAGGTCCACCCTGATTCGGAGTGGTAGCACCTGTTAGGGTCCCAGCTATAGGTAAATAGTTAACTATAGTTAAATCGGGGTCAAAATGCTATGAAAGTATTATCAACAAAATATTTTTGAAGGATAAATATTACCAACAAAACATTTTTGAGGAAAAATATTGCCAACAAAAATACATTTTTGAAGGAAAAATGTTACCAACAGGAGTATGTCTTTAAAAATATTACCAACAATATATCTGACTTTCAACGAAACCCACTTTACAAAGAAAATTCTATTCATATAAATCTATTGTAAAAATTTTGTCAGCATCAAATGACCCATTGAGGTTGATATGCCGTAAAACAAAACAAACCAAATTTACTTTGTTTTACACTTTATTTCATTCTTTTCATAATAATCTTCACATAGGAATGCAAAATTTTTATTTTATATCTTATATTTTTACTCCTTAATTTTTATTTTTATTCTCTCTCTCTCTCTCTCTCTCTCTCTCTCTCTCTCTCTCTCTCTCTCTCTCTCGTTTCTTTTCTTCTGTTTCCTTTATGACTAATATTTTGTGTTTATTTTTTTCCGATTTTCCCTCTGTATTAATGCATTTTTTATTTTTTTATCATTCTTTTATTGCTCAATTTTTCCTTTACTTTGTGTTCCACTTTATTTCATTCTTTTCATAATAATCTTCACATAGCCTTGCGTTCATTATATTTTTCTTTGACTTTTCCCGCCTTCATTCTCCTTTTGCTTCTTCAGTTCTTTTCAAACTCTATGCAAGACAACAGGAAATTATTATTTTCTTCCAATCAACATGATTCCTCCTTGATGTAGTCTTCTTATTCTTACAGTGAACTACAACACTTTTTGCTTCCTTTCTTCAATGCCTTCTGTTCTCCTCCTATGAATTTGGTTCATGTTATTCACAAATGTAACAATAAGAAAGTCATTTGTTTCCTTTGACATTCAATTAAGAATAGCTAGCCAAAGTCTCTTGCAAGCATTGTAACCATTTTTTTAATCATTCAATACATAAAATTTTAAATCTTACGTTGTCTATTGTTAATTACTTTTGCTAATTTCTTTCATTGAAATTTCAATAAGAAGATATCAAACCATACGTAAAAATGTTTAAGCCTATAATTGTTTTTCATAAATATTGTTACAAGGATGCATTTATATATAAAAATAATAATAAAAATGTCTAAAAGTTGTAGTAAGGGATTCTATTGAGTCCTACTCGTTATTACAAAAAAGTTTTAATTCATGAAGTAGTCATAAAAATAAGGAAATTAGAAACAGAACGTTTGAAAGATGCTAGAATGTCCGAGAAAATTTGAGTAAAATCGAGAGAATTCAAAATGTTCTAGAAATATGCAAATTAGATGTTAGCCCCTATAAAAATAGGTTTTGGGAAGAGAGTAGTCAGTTGTTAACAGGATTTGTTGACATTATCAACTCCTGCCCAATTTGTGGATCTGTGCATCCAGCCGAAAGAATTTCTAAGAAAAGTTGCTAACCATCTGAAATCTGAAAATGAACCTTATGGAACTAAAAGAGTGAATAGATATTTTTGACTCTTTCATTGACCAAACTAATAATTATTCTTTATATATACATTTGAGGATTTTCTAAAAGTATAGCATTTAAACTTCTTTGCTTTCTTAACTGGATAAAGATATTTGACAACTTCCTTCCCCTTCGTAACACTCACCCATCACTCTGACAGTAGTAAACTCTGTTTTCTGTTTTGAATGCAACAAATTGTAAATTTTGTAGATATATCATTTTGTGTTCATCATAAAAATTTGTATGTGATTTTTAACTCAGAGTTTTTATCAATTTTTTTTTCTTTTCTTACACTTAACACATAACAATATATACCAAATATCCACATTCTTACATTCCAATTGAATACTTAATAAAAAAAAATATAAATAGATCACATATTAAACATAAAATTCTTTCTTAATAATGATCTATTTTTGCCTTTTTTGAAAATTATGAAACCCTTTTCAACATTATTTATGAATTAGTGGAAAACAGTTATAAAATCTATGCCTTGAATGTTTCTACAAGTAAAATATCAAGCAAATACATTAATCTACATATTTAAAATGTCTACCAAAAGAAAATTATTTAAAAAATCACATTTCAAAATATAATCATTTCAGTAGTTTGAAGAAAAATTGAATTTTTTTAAATGGATCAAATACATGGTTTTGCAAATTTATAAAAAAAAATCTTCAAGAATTCAGAAGGCAATGACTGTATCATGTTATTCATATCAAAACCTTAATATGTACTTTATAAAAAAATATGAACACCTTTTCAAAAAATGTTTTCATAAGATTTACTTGCAGAAAATCAGAAAAATTAATTTACTCTACTTATTTTTTTTATATTTTAGAAAATCATCAACATTAATGACAGGTTTTTTCCTTCTACAATTTGAGACAAAAAACATGACAAATTCTATGTTCCTCATGTTATTAAACAATTTTAATATACAATGATATATAAAAACACAATATGTTTACTAGATTTTGCTTAAGATTAATAAAAATAATTAGTTTATTATACATGGATACTGGTATCTACTTCTTGGTTTTTATAATCACAACTTTTTAACCTTTGAACTCCCCAGCCTTCATTAGGTGTCTGTTGTATTTGGTAAATTCTGAAAGTTTTAAACTGAATCCTTTATTTTATACATAAACATTAGACTGAATTTATTTTTCAAAACGTAAACACATTAGTTGTATAACTCAGGAAAATGAATTAACATAATATCCTACAACATGAATGACAGAATAAGAACGGTCAACCATCAATAGATTGAATAAAGGGTTCAAGGTCAATGTTTTCAGAAGAATATCAACTACAACAGAAGGATATCAACTATTTCAGAGGATATCATTGTTAAAATATTATTTATCACAGTTTAAGACCATTTTAAATAAACTTATGTATCAAAATTATAATGACTCATCTCATAAATTCAGAGAGTAATTATTGTTAGTTTGCTATGACCGTCTAATTGTTGGTACCATAATATAATTAGTATAACATTGATACTTGTTTCATTTATTAGTCATGCAGAAATCTGTTTATCTTTTCTTTATCTTCCTTCCCACTCTCAGTATTTGTCAACCATCTATGTTTTATCCACATGTTATACAAACATGGATTAATTTCAGATGCAAACAAAGAATAAAAGATGTACAATGATATCTTCTTTCTTCTTTTATGTGCCATGTCCCTTCAGGACGTAGGCAATCATGGCTTTCCACATCTCCCTATCCCTGGTGGCTCTTAGCACGCTTTCTCCTGTTGCACCATGTAACCCTCGTTCTATCATCCACCTGATCAGGTTTTTCAAATATGTTATTCGCTACTTTTCCTTATCTCTTTTTCCCTCTATCCAGCCTGTTAGTAACAGGTTCTCCAAGCCCCCCTTCCTCATTACATGTCCCAAGAACTTTAGTTGTCTCTTCCTGATGCTCAGTATTTATTTCCTTTTCATCTCCATCCTTTCCAAAACCTCATCATTGCTCACATGCTTGATCCATGATATCTGCAGCATCCTTCTGTAGAACCACATTTCAGCTGCTTCAAGTTTTTCCTTCATCTTCAATGATATTGTCCAACATTCACTGCCATATTGAAGAATGGACATCACATAGCAATCCAGTACTCTCCTCTTTGTTTCTAGTGAAACTGTCCTGTTTCTTAATACTTTACTCAACTTCTGGAATGCTTCTTTCGCCATGCCAATTTGCCTTTGGATCTCAATGTCACACTTTTCACCTTCTGTTAGAACACTTCCTAGGTATTTAAATTTCTGTACCTGCTTGATTTTAGAGTCCCTCACTTGTAATTGGCATTTTGGGCTGCCCTTTTTGCTGATGACCACGTATTCGGTTTTCTTGCAGTTTATTTGTAGTCCTTTCTTGTCACTCTCTTCAACTACCTTCTGTAGGAGGTCTTGTAGTTTCCTTTCTGTGTCTGCTATCAGCACTGTATCATCTGCGTACTTTATGTTGTCCAAATTGTGGCCTCCGATGATTAATCCTGGCATCACATCAAGGGTCCTCAGAATAGTCTTGCTGTATAAGTTGAATAGATCTGGTGAAAAGATGCATCCTTGCCTAACGCCCTTTCAATCTTAGTATAATTGCTGAATTCATTGCCTGTCCATATGCAGGCAGTTTGCTGCCAGTAGAGATTATTGATTACTCTTAGGTCTTTCCCAAATATGTCTAGGCTGCCAAGCATCTTCATCAATTCTTTGTGACACAATGATATAATCTCTTTCATATTTCTTTTACTCTTTTTTTGCACAAAACTTTAATGTGTTACAATTTTTCAATCTTTTGCTCATTGTGTCTTGATATATAGCCAGCAAGCAGATACTACACTTTCATCATAGATAAAAATGAATGAGTGTAAATACAAGCAGGCAAAATAATAGAACAGATAAGCCAACTGTTGAAACAGAGAAAATTAATTTTATTGAAATGCATAGTCTTATCATTTTCAATTTCCTTTTTTACATTTTTTTTTCGTTCATCTTTCGATTAAATAATTCATTCAATAATTATATCAAGTGAAAAGTTTCAGTTCGTGTATAATAGTTAATATTAAAGCGGGGGGGTTGTGAGAGGAGGATAATGAACATAAGTAAAGAGTGTGTGAGAGAGAGAGAGAGAGAGAGAGAGAGAAAAGAAAATCTCAGATGCAGTTATTTGAAAAGGGAGTGAAACCAACTGATAAGTTTTAGTTTTCAGATTACAGCTCATAAATCATACAACAGAAAACTCTTTATGCAAATCAAATAAAGGAAAATGTAAAAATATGGAATGATGATCTTAATTTCATTTGATTCTAACAGGACTCATTTTTATTTCTAATTAATGAATTTGCAAAGAGGAAAAGAAATAATAATTGTCAATCTTACACACCATAAATAGGTATTTTCTCAATATTGTTTTTTATTATTCAAAGTAGAATCTTATCTATGACTGAATTATTATATTTGTAACCAAGAGTTTTTCAGTATTTATATTATTTATATCTAAGTTTATATTTATTTACACTAGTTGCATATTGAGAAGTATTTGCGATTGCTATAGTAAAGATTTTGTCATACGCTTTTTAAAATATAAACATTCAAAATTATTCAAAGAATAATGATTCCTTTCTTAGACTGATATCTTGTCTATGCGATAGGAGCAGTTAAGATTTGATTTTTGAAAAGAGAAGCACATTTGAAGCAAATCAAATAAGAATCATTGCTAATTTTGCCAAGAATGAAAATAACTGCTTTAAATTATTTTGATATTCTTGCTGGCAAATTAAAATGATGCAATTTACTGAATGAAAAAAATTACATCTATTTGAAAAGCAATTCTTCCATTCTATAAGAAATTTGTTCATTATTATACAATTTTCTGGAATTTAGAAAATAATGGCTGCAACATAAAATAATTAGTATTATTATAAAATAATTTAAAATAACTAATGAGATCATTTTAAATGTAAGAACGTGACTGATTTTAATGTAAAATTGATGCATTTTATATATTCCAATCTTTTGTCATATATCTTCTGGAAACAGATTTAGTGTCAATAATTCATACTACTTTTACTTAATTCTATGCATTATACAATATTATTATTAAGAATGACTATATAGAATGCATAGCTAAATCCGCTGTTAAGAAAGTCAGTTCTCTGTGTAGGGCCAGGAAGTTTTTCCCACTTGAAACAATCCTGTACATATACAAATCTACCATCCACCCGTGCATTGAATACTGCTGCCATATCTGGTCGGATGCTTCTGCTCTCCATCTAGGGGTCATTGACCAAATCCAACGGAGAATCTGTAATGTGATAGATTCCGACTTGGCAGCTCGGATACAGTCACTTTCTTACCGGTGCAATGTGACTTTCCTGTATCTCTTCTACAAATACTTTCACGGCTTATGCTCCGATGAACTTATCTCACTAGTGCCACGTATATATAAATTTACTTGAGCCAAAAAGCAACTAGGTCCCACCCTTTTACTGTGAAACCAATAAATTGTAAACACAAATTCTACTCCAGTAGCTTCTTTTCTCACACTTCCCACCTGTGGAATTCCCTTCCATTTACTTGCTTTCCCAACAGCTATAATCTCCAAGAATTTAAATGTAAAGTCAATAGTCATCTTTTATCTCACTAACCTGCATCCTCTCTCTCATGCTTCTTTCTCCATCTACTCCACTCCCATCAACATTCTCATCCTTCTATTACCCACTTCCTGACACTCCCTATAATCTGTCACTCATTCTCATAACTTTCCTCTTATGTAACCCCCTGCAAAACAGTGGCAATAAAATGCCTTGCTTGGGGCAATATGATTATAAAAAAAAGTGGTATACTGAAGGACTCTATCACAAATATTCTTTTAGCAATTTACTAATTAAAATTTTTAGAAAGTATTTTATAAGTAACTTTTCAAAGAGGAGCCAGACTAAATGCAGATAAAAAATTATCCAATAAAAAGCATCACATTTATAATTTAACAGTTGTATAGATAATATATTTATTAGAAATATAAATACATGTATATGTTATTTGCTTTTATCATTTTATCAAAATTACAGTGAACTCTTTTAAATTATTATATAAGTTTGACTGATGAGAATTATTCAATGCTCAGTGTTTTATTACAAATAAGATAACTAAATTTTACATTTTACTCATGTATATTAGAACTATTTCTAATTATTATGATATATTTGTACCAATAATTCATTGTTACGTTTAACTTGTATATACTTACAATTACGTTTAACTTGTATATACTTACAATTAGTACAAAACCATATATTTTTGTTTTCTCATTATATTCACAACAATATAGTCACCACATCTAATAAAAAAAGATTTGTGATATTTTTTGCAATAAAACTTCTTTTTAAAATAAAATTAAAATAAAAATTTAAAATAAAATTAAAGGCTAATGGAAGAGTATTAGGAAAAGAATAACAAACTTTTCATTATTTTATTTAATTAATTTTTATTAAAATATGTTTGCATATGTGTACTAGCTAATTTTTTTTTTTTTTTTAATCATATCACCCCGAGCAAGGCGGTAATGCCACTGATGTGCTGGGGGCTATGTAAGAGTGAAAAGATTAAAAGAGACGAAAGCCGGAAAACACATCCTAAACAGGGAACAAGGGATGAGCCTCTACACCTGTTCAATAGACGAGGGTGGAGTGTGAACCGGGTGATAGTTTAGTCTATCTACTCCAATTGAAAAAAAAAAAAAAAAGTGAAAAGATTGGAAAAGTGAAAACCGGAAACCACATCCTAAACAGGGAACAAGGGATGATCCTCTACACCTGTTCAATAGACGTGGGTGGATTGTGATAATTTTCAGTCGTTGAACGTGGTTAACTATATGTTTAAATAATTTAACCTATTATCTATTTTATATATTGCTTGAGGTGCATTTGCGATTTCTTAAATAATTTTATGTAATTTCTAGTAATTCTATCCTTTCTACTTAAGTTGTTCAATATTGATTCTCAAATAGTCTGGGCATGTTAAGGGCAAATAACTCTGAATTGTTATTATGACAATATAATAATTTTATTTCTTATATTTAAGAATTTTAAATCACAAAATCTTAATATCCAGGAAGGCAATTTATAGACAAGCAATGCACATATTTGGATTTATTTTTTATTATTTCACATAATATCATTCCAATTTTACTTCAGTGATATTTAGATGGTTTAGTTATCTTCAATAAATGAGACTTTATGAGTGATCTGCTTGTTACTTCACAATCTTGTTCAGGTAGAAAGTAAACAAGCCAAGCAATTTAAAATTCCAGGTAATTAAGGACAATATTCTCTGAATACCAAATAAAGATGACAGTGCAATCTTTTTAAGAAGACAATAATAGAGAAAATTACTAGTATTGGCTAATATTTTCAACTGCAGCAAGTTTAAGAGAATTAAAAAAATAAGAGATTAAAATAGGCTGAATGTTCCTTTTATGATTCTATGCATCTTATGCACTGTATGCATGTCTATTCATTTTTTGCTTTTAGACATCAAAAAATACTTTTATACTCATAACAAGATATATATATATATATATATATATATATATATATATATATATTGTTTGTTTAATTACTTTGTTCTTGGTCATAATAAGATTAGACCAGTGTACATTTGTATTAAAAAGTTTTCAATGCAATTATTCTAGAACTTTTGGATATTTTCTTTTTGTAAACGATTAAGCAACCTAGGCTTCTACCATGAGTGGTGTCTTCAGGCAAATTTTAATAACTGAAAATTGCCTGAAGACACCACTCATGGTAGAAACTTAGGTTGCATAATAACTTGTTTACAAATGTAAAATATATATATATATACATATATGACTATATATATATATATATATATATATATATATATATATATATTATAAGGAAGTGAAAGAACAAATAGATTAAAACCTACTGTTCATGCATTTGCTTTTATAAAGAGTGTTCAAATTTTTTCACCATTTGTTTTTAAGATATCACCTGAACAATATTGTTCTGAAACATGAAAATTTTTGTGTAGTGATATAATGCTTTTATAAACTATTTTAATAACAAAATTACAATATATATATATATATAAGTAAGTAGCTAACCTAGAGCTAACTGACCTACGTAGGTTTCACCTAATGGTTTATTTGCTCTGCTATTGTATTGAGTGCTTTACGTATTATGTTCCTCGTCTCCGTTTTTTTTCTTTCAACTAGTACTTTGACTAATGTTCAAGTGCTTAGTTCATTTCTTTTTTTGTTTCCATTTTTTCCCCTCTGTGTTTATACTCGGTGGGTTTTTCAAGATGTGTTTAAAGATAAATTTACAGTTATATATATATATATATATATATATATATATAAAGATATTTTTGTAGGTATAAAACCTGATTATAGATATTAAAAACAAAGTAAGTGGCTTCATTTCCACTCTTCAGGCTTCATCGCGAGATTAAGTTTTATTTTAATCTAAGTTAATCTCCTGTTGAGGCCTGAATAGTAGGTGTGAAACTGAGTGCTTTGTTTTTAAAATGTCCAATATTATTCAGCTTTATACTTTCATATATATATATATATATATATATATATATATATATAGAGAGAGAGAGAGAGAGAGAGAGTAGGTATGGATGAAATAAAGTTTTATATCCCAAAAAACACTATTCTTTAAAAAGTGGTCAATAGTAGAGTGAATAATATTTATTTAGAATTTATAACATTAATATGTTATAACATCACTACAAAAGAAGCTATTTTGTTTCCACACTACTTGTGTTGTATCAAGTGACTTTGGTAAGATACAATATATATATATATATATATATATGTATGAATAAAAAGGTGAGAAGGGAAAACTGTACTTAGTCTTAGCCAATGTGTTTTGTCATCTGTTTTTGTCATATATATATTAATAAATATACATATTGTCCTATGTCAATGGCATGACTCAGAGTTTCATGCATTATGCAGTCATCAGGTGTCTATTTCAAACTGACAGTTTAATAGATTTGAATTTAAGTTCACTCCATGTTCATGGGAATTAAATCTTATCACGTTAAGTTACTGCTTTCTTAATAACAAGATTAAAAACTTAAATAGTCTACATTTACATGTGGACAAAAATTTTAAATTTAAATTTAGAATATGAAATTAAAAATTTTTAAGACTCATTATTTATGCCCCTTTGATTTCTTCTCCCTGCATTTTATTATTTTTTATTTTAATTTTAACTTTTAATTTTAAATTTAAATTTAAAATTTTTATCCACATGTAACTGTCGAATATTTAAATGACAATGAATGACAAAATATAACAAAATACTTTCAAAGTCTATAAATATGGCAGACAAAATCTGGCCAAGAAGCTTTCTGAGTTATTTGCAGTTATTTAAAAAGCAAAATGTGTTCCTCAGGATTTCAGAGATGCTTCTATTCAGCATCTGTTTAGGAACAAAGGAAAAAGAAATATTTGTGACAACTGGTATGGCATTTCCTTTCTGTTTACATCAGGCAATATCCTTATTCACCTTATAGTCAACAGAATCATCACCAACATCTAGAGTCTCAGTGTGGATTTCATTTTGGTGGTGAAACTGTTAACATGATCGTTTCATTCAGACAAGCAGCTGAGAAAGTCCATGAGAAGAATCAAGAATTATACACGGTGTTTGTTGACCTCACCAAGGCTTTTGATACTGTTAATAGGAATGCCCTATGGAAGGTTTTAAAGAGGCTGGGTATACCAAACAACATGACAAACATCATCATTTCATTTCATCAAGGAATGAAAGGTTCCCTACTTTCTAACAATCAGTCATTGGTTCTGTTTGATGTAACAAAACAGGGTTGTGTGATGGCACCAGTTCTGTTTGTCTTGTATTTTTCTTTTATGCTGAAACACACATCTGGGAACTCTGAAAAAGGTGTCCTGTTTGAGTTCTAGACAACTGGTGGTTTACATAATCAAAAGCAATTCAAAAACAAAACCAGGGTATCTCTGATATTAGATCTGTTGTTTGCTGATGATGCTGCATTGTTACAGCATCATTGTAGGAAGCACAAAACCTCATTGATCAATTCTTTGTTACAAGCAAGGTGTTTGGATTGAACGTATTAAGAAAACTGAAGTTGTCTATCAACCAAAACCAACTCGTAAACAAACCAATGGTGAAGAATTGCAACATTGCATGTCAAAATTTCCAATTGTTCCCATAACTGTAGAAGCTAAAAACCTCAAGATATTTCAAGTCATTTGAATATCTGGGAAGTAAGGTGAACAGTAGTGGATCACTTGATGATAAAATTGTCAACAGCATCTCCAAAGCACAGGGTCTTTTGGCAAAGTCCATTATCATTTATGGATTAAAAAGAGCAAAAGGTAGGTGGGTACAGGTGTTGTTCTTTATGAATCTGAGTCCTGGATATGATGCAGAGCACATATTGAGAAATTTGATGTCCTTGACAAACACTGGCTCCATATCTGCAGATACATTCTTGAAGATCATATTTCTAATACAGATCTTTTCACAAAAACTGACATTGGCAGAATTGAATTATTTTGATTTAATCACAGTTAAGATGGATTGGCCACATTGTGCAAATGGAAATAGTTGAATGCCAAAAATTCTGATGTACAGCCAATTGCTTGAGGGAGCTCAAAACTTTGGAAGACATATGCTTCCTTATAAAGACAAAATAAAGTACAATCCTGGAGCAGCTAACATACTAGCTGACCCCTTCAAATTGTCTTCTTTAGATTGAATGGAGTGCAGGTCAACTTGTCATCATGACATTGCAAGTTTTGAACAGAATCGCTTTCAACATCTTGATGTACTTTGTTTGGGAAATAAAACTCAATCTTTCATGCCAATTTCTCCAATTGTGCCAATGTTTGAGTACCCAATTAGTCATTTTTTATGCAAAGCCAAGGCTGGTTTGAAGTCTTACACTTGCTATGAACACCCAGAATCTGGGTCTGCATTTGAGCCTTCTAATTCCCAAACAGACAGTTTCAAATGCTCCTTCTTCATCCTGTTATGCAAATCCAAGACTGACTTGATGGTGCACATAAGACACAAACATAAAACTTGATGTTGTATGTAACAAACAAACAAAAACCCTCATTTATCGAAAGCAATGGGAGAGCCCATCATATATAAATTTATATATATATAACACATCACTCAATAAATCCCAATAACTAATAAAACAATAACTTTTATGTGTAATTTGACTTTATTCATCAACATAGTCTCCTTCTAGAGTGATACACTGATTCCAACACTTCTCTAACAATTTGATGCCTTTTTTGTAGAATGGCTTGTCTTTGGCCTCAAAATACACCTCAGTTTCTGATAAAACTTCTTCATTACAACCAAATCTCTTTCCCTGGAGCATACGTTTGAGGTCTGTAAACAGCCAGTAATCACTGGGGCCAGATATGGAGCATAGTGTGGATTCAGAAGAAAGTCAAAGTGCAATTCATGTACTTTTGCTATCGTTGCGATCGATTTGTGACACGGTGCATTGTCTTGGCAAAAGATCACTTTTTCTTTTTCATTTGTAGCCATTTTTTGGTGATTTCTCCCTTCAGACACACCAATAATATTCACTATTGATGGTTCTTCCTTTCTCAAGGTAATCAATGAACAAAATACCTTGCGCATCCCAAAATACAAATGCTAAAATGTTGCCTGCTAATGTTTACCTCTTTAGTTGCTTTGGACGGCATTCACCTGCTGCTGTCCACTAAGCTAACTGTTGATTTGACTCTGGAGGGAAGTGGTGGATATTTGTTTTATTCATTGTCACATATTTATGCAAAAAATCTTTCTGGTTGCATTGGAACAATTGCAAACAACACTCTAAATCATCGACACGTTGTTGTTTTTGATCCACTTTGAGCAAACGTGGCACCCACTTTGAACACAGCTTTCTTATTGACAAATGAGAAATGGTGAACACACTGTCTTCCGATATGTTCAACTTCTCTGGTATTTCATACAACTTCAATTTATGATTGGCCAAAATGTGTTTGTAGATTTTTAAGCGTTTTCTGGTACAACCGCCAATTTTGACTGACCTGAGCATTCAGAATCATTTGTGTCTGTATGACCGCATTTAAAGTTAGCATCTCACCTCTTAGCCATTTTTTCTGATGGAACAGAGTCCAAATAATGCTTATCAAGCCATTACTTTGCTTGAACAGTATTTTCTGTGATCAGAAAGCAATACTTTATCAACACCTGAAATTCAGATTTTTCCATTGTTTTGAAAATTTGCAACAGTAGCTTTACTTAAATAACTTTAATTTGTAAACTAATAATCTGATTTGGGCTCAAATTGTACCACATGCCATTTGGAGATTAGTACTTTATAAAAATCATATGGATTTTTAATTAGTGGTGCCATCTATATGTCAGGCCCAGGACTTATTGAGTGTTGTGTTTTATATATATATATATATATATATATATATATATATATATATATATGTGTGTGTGTGTGTGTGTGTGTGTGTGAATGATAATAATATTGTTTAAGGTATGCTATGGGTTAAATGCTTAATATCAGGAATAGAGCCTATTTTTGAAGATTATAGTTGTCTGAGAAGCAAGTAAGTGGAAGGGAGTTCCATAGGTGAGAAATGAAATAAAAAGAAACTGTTGGAGTAAAAATGACTGATACGTTTAACTATTTCAGTGGTAAAAGGTGGAACCTGGATGCCAGTCTAGTAGCAAACTTAAATTCATGTAGTAGGACACACGGAAAGAATTCTCATCAGAGCAAATGCCATGAAAATATTTGTAGAAAAGACAGAGGGAAGCCATGTCAGTGAAAAAGTAACTGAAGTCGAGATGACAAATCATGATTGATTACATTACAGATCCTTCTTTGAATTTTGTCAAGAACTTTGAAATGAATAACAAGAGCACAAGATCAGATATGGCAACAGTTCTCACTGCCTGGATGAATGGTAAATTTATACATGTGCAAAATGGACTCTGACAAGAAAAACAGCTATTGATTTCATGTAGTTATTCAACTTCAAGTCAGTTGAAAGAGTGAGGCCAAGAAGGTTCAATGTGTTGCTCTCCAGGAGTCTAGCATCAGCCATGCTGATGGCTGGCAGGAAAATTTCCCAATGATGGTTAAATGAGAGAAGTTTTGTTTTGGAAGCATTGAAATTTACAAGCCATTTCTTGCCCCAGTTAACCACTGATTGTAGGTCCGTTTAAAGAACAGCAGCCAAGGTTAACTTTTTCAACTCTGACAGATTTTCTATTGAGACAGATCTAAATGACAGTGTCATTTTTATAAATGCTTACTTGGGAACTGATGACACCAGTAACATCATTGATGAAAATCATAATCAGCATAGAACCCAGGAGAAATTCTTGGAGAACACTTGCATTCATGTGAAAAAATCTGGAAGTGTTTGTCAGTGAGTTGGTTGTGAGAAGTAAGATGCTTAAACCCCTTCAGCATTGATTAAAGCATCAATTACTTTACCAAAAAGTGGTAGGAGACTAATAGGGTGATAATTAGAGGGGTCAGAAGGTTTGTCCATCCAGAGTTCTTAAATTGGAACTGCAGAGGAGGACTTCCAACAAGTTGGAAAGCAGGAAGCAGCGAAGCAATACTTGTAGAGTTTGGAGATAAATTTCAGGAGCATAACAGCTGGTATCCTGTCACCTACACTTGCCTTATGGTAGTCTAATTTAGATATGATGTCTAAGAGCAGTGACAGGGTTATGTACATATCACTCAGTAGAACCTCTGTTCTAGGGGGGAAATCAGATGTGGGTATTCCAAAAAGAGTCAGGTGTTGAGCTGGAAGAGAATTTTTAAGCTAAGCATTCAACTTTATCTGATGTAGATGTCAGGATTTCTAAGTGATTGAATAGAGAAGGATTTGAGAATTTACACTTGTTCAGCACTTGTTCAGCACACACTCTTACAGAGTCTTACAGAGTCTCTTACAGAGACACTAATAATCTCTAGAACCAAACTTGTGAAGATGGTATATATTGTTTCATTCTATCAACAAACAGTAACTTCACTTCTTTGAGGATACGCTTGCAATCATTATGAGCAGAGACAAAAAGACATCTGTTGCAATCAAACATGTCACTCTGGTACAGTCAAAAGAATTGATGCCTGTGGGCTATAGGGGCTGAGCATGCAGGTGAGAACCAAGATGAATGTGATTTAAGTATCAATGACTTTAGTATTCTTTTTCTTATGTCTTTAATTCATCATATTACATGGTTAGCTGTGTTAGTTTTGTATCCCATTATTGTTTATATTTGCTTCAGTAAAAAACTGTATTTATTAAAGAATTGAACTTTTACTCATATGAAGTTATAATTAAAACTTTTATTCTGTAAACAACTGAGTTAAATGCTTATTATAAAAAAAAACATTGAATAATTACAAAAAAGTAATTGAGAGCATTTTAAAACGTCAAATAGCTTCAGGGACTAAAAGTGAACAATAATCCTGATTGCAAATTAATTTAGAAAGTAATTAAGCAGTTGCTTTTCATTTTATTTATTAGTCATTAATATCTTGTACTTTTTTCTTAATGTCTTAAAAATTATGGATTAGCAAAGATTTAATTGCAATTAACCACTGATCAAAAAAAGAAATATTAACTTTATATCACTTGCTTAACTTTTCACTTTCTCTCTGTCTGTCTGTCTGTCCGTCTGTCTGTCCATGGCCCCCACTTTGGGTCCACATCAGTGGATTCAAGACACATACCCACGTCGAAACCCCAAAGCCCCAGTCCCACATAAGTAGCGACAAAGGACTTGTTTAATCCCACTGGTTCCCACTTCAGTGTTGAACTAGAATTTGAGCTGGCATGACTACATCAGCAAACAAAACGGAATACACAGCTACCTTTTACAATTAATATTCAAGGTTACTCCAGTATGTGCATACAATAAATGAGCAACCAAATATCAAGAACGACTGCTTACAAAAATCACAGCTTGTGCACAAAACAAACTGATAAACTCAAGAGCTCAAAGTACTATGTTTGAGTCAAGTTAAAAAAAAATATTCACCAAGTTGTGAATTCAGCAAAGTGTTTAAAATTTTATGGAATTGTTTTGAATTCCTACAAATTTTGTGCCTAAAATTACCCTCCCCTTAAATTTACTGAGATGTGTTTTTCTAAAAAAAAAAAAGCAAGTTCTCCCAAAAGAAGGAAAAAAAATCCAGTGCATTTATTTATTATTTTTACTAAGTGATATTCTTCTCCCCACACTTCTAAAAAAAAAAAAAAGAAAATTTTGTTTTTTTTTTGTCAACAATTACAAAATGTTCCCCGGTGAAGGAAAGAAAAGAGAAAAAAAAAACCTGCTTAATTGCAAATACTTATGCAAATGAACTGTTGAGCGCCTACCAAGAAATATTTTTTTTTCCTCCCTTTCCTTGCTGAAATTTTTTTTTTTTGCTAGAGGAAAAAATAATAAGTGTGGAGAAAATTTAAATGGTTACATTTTCTTGTGTACCCTCCCCCTTGGTACATGGGTTTTTAAAGCAACAGTAAATGCTGTCATTTTTTTTTCTGTTTTATGTGACCTTTCATCTCTTTATTCTACATATTATAAAATTGTAGTTATTTTTTTATCTAAATATGGAAGAATTCCAAAAAATAATTGTCTAAATATTAAAGGTCCAGATGGACCACCAACAAAAATCAGATCAAAGACAGCAGAAATTGGAAGAAAGCTTTTACAGTCGGACCAACAAACAGAACAGAAACTTCAACAACAAAAAAGCGAAGAAATACAGCAATTGTACCAACAAAAATCAGACGAAAGACAGCAACAATTGTTTATGAAGTGACATAAACAACAAATAGAATTCCAACAATTTACACTTCAGAAAACAGAACTACAGTAAAAACAACTTGAAGAATTACTTTTAAATTCATTTAATGGCTCTAAAAACTCTGAAAAAGATACATTTTCTCAGAGCACAATCTACAACTCGATTGAAACATTCAAATACATACCAGAGAAAGACAAAACATTCAAGGCTTTTTACAGGCACTATGAAGATATTTTCAATGTAGACTGTGAACAATGACCTAGTGAGAAAAAGGTACATCTGTTATTAAGAAAACTAAGAACTATCAAACATAGTAGGTTCATAGACTACATATTACCCAAGAAAACTATTCGGGCCTAACATAACTTTGTTCAACAAACGTTGGAAATGCCTGAACACAGTCAAGGAGAACCAGCAAGATTTTCTAACATTTGCAGCATTGGTAAACAAGCTCTGTAATGATTTCAAACTAGCCAAGCTGACTGCTGACGATTTTTAGTCCTTAATATTCGCACAAGGTCTAGTATAAGTAGAAGACGCTGAGGTCAGACGTCGGGTACTTACCAAACTCAAAAACGAACAGGGACTGACTCTTGAAAAATTGGCAGAGTATTGTCAAAGAGTAATTTCTGTCAAGTGTGACTTAAAAACAATCGAGAAATCAGGTGTGGCTCATGTTAGAAAAATCAGAAGCAACCCAACCTCTTATTCTCCACAAAAAGACAAAAGGCAAATCTCATGTTCTAAATCCCGCAATCAACAAAACACGAATAGGCTAAAGAAACTTCCTGGGCCATGTTACCATTGTGGAAAATGGCATTGGATGAAATTCTGTTCATTCAAGAAGAAGACATATTGCAAAAATTGCAATAAAAATGGTCATAACTTAACTCAGTGCTGGTATGCTAACAAAACGAGGAAAGGAAACACAAAAGTAAAATTAGGCAAGCCCAATCAGACAAAATAGTTGATAGGAATTTAAGAAAATATGTGACTGTCGATATTTTCAATAACTCTATAAAATTCCGGCTTGATTTAGGTTCTGACCTATCAATCATCAACTAGCGTACTTGGCAAAAGTTAAACAAGTCGACCCTATTAAAGACGGATAAAACAGCAAAATCTGTAACTGGTGAGAATATTAACATCTTAGGTGAGGTGATCCTTACAGTAACACTCAATGAAGTTACCAAAAATCTCAAAGCTTATGTACTAAAAAATTCGAATAACCTATTCAGAACAGATTGGATAGAATAATTCAATCTATGGGATTGCCCAATGAACACTTTTTGCTAAAAAATAAAAAGTACAACGTCCAATTCGGAAAATCTCAAAAAGGAACTCAAACAACAATTTCCCCAAGTTTTTTCTGGTGGCCTTCAGAGATGTCCTAAATTAAAAGCTAAGTTCAAGGTGAAGGATGGTGCAAGACTAGTTTTCAAAAAGAAATGGAATGTCCCTTTCACTGCTCTAGAGCAGATCAACAAAGAATTAGACAAGCAGGTATTTTATCAAAAACAGATTTTAACAAATGGGCAGCACCTACAATCTATGTCAAAAAGAAGTCCAACCAAATATGAGTATGCACAGATTTTTTCACAGGGCTAAAAGATGACTTTCAGGATCACCATTATCCCCTCCCAAGCCCTGAAGAAATCTTCAACAAATTGAATGGCGGAAAAATCTTTTCCAAAATAGACCACTCAGATGCATACCTTCAGATAGAGGTGGATGAAAAAAGTTCTAAATTGCTCTGCATAAACACCCATAAAGGTCTGTACAAATATAACAGACTGGTTTTTTGGGTCAAGGTTGTGCCTGCAATCTTTCAGCCAGTTATGGATGCCATGCTGGGTGACCTTGACTACGCAACAGCCTATTTAGATGATATACTGGTGACCAGTAAAACGACGACAGAGCACCAGAACCATATAATAAACATATTTGAGAAGTTACAAGAATACGGGCTTAAGGTTAAGGAAGCAAAGTGTGACTTTTTCTTACCAGAGATCAAATACCTAGGTCACATTATAAATAGAGACGGTCTTCAGCCAGATTCAGAAAGAGCTAATGCAATCAGAAACATGCCGGCCACAGTTAACATTCAAGCATTACAAAGCTTCCTCAGCCTTGCTAATTTCTACCAAGGTTTCATTAAGAACACGCAGAATTTGAGACGACCTCTCAACGAACACTTAAAAATGGATAAAGCATGGTTATGGACCCCTGAATGCCAAGACGCATTCGAGAAGATCAAGAAAACACTTACTTCAGATCTCTTCCTCACCCACTACGACCCTAATCTCGACATCATAGTTACAAGTGATGCAAGCCCATATGGCATCGGTGCTTGCATTCTCCATAAACTGCCAGATGGCTTGCAAAAAGCCATAGCACACGTATTTAGATATTTACTACCATCAGAGAAACAATATTCCCAAATAGAGAAAGAGGCTCTAGGGATAATATTCGCCATCACTAAGTTCTACATGGAAGACAGTTTATACTGCAAGTGGACCATAAACCTCTAATAACAATCTTTGGTTCCAAGAAAGGCCTATCAGTATATACGGTGAATAGACTACTTTGTTGGGGAACGATTCTCTTGAATTATAACTTTAAGATTGAGTTCCTAACATCTAAAAATATTTATCATGCGGACAGTTTATCGTGACTCATTACTAAAAACACAGAAGTTTTTGAAGACTCCATCATTGCTACACTAAGGATGAATTATGAAATCAAAAATATGATTGCAAATACAATTAGAGAGCTCCCAGTTACTTTGGCTGACATAAAAAGGCAGTCTCAAGAGGATGAATTCATCCAAAGTATAAAAAACAAAATTTGCAAGAAAGACCTAAATGTGCCTGAAGTTTTCTCCCTCTGTGAGGATGTTCTACAGTATAATGACCAAGTAGTGATTTTGAATAGCCTACAAAGAAAAATCCTCAAGAATTTTCACATAGGACATCCAAGGAAGAGCCGTACGAAAAGCCTCATGCGCTGCTATGTATATTGGCCAAATATGGACAAAGATATAACAGACATGATAGAATCTTGTAAGGGATGTGCGCTTGCAGCAAAATCTCCCACCATGGCCAAACACAGACCATCCACGGCAGAGAATTCAAGTGGATTTTGCAGGGCCCCTAGACAACATGTACTACCTTATTGTTGTGGATAGCCACTCAAAATGGCCTGAGGTCCTGCAATGTAAAAAACCAACCACTAACTGCACAATCAGATTTTTACATGAGCTATTCACGTGTTTGGCGTGGTAGATTGTGTAGTGACAGATAATGGCACTCAATTCACATCAAGTGAATTCAGAGACTTTTGCAAGTCATATCAAGTGAACCACATTACAATGCCTCAGTATCATCCCCGGTCAAATGGTCAGGCCGTGAGGTTCGTGGACACCCTAAAAAGAGCTCTAAAAAAAAAAAAAAAAAGGCACTAGGCACACCAACGGATTGAACATTAAAACAGTTTCTGCAGGTGTATAAGATAACCCCTAATTCTAAAACATCTATGGGGTGCTTGCCTGCAGAAACAATGTTCAAAAGAAAAATCAAGTCCATCTTTGATAAGCTCACTCCACGGCTAGTGAAGTTCAAGAAAACCGTCTCGCTCCCTAAGAAATACTTTAATCCTGGCAACAAAGTCCTTTTTAAGGCTTACAAAAACAACATTACATTCTGCAAAGTAGGCAACATCAGAGAATTGGCAAACTGGTCTATATTGTCCAGGGACCGAAAAACACCTACAAATGCCATATTAACCAGCTCAGGAAATGCCGTTTGAATGAATCTGAGAAATCACAACAAAATATCTGCAAATAGCCGATCAACATAATATTCGAACACTTTGATCTTGACACGCCCCAAGTCTCTTCGGAAATACGATGCTCGGGGAGTAAGAGAAAATTTACTCAACCACTCGACATGAATCCCAAGAGGAAGAAGTATTATCAGTTTTACTTTTTTTATCAAAACTCTTGGAAGTGGGGTGTTGTGAGACCGATACTTACCTACATCATGGACTCTTCCAGTACTATATTACTATGTGAATGGTAGTATTATGGAAGTAACACCAGTAGTGCACATCCGCATATGACTACCAATATCGGACACCACTGGATAGTAAGCTCTGCTTACTCTTACACTATTCTTTGTAACCTTTCTGTTTAATAAATCTTTCTTGACCTCTAGCCCGTGTTGCGTGTTTTTCTTTCCATGGCACCCACTTTGGATCCACATCAACACCATAACTAAGTAATGCTAAACCAAAATAAAAAAATAAAAAATAGACTAAAATTAAATAATGCTAAATCAAAAAAGAAATACACAAAAAGTAACTAATGCTAAACCAAAAAAAGAAACAGACCAAAGCTAAATAATGCTAAACAAAAAGAAAACAAATGAAACAAAATTAAATAATACTAAACCAAAATAAGAAATAAGCTAAGAATCAATAATACTAAACAAAAAAAAATAGACCAAAATCCAATAATGCTAAACAAAAAAAAAATAGGCCAAAACTAAAAAATGCTAAACCAAAAAAAAAAATAAACCAAAACTAAATAAAGAAATAGACCAAAACTAAATACTGCTAAACTAAAATAAGAAATTGACCAAAACTAAATAATCCTACACCAAAAAAATAAAATAGACCAAAACTAAATTATGCTAAACAAAAGAAAGAAATAGACCAAAACAAAACAATGTTAAACCAAAAAAAGAAAAAGACAAAAATTAAATAATGCTAAACCAAAAAAATAAAATAGACCTAAACTAACTGATGCTAAACCAAGAAAAAAAAGAAAATAGACCAAAGCTAAATAAATGGTAAACCGAAATAAGAAACAGACTGAAACAAAATAATGCTAAACCAACATAAGAAATAGACTAAAACTAAATAATGCTAAACTAAAAAAAGAATTAGACCAAAATTAATAATGCTAAAAGAAAAAAAGAAAACAGACCAAAGCTATATAATGCTAAATCAAAAAAAGAAGTACACCAAAACTAAATAATACTGAAATAAAAACAGAAATAGACAAAAATTAATCATGCTAAACCAAAAAAAAAAAAGAAATAGACCGCAACTAAATAATGCGAAACCAAAAAAGAAATAGACCAAAACTATATAATGATAAAGCAAAGAAAGAAATAGACCAAAATTAATAATGCTAAACCTAAATAAAAAAAGACCAAAACTGAATAATTCTAAACCAAAAAAACAAAAAACAAAACTAAATAATGCTTAAGTAAAAACATTAGTCGTCTAAGACTAAATAATGCTAAAACAAAAAAAAACAAAAAAATATACCAAAACTAAGTTATGTTAAACCAAAAAAAGAAATAGTCCAAAACTAAATAATGTTAAAAAAAAAAATAGAACAAAATTAAAAAATGCTGAATCTAAATGAGAAATAAACCAAAATGAAACAATGCTAAACCTAAAAAAAGAACAAAACTAAATAATGCTAAAGCAAGAAAAGAAACAGAGCAAAACTAAATAATGTTAATATTAAAAAAAATAGACCGCAACTAAATAATGCGAAACCAAAAAAAATAAATAAATAAAACTAAAAAGTGCTAAAACAAATTACGATCTAAACTAAATAATGCTAAACTCAGACAATAAAGGAGCAAAATTAAATAATTATAAAATAAAACTAAATAATGCAAAACAAAAAAAGAAATAGACCAAAATCAATTAATGCTGAAGCAAAAAAAAAAAAATTGACCAAAACTAAAAAATACTAAACGCAAAAAAGAAATAGCCCAAAATGGAATAATGCTAAACCAAAAAATGAAATTGACCAAAACTAAATAATGCTAAAAAAAATTAAATTGAACAAAAGTAAATAATACTAAACCAAATAAAGAAATAGACAAAAATAAAAATATGCTAAAACAAAAAAAGTAATACACCAAATCTAAATAATGTTACACCAAAAAAGAAATTGACCAAAACTAAATAATGCTAAACCAAAAAAGAAGTAAACTAAAACTTAATAATACAAAAACAAAATTGAAACAGACCAAAATTAAATAATGCTAGACCAAAATAAAAAATAATGCTAAATATCAAAAAAAAAACATAGACAAAAACTAAATAAAGCTAAAACAAAAAAATGAAATAGACCAAAATTAAATAATGCTAAACCAAAACAACAAAAGAACTAGACCAAACTTAAACAATGCAAAACAAAAACAAAAGAAATAGACCAAAAATAATTAATGCCAATCTGAAAAAAGCAATAGAACAAAACATAATAATGCTAAACCAAGAAAAAAACAAACCAAAACTAAATAATGCTAAACCAGTCCGTAACTGAAAAATGCTAAATCAAAAAATTGCTTTTTTCAGATTAGCATTAATTATTTTTGGTCTATTTCTTTTTTTTTTTTTGTTTCGCATTGTTTAGGTTTTTTCTATTTCTTTTGTTGTTTTGGTTTAGCATTATATAATTTTGGTCTATTTCATTTTTTGGTTCAGCTTTATTTAGTTTTTGTCTATTTTTTTTTTTGATTTAGCATTATTTAATTTTGGTCTATTTGTTTTTCGGTCTAGCATTATTTAATTTTGGTCTGTTTCAATTTTGTTTTTGCATTATTAGGTTTTAGTCTACTTCTTTTTTGATTTAGCATTATTTAGTTTTGGTCTATTTCCTATTTTAGTTTAACTTTATTTAGTTTTGGTCTATATCATTTTTATTGTTTAAATAATAACATCTAGTTCTATTTTTGAGGGGGGTTGCATTAGTTAGTTTTGACATATTTCTTTATTCGGTTTAGCATTATTTAGTTTTGGTCAATTTCTTTTTTTGGTTTTTTGGTGTAGCATTATTTAGATTTGGTGTATTACTTTTTTGTTTTAGCATATTTTTATTTTGGTCTATTTCTTTATTTAGTTTAGTATTATTTACCAAATGAAGAAATGGACCAAAACTAAATAATGATAGATTAAAAAAAAGAAATAGACCAAAACTAAATAATACTAAACCAAAGCAAGAAATAGACTAAAACTAAATATTGCTAAATTAAGAAAATAATCAGAGCCAAACTAAATAATGCTAAACCAAAATAAGAAATAAACCAGAATTAATTAATGCTAAACCAAAAAAAGAAACAGAGCAAAACTAAATAACACTAAACAGAAAAAAGAAATAGACCAAAACTAAATAATGCTAAACCAAAATAAGAAATAGACCAAATCTAATTAATGCTTAAACAAAAAATGAAATAGACCAAAATTAAGTAATACTAAAACAAAATAATTCTAATGCTACAAATAATTTTTAACAAGTTTTTTTTTTTTTAATAGCCATTATGCCCCAAGTGGGTGTGTGTTTCTGCAGTGGATATTGACTCTGAATGACAAATCAGGGAGCTGATTTCAAATTCCTTTTGACCAGGCTCTCGACAAGAATGGCGAAACCCAAACTGTTGCCTTAGATATCTCCAAAACGTTCGACAGAGTCTGGCATACTGGCCTTCTATGCAAACTCTGGAGCTATAGTATAACTGGACATTTGTTTGACCTAATCCAGTCATTCATTTCTAACCACACATTGAAGGTGGTATTAAACGAACATGTCTCCCAAAACTACTATACAAATGCGGGTGTCCCTCAAGGCTCTATCCTAGGTCCTACGTTCTTTCTGATCTACATTAATGATCTCCCCAATGCCATAAGATCTCAAGTAGGTATGTATGCCAATGACACCACAGTTTACTCTTGCCTCAATCAAAAATCTGGTGTGGGCAACAAAGCAATCCTCGCTGCCGAGCTTGAAAAGGACCTCCAATCCGTAGTGGATTGGGGTAAGAAATGGCTCGTAAATTTTAATGCTTCCAAAACAAAGCTGCTATCAAATAATCATCATAGACAATCACACCTACCTTCCATTAGCATGGAACAGGCTTGCCTCTCAGAGAGTACAACACTACGCCTCCTTGGCCTCACACTCTCAGCGGACGTCAAGTGGAATGACTATATTGAATCCATTGCTAAATCTGCTGCTATGAAAGTTGGTTCTCTGTGTAGGGCTCGGAAGTTTTCCCCGTCTTAATCTATCCTGCACATATATAAATCTACCATCTGCTCATGTATTAAATACTGCTGGCACATCTGGTCAGGTGCTCCTGCTGTTCTCCTCGGGGTTCTTGACAAAATACAATGGAGAATCTGTAATGTGATTGATACCGACTTGGCAGACTGGCTGCAGTCACTCTCTCACTGGTGTGACGTGGCTTCCCTGTGCCTCTTCTATAAATACTTTCACAGCTTCTGCTCCGATGAACTTAGATCACTGGTGCCCCCTAGGTATGAATTTGCATGAGATACTAGATTAGCAACTAGGTCCCACCCTTTTACAGTGAAACAGATAAAATGTAACCGCAATTTCTACTCTAACAGCTTCTTTTCAGGCACTTCTCACCTGTGGAATTCCCTTCCACATGTCTGCTTTCCCGACAGCTACAATCTTCAGGAGTTTAAATGTAAGGTCAATAGACACTTCCTAACACACTAACTTGCATCCATTCTCTCAAACACTCTTCCCATCTGCCCAACCCTCATCCTCGGTATCCTTACCCGTCTATCACCCTCCTTCTGACATTTCCTATATCTAACCACTCTTTCTCATCATTTTCCCCTATGTAACCCCCTGTGCAATAATGGCAGTGGAATGCCTTGCTTGGGGTAAAATGATTGAAAAAAAAAAATTCCTTGCATTCACTTACATGCAAATATCCTTGGGAAAGGTATTAGTGCATCTCTTCCCCCTCTAGCTATGAGTCAAATAATAGCCCAGATTTGGTTCTATAGCCTTGGGTGGCAACCAGTCTACTGCACAAAGCAATGGCAACCTACTGCAGAATAATCTTCTGCCCAGTCAGTCATGTCTCTTTTGAGACATGATCGCCCAAAACATGTATCACATATGCCACTTAACTGACTGATTGACACCCCAAGCAAGGCAGGACCTCCACTGGTGTGCAGAGGGTTACAGTGAGGGAAAAACAAGATAAAATGATGTCATAAATAAGGTCAGATGGATGGGAATCAAATGCATGGGAGAGGATGGCAACTAATGTTACATTTAAACTTTTGGAGATTGAAGCTGTCAGGGAAGCAAGCAAATGGAAGTGAGTTCCACAAACGGGAAGTTTTTTTTTTATAATCATTTGCCCCCAAACAAAGCAGTACTGCCACTGCAATAAAAAAAATATTAGAGTTGAAGAAGTGGTTATATTTAACTATCTTGGCAGTAAAAGGGTGGGGCCTTGATACCCATCTAGTAGTATGTCTAAGTATACTACCGGTAATAATTATTAGGCCACCCCAGTGTTTTAAAAAATGATGTATTTCACACTATTTTTTTGTATTTATTGCCAAACGTATAATTGTAAATGAAAATAGAATGTTCTTTTGTTAATACTGCACAATAACATGTGCATTAAATGGATTTATAAATATTTAATAATTACCTATATTGCAGTTTCATCAATGAAAGAATGAAGAAAATTTAGGGTGATTCAGAGGAGTTCATCTTTGCTTCCTTGCCTTGTAAAATTTTGCAAAGTAATAATAACAAAAGAACCATTCTATTTTCATTCAGAATTATTCACTTGGCAATAAATACTAAAAAATAGTATGAAATACATCATTTCTTTTAAAAAAAACTGGGGTGGTCTAATAATTATGGCCAGTAGTATACATGTATACATGTATACTGCCAGTAGTATACATGTGATCAGAGAATTATTACTGTTAATTGCTTACAAGGATGCAAAACAAATTTCTGAAAGTTTTGAAGGAGGTTTTTCTTGAAGTACAAAGAAAAAGGATTTTGCCACAAAAAAAGAATTCTTCTTCTTTCAACAACAAAGCAGCTCATGTACATTCATGACCTTTTCATAAAATTAATATTCTTTCATATTCCAAAACAGAAAATAATTTCACAGAAATAAATTAGTTAATATTTACTTAAAAAATATTACTTTACTTAATATAGGTTATTGGTTTTACATTTCTGAAGGTTTTACATCTCTCTTTCTTACGCACACATTTTTCCAGTGCTGATTCCATTTCTAGAATTTTTTAGTTGTATTAAATTGTGAATAACTGAAATACTTTTTATGGTTTTCTTTATTCTTTTATAAACATCAGAGTCTTGTAAATGTAGTAGAATTTTTCATCAAATTTTTTTAGTTTAACTATATTGTAAAAGTATTCAACATGCTTTTAGAAAATCTATGATGATTTACTGAAACCATGTGTTATTCTTAAAATACTTTAATTGAAACAAATACAGATTAAAGAATATTCTACAAGAGGAATTTTTATGCCACACTATTTAGGGTCATGGTTTTTCTGTATGGCTATGTTTCTATAAAAAGTTATTCTCAAGATTACTAATGTTTTCAGGAATTTGTTTTTTAAACTTTCAGACACACCCAATCCAAGTCAAAAATTTACTTACTGCTGTATTTTAATTATTTGTTTTGTAAATTCATCCTAAACCAATAAAAGGAATTTGGAATATATTTATATAACTTGACACAAGTAAACAAAGAAAATATGGAATACTTTTTCATTTTTTACCATATAAATGAGTTGATGCATTTTACCATGCAACTTGTTCAATTGTTTAGACATTACTACAAATCATCTAAACATTTTACTTTATATTTAAAAACCTTAACAAGCAGAAATATTTCTTTATCTTCTTTTTATATTATTATTCAAGTTATATCAATTCTTGGTTTGAAATATTTATATTTCAATGAATTTCTATAAATAAAGCAGCTTCATTTTCTTTAATATATTCATTTACAATGAGATCTAACAATCATGAAAAACAATTTATATTTTCATGATATCTAATTTTTCGTAAAGAAATAATTTTCATTTCTGTTTATAATATCAACAAATAGATGTAACAAGTAATTTAACTATAAAAATATTTGGTGAATATTGTGAAACTATTCATAAAGAAGAAAAATCACAAAAAACACAAATTTGTACTGAATTTTTAGAGTAATCCTACTAATCAGTCAGTTAAGTGGCATACGTGATACACACTTTGGGCGATCATGTCTCGAAAGAGACATGACTGACTGGGCAGAAAATTATCCCATAGTAGGTTGCTATTGCTTTCTGTGGTAGACTGGTTGCCAGCCAAGGCTATAGAACCCAATCTATTCTGTTATTTGACTCATAGCTAGAACGGGAAGAGATGTATTATATTATTAAGTATTAATTAGTGGGGGATCAGTTTATTATTGCATAACAATATAAAACTGACCCCCCACTTTATGCCCATTAGAAACCTTAATCATGTTTTCAACTATTATATTCAGTCAGTCAGTCAGTTAAATGCCATACATGATACATGCTTTGGGCGATCATGTCTCTAAAGAGACATGACTGAATGGGCAGAAGATTTTCCCACAGTAGGTTGCCATTACTTTCTGTGGTAGATTGGTTGCCGACCAAGGCTAAAGAACCAAATCTGTCCTGTTATTTAACCCATAACTGGAAGGAAGAGACAGATTAATACCTTTCCCAAGGGTATTTGCATGTAAGTGAATGCAAGGAATTTAACTGGAATTCGAACTCGGCTCCACCGATTTCTCGTTCGGTGTCGATATCCACTGGACCACAATGCACATCCTACTAATAAGTAACCTTTTTTATTTTAATTGGTATTGAAAAAATTACACTATTTTCTGATATCTATTCTTTTAAAAGGTTGATGAGTGTATATTTTTTTAAAAATCATTGTACATGTACTCCATCCTCATAACATTCTTCTGTTGAAAATACTTTATACTTGTGAATATCTTTATATCCAATGGAGGTGTAAGTAAAATTTATACCATTTTCACTTTTTATTTAATTACATGATAAGGTACATATCAGTGTTTGAGAAATTAGTATATTTTATTATATGCAGAATTGATGCAAATGTTTATTTCAAAACAACCAGTGGTTTTTCTTTAAAAATTAATTCTTCCATTTTTATAAATGGTTTTTAATATAAATTTTTACTTTAATAAAAACAATTGTAAATTTTTATTACTCATTAGATGTTGTTACTCTTTATTTATTTCTTAATCTGCCTACACTAAAAAAAATCAAGTTCATTGGAGTCAGTATAATGTTAACTTAATTTCCTAACATGGGATTGATTTCTATATCTCTTCTTCTGTCTCTTGATACCACAACTTACATTAGAGTTTTTTTTTGTTTTTATTCTTATAATAAGTAAGATATTTCTCTTTGATAATAAAATCTTAAAATATTCTCATTTTATTTTTTTAACTATTCTCAAGTAATTTCAAATTTAGTAATAAAATTCAACATTTTTTTTTCCTTTAAGAATGTGTGTGTGTGTGTGTGTGTGTGTGTGTAAGGCTGTATTGTCTATTGATCATTGTAAGTAGAGAAGCTAATGTCTTTATGAAGACCACCCAATTAAATGAAAAGCACTAAAACTCATAGGGACCTAACTATCTCAGGGGAGACTTGTGTGTCTCCCTCTAACTAAACTATCCATTCCCTCTGGAGAAGTCACGGTCACAAACAAATCTTTTCACATTTTTTCAAACACACTCATTTCTGTGTATGTCATTCACTTATAAAGATACTTGTGCAAAAAACGCACACAGAGAGAAACATGCATTTTTGGTAAGCAGCTGAAAATTATTGCTGCTGTTTTTATCACCCATCAGGTAAGGTGCATCCTAATGACTGCGAATTCTTATTGGGTTACCATTACTTCAGAGAATCAATACTTCCCACCTCCCATCATCATCATCATAGATTAACACTTTTTAAATTGATCACTGTCTATCCACTCCTTATCTCTCAGATGTTCATTCCACCCACCGACCCTTTCCACCTGCTCATTGAATAACTGTTCCTTCTTTTTCGTTCTTAGCTTCACTTTTTTTCGCACTCTTCCCCACATCTTACTCCTCAAGAAGCCAGTGACGACCAACATCAACAAGTGAGCAAATTATACTATATATCATGCTTAAATCTTACTAACAGCAATATTATTGACTTCATTACATTACTAATGATTATTTATAGCTTTTGCCATTTGCTCATTCTGTTATAATGCATCTATTTACTCACGATATTGTACAATACTATTTCTTTACTGTAAAAAATGTATATATATATATATATATATATATATATATATATATATATATATTATTATTATTACTACATCCCAGGTTTGTCTTGATCAGTATTTTTTAATGTTTTGCTCTTTTACTTGTTTAATGTATAAATATGACATCCATGCTTCATTATGTTATATATGTAGATTAAAAAATAAGCATTAGTACTTATATGTTGATACTTATTAGAAAAATCAGAGAAACAGAAAGAATTCCATCATACGAGGAGGTGCTGAAAAGTACAGTCTAACCCACTTCCTAAAAATCAGTATTAAAAGATACTAATTTTGAGAAGCAGGCTGAACCAAGGTCTTTTCAGCTTTCCCTCATAAAATATACAGAAAATATAGGAAAATATTATCTTTTGATAAATGTGATTTATTTCTATGTATCATTTGTAATCAGAATATTTTTTTCTTTTAACCAATATTATTTTTATCATGTAATATGAAAATGAAGTATCTTTTTTAGGTTAAAGAAAATATTTTTACTTTTTCAAGCATTAAAGTTAAAATCAAATTGTTAAAAATGTTTAACTTTCATTCAAAAAATGAGAATATAAATTAACTTGACAACTGTTGTACTTTATGTGAGTTAAATGCTTTTCTGTTCTCTTTACCACCATCACCATCTCCAATCACCAATCACAATGCTTCGTCTCATTAACTAACTTTCACTGAATCCATATGGCATGTATAATTATAATTTGTTTACAAAAAATATAAACATGGAAAAATCATTCACAGAAAAAATTCTTTCCTTCTTTCTGTCTGCTTATTGGTCTCTCTCTCTCTCTCTGTATACATACATACATTCATACATATAAGTATGTGTGTGTGTGTGTGTGTGTGTGTGTGTGTGTGTGTGTGTGTGCATATTTGTATGTCCCTCCCTTTCTCTCTTAGTGCCTCTATATGTTGTTTTACTGTTTCTTTCTGTTTTTGTCTTGAAGTGTTGCTTAACATGTTTAAGATGGATGCCATGGTTCGTAGTTTTTTATTTATTTATTTAATCTCCTCATTTTGTTATACACCAAAAATTATTAGTTTTGTTAAATGCTTACATGTTAATTTCTTTAAAACAATCTTGTAAAAATTATTTTTACTTTATAATCAGTAAAAAAAAACAAAATTGTAATATTTACTCAAAATTTAATTTAATAAATCAATTCAAATTAAACTTGCAAACAAAATATACTTGAATATGGTGATAAACAGGTAAGTGCAATATCTTAAAGGGATTCTGTTAATATGCAGACATGCAAAATTAAACTTTAATATACCATTTAATATCTTTTGACTGTTGAATGTTGTGGATATAAATAATAGAGAAAAAAATAACATTTAAATGTTCTTATTTTTTATTGAGCACATTTATGTCGCTTAATGTATTTCTTGATTTTAATTGAAAGACCTAAGTAATTTGTGTACAGAATGAAACATATCTTTTATATATCATCTATACAAACACTGATTGTTTAGCTGTTACTGAATGGAGAGTTAATTTAAACACTGACAACATTTTTCTTTATATAAAAATGTAGAACAGTAATATTGTATATCTCTTCTACATTTCCTTCTTTTTTTTTTCTTATGCAGATACTTTCTAATATCTACAGACTAAACAACTTTAACTTTGCATCTACAAATACACTATTAGTACATATTTTTAAATTGCATACATTTACTTACATATATATATATATATATATATATATGTAAGTAAATGTATATATATATATATATATATATATATATATATATATATATATGTGTGTGTGTGTGTGTAAGTATATATATATATATATGTGTGTGTCTGTGTAAGTATGTATATATATATATATATATATGTAAGTGTATGTGTGTGTGTGTGTAAGTATATATATATATATATGTGTATGTGTGTAAGTATATATATATATATATATATATATATATATATATACAAATGTGTGTGTGTGTGTGTGTGTGTGTGTGAAATTGAGTATGCTGGAACGCATGGTTAATTTAAAACAGGTCAGCATTGCTAATTTCAGCAGGAAATGCAATTTTCAAAGAGGGTAAGATAAAGGCAACCTACTTTCCAAGCAACATAATTATCATGTAAACTCCACCTTTCATTGGTTTATATTTGCAACATCTGGACCTTATGGTAATGCTGCAGATCTTTCTGGCCTTAACCTTTCTCTCACCTTGTTCCCCTCTTGTATATCAGAAACATCAGTTAATAGTCATCTACTCCTAATGTCTCCTCATAATTATACACGATGCTAAATAATAACAATACCTTTCAGTTTCCTGATGAAAAGTTCTGTCTAGTCTGACATTATTTTCAGAACTTGTCACATCCATCTCGAACGTGTACTGAGTAGAGCTATAGACCAGCAAATTTGTGCTGTGCATCTTATGTATTCTCACCAAGTGATTCCTTGTGCACACCCAGTAATTATTGCACTGTCTACCTATTTACAAATATTTCCCCTGGTACTATATTGTATATAATTATGTAGTAAATGTATTGTATTTGCATACACATTGTGGCCCCTTGTATCCATATTGTATCTCTCACATATCTGCACAAATTATTTACTCATGTATTTATGTTACTATCAATTTTAAAGTATTTTTCTTCTTGAAAACTATTTTATTAAAGATATACATCAACTTTAAATGCTCTTATCTTCCTGTCATAACTAGTTAATGTATTTCTGAATAAAGTTTTTCCTTCCCAAACAACATTTTTAATTATTTATACATTAAAAAATGACATTGTGATTCACTATCTTTGTTAAAATATATTTCTTTTTTGTTTTACTTCAGGTTTTCAACAAAGTTTCCAGCTATGCAAGTCTACAGTTGGGAGCCTCTTCTGACTCTGCAGTATCTACCGGTGTAAGCGTAAGTATCAATTTTTTTTTTGGCCTTTGCATACTTTCTATATATCTAAACTTATTTATAAATGGAACTTTGTCTGTCTGTGTATATGTGTCTGTGTGTGTATCCATTACCTATAGACTACGAAACGGCTGAACCAATTTTCTTAAAAATTTACAGTTATACTAGAGGCGTCTGTGAGTGTTTTTAGGTAGGTTTTGTGTCGAGGTACCCCCCCCCATAAATATTGAAAATCGATAATCAAAAAAATCGGGTTATAGAAGGAGTGCTCTAATTTTAATCAAATTTGATACACTCATAGACAAAGACATAAGAAACGATATTCAGAAGTTTCAAGGTTGCAGTTCTTAAAATAGTGCAAAAAATTTGATATCAATACCAGGAAATCAAAATTTGACTTACATCCATTCATTTTTCTTTCAGTCTACGGTTTCGCTTTAACTGGAAACAACTATTGCTTTTTAGTCTTTCATGCCAATGTCCAAAGAATCTGAGCTCCAGAACCATGGATTAGTTTTAAAGCTTCCATTACACCCGAGCAACGCCGGGCTATACTGCTAGTTTGGATATATATGTTTTTAATTCTTTATTTCATACTAGAAATTCTACTTAAATCCTATACACTTCAAATCTAATCAAGCAACAAACAGTCAATAATTGACTCTTTTTAACTTTGATTCTAAAATAGATTTGAAAAAAGAAAGCAATTCTGTTTCTTACAAATTTTGTAGAAATATTACGGAAATTATGCCCTTATCATTATACTAAATTGATTTTAAGATTTTTTTAATCACTTTTGCAAAAGGAAAAATTAACTAAATTCCCAAATGTATTAGTATCTATCAGTCTGTCAGTCCCTGTCTCTAAACATATGATGTGATCAGTCAGAAATATTGTGTATTGAATCCATCAGTTTATCACACGTTTTATGGCATGGATTGATCTACTCACTTATAATAAAGCAGGTAAAATGCTTATTTACACATTTCATTAAGAATATATTCAAATATCAATATTATTTATGGTCACTGTATATAGTTTTCTAACATCATTCATAAATATTCTTTCACTTTCCATTTCCTCATAAATAAAGTATGCTGATAATCCCTTTGTATTTTAAGGTATGTTAGAATGGCATCCATTAAGTTTACATTATTCTTTGCATGAAAAATATTCTAAGCAAAAGTAAAATTATATTTTCTTGTATTTAATCTACCTTAGTGGAAATAATGTCGACACCATATTTGTATAGACACACACACATGAAAGTCATTGTACAAAAATACAGCACGATGAAAAAAATGTAGATGAAATCAAATCTATTTTACTCATTCCTTAAATTGTTTATTTTTTATTTGTTTAGCACATTCTTAACAAATATTTATTTCTGAATGTCTATTATCCTAAACATTGTATTTATTTTATTAAATATATGCATTTAATAAAAATTCTACCAGTTAATCTGTTGTTTTCAATAATGTCATTCAATTCAAATTGTCTGCAGAGCTATAAGAAAATCAGTGCCAAGTAACATGGACAGTCCAAAATGTATCCTTTTCTTTTTTCATGGAAACTCTTAATCTTAAGAAATTCTATGAAAGAAAAGAACGAATTTTGGCACTGTCCATATTTATTGTAACATTTTACTATTAATGTAATTGATAAAAATTATTTTAGAATAAAGAGATCCAATTAATTTTATTTCAGTAATCTAATAAAATATACGTATGTAATCTATCAGCTTAATATGGAGAATAAATATAAAATGGCAGTTAATATTTTATAAAGCAGCTTTTATAAACTAATCTACTCAGAACAACGCTAATGAGAAATAGTTATTTGTTAAATGAATAAATGTTGTTGAAAATGCAATGATAGTCATGAAAAATTATAACATTGATGAGGAAAATGCACATCCATTGTTTAAAGTTTATAGTTTAGATTTTTAATTCTATTTTATCAAATTATTTTTTATCAGAATATTCCTAAAGAGATTTTAAATCATTTTATTTCCTAAAAGTTGTCTATAATAATCAGATTCTTAAAATAAAGTTAATTGATAATGTTGAGTGTGTAAAAATTTATAAGTTTATTTTTTACAATGTTTAACAACATATCACTTTAAGATTCTCATTAAGTTAATAATTAAAATACTTATTTTTCTTTTAAATAACTTGAGATATCATTATCTCTTCAATTGACAAAAATATGCACAAAATATCCATTCGGGAAGAGAAACTCTTTATTACGAAATAAAAAAAAAATTTATTCTTTTTATTTTTTTCATAGTTGCAAAAGAAAAAAGAAATTAAATGTGTATTGCAAGCCAATAGACATTCAATTTTCATTGCATTCATTTTCTCATTTCTTTTTTTTAAATAATTGGAAACAATCAGCCCAAGTTCTTAATAGAATCTTGGAAAAATTTGGTAAAAACAATTTTGGTCTGTGATTACCATGGAAATATATGATTAATATTCATTGATACAAAACATATTTTCTGTTAAATATAATGCATTTATAACTTGAAAAAGTAGGCCCTTCCTGTTCCAGATTATAACACAGGTAAACATTTTAAAGAATTAATTCTTTTACAGCATATTGTAGGAAAGTTTTTGTTTTTTTTTGTTTTTTATAATCATTTCACCCCAAGCAAGGCAATACTACCACTGGTGTGCAGCGGGCTACATAAGAGAAGAGTGAAAGTTAGGAGAAGGAGAGCAAAGAGATAGACAAACTGGTTACAGGGGGTGTCAGAGAAAGGGCAAGAGAAGGATGGGAATATCAGTGTGATGACAGTTGTGAGGGTAGAGTGAGAAAGGAACAAGATACACAGGGTGTTGGGAAAAGGATGAGAGAAGGACTTGAGTCAAGTGGATAAGAGATGGGAATTGATGTTGCATTTAAATTCTTGAGAATTGTAGTCGGCAGTATATGGAAGGGAGTTCCACAGGCAGGAAGTGATAGAAAAGAAAGCTGCTGGAGTAGAAGTGGCGGCCACATTTGGTTGATTTAACTGTAAAAGGGTGGGACCTTGTTGCCAGTCTGATTGCTCAAATAAATTCTTGTGGGCAGGGTGTCAGTGAACTAAGCTCATCAGAGCAGAAGCCATGAAAATATTTGTAGAAAAGACAGAGGGAAGCCACATCCTGTTGGTGAGAAAGCAGCTGAAGTTGAGCTACCAGGTTAGGACCGATCACATTACAGATTCTCCTTTGGAGCCTGTCAAGAACCCTGAGATGAATAGCAGGGGCGACTGATCAGATATAACTATGAATAAATGATTATAAACCCCCTAACATTTATATATATATATACAAAAATAATCATAAAAATGAGAAACAGCAGGAAAGTGGGAAGAAAAAATGCATATTATTTATTATCTGGTGTTGGAGAAACAAGAGACAGTAAAACTAAAACTGTGAGTTTGGAGTCAAATATAGATTAAATATGGAACAAAATCCAACAGAATGATAAGATAAAGAATAAGTGATGTGTATACAATCTTTCTTGTATGTTTTTTATATATGTGTGCAATGAGTGACCCAATAATTTAGTTCGAAAATACTAGAAGTTTTTTGTGGTTTTCTTACCTCAAATTTTTGTGGAATTCTAAAAGGAAAATATTATTACTATTATTGCCTGAAAAGGAAAAAGAGATGAAATTTTCATTGTTGCACATGTTAACGACCTGTTCAAAGGAACTGCTTGCCTGATAGTGTGAATGTCAGCCATTTGTGTATTGCAATTTACAATTATGTTTACAATGAGTGAATTAATAATAATTATAATTGGTATAATTATTTTATTATAATTATTTTTGGCACTATAATTGATTTTTAATTATTCACTGTGACTATATAATAAAATTTTTTTTTATGTATTTTTTATGAGAGTATTTTCTTTCTCTTTAAATGATGATTCCATCATCTTCAACCAATGATTATGATGATCACATTTGTTTAATAAAAGCTATAAGAATTTAAATTCTAAAAAAGGAAATCTTTCCTAGACAGGTTTTATCTTATTGAATTTTAAACTTATATGATAATAACAATGAAATTATGTTCATTCTTGCAAAATCTTGTATATAATTTCTTTACTCGAGTTTTCATTATATTTTTCAAAGATAGAAATATATGTATCAGTGAAAAGTTAATTTGGTTTGTTAATCTCCAAAGCTGTATCTGAGAATCCCGCCATTTTTTTTCTTCTAATCTTCTAATGATGAACACATGGCTATCAAGTAAACTATTCTAAAATTTCAGCACAAAGCACAAATGTCAACTTGGGATAAACAGAAATATACAATTTTTCTTTGCAATATAATTAGTACAAATCATAACATATTTACTATACTTTTAAGAGAATGCAAAAAACACTTCTGAGAATTATAAAGCAGTAGATACAAATAGTAGACTTGATTTCAAGACGATAAAGTCAACACGAAAATGACAAATGATTTGATATTACTTTCTTCAAATAAACTGACTTCCCTCTATATTCTGATTGAACGTCTACTTATTTTATTTGTTTGAATCTTTTACTCTGCACTCACTGCTGGATATTTATAGGTTCCTTAATATTCCAATATTTTGAAAATTTGACATGCAGAATTTATTTTTATTTTTTTTCGAATCATATTTCAAGAAAGATTGGCATATTTTTTCTTTCAGTTCAATGTATTGAGAAATATAACTCTAAATGCATCTGTGCATTTTTTCCGCTTGTTTTTCTCTATTAAAGTTTTATCTTGGAGACAGCTATGAAACTTGAAATTTGAGAATAACTACATTTGATAGCACACGTGTAGACATATCTGTTTCAGCTGAGAATATTAAGAAAAACTGTCTAGTGTGTTTATTGCTAAACATTTAAATTTAACTTCATATAAAAGATCTTGGGTATAATTTGGGAACTATATTAAAGGGAAAATTGTAAGTCTTGTATGCAAATAAAAATCTTTTTGTAAATAGAATAAATAACTATTTTAAAATGTGAGGCTTCAGTTTGCAAGCCTATACCCTCTTCCCTAATATCACATTAAAATTGTTGTAAAAATAAAAAATTTACTAGTAAACAATTAACTGTAGTTCAGACATTTACTATTATTTTATTACTTACATCTACATTCTTCCTTTTTTACATTTTAAAATCTCATTACCCAAATCACATCATCTTATCTAAACTTATTTATAAATGGAACTTTGTCTGTGTCTGTGTGTGTGTGTCTGTGTGTGTGTGTGTCCATTACCTATAGACTCCGAAACGGCTGAACCTATTTTCTTGAAAATTCACACAGTTGTACTATATGCGGCTGAGAGTGTTCTTAGCTAGGTTTTGTGTCGAGGTATCCCCAATAAATATCAAAAATCGATAATCGAAAAAATCGGGTTATAGAAGGAGTGGTCCGATTTTAATCAAATTTGATACACTAATAAACAAAGACATACAAAACGATATTCAGAAGTTTCAAGATTGCAGTTCTTACAATAGCGCAGAAAATTGATAATATATATATATATATATATAAGTCAAGATGTTTGTGTGTATCTGTTTATCTGCCTGTATGTCTGTATTTTTTCATCCCTTTTATTTTAGTTTTTGCTTTGGGTTTGGCTCTAAGTAGGTATAATTGTAGTTCTTAGTCTCAGCCATGATACCATTTACTCAGAGGACTTATTTAGCCTTCAAAATTTATTTGATGTGGATACCAGGAAATCAAAATTTGACTTACATCCATTCATTTTTCTTTCAGTCTACGGTTTTGCTTTAACTGGAAACAACTATTGCTTTTTAATGTTTCGTGCCAACATCCAAAGAGTCTGAGCTCCAGGACCATGAATTAGTTTTAAAGCTTTCATTACACCTGAGCAATGCGGGGCTATACTGCTAGTCCATTATAAGAACAAAATATTACACTGGAACTTTTTGCACATGAAGTATTATGTATAATCAACTTTAATGTTAAGTCAAATGTTACTCTACAATTAATACACCTGTCAAGTTTTTCATTCACTTCCCCAATACTAAAACAAAAAACATTCCTAACAGTTTATGGATTATTCTTCTCATTCTAATGAGATGGGGGTGCTGATTACCAGATAAAACTTGAATTTTCATTACTTAACAAGAGATGTTGTTCCCCTGATTTCACCAGTCACTCTCAGCTAGTTTGCAGTCCCATAAAGCCCTCAACTAAAACATTGGCCTTATATTCTCTCTGTGATGTGTGTGAGACTGACCAAAATATCTGTGGTAATTGTTTCTATATCTATCTGTTCAACATTTTCATTTCCATGCTTGCAATACTGAATTCACATATGCAGTTACATATCTGGTGGCAGGGTGTAACCTCAAGTCTACCCTACACCAGGTTTCCTTCAATAATCGAGTGTGTACTTTAAATGCAATAATTACATTATTATTATTACTACCACATCACTATGTTTCTATCACAATTATTACATTACTACTAAATCACTATGTTTCTATTTAATAATTTATAATTATTACATTACTACCACATTACTATGTTAATACCACATCACTATGTTTCTATTACAAAAACATTAGCACAGAAAGAAATTTGCCAAATGGCCTAATAATTTAAACAGTAGAGCTGAAAAATTATTTGAAATTCTATTTATTTGTCTATTGTGTAGAAGGTTTAACCAATTGCAAAACAGAATTTGTTTATTCTGTTTGGCTGTGGATCATTGTGAAGAATTTTAAAGATACTATTTAAAAATAAAACAACCAAACAATCCCCTATGCTTTCAAATATATTTTTTCACAAATTCATTGCAAGAGATTGGATAAACAATTTTCATATTGTCTAATATTAACTGTTAATGCATCATTTTGCAAAATTTATTTCCATGTTTATTTAAAGTTTAAATTAATTTCTTTTAGAACAAGTAATTCTTTGAAGATCAAATGATTATAACTTTGTGCAATTCTACTGCATTCTCTTTAATATCCTCGATAGAAAGATGTTTTTCTCTATCTGTTGTTTGTTAAGTTTTAAGTATCTCCACACTGAGCATTCCAACACAAATGAATATTACAATTAAAAATTTCATTCTCTTTACATTTTAATCCTGCTTGGTACATTTTGTATTAAAAAATCTTTTCTTTCTATCATGCATTTTAGTCTCTTATCAGATACGTACTCCTTCCTGTTAATATTGATTTCATTCTTTACATATTTTGTATAATTATGATAAAATTACTTTGTACAATTTATTATGTTGTGTGTAACATTAAAAAGCATCATTAAATTGTTCTCTTTGATGTTTCTTTATTCTAATCTATAAAATAACAGCTTTAAGTAGCTTTTTTACAGATCACTGACCTATTCATCTTTTTTTGTACTATGTTCTAAAAGGACATCAGCAATCATGGCTCACCACAACTTCATGCTTTTGTTGTTCTAAATGACATTTGACCTCATATCATCCTCCTTTGTCAGAGTTCTGCTATCTATTCACTAAGTTAATATTTGCCCTTGCATCTCTTGTTTTCAGTATATCTTGTGAGTGTTAAATTTTCCAGCCCTCGGTCCTCATTATATCCCTTAAATTTCAGCTGTCAGTTTCTGATTATATCAGTTTCATTGTAGTCCCTGTTTTCTATTCACTTCCAACTGTGATGTGGGATCTGGCAAGACACAACACTTAACTCAACAGTGTCAGTCATGGTTGTAGTATTCAATACTCAGCCAGACAAATCACTGTAATAGTATTATTATACCTATATTTTAGACCTGTCTTAAAAGGACTTTTGGCATAATTAAAATATTTTAATATATTTTTGGTTCAGTACATTTCTTTATCAATTAATCATGTATTTTTAATGCATAGTAATCCTAAAATTAAAAATCAATTTTTATGACCAGGGTTTTCAGTAGAAGAAATAGTACATTGATAAACAATAGATTCCATATGGCATTTATTTTCCTATGGACACTTTATAGGGTTTCTATAATTATTTTTCATTGTTTAAATTATTGATTTCAATTTTGGAATTATTCTTATTTTCATTTAGGATTAAATTTTTATTTAAAATTTTATTATTATGCTTTGTTACAATTTTTTCTAGTTTATCAGCACAACTATAACTTAATTTTTATTTTTATTGAAAGCCTTGCTTAATGGATTATTGTTCAGAAAATGTTTCTAAATCAAAGCAAGAGATTTTGGCTTTATTTACAGTTAACCATTTCATTAAAAGAGGGTGTGCACCAATGACTTTTCTATTTCTATTTTTTCTTCTGATATAGATATTCTCTTTTACATCTAGCAGTTCAGTTCTTTGGTTTTAAGGATATATTCTTAATATTTTACTTAGTTTCTGGACAATAACTTGCACTATTTATAAAGCACATTTTCGATTTTCTATTACTACACAAATCAAATAGTTCAATTTCTGCATCTGCTTGATTTTGACATCACCAATACATAGCTCATAACGTGAACTGTCTCTTTTGCTGAAAACCATTCTTTCTATCTTAGAGTTAATGGGTAGTCCATTCACATTGCTTTATTTGCATGCTTTGTCTAATAGTTCTTTTAGTTTTCTTTTTGAGTGCTATCAACAAAATATCATCTGTACATTTTATGTTGCTAGGTTCATGTTTGCTTGTAATAAATCCTGATAGATTTTCTGCTTCTCTTACATTTGTCTTGCTATAAAGGTGAAATAAATCTGATGAGAAAATGTGTCTTCATCATAGTCCTATTTTGATTTTGGTGTATTCATTAAACTCATATATAAGCAAGTTGTTTGTTTTTGGTAGAGGTTACAAATTACTCAAATATCTTTCCCATATAAATCAAGTTTACTAATATTTAAAACAGTACCTTATCAAATGCATGTATGCAATCTTCTTTATTTTCAATTTTGGAATTATTCTTATTTTCATTTAGGGTTAAATTTTTATTTAAAATTTTATTATTATATTTTGTTACAATTTTTTCTAGTTTATCAGCACAACTATAATTTAATTTGTATTTTTATTGAAAGCCTTGCTTAATGGATTATTGTTCAGAAAATGTTTCTAAATCAAAGCAAGAGATTTTGGCTTTATTTTCAGTTAACCATTTCATTAAAAGAGGGTGTGCACCAATGATTTTTCTATTTCTATTTTCTCTTCTGATATAGATGACAGCCTCATCTGGTTTTGTTCCTTTGTTTCTCTTCAGCACTGATATTAACTCATCATATTTCTGTCTTTTATATTTTCTGTTCTGTTAATCTGGAAGAGATCTTTAATACATTGGTTCCATCTTTGTAGAATTTTGTCTTTTTTCTATTATGTGCATTCACTTTTTAGATTTTATGCAAGGAGCGTATTTTCTTTCTTGCTCTTTCTTTTTAACTTTTTCTACATACCTTTTTCTACATACCTTTTTCTACATTATGTTCTACATTTTTTAGCTGTCCACACTTCTTATTAAGCCATTCTCTTTTGTTTATTTGCATTGATTTCTTAAACAACTTATATCTTGTGCCATTTCTTGACATTAACTGCTATTTTTTTTTTCTTGTTTCTCTTCCCTCTGAGAAAATCTTTTGTCCCTAGTGGTTATCTTGAGGTGTAACACTTGCAGTCACTGACCCCTCCTCCCCTTAGGTTTTATATTTGTTCTTAACTACATCTGCAAATGTTTGCAGACTGAGTCATTTTCACGTTTGTGGTATTGTAGTTTATTTGTTGCTTTAAGTTACTTTAGTTTTTGTTATTATATCAAGAGTTTGCATATGACTTATATGTAAATGGAATATTTTTGCTTATAGTACTGCATTTGTAGATCTTTTACAGATTGTTATGTAATATATTTGTTTCTTTATGTCTATTCCTGGGTTTTATATTTTCACAAAAGTCTTGAGTTTTCTTCAAACTGGATTTGGGTTATTGCTTGATTGTTTGTTATGTCCCAGTTAACCAATTCTCTGCATGAATCAAAACCTATACTTGACATTTTCTGATATGTACACCTCTTGATCCTCTAAGAATAGTTTGGTTTATCTGTGTGTGTGTGTGTGTGTGTGTGTGTGTGTGTGTGTACACTACAGGCCATAATTATTAGGCCACCCCAGTGTTTTAAAAAATTATGTATTTCATACTATTTTTTAGTATTTATTGCCAAGTGAATAATTGTAAATGAAAATAGAATGGTTCTTTTGTTAATACTGCATAATAACATGTGCATCAAATGAATTTATAAATATTTAATACTTACCTGTATTGCAGTTTCATCAATGAAAGAATTGAAAACATTTAGGGTGATTCAGACAGGTTCATCTTTGCTTCCTTGCCTTGCAAAAGTTTGCAAAGTAATAATAACAAAAGAACCATTCTATTTTCATTTGGTAATAAATACTAAAAATCATATGAAATATATCATTTCTTTTAAAATACTGGTGGGGGGCTAGTAATTATGGACAATAGTATATATATATATATATATATATATATATATATATATATATATAGGAAAACTACTAAAAATTTGTAAGTTACAAATGTATTTTTTTGACAGTATTTATTTATTTCTATTATTATATATATATATTTGATATTTCAGACCAGCCTCAGCCTTTCATCAGAAACAAATGATTTTAAAATTTAAACTAGAAGTGTTTATCACTTTAGTTTAGTCTAGTTTTTCCTATACATATTAAGACAGTATACGTGGATCATTATTATGCTATATATATATATATATATATATATATACGATCAAGGTAGTTTAGACTTTCAACCTTAGTGAAAATTGTTTTGACTTAGCTTGAAAGTCTACACACACACACACACACACACACACAAAACTTGGCATGAAACTGCTCAATTAAAGTGACAAACACTTATATACAGGAGAGTTTAGTAATATGCTTGAAGCATTGTGCATATAATGTGCATGGGTAGGTATTTGAAGGCTATCACAATACATTTAGTAAAATAAAGGAAGGTAAAGGTGTTGGATATTACCTATTTATTATTCATTAATATTTCGAGATAAGAAACTCATCCTCAGAATGATAGGAGAGCTTGATTTTACATCTGTCTACTGGTGGACTGTGCCTTTAAATGAATGGTCCTCTTTTGCTGCTACTGCTGTAGTTAATTGTAGTGAGTATATGTGTGTGTGTGTGTGTGTGTACCTGTAAGTGAGTTAGTGCATGCATGTGTGTATGTTTATGGTTTATATAAGTGTGCACGATAGCAGGATTTTGTTTTTTCACATCTTAGTTAAAGTGATAGTGGGCGTCTTTTTACGATTTGAGGATATATCTGCGTGTTTTAATTTATGGTTTAATATGTGCACGTTGGCCAGTGGCATTGTTTGGTATTTTTACATCTCTGTCAGAATGGTAGTAGGTTTCGTTTTACGACCTGATGTTATGTGTATCTGCTTTAATTAGAGGCATGTTTATGGCTACATACTTTTTCCAGTATTCATTCTCGTGTGTGTGTGTGTGTGTGTGTGTGTGTGTGTGTGTGTGTGTGTGTGTGTGTGCACGTATACTTCTTGTATATTATTTTACTAAACGCATTGGGATAGCCTTCAAATACCTACCCATATACCATATATATGTATATTATTATTATTATTATGGACTCTCCCATCAATTTCGATGTATGAGTGTCTAACTCAGACTGTCACACAAAGAATTGTTTAGAGTGGTGAAGGCTTGTGTAGCACCATCCATACTTTTTGGAACTGCTGATAACAAACAATTGGTGCAGAAGTCTGCCACAGATCACACGAACAGCAGAACTCAGTTATTTAACCCATAACTTGAGGAAAAGGATGGATTAATGTCTTTCCCAAGGGTACCAGTGCTTAAGTGAATGCAGAGTGCTCGACTTGAATTGGAACTCGGCTTACCAATTTCCCTTTCCAAGCCAACATCATATTTATATATATATATATATATATATATATATATAAATCAGTGTAAGAGAAGGAAATTCTGCTATAAAATTGCAATTGACGCTCATCATTTGGAGCATTATTGTCATTGGTGGTTGATATTCTGAAAATGGTATTCATATTATACAGAGTCTATAATTATAATCATTCTGAGTTGCATGTACTTTCTTTTTTCTTGTAATCATTACACAGTACTGCCACTAGTATGCAGGGCTCTACAGTGAGAAGAAAGGAGAAAACAGAAGAACAAGGTACAGGGGATGTCAAAGAATGGAAAAGAGAAAGATGAGAATAGAAGAAGGCAATTGACATTGCACTTGAACTTTTGGAGATTGTCACCATCAGAGAAGCAAGTATATGGAAGAGAGTTCCACAGGCAAGAAGTGCAAGAAATGAAACTGTTGGAGTAAAAGTGGCAGTTGCACTTAGCTATTTTAACAGTAAAAATGTGAGACCTAGTTGCCAATCTAGTGACACAAGTAAATTCATGTGGCTGGGGCACCAGGGAAAGAAGCTTATTAGATCAGAAACCATGAAAATATTTGTAGAAAAGACAGAGGGAAGTCACATCCAGTCAGTGAGAAAGGGACTTGAATCGAGGTACCAAGTTGGGATCGATTACTTTGCAGATTCTTCCTTTGGAATTTGTCAAGAGCCCCAAGATGAACAGCAGGAGCACCCAACCAGATATGGCAATAGTATTCAATACACAAACAAACGATAGATTTATAGATGTGTAAGACGGATTCTGATGAGAAAAAATTCTTGACCTGACACAGTGACTTCTTAGCAGTAGATGTAGTTATTGATTCGATGTAGTCATTCCACTCGAGGTTGGCTGTGAGAGTGAAATCGAGGAGTGAGGCCTTACATATAATTGTGCTTGAAATTGAGCAGACAACCATTATATATGTGTGTGTGTGTGTGTGTGTGAAAAGTGTATGTATATAATTATAAATATCAATATATATATATATATATATGCAATTTGTTGTATATTATATTATTTATATATTATATATGCGTGGTACTTCTTTGACAGCGCTCAATATCAGTGATAGAGCTGATGATTGCAAGAGCGTGAAACCCAGGGTTACAAACTCACACCTATCTATTTATATATAAAATAAAATAAGTTTTCAATGTTCAAAATTGTTGAGCTCTCCACCTGTATCATTTTTTAATATTAAAATTTTAATATTAATTAGGATCAGGTTTTTGGTATTTACCTTCCTACTTTTCCTTTTGGATTAAAGTTTGTTTTTTTTTTAAATTATATATATATATATATATATAAAATTAATGAATTTATTTTAATACAAAATTTTTATTACCTCAAACATTATTGTAGTGAATACTCATGTATTAAAATAGATGGCCATTTTTATTTTAAACAGTGTTTATTAAACCTGTCAGCCTGTGCATTCAAGAAATCTTAATAAAGAAAGAAAATGTCCACTGCTACAGAGCACAGGCTGATAGATGTAATACTCACTGTTCAAAAGAAAAGTGTAAGTGGGGTGTCTATTTCAAAATGAGTCAGTCAGTTAAGTGCCATACGTGATACACGCTTGGGCGATCATGTCTCAAAAGAAACATGACTGACTGGGCAGAAGATTATCCCGCAGTAGGTTGCCATTACTTTCTGCAGTAGACTGGTTGCCAGCCAAGGCTATAGAACCCAGTCTGTCCTGTTATTTAACCCATAACTGGAAGGAAGAGACAGATTAATACCTTTCCCAAAGGTATTTGCACATAAGTGAATGCAATGAATTCAGCTGGAATTCGAACTCGGTTCCCCGATTTCTCGTTCCGAGCCGATATCCATTGCACCACAACGCACATCAAAACAAGTATCCACTACAAAAAAATTTAAATATATATATATATATATATATATATATATCGCATGTAAAATGTTCTCTGTAAGTAAATATTTTATATAAAATAAAATATAAGAAGGGAAGCATGCAACACAGTCAACTTTTTTTTATAATTTCATGTCTATTTCATTATTGTTTAGTTTTATGGATAATCTTTTGATATATTAGAATTGACTTTTTCTTAGGTATTAGTATAATGCAGATTTTTTTTTTTTTTTTTTTTTTTTTTTTTAATCGTATCACCCTGAACAAGGCAGTAATGACACTGATGTGCAGGGAGCTACATAAGAGTAAAAAGATTAAGTAGAAGAGAGTGATAAGGAAGACGAACCAGTTAGAAAGGTGCAAGAGAAGGATGGGAATACAGGTGTGATGACAGTTGCAAAGGTGGAGAGAAAGGAAAGGATATATGGGGTGGTGAAAGAACTAGAGTCAAGTGATTAATAGATGAGTATTGACATTGCATTTAAATTCCTGGAGGTTGTAGCTGTCAGGAAAGCAAGAATATGGGAGAGAGTTCCACAGGCGGGAAGTGCAAGAGAAGAAGCTGCAGGAGTAGAATTGTCGTCTGTATTTGGTTAATCTAGCTGTGAATGGGTGGGACCCAATTGCCAATCTGGTTGCACGAGTAAACACCTGTTGCAGAGGCACCAGTGACTTAAGTTCGTTGGAGCAGAAGCTATGAAAGTATTTATAGAACAGACAAAGGGAGGCCACATCTCATCGGTGGGGAAGTGGCTCTTCTTACAATTATTCTTACCATTTATTGTTGCATATCCAAAGCAGTTCTATTTAGTATTTTTAAAAGTTGAGCTAGATTATACAGTTGGATATCATCCAAATTTATCCGAGTCAAATTTAATGTAGCCAAACAAGTATATGTATAATTAAAATAAAGTGACAATCAATGACAAAAATAAAGTATTTTTAAGGTTAAAATTGTTATAATTCATTTTTATGCTACTTGAGATTTATATGATTGAATCTAGAACCCATATATTGTCATGCTTTGTTGCTTATTTAATGATCCGAGAATGCAATAATCTCCAAGTTGATATATTACCAAATGCTTTTTTTATTATATATGATTTGAAGGGAGCACAATATTGTGTCATCAACTTGCCACTGTCATTCGCAAATGAATCATTGCAGCTGATTGCAAATGTCATCTAAACAGATCTTACAGTGTGCTAAAGTGCTCCACTGAGTCAATTAAAAAATATTGATTTTCTAATAATTACTTGGATTTTTAATAATTTCATATAACTGTTCTATTCAGCTGATTTTAATCAGAATTGAATCAGAAAATTTCAGATGATCATTACTTTAATTATAATATTTGATATGTATTTTAAACATAATTTGTATTGATCACAAATACTGGGTTACATTTGTTTATACTCTGTAATGTAAAACACATTTCACTTTTCATAATCATTTACATTTTTATATATAGGAGGTACCAGTGAGCTAAGTTCATCATCTGATGAACTTAGCTCACTGGGATTTACTCGAGCCACAAAATGAGCAACTAGGTCCCACGCTTTTACTGTGAAACCAATAAAATGTAAATGCAAATTCTACTCCAGTAGCTTCTTTTCTCGCACTTTCCACCTGTAGAATTCCCTTCCATTTACTTGCTTTCCGACAGCTACAATCTCCAAGAATTTAAATGTAAAGTCAATAGTCATCTCTTATCTCACTAACCTGCATCCCCTCTCTCATGCTCCTTTCTCCATCCACTCTACTCTCATCAGTATTCTCATCCTTCTCTTACCCACTTCCTGACACCCCCTATAACCTGTCATTCTTTCTCATAACTTTCCTCCTATGTAATCCCCTGCACAACTTCTTCTTTTACTTCTTCTTCTTCTTCTTTTATGTGCCCTGTCTTTTCAGGACGTATGCGATCATGGCTTTCCACATCTCCCTTTCCCTGGTGGCTCTTAACACGCTTTCTTCTGTTGCACCATGCAACCCTCGTTCCATCATCTACTTGATCGGGTCCTTCAAATATATTATCTGCTGCTTTCCCCTGTCTCTTTTCCCTCTATCTGGCCTGTTAGTATCAGGTTCTCCAAGCCCTCCTTCCTCATTGCATGTTCTAGGAACTTTAACTGTCTCTTCCTGATGCTCAGTATTAATTTCCTTTCCATTTCTATCCTTTCCAAAACCTCATCATTGCTCACATGCTCATTCCATGATATCCGCAGCACCCTTCTGTAGAACCACATTTCAGTTGCTTCAAGTCTTTCCTTTATCTTCGATGATATTGTTCAGCATTCACTGCCATATTGAAGAACTGATGTTATATAGCAATCCAGTAATCTCTTCTTTGTTTCTAGCAAAATTGTCCTGTTTCTTAATACTTTACTCAACTTCTGGAATGCTTCATTCGCAATGCCAATTTGCCTTCAGATCTCTGTGTCACACTTTCTGTCTTCTGTTAGAACACTTCCCAGGTATTTAAATTTTTGTACCTGCTTGATTTTAGTATTCCTCACCTGTATTTAGCATTTTGGGCTGCCCTTTTTAGTGGCAGTAAAATGCCTTGCTTGGAGCAATATGATGATAAAAAAGATAATAATACTAATTTACTACTTTATGACAAATGTTTCTTCTCTAAAGTATTTCACTGAACTTCTTTTCTCCAACATGGACTCAAAAAATTCTTGATAATCAACTCTTTTCAGTTGTTCCCATCTACTTCATTACAAATTCTGCTTTTGCTAACAATTGAACTGCTGATATACTGCACAATCCCTGTTGGCATTTTGAATGAATATTCAATAACTGTCTTAACAAGCTTTTATGAGGAACTGATTAATTGTTCATAGTTGATAGCCTTGAACTTTCCCTCTGCAGTATGCAAACTGTATCATCAGAATGAAACCATTTTTTCAAAATGCCTTGTTTATTGATTTTCCCCTTATCTCAGCTAAGCACATTTTATCATGACACATTTTGTGATCCTTCATCTTTTGCAGTTTCACTTTTTCTGTGAATGAAATAAGAAGACACTAGCTTTCTTCAAAGGTATTGACCACAAAAATTTCCAGGCACCACTTTAAAAAAAAGCGTAAATCCTAAATTCTGAATATTATATTTCTAAATCTTAGGTCAATAATATGGGTATTAAGATAATAGTTTATTAAATAAACAGATACCAATTTTATAATTAATATCTTTAGTCCACTTGTAAATTATTTTTTGTTACAATCTTTTGTTTGTCTTTTCTTTAAGAAATATTTGATACATGAGATTCTGTATTTATCTATACTTCTGAGATGAGGTAGTATTTACATTATTTACATTGTTTAGACTGTTGTCCTCATCTTTATTGCCATGTTCAAATTCATGGCATTTCAACCATAGAGCACTCCAGCCTTCTTCAGGTGATTAAAATTTCAAACTGAACCCTTTATTCCGATTACTGGGGTATGTTGTTCTCGATCCATGAGCCATGCCACTTCTAGATGTCTTAGTTATTTTCCTTTAAGGCAGCCCAAAATGCTAAATACAGGTGAGGGATACTAAAATCAAGCAGGTACAAAAATTTAAATACCTGGGAAGTGTTCTAACAGAAGACAGAAAGTGCGACACAGAGATCTGAAGGCGAATTGGCATTGTGAATGAAGCATTCCAGAAGTATTAAGAAACGGGACAATTTTGCTAGAAACAAAAAAGAGAGTACTGGATTGCTATGTGTTTTCAGTTCTTCAATATGGCAGTGAATACTGGACAATATCATCGAAGATGAAGGAAAAACTTGAAGCAACTGAAATGTGGTTCTACAGAAGCATACTGGATATAAAGTTGGGGATCAATTCCATATTATAATCAATATATAAACAGACCCCTCACTTTGTGTTCACAGCAGATTTTATACATTTATATTCCTGAGATCCAAAAGCACATGGATGCATTCCAGGAGCTGAGAAAAGTATTAAGAAACAGGACAATTTTGCTAGAAACAAAAAAGAGAGTACTGGATTGCTATATGTATTCCTTTAACTCTCTAAGTTCTCAAGAACACATGGCCCAGTGGATAAAAGTGTTGGTTAGATCCAGTGACTTGACCCAAAGAGTTGTGAGTTCAATACCTGACTACATCAGTAGTGAACAAATAACTTCACAAAATAAATAATGAGATTCAGTGTGCTGCATCAGTTAATGCCTATTTCCTTTCTGAATAGGCTCAAGACAAAAGTCTAATAGTAGAATGCTTTCCGGTGCTATCTAATCAACCAAATAAAAGGAAAGATTACATTAATTGCACTCTTTTTAACTCCTACTTTCATCTCCTTTATTTTTCGTTGCTTTTCATGTTCTATGCAATTGCTTTTTGTCTTTATATAGTTTGTAATAAAATATGAGATACAAATTTCAATTACACAATGTGTATATATTATCTCTTTCTAGTTTCATTTGTTTTTCTTATAAAACGCAAATCGAATTCATTCTGGTTGATTTATTGTTTTCTACAAAAATAGCAATACTATTCTGATATATATAAAGATGATCTCTCTCTCTCTCTCTCTCTTTCTCTCTGAAAACAAAAATGCTATGAATAACAATCATAGAATTTATTAACATTCTCACAAATATTCACTTTTTTATCAATTCAAGTTTGTCTAAATAAAACAACAGGTTAAATTTTCATCATTAGAAATTTTACCATCTACTTTTAGAGGCCACCTACACACACACACACAGTCTCTCTCTCTCTCTCTCTCCAAATCCACACACACATGCTAGCTGTTGACAAATGAGTATAACCATTGCTGACAAGTTTGATCAATGTTTTTGGTTCTCATGAGAATAACAATGGCCCTTTGATGCCTGCAAATGACTTGCAATGTTTATTACAACTGTGGTAAACTACATTGTTTTGTGCAGTGCTTGGCCTGTTCTGTTCAGCTTGCTTGGAGGTTTTCATGCAATGGTTGATACTGAAGCAGTGTCTGCAGAGTTTATAACACACTGCATTGCAAGTTATTTCAAGCATGATACAGATAATAATTTGTGAAAGGTCTCCCAGTATGATTTTTCTTGTTGCTAACAAGGTCTGCATTGGAGAGACATACTCTGCCACATTCATCACATATAAATTGGACAATTAGTGGATCATTGATTCCCACTTTCCTAGCTGCTCATCCGGTAGGAATCAAACCTGCATACTACCAACACTGGGGAGATACCATCTTAAAATCAGCTGTCTTTACCAATCTACCCATGGAAGATTTCATGGTAGACAAGATTCAATTTAACCTTTATATGCTAGAAGATATTTTTCAAATGATTTCTCAAACAATTAAGGCCTGTGGAAATTATGTACTGTTTAACTATATGCAGTGTAACCCTGATATAAGAGAGTTGTCAGGACTGGATAAAGTTATCTTATATCCGGGTTTCTCTTATATCCGGGTTTTGTTTATTTTACATATTACTACAGGCTATATTTTGAGACCAAATAAAAACCACTCTTATATCCGGGTTTCTCTTATATCGGGTTCTCTTATACGGGTTATATAAAAATATAAACAGACTTTCCACTCAAATACGAGTACCCTTTAAAAAATAATATTATCAAACAAATAAAAATTAAAATGTTGACTTCAGTTAGGTTTGTTTTCAGACATTAATCGTTCGATAGAAAAAATCTGGAGAATGACTATATAAATCTGGAGAATGACTATATAAATCTGGAGAATGACTATATAAAGGTTAAATTGAATCTTGTCTACCATGAAATCTTTCAAAAGTCAATTGGTAAAGACATGTCTGATCTTAAGATAGCATCTCCTTGATGTTGGGAGTATGAAGGTTCGATTCCTGCCAGAAGACAGATATTTTCCAAATGATTCTCAAACTATTAAGGCCAGTGGAAATAATAATGTACTGTTTAACTATACATATATAAAATAAACAGACTTTCCACTCAGATACAAGTATCCTTTAAAAAATAATAATTTTAAACAAATAAAAATTCATACACACACACACACACACACACACACACACACACACACATATATGTATATATATATATATATATATATGGTTAAATAAAATAAAGACGATATATATATATATATATATATATATATATATGGTTAAATAAAATAAAGACAAGAGGAAAAATGAGTTTTATTCTAAATTACATATCTATAAACAAACAGTGTTGGCAACCACAAAAACACTCACAAATCATTTCAAAAGATCAACAGAATATTTTAGTTTTTAGAATTACTTCATGTGTAGTGCAAAGTCACAAGATATTAAAATGAAGGGAATTTGACCGTTTTCTTTGAAAACTGTTTATTTCATGTGTTAGTCTGTTTTAGAACTTCTTCACGAGATGTTAAAATGAAGGGAATTCAACCGTTTTCTTTGAAATTTTTATTATGAATGTTAGTCTGTTTTAGTATAATTTCCATAAGTAAAGGTGAGATTGGAAAAAATCCAGGGCGTAAATTGATGTTTTGGTAGTACTGGATGGCAGCATTCTTGAGAACTTTTCTTCTGAATAAATTGTTTACTCTTTTTATTAGTGTGGCATTTTTAAAATCGAAATTGTGGTTGAATTTATTTCTATGAATCACTAATGCATTTGTAAGATTATTATTAGTGATGTCTCTTTTGTGTTCATATATACGTTTTTTTAGATTTCTACTTGTTTCTCCAATGTAGATGGAGGAACAATCCCGGCAATTTATTTGGTATACACCTGCTTGTTCATCATTTTGATTTTGGTTATTTTTAGATCTGATAATGTCCATCATAGTTTTCGAAGTAGTTATTACTATGTATGTATTTTTTATATGAAATAGATTGTTTTGGATATTAGATGCAATGGAGTTGGTTGGTAGTATGATGTATTTGTTATTGTTTAGATTATTATTGTTAACAGTGTTTCTTTTGTTGTGGTTGCATTTATTATGTGCCTTTCTTTTTACATTGTGAATAAAGTGATATGAGTAATACAAGTTTCTGAATGTGCTTTCTAGAAACACGTAGGCGATTTAAAATACAGTTTTCCTCTTGCCTTTATTTTATTTAACCATTCCGTCCTTAATCTCAGATTATAACTTATAAATTTTTACATTTATATATATATATATATATATATATATATATATAAGAGACAATGAATGTCTATTATGTTCAATCATGAGCCGTTCTAAAGTTCGTCGTAAACTGAATTTTGAAGGCTAAATAAGTCCTCTGAGTAAATGGTATCATGGCTGAGACTAAGAACTACAATTATACCTACTTAGAGCCAAAGCAAAAACTAAAATAAAAGGGCTGAAAAAATACAGACATACAGGCAGATAAACCAACACACACACAAACATCGTGACTTATATATATATATATATATATATATTATTGATTTTCTGAACTATTGTGAGAACTGCAACATTGAAACATCTGAATATCCTTTCTTATGTCTTTGTCTATGAGTGTATCAAATTTGATTAAAATTGGACCACTCCTTCTATAACCAGATTTTTTGATTATCGATTTTCGACACAAAACCTAGCTACGAACACTTGCAGACGCTTATAGTACAACTGTGTAAATTTTCAGGAAAATCAGTTCAGCCATTTTGAAGTCTATAGGCAACAAACAGACACACACAAAGACACACACACACACACACAGACAAAGTTCCATTTATAAATAAGTTTACATAGATTATTATTATTATATGTACTTGTGCTTATGTATGTAATCATTTCATTAATTTGTTCATTATTTACTTAATTTTATTTTTGTTTATCTGCTTTTTGTGTAGTTGGCCAGACGTTGGCTATCTTATTTGTCTAGTTTAAAGTATCGACTTTGTCTCAAGAAGGTTACATTATCAGCATTATTATATATAGTGTATATATTTACATTTTTCATGGTGATATTTTACAAGGTATTTGGTTCTAGTTTTCAAATTTTAAGTAACACAGTAAAAATTTGTTTTTGTGTCTGCATTTTCAGATAAGTACTGATTATTTATTTAGTAATTTGTGTTGGTTTAAATAGGTTGGGTCTATTTCTTTTTTGATAGAAATGTGTTGCTGTGAAGGCTTGGCAGAGGTTGAATTCCCATATGTAAACTTTTTTAACTGTTATGCCAATAGAGTGAGATTTGGAATTGTTGCTCTAATTAATCTCTCAATTTCGAGACTCATGTTGGTGGATTTTAGGGCAGAACAGGTTCAGGTAATATTATCTGGAATTCTCTGAGTTTCGCCACGTGTCGGTCGAATTGGATTAGATTGTCAGTAATGGAGGTGTTTGAGTCTCAGTGGTAATTTTCAAAGTTCTCGTAGCAAATGAATGCGGACTGATTTTTGTCTTTGAGGAATAGGGAATCTAGTTTTCCAAGGAGTAAAGTTTATATACAAAGTTAGATAATATTGCATTGAGAGGATATTAACAAAGTATCATTGAAATATGTAGATGCTTTAAGTAAAACATTTAGGAAAGGATCAGTTCCAAGAAAATGTAAGAAAAGACATGCTAATATACTGCTAATTTCTGTCTATAAACATTATTACCAAAAATAAAATGACATTGATTTGTAATATGTCATCAGAGTTACAATATTCGGTCTATTGTCCTCATCTTTGTTGCTGTTTGTACAACGTTTTGGCCATTGTACACTCTGACCTTCTTCAGGTGGTAGGAATTTCGAACTGAACCCTTTATTACAATTACTGGAATATATCTTTCTCATTCCTTGCATGAAGCTTCTTTTGGTAGTCATGAGTTATCTCCCTCTAATCCTGTAAGTTACTTGTCCACCACTGCTGTAGCCTGGAATTGAACTCGCAACTCTTTGGGTCAAATCACAGGAACTAACCAACATCTATATCCACTGGTCCATGTGTCCTTAAGGACAAGAACAATTGAATTTTTGAGACATAGGAATTCCGCAGGTGGGAAGTGCTAGCAAAGAAGCTGATGGAGTAGAAGTTGCATTTACATTTGATTGGTTTCACTGTAAAAGGGTGGGACCTAACCGCTAGTCTAGTAGCTTGAGTAAATTCATGCAGAGGGGACACTCGAGAACTAAGCTCATCAGAACAAAAGCCATGAAATTATTTGTAGAAGAGACAGAGGCAAGCCACATTACGTCGATGAGAAAGTGACTGGAGTTGAGCTACCAGGTCAGGATCTATTACATTGCAGATTCTCCAATGGATTTTATCAAGAAGCCTGAGATGAATAGCAGAGGCACCCAACCAAATGTGACAGCAGTCTTCAATGCACAGGTGGATGGTAGAGTTATTTATGTCCAAGATGGATTCAGGCAAGAAAAACTTCCTGGCATAAAATCAACCTTTCTAGCAGTTGATTTAGCCATAGATTCAATGTAGTCATTCCACTTCAGGTCAGATGATACCAAGAGGGCACAGTGTTTTGCTTTCAGGGAGCCTGATCCATTCTGATGGTGGGTAGAAGCAGTTGTCTATGGTGGTTAAAGGATAGCAACTTTGTTTTGGAAGTATTAAAATTTACAAGCCATTTCTTACCCACGTCCACCACAGATTGGAGGTCCTTTGCAAGATCAGCAGCAAAGTTTGCTTTGTCAGCCTCAGCAGATTTGTTATCGAGGCGGGATTAAATGTTTGTGTCATCAGCAAAAATACCTACTTGGGATCTGATTACATAAGGGAGATCATTGATGAAGACCCGAAAAAGCGTAAGACCTAGAATAGAGCCTTGAGGGTCACCCACATTCATATGATAGTATTTGGAAGCATGTCCATTCAATACAATCTTCATTACATGATTTGCAAAGAAAAGACTGGATTAGGTCAAACAATCATCCAGTTATACCATAGCCCTGTAGCTTGCATAGAAGGCCAGAATGCCAGACTCTGTCAAATGCTTTGAAGATATCTAGTGCAACATCTCGAGCTTTGTCGTTCTTATCAAGAGCCTGGTATATATACTCTATGACAGTCATTAACCTATCAGCAGTAGACCTGGTGAAGCAGAAGCCATACTGTTTATCAGAGAAAAGGATGTGGGATGTGAGAGGTTGAACCACTTCAGCATTGATAATAACCTTAAGCACTTTGCCAAAAATTGCTAAGAGGCTGCGTGGTGATAATTAAAAGGGAATGAGGGTTCTCCAGCATTCTTAAATACAGGAACCACAAAGAAGGGCTTCCTGCAGGCAGGGAAGCAAAAAAACAAGTTAAAAAAATGACAAGTTACAGAAGCATTGATGACCCCCTCATCAATGGCTTATTACCCACTGGAAGCATGGGTTTAGGAGGATGGTTGGTCACTGTTCACCAGGAACTTATTTTGAAATATTAAAACTCTGCCATGTAATATAGCATTGAGCTCTTTTTCTCTAGTGGGTCTTTGTAGCAATCTGCCTTACCAATTGCTTAAATTATATTTTGTTATATATATATATATTTGATTGAAATATATATATATATATTACAGTGAAACAGATCTGTCTTCAGATGACTATATATATATATATATATATATATATATATATATATATGACATTGTTCAACTGATAAATGAGGATAGTTTGCTGGACCTCCATCAACTTAGCAGTTGCTGACTTTATATTTTATTGATATATATATATATATATATATATATATATATATATTTGGTTTTCTTTAATCCGAATTTTGAAAACTTTCTCTAATATATATATATATATGTGTGTGTGTGTGTGTGTGTGTGTGTGTGTGTTATCTAATTTATAAATAGGACTATCTTGCACATCTTTTTCCCTAAAGTGATTTTAGCATTGTATATTGAGTTGTTCAAAAGTTTTTAAGAATCTGATTTTGTTTGCTTGTATTTACTTTTCAGGCAGTCTCTGCAAACTAATTTTCTGGTGCCAAAAATATCATGCAATACCTTTACATCAATAATTATTATATTTTACTGTTAAATAAAATCTGATTTTAGGAAGAACTTGATGTCATGCCTTTTTTTCCTTTTCAACCTGGAGAGCTGATCACAATATATATAATAATATTCCTACTGTAAAATTATTTAACATATTTCAGTGTATAGACAAATGTAATATATATATATATATATATATATATATATACATATATATAGAGAGAGAGAGAGAGAGAGTCATTAACAGACAGATCTGTTTCGCTGTATCACAGCTCATCAGTAAAGTTAGACATCTGATTGCTTTTAGCCAGGATTGAAACCTGAATTGTCATCAGTCAGCTATGGGCACTTGGAAGAAGCAGGCAGACTTTTATCATGTGATATACCATGTAAACATATGCTAGTAGCTAAGAGTGTTCTAATTTATTACTGAATGAATGATGCATATATATATATATATATATATATATATATATATATATGTGTGTGTGTGTGTGTGTGTGTATATATATATATATATATACAAAATAATAAGGAACAAAAAAAATATTTACTATGTTCAGAACATTAATTTAAAACAGTGCTTAATATAGAAACAGTGCTATGAATATTTATTATAGATTATATTTTAAAACATATCCAAACTACAATCTACTACAAAGGTGTACATTTTGTTTCAACATTGAAAGAACAATGTCTCATCAGGTAGTAAACATTATTTTACTGATGTGACATTGTTCTTTCAATGTCAAAGCAAAATGTACACTCTTGTAGTAGATTGTAGTTTGAACATGTTCTAAAATATAATTTATAATAAATATATATATCTGCAATCAATCACTTGTATGGTTTTATCAGGCTTCTGTAGTATTCTAAGTAATGAATACTGTTTTAAAACATTTGATATCTAACTTAATGATTGTTGTAATTTCATCTGTATTTTAAACATGAGCATTCATAATTATATTGCAAGGAAGCCAACAAAAAATCCATACAACTTTTATTTTTATTATAAACCTGAATGGTGATATTTTTAAGATATGAATCCCTCCATACTGTATTTCATGCTAATATTTCGAATATTTACATTTTAAAAATCATAAAATTATGATTTCTTTTTGCAAATATCGAGTTTGTCATCATATTTAATGTTTATGTCTGGCAACATATAAGCAAATAAGGGGATTTATTGAACATTAAAACCCAATAAAAATACTTTCCCTCACTACTCTATAAATATATTTTAGTTAGAATAATAACCAAGACAACAAAATAAATAGGAAAATTAAAGACTATGTATTTGTATCATAAGACATAAAGGATAGAAAGGTTCTTGGGTGTATTTTCATAATATTTTTGTTAGTCATGTATATTTGTTAATACTTAAAAACTGAATTTTTTGCAATATAATCAATAACAGTCTATGTATCAATATTCTTAAAAAGCTCATATAATTAATATAAGATCTTTTAACAATTTTATGCACATCTCTTTATCTGATGACTAATAAAACTTCATAAAATTGCCAATTGTTTTATTTTGCATCAGAATGAAAGACTGCTTCAAGTGAAATTTAAAATTTTCAAAATGTCAAATTCAGTAACTCTCATGTTAAAATAATAAAATGAACACTTGCTAATAGTCAAGTTATAGACTCAGAAGTACCACAAATATCACCTCATACCAAAATTAGTTTCATTTGATAAATACATATTAAAAGTAAGCACATATTGAAAATCAAGCTGACTTCTCCCACTAATGATTTTACAGTATATTGTATAGCAAAGCCAAAAAAACCTCTTTTTTCATCAGAGCAGAATGATTCTCAAATTACTAGGATAACGATCTAATTTCAACTAGCTTAATAATAGAATCAGATTATTAATGTCTTCACTATCATGTCAGTGTTTCACTTAATTTGTCAGCATTATGACATGTTGCTTCATACCATCTGCAATTCCTTGCTGACTCCATCCAACTTTTCATAAATCTTCTTGATAAATAGCCAGTTTGAAATAATAGAATGGCCGTTCAGAGAACAAAGATTGAATCAACATGCTTGAAAATATGACATCAAAATGTCACTGTTTAGAAAAAAGAAACATAATAGGTGAGAATACTGAAAAAAATAAATTAACAGGGAGTTACTTTAAAACTAATAAAAAATGTCTTATTGAAATGTTAAAAATGACAAAACTTAGTCAAAATCTATATTATAATAAAAGCTGTGTGCGTTTGTCTGTCACAAAGTCTTATTAGTGAGAAGAGAGATAGGTTAATTGTTCTTTTTTGAAAGGTTTTTATGGGTCAGTGAAGAAGGTTGACTGATATTCGCAACTGCCATTAAGTCTTTTGATACCTGTATCCAGTATAGACGTGTGTTGCAGTGCAGTGGATATTGGCTCGGAACGAGAAATCGGGGAGCCGAGTTCGAATTCCATTTGAATTCATTGCATTCACTTATGCGCAAATTCCCTTGGGAAAGGTATTAATCCGTCTCTTCCTTCCAGTTATGGGTTAAATAGCAGGACAGATTGGGTTCTATAGCCTTGGTGTGCAACCAGTCTACCACAGATAGCAATGACAACCTACTGCGGGATAATCTTCTGCCCAGTCAGTCATGTCTCTTTCAAGACATGATCGCCCAAGCGTGTATCACATGTGGCACTTACCTGACTGACCCAGTATAGTATTGAGAAAAAGGAGAATGTTGCCATGATAAACACAACTTTCTTCTTTTCACTGAAACAGTCATTAACCACTTTTATCTTTCCTTCATTCTTTCTTTCTCTCTTTCTTTCTTTTTCTCACTGGAAATGTTAAGTATTTTTATGTTCTTTTATTTGTTTATTTCTAGCTAAATCCATGTCTTATGAGCATTTCTCTTAATAATAAAAATTAATTCAACAGACAATGTTATTTTATTGCAACTGGATTTTTATTTTAAAGACTTTTATTTCCCTTCATTATTTTTTCTTTCTTTAATATTCTCACTGACATCAAATATTGTTTTTTATTCATTAAATATTTGAGCTTAACAACTTTAACGAAATATTTCAATAACATTCATAAATCATGGGATACAAATGCATATTTTTTATATCAGGCTCTTTTTACCTGCCTGATTTCGTTTATTATCTATCGATGTCAATTCATATCTATCTATCTATCTATCTATCTATCTATCTCAGTCTGTTCATATCTATCTATCTATCTATCTATCTTCTCTATCTCAGTCTGTTCATATCTATCTATCTATCTATCTATCTATCTATCTATCTATCTATCTCAGTCTGTTCATATCTATCTATCTATCTATCTATCTATCTATCTATCTATCTATCTCAGTCTGTTCATAGCTATCTATCTATCTATCTATCTATCTATCTATCTCAGTCTGTTCATATCTATCTATCTATCTATCTATCTATCTCAGTCTGTATTTATCTATCTATCTATCTATCTATCTATCTATCTATCTATCTCAGTCTGTTCATATCTATCTATCTATCTATCTATCTATCTATCTATCATATCTATCTATCTATCTATCTATCTATCTATCTATCTATCTATCTCAGTCTGTTCATAGCTATCTATCTATCTATCTATCTATCTATCTATCTATCTCAGTCTGTTCATATCTATCTATCTATCTATCTATCTATCTATCTCAGTCTGTTTATATTTATCTATCTATCTATCTATCTATCTATCTATCTATCTCAGTCTGTTCTATATCTATCTATCTATCTATCTATCTATCTATCTATCTATCTATCTATCTATCTATCTCAGTCTGTTCATATCTATCTATCTATCTATCTATCTATCTATCTCAATCTGTTCATATCTATCTATCTATCTATCTATCTATCTATCTATCTATCTATCTATCTATCTATCTTCTTTTATTCTTTCCTTAATCATTCATTCCCTGAAATCAAGTAGCGTATCTGATATGTCTTTTCCATCTTTCCATGTTATCAAAATGAAATAGATGAGAGTGTTAGTTTAAACAAGATTTTTTCAGATACTAGCGTTTAGGAAGTGGTATTTTTCTATTAACTTGTAAGACATATAGGAAAAAAGTGTTCTAAGTAAAGGAGATAAGGCTTCAGTGTTATAATCATGGTAGCAAAATCTAACATAATAAAGAAATGCTTTTTAACTCTACAATGAAAGATAACTGTCAATAATTTGACAAGTTTGTGGAAGGAGAAAATAAAGCCTTTAGTTAATCTTATTATAAGTGGATTTTGCTTAAAAAGAAAATGGTAGAAATGCCAGAAAGCTTCCTAATTTTTATCTATAAGTTGAGTAAACATAAAATGAATGTGACATTACAAATTTATCAATGTGAAGTTTTGTCTGGGGCCATTTTTGTTTTTTTATGTTGGAATATTCTTTTGAGGAATTATCATTATGGTACAAGTAGGCCTTCCTGTTCGTACCAGGATGCCTCTTTTGATTGTTATACTCACAACATTTTAGCTGGACTTATTCAAATCTATTTCATTCTTGATAACCTTCTTGGAATTTTGAATCGATCCAGTGCATTAAAGTGTTAATTATTTGATTTATAATGAACAAAAACATTTTTTGATACTAATTTTTTATGTTAGAAAAAATGGGTAAAAAAATGAAAAAAATATCAAAGTGATAAAAATAATTAAAATGTACATTTTGTCATGTAAAAATAGCAAAAAGGAAAATCTAACAAAAATAAAAATTATTTTATACCTCACTATTCAAATTAGTTTTCTCATCTTGATTGTTATTCTTTCAAGATTTTGGCCATTCAACTCTCCAACATTCTTCAGGTCATACTTGATAAATTTGTTTATATTTTATTTAATCTATGATTATTCTTATTCTGCTTTCTTTGCTGAGGAATCATTTTGTATCTATTGATTATCTCTAGCCTATTTTCACTATCCAGTGCACAGATTAAATTCTTTATTGCTAGGAAATAAATGTGCTTTAATTAACACTTTAATGCACTGGATCATGTATTTGATTCAAAATTCCAAGAATGTTACCAAGTATGAAATAGATCTGAATAAGTCCATCTAAAATTTTGTGAGTTTAACAATCAAAAGCTTTTGGAATGCTTCTTTCATTAACCGAATGCACTTTCAGATTTCAGTGTTGCATTTATTATCCTCTGTTAAAATACGTCCCAAATATTTCAACTTCTGAACCTGCTTGCTGTTGACATCTCTAATTTGTTACTTGGGTTTTTTTTTCTTCCTGATGACCTTTTCTTTCTGTTTTCTTTGCACTTGATGGTCCATCCTTATTTATCCCTTTCTTTTGCCACTCTGTCCAGGATGCTGTGTAGCTTTCTTTCTCTATCTCTATGCAGACTGTTTGTTCCCAGTAGAATTTTGGGATTATTATTCTAACATCTTTTCCAAATTCTACAGGGTGATTAAAAAGCAACTTCATTTTCAAACTACTTATTATTTATTTATTAAGTATTAGCAGTATAGCCCGGCATTGCTCAGGTGTAATGAAAGGTTTAAAACTAATCTACGGTCCTGGAGCTCAGACTCTTTGGATGTTGGCATGAAAGACTAAAAAGCAATAGTTGTTTCCAGTTAATGTGAAACCGTAGACTGAAAGAAAAATGAATGGATGTAAGTCAAATTTTCATTTCCTGGGATCGATATCAAATAAGTTTTTTTTGTTGTAAACTGAATTTTGAAGGCTAAATAAGTCCTCTGAGTAAATGGTATCATGGCTGAGACTAAGAACTACAATTATACCTACTTAGAGCCAAACCCGAAGCAAAAACTAAAATAAAAGGGCTGAAAAAATACAGACATACAGGCAGATAAACAGACACACACACAAACATCTTGCCTTTTATATATATATATATATATATATATATATATATATATATATATATATATTATCTATTTTCTGCACTATTGTAAGAACTGCAACCTTGAAATTTCTGAATATTGTTTCTTATGTCTTTGTCTATGAGTGTATCAAATTTGATTAAAATCGGACCACTCCTTCTATAACCCGATTTTTTTGATTATCAATTTTCGATATTTATTGGGGGTACCTCAACACAAAACCTAGCTAAGAACACTCACAGATGCTTATAGTACAACTGTGTAAATTTTCAAGAAAATCAGTTCAGCCGTTTCGGAGTCTATAGGTAACGGACACAAACAGACACACACACACACACACACACACACACACACACACACACACACACACACACACAGAGAGACAAAGTTCCATTTATGAATAAGTTTAGATTTAGATTTAGATAATTTTTACAAGCAAGTGTTTAACATGAGGTGTTATTTAAAATTCTATACGGGCACCAGGTGTCACTCCCATCTTCTCAAATTGCCCAGGAAATGTGTCAACTGATTTCACCAGAAACTCTTGAAAGACGTCACTTTTTATATTCATCCTTCAAGTTCTTCTAAAGTTTTGGTATAAAAGACATGCTTATTTTAACCAACCCCCACAAAAAAATGTTGCAGAGTGTTCAGTCAGGACTCCTAGCTGAATACTCATACATAAAATAGGAAGTTACTTTTTAATCATCCTGTAGTTTTTCTTAATAGTTTAAATAGATTCTTGTGTCATACCATGTCAAATGCCTTTGTTTAATCTATAAAACATTAGTTCAAATGCTTCTGTATTTGTATTAATCTCTCTAATATCAAACTAATCATGTATATCACATTTCTTGTTTCCTTGTTCTATTCGTGTTCAATTTCTGATCTACTTCTTTGCGCTCTATTCATCAGGATTTGAATTATTAGTTTTTTTATGCGGCTCATTTAACTGATTGTTAAATAGAGCTGCTTTCATTTGCATCTGATTACTTAAGTAATGCTACAAAGATGGATTTACTAAGGTCATCCTGTATTTTGTCACTGTTGTATATTTTGCTTATTACTTCTGTGATCTTGTTGACGTCAAACTCCCCTAAGGCTGAGAGAAATTTTGCTACGATCCCATATGGCTCTTCTGCTTTGTTCCTGTCTATCTTCTGCATTGCTGATCTTACTTCAGATTTTAAAATTTTTTGCCTTTCCATATTTTTAAGCGTTGTAGGTTTCTATCTTGCATCGTGAAAAAGTTGTATGACGCATTTATTCCATCTTTGCAAATTTTTTTCTTTTCTATTAAAAGTGATCCTACCTTTGATTTTATCAATTCAACTCTTGCTTGATGTTTTGAAGTTGGTCACATTGGTGTAGCATCTTTATTTTCCTGGTTTTAATTACCATTTTTTGTTGCAAGATACACTTCACCTGGTTTACATTCAGTCATCCTTAATATACAACCATAATTCTTTTCCTTTTCGATAATACTACAATTTTCTGTGCCACTATATATTTAATTATCATAATAAAAAAATATTTGCTTACTAAATCCAAACCATTATATAGGGTGCAATGGGTAAATTGTCACCATTTTATATTTATAATTTCATGCATGTGTGTTGTTTGTTTTTGATTTTATCAACTGCACAATATAATAAGGTCAGTTGGGCACCGTCTGTAAAAAAAAATAGCTCTATGACATAAGTCATTCTATCAAAAATTTGGAAAGAGCATACTGTACTGCTTGGCATTCACACCAGAAGCTCCAGTGTGAACACATCAATGAGTTTGGATGTCAGTCTGAGGGCAGGGTAGAGAATTTGGAAATAGTTGAATGATATATCTTGTCAACATCATGGTGTTTGAAGTGGTTACCAGTAATGGTAGCGTTAGGCCTCCATTCATCTTCCCAAAAGGACCTCAGACTCATCAGATGTCATGAAGAGGTAGTGTTGTCCTGGGTTAAGAGGGTGGCTGCTGGAAAACCTTATGTTTGGCAACAGTTCTCTGCATTATGCCACACAAGCAGGAACCTAGTCATGGCTGTCAGACAGTTTCTATGACCACATCTCCCCTTACATCTGGCCACCCAACTCACCAGACTGCAATACCCTTGATTACTGAGCAAGACAACAACAAAATGCCTTGTAACATCAAAGATGAACTGAAGGCAAGGATTACGGCAGCATTAACTGACCTAAAGAAGGAGACTGTCCAGAAGATTATTTAGAGTTCATGGTTGAAGCCAATGGTGATATTATTGAATAAATTTACTCATTACTATTTCATTATATTTTTGTGTAGTTTTGGTAAACATTTTTGTTAAAATGAGATGTCAGTGATATTTTCATTTTTGTGAAACTTAGATGACAATTTATAAATCGCACCCTGTTTGTAAATGAATATACATTGATGAGTTAAAATATTATGATCAGCAACATGTGGCAAAAATGACAAGATTTTCACATTTAAACTCGGAAGAATGTTAGCAGCTAACATTCCTCCGAGTCTAAATGTGAAAATCTTGTCAATAACTGACCTCAAGTACTTTATTTTGATGTATCAAATGCCACAGTTATAGGCAAAGAGAAAGATTTTATTGACTTTGGTAAAAACCAAATTTCAAATTGTTAATACTAGAAGATTAATTCTTAATACTAGAAGAGCATTTCCAAAATGGCTTGTGGGGTACTCATGTTGATTTGTAGTTAGTACTTATTAATAGTGATCCAAGGAAAGAAAAATCACTACCTGGTAACATTCAATGGTTTTTGATGTAGAAGGTGAACAGAGGCTTTTTCACAAAGAAAAAGTCAAAGAATACACTACTGCATTAGAAAGCTGCTATATATTGTCATCCACAGACAGATCTGTTTCGCTGTATCACAGCTCATCAGTACGGAATATATATATTGTTCATTCAGTAATGAATTAGAACACACTTAGCTACTGGGGTATGTTTACATGGTATATTACACACTAAATGTCTGCCTCCTTTTATCAAGCACCTATAGCACAGAGGTAGAATTGTCGACTGATGTCAATTCAGTTGGGTTTCAATCCTGGCTAAAGACAATCGGATGTCTAACCATACAGATGAGCTGTGATACAGCGAAACAGATCTGTCTGTGGATGATTATATATATATATATATATAGATAGATAGATAGATAGATAGATAGATAGATGAAAAAGTGTGAAAAGCTGTGAACATTTTGTTTAAAGTGTAGATTTACCGTTACTATTATTCTTAATATTACTTGCCTTTTGTATAATACATTAAGTGTCCAGAATGGTATTTGTGTCGCTACACATGTTTCAAGTCCAAAGTTGACTCTCTTCAGAGAAATAAATTTGTGACTTTACATATTGAGATCAGTTTGTCTTTCTGTGGCCAAGAACACTGTGTATATATAGATAAGTGGTTGATGAGTAGGTCAGAAAATTCATATGTGTCTGTGTTTGTTTGCTGGCTGTTTTCCAACCTACTTGTTAAGTTTTTTCAGTTTTCAGAATCACTCACTTTTCATTGGCCAAACAAATCTTTTTACACTGACTAACAAAATTTGATTTCATCTTTTTTCTTCAAAATTGTTTTCAGGGATTTTGATTTAATTTTGCATGTGTGTAATTCTACTTTTTAGAGAACTATATATATATAAAATGTTAAAACTTCTATAGGGGTACTATTAATAAATGTGTAAGTAAGCCATTAGTGCAATGATGAAAAAGTCATTTTTCACAACAAATATTTATTTTTCAACATATTCTCATCTCTTTTTAATGCACTTCATTCAAGAGCTGAATATTAATCTTGTACAGTTAAAAGTTCAGTTAATAACTATGTATGTGGCTAAAAAATTATTGATTCCCTTTCATGTGTATATGTATGTAATTAGATGTTTAAATATTTACTTAGCTAATATGATCATCTTTTTAACTTAGTTTTTTTGCATTAAGCTCAAATTGGTGAAAAGCAAATAAAACATGAAAATTTTTATTGTGTTCATAGATTTTTAAAATTCCAATGAACAGTTGCTCTTCCTTCCGTGTGTTTTACACTTAGGATTAATTGCTCATCTAAGTGAAAGATTTTAAGCTGTTTTCCCCTTAAAACAAAGTGTTTTTCAATTATCAGCAACTAAAGTAGAACCATGTTTTTGCCTTTCATAATGTTGGTTGCTATGCATTAAAAGAGAGAAAAACATAAAGCATATGATTAAAAAATTGTTTCACAATATTTGAGAAAACTGTTTGAATGATTTCTAACTTTTGAATAATCTAAATACAGATTTTGAATATTTGTATGTACTTGTTAATTGTTATTGTTATTGTTATTGTTCTTGAATATTTCTAAATTGTAAATGAAAGTCAACTGCTGTTTTTCTTTCAATGTCTTTTACAAAACAAATAACACAGTAAAATTTTATTTTCTTTTTCCCTAATTTCTCCTGAATATTTAGTTGTCTATTTTTTTTCAAAATTGATCAGTTTTATTTTCCCTTAAGAATTATAAATTATCAATTCATAACAAAATACAAGAGGACAGTTTTGTTATTTTAAAAAAAATTTGCTCAAACATTAACTGTGGATTATTGCATGGAAAGCCAAAAAAAAGATCACTATTTTAATTCATATATAAACAGACCGAAATAGTATGAATGCTTTTAAAACATTCAACTGTCATAATAATTTTATTCAGCCTATATTCTAATGTAGTGACTGTTTTAATTTCTCACAAACATCATTACACTGGTAGGTGACTATGATAAGGCAAAGAACAAATATGAAATGTTTGTCAATCTAGCATGTTTTACTTTCATTAAAGCTTCATCAAAGACTTAGACATGGAGAAAAAAAAGAAAGAATTTCTCAAATTAATGCATGTGGAACATGATTTTTATTAGCTAATTATGTTTCATGTGCATTTGACTCCTTTAATTCAAAGTTAATATAATTTGTGATATTCCAAATTCAAAAAGAGATAACATGTAGTTGGTAGTAGTTAGCTATGATAGCCAAAGTCATTTAATTAACCAAATTTTGACCTTTTGTTTATGTAATTTTTTAGTCTTAAATATTTGCCTATATAATCTTCTATAATCCTGATTACTTGTTATGCACTCTATTCATTAATGCAACGATAGGTAATATGATTGTTTTAAGCTTAGTTACATAAAATGCTAAAATAATTACAAAGTACAAAACAATTTTTTTTACAGAATGAGCAATAACCATTTTAATTTGTTTTGGTACTGAAGTTATTTAATTCACAACTAAACAACTTAGCCATAAGTAGGGATTCTGTTACTTAATAACTTTTTATACACCAAATGATATTATGCATTATCTTTGCTTTCTCGGTTAAAATCTTAAAATTATTTTTCAGCTTGTTGTACTTTCTAGTCATTACTAAAATATATGTGACTGAAAACAATTTGAAATTTTTCTACCTATTTTTGATATTATCTTAGATACAGACATGAATGCTTGAATCTTATTCTCTGATCATATAATCAGTCAGTTAAGTGCCATGCATGAAACACTCTTGGGCAATCATGTCTCGAAAGAGGCATGACTGACTGGGCAGAAGATTATCCTGCACTAGGTTGCTATTGTTTTCTGCGGTAGACTGGTTGCCAGCCAAGGCTACAGAACCCAATCTATCCTGTTATTTAACCCGTAACTAGAGGGAAGAGATAGATTAATACCTTTCCCAAGGGTATTTGCGCATAAGTGAATGCATTGAATTAAACTGGAATTTGAACTCGGCTCCCCGATTTCTTGTTCTGAGCCGATATCCAATGCACCACGACGCATGTCCCAATCATATAATAATTGTCCTAAATGTCTTAATTGTCAAAACTCTAAATGGAATGAGGGAGGGTTTAGATGAAATTTAATATGAAATCTAATCGTTTCTATTCTCATCTGGTTTTTATTCTTATAGAATTATTATTATTATTATTATTATTATTATTATTATTATTATTATTATTATTCACGTCCCAAAGTCACATGTCTTATCAGTTATTAAGCTAATCAACACTTACAATATATTTTTATGATTATAGTATAAATGTAGATAGCACCTTAGAAACTAAAATCACAATGTCTTTGTAGCCTGGTATGTAAATAAGATACATGCATTAATAGAGTGAACCTCAGGCATCAGGGGAAGGAGAAATCATGTAGCTTCCTCCGAGATTTACACATCACAACAATGACATCACTGATAGGATATCTGACCACGCTTGACAATCTGGAGCATGTGGACACATGGATAAGATGCTTTGCAGCACTGGCCAGGGTAAAGAAACTGAGGGACAGACAAAACAAAGGAGAACAAAACAAGATTACAGATATGTCCCTTGCACCTGCAGGATATGAAGCAGTAATGAAAGTTTCAATGATTGCATACCCAAAAAACTAGCCTTCAAAGATATCATCAAAATAATATAAAAAGCATGTTAGATCAAAGAGGAGGTTAGTCATTGATGAAAGAACAAAGTTTCTTGTGACAAGACTGCAACCAAATGAGTCTATCTTACAATTTTTACACCAGTTAAAAGAAAAAGCCAAGCACTGCAAATTCAAAAAACTTAGCAGTGAGGAAATGGAAAAAGGTCCACCTTACAATTAAAACAATTCAATGGAACCACAATTAAAGCATTGGACACATTCAAAGGAACATTCAAAACAAAGAATCATTTCAAAATTGTACCTAAAACAGTGGTAACATATACAGAAGACCAAGGATTGCTAGGAATAGATGCATTAAGAGTATATATTGAAATTGCTTAATTTGAGAGAATCTAAAGAAGAAAAAATAGATTATAAAGTGTGCATTTACTTGAACGAAAATCATCAGCCAAGATATATTGAATCAAGGAAACTACCGATACATATTTTACCTGTAGTGGTGGCAAAGTTAAAAAGAATGACTCAGCAGGGCATTTTGGAAAAGGTCACTCATAGGGGGAGCACTTGGGCTTTAATAACAGTTGCCATTAAAAAAGCCAACGGAGACATTCAAATATGTAGTGATTATAAAATTGAAGTTAACCATCAGATATGTTTCAATTCATTTCCTCTACCAAGTATTGAAATTACAAGTCATAAATTATCAAATATAAAGCATTTTGCAAAGATTGACTTAAAAGCAGCAGATAACCAAATTGAAATAGATGACAAATTTAAGGAGTTTACTACAATAAATACACAGGATTATTAAGATGGACTTTCCTGCCATTTGGAATTAATATGGCAAGTCATATTTTTCAGAGAACTATCAAGAAGATTTTATTAGGAAAAGTTGAGAACATAATAGTATATCAAGATGATATATTCGTGGGAGCTCGTACCACGGATGAATTAAATAAAGCATAAAACAGTCTTATGGAGATTAAATCATGCAGGTATGGCATTAAACAGAGACAAATTCAAGCTAGATTATGAAAAAATATCTTATCTAGGATATCAAATATCTAGAGAAGGAATATCCCACGACAAGAGATTAACAAACAAAACTGTAAGAGTAGCGAAGCCCATGAACAAAAAAAGAATCGTAATCTATCTTAGAATTAATTAATTTCTAGGGCAGATATTTTCCTAGATATTGTGAACTCATTGAACCATTTGCAAAAATGCATAAAAAAACCTACAATTCACATGGACAAAGAAGCAAAGTAATTCTTTCAAATCATAAAAAAGGCTTTTACAAGTCTTCTTCTATGTGCCCTGTTCTTTCAGGACATAGGCAATCATGTCTTTCCACGTTTCCCTATCCCTGGTGGCTCTTAGCACGCCTTCTGCTGTTACACCATGCAACCCTCATGCCATCATCCAACTGATTAGGTCCTTCAAATATGTTATCCGTTGCTTTCCCCTGTCTCTTTTTTCCCTCTATCTGGCCTGTTAGTATCAGATTCTCCAAGCTCTCCTTCCTCATTGTGTGTCCCAGGAACTTCAGTTATCTCTTCCTGATGCTCAGTATTAATTTCCTTTTTGTTTTCATCATTTCCAAGACCTCATCATGGCTCACATGCTCGATCCATGATATTCGCAGCATTCTTCTGTAGAACCACATTTCAGTTGCTTCAAGTTTTTCCTTCATCTTTGATGATATTGTCCAGCATTCACTGCCATATTGAAGGACGGACAGCACATAATCTTTGACCCAATAAAAAAGTTACTTTAATGACTGATGCAAAGGAACATGTCATAGCTGCTATTGTATCATAAGAGGGTCACCCAATCATGTATCTTTCCAGAAAATTGTCATCAACAGAATTTCATTATTCTAATATAGACAGGGAAGCATTGGCCATAGTATGGAAAGAGCACAGAATTTCTTGTTGGCTAAAAATTTCCTGTTCAAATCAGATCACAAGCTCTTGGAATTATATTCAATCCACAAAAGGAGTTACCAAGAGTAATATCATCAAGAATTTTAAGGTGAACCATTAAAATCATTGCATTTAATTTTGACATTATGTATTTTAAAGGAAGCAACATTCCTCATATGGACGCATTATCAAGAATAAGTATTCAGAGTGAAAAGGGAGAGAACGTATTATCTCAGCAAAATACTAGAGTGCAAAGAAAGAATGTGTGGAGTAACTGCACTATAGCAGAAAGACCTTTCAGAAGTTCATGGTAGAGAAAGGTATCATATGTAATGCAGACACAGTAGTGTTTCTCCAAATTTTAAGGAAAGAATTACGTGAAAGTGTGCATGATGATGCACATTGTGGCATCACAGTGATGCAAAGAAGGTTGAGGCTGCAAGTTTGGTGGCTGGGATGTTCTAAAGATACTGAAGAACACATAAGATAATGCCCCAAATGTACGAAAACTAAAACATTTAAACAAACCAAATTGCACACATTGCCTAAAGAGGGGGAGCCATGGACACATTCACATAAACTCACATTAGAGATATTGGTTTATTTTAATCTTAGTCGACTCATTTTCGGGCTGGACAGAAGCAATAAAAGTGGGAGATAAGAAAGCAGCCAATGTGAAACAAATATTGAGAATAATATTTGCAAGAAATGGTGTACCTAAGACTATTGTCATCGACAATGCACTGGAATTCTACAATGAAAATTTAATATCTTGGTTATAAAATATAGGATGCATTCTATATAAAATGCTACAGTATTATCTACAATCAGATGATATGGTGGAAATGATGGTCCAAACAATAAAAATTGGACTAAAGGTGTTTTCACCTTTCCATAAGAACATAGAGGCATATCTCCCTAATTTACTTTTAAGCTATCAATTGGTTCCTCATGTGGATAAAGAGCAAATCCAATTAGCTTTAATGAGCAGGCAAATGAGAGCCCCCAATAATCATTTTGTTTCCCACAGAGGAGATAATCTGGTATAAAAGAAACAAGGAACCAGAGAAAGAAAGACCAACGTTCGTCGTACAAAAAAGAACAGAACATGGCTGTACTAGAAAAAAAAAAGTGAGCAACCAATATTAGCTTACACTGATCAATTTAGAACCAGGTTTGAGCCTGTAGATGTAGAAATGGGAAACAAAGAAAAAGAGGAGACAGAGGATGCGGAAACTGAAGCAGAACAGATCATGGAGGAAAGTAGATATGAGTTAACAGGCCCACAAGAGAAAGATGAATCTGGACCAAAATCTCCATTAAAGAGGACACAAGAAAAACAAACATAAAAAATGGAGCAACTAATATTAGCTCATGCTGGTCAATTGAGAACCAGGTTCGAGTCTGTAGATGTAGAAATGGGAAACAAAGAAAAAGTCAAATCAGAGGATGGAGAAACTGAAGCAGAACAGAACATGAAGGAAAGTGGAAATGAGTTAAAAGGCCTACGAAAGAAAGATGAATATAGACCAAAATCTTCATTAATGATGGCACAAGAAGAACAAACATGAAAAAAAGACAGCAACCAATATTAGCTCATGCTGGTCAATTGAGAACCAGGTTCGAGCCTGTAGATGTAGAAATGGGAAACAAAGAAAAAGAGGAGGCAGAGAATGGGGAAACTGAAGCAGAACAGAACATGAAGAAAAGTGGAAATGAGTTAAAAGGCCTACAAGAGAAAGATGAATCTAGACCAAGATTGCAATTAAGGAGGACACATGAAAAACAAACAGAAGAGTGATGAAGACCATCCAGCCAGAATATTCAGAAATGATAGAGTAATTAAGGGTATTAAACCTCTCAGGTTCACTGAGATATAGCATGTTATTCAAATGAGATACGCATAAATAGAGGAAACCTGAGGCACCAGGGGAAGGAGAAATCATGTATCTTATTTAAACTATTTATATTTGGATTATTGTTCTCATCTTTGTTGTCATCATCCCAATGTTTCAACTGTTGTTCCCTCCATCCTTCCTAAAATGTATACTGATCTGAGTAAACTACAGGTAATCCTTAATTGAAACTTTTATTTAATCAACATTTGACTGCTTATGTCTGGAGTTATTGTCTACTTTTAGTTAGAACTAGACAATATTCCTAGATATGAGCAGTCTAGAGATATCATCTCCTTCTCGTTAGAACTAGACAATATCCTGAAATATGAGCAGCTTAGGGATATCATCTTGTTAGAAGTAGACAGAATCCCTAAATATGAGCAGTCTAGAGATATTATCTCTTTCTCATTAGAACTAGACAATATCCTGAGACATGAGCAGCCTAGAGATATCATGTTGTTAGAACTAGACAGAATCCCTAAATATGAGCAGTCTAGAGATATCATCTCCTTCTCGTTAGAACTAGACAATATTTCTAGACATGTGTGGTGGAAGAAGAGAGTCTACCCCTGTAGACTAAATAAAAGATTCAGTTCAGATATAAATAGTGAAAATATCATTGGATTTTCTTCATATATTTACAAAATGTTTATAAAATATTTTGATTTTATGCAAAATGAATAATTAAGATTTAAATATTTTAACTATATGAGAACTTAATTTTGTAATTATTTTCATAAAGCCAACTCTGAAATGTTAAAAATTTGTCGTTTCAAGATTACTTTTTCAAGTATGAATAAGCTTTAAATTTAAAGAAATATTAAGTTTTGGCTTAGTATTCCGCTCGACCATTTTGAATTGCTGTCATTTTAAGAAGATCTATCAAAATATTTTTCATGACATTTTAATTTGTAACTATATTATCCTAATTTTTAAAAATGATTACTCAAAAGTATAATTTTTATTTATATATTAATAAATATATTTCATTAATAGGCAATTCATTCAGTTGCTGTTTTTGAAAGTTTTTAAAAAAAGTGTTTAGAATAAAATTTCTTTAATAAAAAATACTGAAAATAATGTAAATACAAATGCTCAAGTTTTTCACGTGAATGAACTTGATAGAAATTTTTGCTTTAAAATAAATATATAATCACGTGTTGTAGCGTCATTTAGTTGATTATTTGTATTTTATTTTCTATTCAAACTTATGAGTATGAATTATGTATTACTATCAAAAGATAGGAAGGAAGCTGAATTTCTAAAAATTATTGGAGATTTTCATGCTATTAAAAGAACGGGAAATTATCCACCTATTACTATATGATACATCAACACCTGCAAGGATTCTGATAAGCCAATACTTCTGAAATATCACTGAAAAATAGTGAGACGTATATATCCAGTTCAAAGATCGAGTGATACATAAAACCTTTCTGCATATGAGACTATATGTACTTTTTCAACAGAAGTTCTAACTTCAGTCTCATTTAACTGTCCAATCTAAATAAGTAAATTATTGAAAATCTTTCAAAATGTTTCAATATCAAGGAGAAGCAGACAAGAATACACTACTCTTGTCTCTTCTACTTAGAAATGATCAAATGTTTTTAATAACATTTGTAGAAGACAAAAAAGCATAATATTGAAAACTTACCGAATAATAAATTCATTTTTGTTTGTTTCATTCAGAATTATTCCCTCTTATTTGTATTTTTTCAGGGTTTAATGCCTATTTTGCTCACAAGTGAATTTTTTATCCTTTCTTCTTTTCCAACAGGTATATAATACATTACGCAAACACAAACACAAGCCCCATGTGGACGAATTACGGGAAATTATGGCAAAGCCTCATTTCCAGGTAAGGATTCTGCTTCTTATTTCCAAACGTTTCTACTGTTTAATGTTTTCATTTTCAGTATATGGTATAGTTTGATGAATTCAAATACAAATTAGATTGAACATGTCTACTGAGTGAGACAGTTACATCAACTTTCTATCAACAGTAGTCAGTGTTTGAGTCCAGAGTAATATTAGAATTTTAAAGGCTGAATTTGAAGGCAAGCTTTTCTTTTAAGATATTAGTGCAACACAATTTACCATTATTTTTCTCAATTTTCTTAGTTTTAAACTCAAAATCTAAGCCAGGTTTTAATCAGTAACACTCATTTTTTTTTCTTAAATTCCATGCAAGTTTTGTCTTCTTAATGTTGTTTACTGACATTTTGACTACACCTCATTAAAAGCTCATGGAATTTAAAATATAACAAAATAAATTATTTAGTGGGTGTTGAAATAAGTAAACCTTTAGCCAAAGTGTGAACATCAGGTTGATGGTGCTATTTATATATTAAGAAGAACTTAACATAGACTAGATAAAACTTCTATTCATATAATGTTAGTTAAATAAACATAACAAGTCTCACTTTAAACAACTCCCAAATATAGACTGAATGAATACCACCAAGCCTTTCTTGTCTAGATTATTGTTATAAACTTACTTAATTTTTAAAGAGATCAATGAAATCCATGGATTATATGACTTGAATATTTTTCTAATGCAATACAAGATGCCATTTTCATGGGTAATTTAAATAAAATTTTAGCTCATTTTACCTGTAAACAAAAATCAAAAAAAGGAAATTAATTATTTATATATCCATTAAATATGAGAAAAACTAAAAAAATATAAGTAATTTATTTTATAACAAAAATATTTGCATTTATCATAGAAATCGAGAGTGAATGGAACATCACTATCAGTACATTAATAAGTTTTTACTTCAGAAAAAGATAAAATTCAAAAATTATATTAAATTAATTTAACATTTCTTCAAGCATTCTACAAGTTTAATTGATCAAATGACAAAACTTTCCTATCTTACTTGGCAAAAACTAAGTTCCTAAGTAACTGTTTCGGATTACCTCCAAAATAACCTGATTGCAAATTTAATCCGTATATCAATTTCAAATATTTTTGCTTAGTTTTTATTTTATTTTTATGTACAAATTCTATTAATGTCAAAATGTTCTGATATCTAAACAGCATTTTAAAAGCTTGTTACTTTTAATATATATATATATATATATATATATATATATAGTGTGGTAGTCTCTTCTATCAATTTTGAAGTATGAGAGTCTAACAGTGCAGTATTTAGAAATGAGTCACAATATTACTCACACATATAATTTATTTTTTATGTACGAATTCTATTAATGTGAAAATCTTCTGATCTCTAAACAGCATTTTAAAAGCTTATGTTACTTTTAATATATATATATATATATATATATATATATATAGACTGATTTTTTCTCCAGTTTCGAAAAGAATTTTTTTGTTGCTGAGGTGATGTGTTATCCTCTGTGGGGATTTCATATTGAAATGGTCATTCAACATCCTTGAATTAATCCTAGTTAATTTATATATATATATATATATATATATATGGTGTGGTAGTCTCTTCTATCAATTTTGAAGTATGGGAGTCTAACAGTTCAGTATTTAGAAATGAGTTACAATATTACTCACACATATAATTTACTTATAGCAGTGAATGTATGTGTAGAACCAGCCACACTTTACAGAAGAACTGAGAGAAAATAAATGCGATACATTGTGCTACAAAGTCTACAGTATTCTTCAGGTTTGTATTCAAAGTTGCCCTCTTTCTAGACTGGCTTCCAACCCAGGCAAGAGAGTTTATTTTACTCTGCTATTTAACCTATAACTAGTGAAGGGGAAGGTGAAGAAAGTGTATTTGTGCAAAAGTGAATGCAATGGTCTTGGACAGTATTTGACAGTAACCACTATGCTAAGCACACATCCATATATATATATATATATATATATATATATTAGTCATCCACATACAAGCCTGTTTTGCTGTATCACAGCTCATCAGTGTGGCTAGACGCATCCACTTGCTTCTGGCCAGGATCGAAACTTGACCGATTTGGTGTCAGTCGGAGTCGCTACTCCCTAAGCCATCGACGCATAGAATCAGAGAAGGGAAATTTTAACTTGTTGTATATAAGCAGTGTATACACATGCCAGTCACCGAGAGAACTCGGTTCATTTCTGAAGAGTCACGCATATAGCAGAAGTGGAAACTGTTTTCAAAATTTTCTTCTCCAGAGAGCTCAATCCTAATGAGAGCATAATATATATATATATATATATATATATATATATATATATATATTTAAAAATGTATAACTTTTAAAACTGAAAATTTATTAATTCAACATTTTCACATCTTTTTTGCTTCCCCTTGATATATAGTTATAACTGACACTTGCATTTATATTCCCACTCCTTCACATATATAATTCCATCAATAAAAACATTCATTTAGTCCAATAAAGTCCTTCTCAAGTACGAAGTACATTACACAGAATTTTTACACTGTGTTATTTAATTGCCTAACATTGAACTAATATCTAGAAATTCATAGATCACATATGATATCCAATAATATATATACATGATATGTAAAAAGCTCAGTTTAGTAAAATATGTTGCTTAATGAAAAAAAAATGGGTGTAGAGATATTGCATAAATCAACATGAGGAGGGCCTGCCTGCTTTAAAATTCAGCATTTGAAATTTAAGCATCAACCACAAGTTGTAAATATGCAACTGTCTCAACCATGAGACAAATCCTTGTAAGTATTAAATTTATCATGGTTTTTGTGCAAGATTCAACTCAAGTCAATTTGTGGGGCATCTACTGAGGAACAAACTGACTACAGTAGTAAACTGGTCTGTGAGACTCACTTATTAGTGGTAGCATTTTGAGTAAGTATATATGAACACATTTTTTTGGTGGGATAATAAGACTTTGTTTCTTCACCAAATAGTCTTTTTATTTTATGCCTTATCTTTTTGCTTTAGGGAAAATTCTATCTGAACAAAATAAATCTCTTCAGTTCCCATGTGTTAACAATTTGGAATAATTTTGTCTTTTCTGAAACAAGTATTTTGATATTTGAAATGTTTGATTTGACTGTAAATAGAATTGTGTAAACATCTTATTTACTTTTGCAATGTACAGTCAGTCAGTTAAGTACCATACGTGAAACACGCTTGGGCAATCATGTCTCGAAAGAGACATAACTGACTGGGCAGAAGACAATCACACAGTAGGTTGCCATTGCTTCCAGCGGTAGACTGGTTGCCAGCCAAGGCTATAGAACCCAATCTGTCCTATTATTTAACCCATAACTGGAGGGAAGAGATTGATTAATTCCTTTCCCAAGGGTATTTGCACGTAAGTGAATGCAATGAATTTAACTGGAATTCGAACTCGGCTCCCTGATTTCTTGTTCCGAGCAGATATCCACTGCACCACAACGCACATCCATGTACAGTAACCTTCAATAATATTTTTAATGGGTAGGGGGTTAAGTTAAATTTTGTTTATCAATCATTTGCAGATGATTAGTTTGCTTATTTTTCTTTTATAGAAATCTCAAAAGCAAAACGTGGTGTTAGTATTCCAACCTGAGTGATGTATTTCTGCCTAGACTTTTTTAAACCAATGTCTTTTTAATGGAATAAAGCAAGCTAGAAATATATAAAAGCATAACTGCTACTTTCATATGTTTGATTTAGATAAAAAATTTTACATTTCTTGATTGTTAAAAGAATTATGGTCAAAAAAGAAATAGAAAGATACAAACATTTCTATTAACAAAAATTCTTTTACCATTTACATTATTTGAACTATTGTCCTCATCTTCATTGCCATTTGTATGATGTTGCACACTTCGGTTTTCTTCAGGTGCTAGAAATTTCAAACCAAACACTTTATTACAATCACTGGGGTATACCATTCTCATTCCTTGTGCAAAGCCACTTCTGGTAGTCATGAGTTATCTCTCTTTAACTCGACAAATACTGAAGTTCTTATTTTAAAAATATGTACAAAACACAAGATTCAAATATGTTTATATCATAATTGTTTAAGAGATAAAAGACCTTGCTGTTCCTTCTTTTTTAATTTGGTCTATGAATATTATATTAGTGTGTATTTTAGGTGAAGGTGCATGTCAGTCAGCTAAGGGCCATACGTGATACATGCTTTGGGCAATCATGTCTCGAAAGAGACATGACTGACTGGGCAGAAGATTATCCCACAGTAGGTTGCCATTGCTTTCTGTAGTAGACTGGTTGCTAACCAAGGCTATAGAACCCAATCTGTTCTATTATTTAACCCATAACTGGGGGGGAGCGACAGATTAATACCTTTCCTAAGGGTATTTGTGCATAAGTGAATGCATTGAATTCAACTGGAATTTGAACTTGGCTCCCCGATTTGTCATTTCAAGCCTATATCCACTGCACCAGGGGCATGTACAATATGTAAACAAAGATGATAGAAGCATACAAAACTTGAGTTTCTACTATGGGCATTTATTCATTTTATGGTGACTGTAGTGCAAAAAAATATCTCAGTGTATCTTGTGTATGTCTGTTTCTCTTTTGGATTTCTAAGTAAGTTAGGTTAACAATACTTAAAAAAATGGTTGAACTCAAGTCACTTTTGGACAGAATTGGAATGACCAAAAGAAAGTTTTTACTTACTTTATTACTGAGTGATTTAAAGATGGTTATGTAAGGTCCATTTTCTTTTTCTTAATCCAGAAGTCAGGCTAAGTCAGTACAAGCATCATTACTGTGGTTGGGCTCAAGTCAGCCTTGCACTTAGTTGGAGCAACCAAAGAGAAAGCTTGACTTACATCATGAGTTGAGGTTTTAGAAGAAGCATTTAAGTGAGCACCATGCACTGGAAAGTAGGAACAGTGTTCAGTTGTTAGTGGACTGGGGAAACTAGCATTCCTCATTGGGAACATAATTACCACATGGTTCACATCTTGGAATGAAAAAGAAAGAGAATGAAGCAGGAAATGGTTGCCATTTTATAGGCTTCAGTAGCATCACCTAACTATGTTTGATGAAACCAAGTGGTGTAATCATATTTACGGTTCCTTTATTCTTAGCATCATGGGAAAAAATATTTCTTTTTCTTTTTCATTAATCATCTTTATTACTTTTTTATTTATTGAATTTATTTCATTTTCCTCACAATGTCCATGAATTTCATTTTCGGAAACAGGGTTGTTGACATGAAAAATTTTATGAGAACAAAAAAACAATTACCAAATAGCATATCTCAAATATTGTATAAGTTTGTAGACTTTCTCCATTAGACTGAGCAGAGTTATTTTCTCTTAGTTGCATCTGCTGCCATGAAACAGCTGAACAATTGCTAATACGAATGATGACTTCTTTAGCTTTTTTAATATTTTCAGAAGCAGCCACTTTTTGTTCCCCACCCACCCAATATCTTAATAATGATTATGCTACCAACAGATATTGTATATTTTACATTCTGTTCTCACTTTCAGAATTCTGTTTCTATGAAAAAGATAAACCACAGAGAAAGTAGACTTAGAATGCTGTTTGAGAGGATTTGTTTTTAAGTTTTAGATTTGACCCATATTTTGAGACTTATGTGTAAACAAGTAACATTTTTTAAGAAATAATTCACAAAAATATATTTAATGTCTTGCTCTATATTGTTATTCCAACTTCATCATTTGGTTAGATTTACTACTAATGATTTTCAGTAGTTTTTATGTCATTTACATGCTTGGATTTTTCCAAGCTAATGTTTTCTTGTGATTGTCTTAATGTTGTTATATCCTGAATGAGATTCTTATTCTTTAGTTATGTTAAAGCATTATCATTTTGTTACATCCAAATATATTGTCAGATATTTCGAGAGCTGAGATGAAGATTTGTTTTCCATTCTACCAAAATTCTTACTTATATGAGAAACACTACCTGAACAAATACTTAGGCTGATATATTCTCATAAATGTCAGCCAACCAACTGTAGCAAAGGTAGAACAAGAATAATTGTACATGTTAAAACAGCTGTTCAATGCAGCATAAAGATGTAAGGCAAACTTTGGATGTTTTCTCTAATATAAAATGTCATTGTAGTAAATAACAAATCAAAGAAGTGGCCACATTGTAATATATCAGGGCTGGCTAGCAATTAAGTGAAAAATGATTGATCGACAAAATTGCTTTCTCATATAAAATCAAACGTAATAAATACAGTTCTATACCTTTTGAAGAACTGATTGTATACAAGAACTGATTGTATATAAATTAGTAAAAGTAAAGTAAATGTCTTTTGGTAAGGGTTCTAAATTGATTCATAATGATTACATTATTTCAAGCTATAGATATTACTTGGAAACCCTTACACATTTTACAAATTTTATCATGTATTTTCAAGTATAGTCAATTCTATAATTTCAAAGCAAAAAATGTCCAAAAAAATTAATATGTTTTAGATTTGTTTAATTTAAATAAATCACATCAAGTTTGTTTGTGATTAAGCTATAAATATATGTTGTTAAAACTCTTTGGAGGTTCACCTATTTGGGAAAGAGTATATGTCACTAATATGTAAAAAATAAAATATATTAATAAAATACATTTATTATTTGTTGTTATATAAAGTCAACATAATGTGAATGAGTTAGCAAGAGTTCTTCCATTGGTTAATCAGTGATATAAAGTAAATGAAGAATAATGTGTTGTAACAAGATGTTCTCAACAGAATTAGCATTTATTGAATTTCAGAACCTTTTATCTAAACACATCCCAGACCAGGTTAGACAGAAAAAACTGATTAGTTAGAATATGTATTTGCTTTGTGCTAAGCTCTAAAATACCGGAGGGGGTTGTGTGTCTGAATCCTCTTAAAGTTATAAACTTTATTGGAGTTGCCACTATGTCAAGCAGGAGAAATTTCTATAAAATGCGTTGCATTATTCCTTTCTGTGAAAACATTTTATTTTGAATACAATTACTATGAAATAATTGATATTCTACATTTCATATGCTACTAATTTCATCAATTAAACATTACAATCTAATTTTTACTTAGTCATAACTCTGAAATTCTCTAAAGTGCAATGTTAATTTGAAATAATAATCAATATTTTTCTATTATAATGATTAATTTCATTTCAATTTATATGTATATATATATATATATGTTGTGGATCCAGGTGAGGAACCACACAAAATAATGGACAACAAAACAGATATTTGAGATAGAAAAATAGGTTATATTGAACGTAAATGTACAAACCGGAATGCAGGTTAGTAATCCAGGAATATATATATATATATATATATATATATATATATACAAGTCTTGAAGTGAAGCCATGTTGAAATAGTTTGAAATAGTATATCTGTGTAATATTATTCTGGCTGAGAGGAATTCAGAGCTACTATGCCAACTGACGTGGTATTCTCTGTGTAACTTTGGTATCATTTGGTAACTTACAGATCAGTCCCAATGTCTCTCTGATAACTCTCCTGGATCTCATTATGGCAGGAGTATATGTATACTCAAGTCAAGTCCATTATCATAGAAAAAGGGGAGATCCCAGAACAATATATATATATATATATATATATATATATATATATATTGTCATCCCCAGACAGATCTGTTTTGCTGTATCACAGCTCATCAGTATGGTTAGACTTCAATTGTATTTTAACCCAGGATTTTAACCTGACCAAATTGGCGTCAGTCAGCAATTCTACCTCTGAGCTATGGGCGCTTAGTAGAAAGAGGCAGACTTTTTAGCGTGTATATTATCATTATACATGCTCAATAGCTTAAAAGTGTTCTAAATCATTATGAACAATGCGTAGATACCAGAGTAGCTACTGTTTTTCAAGGTCTACCATTCTTCCAGAGTGCTCAATCAGGGTATGAGAGCATAAATAGTCATCCACAGACAGATCTGTTTCACTTTATCACAGCTCATCAGTACGGTTACACTCCGATTGATTTTTAACCCAGGATTGAAACCCAACCGAATTGGCGTCAGTCGGCGATATGTATATATATATGCGCTATACTGGTGAAAAAAAGCAAAATTTTGGTAAAATAGAATAGCTTGAAAAGTTCATTCATTATATATGTCTTTGACAGAGAATTATAACTGTTTGGCCAGTGGCCCAGGTTCAAAAGCTTCTTCACTAGCAAAAAGAAAAAAAACTTAAATTTTGTCTCTGTTCATTGTAATAGCTAATTAATTTAAGATAATTTATTTCTTAACTGTTAATTTGCTTTCATTAGAAGTGAATTAACGGCATAATTTGTCACAGTTTTTAAGCCTCGTGTACAACATCGCATAAATAACAGCATTTAAATAAATGGACATTAGTACAAGCATTTACTTCTCAAATAATTGGAGAAATAAAATTTTCAAAATCTTCATATTTAGACAGCAACATTCTTCTGGCTTCTTCATTTGCAAAAACTTTAATAATAAAAAGAAACCTTTTGCGTAAACTAAAATTTTCTCAGCATCTTCTTAATCATTTCTTCTTCAATTATTCTTTCTTAACGATCTTTGCCACCAAAATAATCAGGTAATAAGTGGTAATTGTAAGACTTAGAAAACTTATCTAATTTTTTTTATAATCATATCACCCCAAGCAAGGCATTTTGCTGCCACTGTTTTTCAGGGGGGTTACATAGGAGGAAAGTTATGAGAAAGAGTGACAGGTTATAGGGGGTGTCAGGAAGTGGGTAAGAGAAGAATGAGAATACTGATGAGAGTGGGGTGGATGGAGAAAGAAACATGAGAGAGAGGATGCAGGTTAGTGAGATAGAAGATGACTATTGACTTTACATTTAAATTCTTGGAAATTGTAACTGTCGGGGAAGCAAGTAAATGGAAGGGAATTCCACAGGTGGGAAGTGCGAGAAAAGAAGCTGCTGGAGTAGAATTTGCATTTACAATTTATTGGTTTCACTGTAAAAGCGTGAGACCTAGTTGCTAATCTTGTGGCTCGAGTAAATTCATGTATAGGGGGTACCAGGGAAGTAAGTTCATTGGATTAGAAGTCATAAAAGTATTTGTAGAAGAGACACAAGGAAGCCACATTGCACCAGTGAGAAAGTGACTGTATCTGAGCTGCCAAGTTGGGATCGAAACAATTTTTGTTCAGTCTGTATTGACATTACAGTCCCATTTGCTGTGACTCGGGCAATGTATGCTGCGTAGTTACTATTGCCATTACAAAGTGGTCAATGTTTATTATGTAGCAATCTAGAACTTGGTCTACAGATGTAGGAATATTCACTTGACCACTGTTGCCAACATCAAAGCACTGCTAATGCACCATATCCAATATTCACAGCATTTCTCTATCCATCATACTTACTTACACTAGACTTTTACTATAGTGAACCTTTATTATTGTATGTGTCACCATCTAAAACTTACACTAGACTTTTACTATAGTGAACCTTTATTATTGTATGTGTCACCATCTAAAACTTACACTAGACTTTTACTATAGGGAACCTTTATTATTGTATGTGTCACCATCTAAAACTTACACTAGACTTTTACTATAGGGAACCTTTATTATTGTATGTGTCACCATCTAAAACTTACACTAGACTTTTACTATAGGGAACCTTTATTATTGTATGTGTCACCATCTAAAACTTACACTAGACTTTTACTATAGTGAACCTTTATTATTGTATGTGTCACCATCTAAAACTTACACTAGACTTTTACTATAGGGAACCTTTATTATTGTATGTGTCACCATCTAAAACTTACACTAGACTTTTATTATAGTGAACCTTTATTATTGTATGTGTCACCATCTAAAACTTACACTAGACTTTTACTATAGGGAACCTTTATTATTGTATGTGTCACCATCTAAAACTTACACTAGACTTTTACTATAGGGAACCTTTATTATTGTATGTGTCACCATCTAAAACTTACACTAGACTTTTACTATAGTGAACCTTTATTATTGTATGTGTCACCATCTAAAACTTACACTAGACTTTTACTATAGGGAACCTTTATTATTGTATGTGTCACCATCTAAAACTTACACTAGACTTTTACTATAGTGAACCTTTATTATTGTATGTGTCACCATCTAAAACATACACTAGACTTTTACTATAGTGAACCTTTATTATTGTATGTGTCACCATCTAAAACTTACACTAGACTTTTACTATAGGGAACCTTTATTATAGTATGTGTCACCATCTACGAAACTTACACTAGACTTTTACTATAGGGAACCTTTATTATTGTATGTGTCACCATCTAAAACTTACACTAGACTTTTACTATAGGGAACCTTTATTATTGTATGTGTCACCATCTAAAACTTACACTAGACTTTACTATAGGGAACCTTTATTATTGTATGTGTCACCATCTAAAACTTACACTAGACTTTTACTATAGGGAACCTTTATTATTGTATGTGTCACCATCTAAAACTTACACTGAACTTTTACTATAGGGAACCTTTATTATTGTATGTGTCACCATCTAAAACTTACACTAGACTTTTACTATAGTGAACCTTTATTATTGTATGTGTCACCATCTAAAACTTACACTAGACTTTTACTATAGGGAACCTTTATTATTGTATGTCACCATCTAAAACTTACACTAGACTTTTACTATAGTGAACCTTTATTATTGTATGTGTCACCATCTAAAACTTACACTAGACTTTTACTATAGTGAACTTTTATTATTGTATGTGTCACCATCTAAAACTTACACTAGACTTTTACTATAGGGAACCTTTATTATTGTATGTGTCACCATCTGAAACTTACACTAGACTTTTACTATAGTGAACCTTTATTATTGTATGTGTCACCATCTAAAACTTACACTAGACTTTTACTATAGGGAACCTTTATTATTGTATGTGTCACCATCTAAAACTTACACTAGACTTTTACTATAGGGAACCTTTATTATTGTATGTGTCATCTAAAACTTACACTAGACTTTTACTATAGGGAACCTTTATTATTGTATGTGTCACCATCTAAAACTTACACTAGACTTTTACTATAGGGAACCTTTATTATTGTATGTCACCATCTAAAACTTACACTAGACTTTTACTATAGTGAACCTTTATTATTGTATGTCACCATCTAAAACTTACACTAGACTTTTACTATAGGGAACCTTTATTATTGTATGTGTCACCATCTAAAACTTACACTAGACTTTTACTATAGTGAACCTTTATTATTGTATGTGTCACCATCTAAAACTTACACTAGACTTTTACTATAGGGAACCTTTATTATTGTATGTGTCACCATCTAAAACTTACACTAGACTTTTACTATAGGGAACCTTTAGTAATTGTATATTGTCACCATCTAAAACTTACACTAGACTTTTACTATAGTGAACCTTTATTGTATGTGTCACCATCTAAAACTTACACTAGACTTTTTACTATAGGGAACCTTTATTATTGTATGTGTCACCATCTAAAACTTACACTAGACTTTTACTATAGGGAACCTTTATTATTGTATGTGTCACCATCTAAAACTTACACTAGACTTTTACTATAGGGAACCTTTATTATTGTATGTGTCACCATCTAAAACTTACACTAGACTTTTACTATAGGGAACCTTTATTATTGTATGTGTCACCATCTAAAACTTACACTAGACTTTACTATAGTGAGCCTTTATTATTGTATGTGTCACCATCTAAAACTTACACTAGACTTTTACTATAGTAAGACAACTATTATTGTATGTGTCACCATCTAAAACTTACACTAGACTTTTACTATAGGGAACCTTTATTATTGTATGTGTATCACCATCTAAAACTTACACTAGACTTTTACTATAGTGAACCTTTATTATTGTATGTGTCACCATCTAAAACTTACACTAGACTTTTACTATAGGGAACCTTTATTATTGTATGTCACCATCTAAAACTTACACTAGACTTTTTACTATAGGGAACCTTTATTATTGTATGTGTCACCATCTAAAACTTACACTAGACTTTTACTATAGGGAACCTTTATTATTGTATGTGTCACCATCTAAAACTTACACTAGACTTTTACTATAGGGAACCTTTATTATTGTATGTGTCACCATCTAAAACTTACACTAGACTTTTACTATAGTGAACCTTTATTATTGTATGTGTCACCATCTAAAACTTATCTAATTACTTTTAATGACTTTAATTTAACATTATTATTATTATTCTAATTTTAAATTGGGAAAATTACATAATGTTATGATTTCTAATTTGGTACAAATTATGTAGATATTTTTATTTTGTTATAAAAAGAAAAAAATATTTAAAACATAATTATAATTTCTGAAGATTCTGATAATAAAATGAAAATTATTGTCACTGCTATTGTGATGTTATCTCCTGTTACTTTTGTTTAGCTGAGGTTTTGTGTATGAATGGCCAGCAGTTGAGTAATACTAAGGAGTATTTTTTTAATTTTTTCCATATGAATAATTTTATTTCTATTCTCAGAAAATAATGTTTTCATACATTTTTATAATTTTTACTTCAATTTGATTCAAAATTTCCATACCATCACTTATATAAATGCAAAACATTTATCTAGCCTCAAGTTAAAATTGAAGGAAATTGACTTATATCATATGGAAATTATACAACCTACCTTATAGAAAACTTTTAAAACTTCTTTCAGGATAAAATTATCATTAATATTTTCAAAATTATGTTTATAATTTTATGATTTTTTTCTAAAAAGAAAAATATATTTAAAAACTAATTATAATTTCTGAAGATTCTGATAATAAAATGAAAATTATTGTCACCGCTATTGTAATGTTATCCCCTGTCACTTCTGTTTAGCTGAGGTTCCGTGTATGAGTGGCCAGCATTTGAGTAATACTAAGGAGTCAGATCAAAGTAGTTAAGAGAAACACTGGACTTATTGTTCAAGTAACCAGAAGTTCTACAGTACAAAAGATTAAGTGGTGCCAAGTCCACATAGAGACCGGTTTATTACAATCTTCTATACATATCCACTTTAGTGACTAAAAGAACTGCAGGTTTAATATATAAGAGAAGATTAATTTAATTACAGATTCATTAATTTAAAAAAAACAAACTGATATAACTTTTATGTATCTATGAATTTAAGTGTTGAGGTTTTCAAGTGGAAATGTTTTTATTAGCATAAATGCCATGAAATATAGCCAACCTTTTGATTTTGCAATTAAGTATTTCATATATCTAGTTCTAAATAAAATATATTTTGCACAATAATTAATGAAAACATATAAACGATATTGTATTCAGAATACTTCCTGCTGAATTATAATATCACTTCTACTTAAAATTCTACGTGCATATGCAATTTTAAAATATGGCTAAATTATTGTCTGCTTTAAAACCGAGCTAATTTACACACCAATGCTTGCATTTGTACTGAGTTACCAAACTACTAGCCACACTTGTCATCCCACAAACTATATCTTCTCTAAAACCTTCATTTCACCTCCAGAAACTATTTATTGATTTTCTTACAACTAATATGTCTACAAGGGCAACTTTTGTACAAAATGACACAGACAGCATCTATTTATGTTGTTTGGCAGATAATCCTTCCAAGATAAAATCAACATTGAGTTGAAAATTAAATAAACTTGTACAGAAGACTTTTGTCTTGAACATAAATTTGAATTCCACTGTTTAATATTTAAGAATAAATTTCTATCTATCTCTTCCATATTTTATCCATTTGCTATAATTTATATGAAACAAGAAATAATCTAACTTTTAAAAAGTTACACATCAAAGGTAATACTTTGCCTTTTTGTATCACAAATTTCAAAAACAATGAATCTATTAAAATATTCTGCATTCTTCAATAAAATTAAAGCTAGTTAATATTTTGGATTGATTTCCTGTTAAATTTATCAAAAGACTAACTTGTTTTTTTGTTATCCACAAACTTAATTCATTTCCAATAATGAACAAAAAACTTGTCATCGCATTTGGTGATTTTTATGCAGAAACTAAAAGGTTAACCGAATTACATTTACTGAACTTAACAGTTTTGTTTTAGATCTAGATACAATGAATTTTATTTTTTTTATAAACTATTAATAATTGTATCTTTTCTGTTACTTTTATACAAATATAAGCCTAATTTACTCTTTGTGTTTGTAAAAATTTATAGTAGGCTTTGTAGTACAATAATCTATTTAAGGGTCATCATTACAATGATGTCTTTATTTAATTTAGAATTTAAAATAACAAAAACCTCATAAAAGAAAGCTGAAAGTTGTTCAGCTAATAATTTTTTCCAAATGAATATTTTTATTTCTATTCTCAGAAAATAATGTTTTCATACATTTTATAATTTTTACTTGACTTATATCATATGGAAAACTTTTAAAACTTCTTTCAGGATAAAATTATCATTAACATTTTCAAAATTATAACTGTTTATAATTTTATGATTTTAACTTTATCAAATAGAATCACTCAATTATTAACATGTACCAGTGGTTTTTATACTTTAACTACACAAAGAACTCTTTACTATAATGATTCAACTTTCTTGATAACACTATCGAAATACATTTCTCTTTTGGACACACACACACACATCTTCTTCTTCTTTTATATACCATGTTTCTTTAAGACATAAGAAAACATAGCCCTCTACATCTATTAATACATTTTGTCATGTTATTTTTCCCAAACCCTGCTCTGCCATTCACTTGCTTAAGCCAATCAAGTATGTCAGACATTGTTTTCCCCATTTCTCTTCCCTTCTTCCTTGTGAGTATTAGATTCTCCAAGGTCTCCTTTCTTATCACATGTCCTAGAAACTTTAGCTGTCTCTCCTGATGTTAAATATAACTTTCCTTTTCTTTTCTATTCTCTCTAAAATCTCATCATTGCTAACATGTTTGGTTCTTGGTATCTTCAAACAATGTACTGTTTAATTACAGAAAAAAACAGACTATCCATTCAAATATGAGTATCCATGAAAAATAACATTCAAAACAAATAAATTTACTAAATATGGTGGTTAATACAAATTTCATAAACTTCTGTATAATTTCAAAATATTGTCTTTCATTACATTTGTTTACATCAGGATACAATCCCGAGCAGAGATAGATGTTGTAAAAAGAAACCAGTAGAATATCTATTTAAAAAGCTTAATTTGGGCTTAGGTTACCATGATATCTTCTTTGGTTGAGTGGTAAGACACACCAGATTTAATGCTGGTATTTGCCTAGTATATGGGAGTATACAGATTCTAATCTTGCCAGAAAATAGATATTTTCTAAACAAAATTTCTCGAACATCTCGGCTGGGGGATACTTAAAATGTACTGTTTAATTATAGGTAAAAAAACAGATTATCTACTCAAATATGAATATCCATTAACAATAATTGTTCCAAACAAATAAATTTAATAAATATGTTGGTTAATACCAATTTCATAATTGTCCATAATATATATATATATTATGGATATATATATATATATATATATATATATATATATATATATTATGGAAAATATATATATATATATTATGGAAAATATATATATATATATATATATATATTATGGAAAATATATATATATATATATATATATATATATATATATATATATATATATATATATTATGAAAAATATATATATATATATATATATTGACTGATGCCAATTCAGTCGGGTTTTGAGCCTGGGTTATGTAGCAATTGGAGTCTAACCGTACTGATGAGCTATGATACAGTGAAATAGATCTTCTGCAGATGACAATATATATATATATATATATATATATATATATTCATTTTAACCAAACAAAGTAAAACACAAAGATGGGTTAGTGAGAGCGATGGAAACAGAAAACATTACTAAGAGGAAAGCACAATAAAAAGAGCAGTAGTCAAGGAGACAGATGATGACATTGATGTTGCTTTTAATTTTTGAAGATTGTAGTTGAGAGGAAAACAAGAAGCTATGTGTGTATAATAGCCAACTTCTACTTGTTTCTGAGAACAGCTGTCTGATAGGGTAGCTCATTAAACCTTGTTACAGACGGTCTGTTCAACCCACAGAAATCCACCTGCATCTATGCTTCTGAGAGAGGGAGCATATAATGTGAGTGTGTGTGTGTACACTGCCATGCAAAACATTTTGGCCACCTTAGTAAATTAATTACTTCTGTTAAGTTTACCCCAAAATCAAGAGTGATAAGAGTATGCTTTTCTCAGTACATTTTATGATCTTTCATGGGCAGAAAACAAGTTACTGTTTTTTTTTTTTTCGGTTAATCATGTCTGGTGGATGATAGAGCATCTTTAGTATCATGGTGCAGAAAAAAGTCCATGCAAAATTACTGGGTAACCAGTAAAAATTTCATCTTTCAGCTATTTTCTTTTGGTTAAAAAGGGTTTCTTTTAATAAAAAATTATCTTTATTCTTATAGAAAGTACAAAATGACAAAGTATGGAGTTCGTAATGAATGTTGCTAACCTTTAGCTTGAATAATTGCCTCGATTCAAGTGGGGTATTGAAGGTAGAAAGGACCAGATCTTCTCATTGGGAATTTTTTCCCATTCTATTTATCAGTATCCAAAAGTTCTTGGAGATTGCATGGTTTTTGTTGGATCACTTATTTCTTCAGTTTCCATCACAATGGTTAAATTATATTGAGATCAGAATTTCGTGCTGGTCAGTCTTCCAAAAGTTGAATATCTTCATCTGCAAAGAGCCTTTTTTCTTTTACATGTGATATGTGACAAGAATCGCCATCAAGCTGAAAGGATTTCCCCATCTTTGTAGTCTGGTAGATTAGATTATTAAAAACTAATGTTGTTTTTGCATTTCCATCAAATTTTTACCACTTTTCTTCTCCCATAATTTTGTACACAACCCCACAACATTACATGAGCACCACCAAATTATATTTTTTGTGAAGTTTATCTTGCATGATTTCTTTCTCCCACTGGTCTTCTTGTATTAGAATATAACTATTTTGCTTTATTCCCTAAAAATTACTTTTCACTACTTTTCATTATTCTTTGCTAGATGTTCTTTTGACCATTTCAATCTTCTATTCTGATGTTTTTTGGGTTGATATTGTTTTGTTTTTTTTGCTTTTTTGTTTTTTTTGCTGCTGCATACCTATTCGAGTAGCTTTGTCATAATACTCTGTATAGTGTAATGATCAAAATTTCATTGTTATATTTGCATTCACTCCTCACATGTCTGGCGACTAATTTTGCTTTGTCTACTGAAACTGTTACAATCATTCATTGTTTTTGTCTAACTTTTGCGGTTTCTGGTTTCTTACCACTTAAAATACTTCCATGGTAACTGACATCTTTTGGATAATTTGAATACTGTTTCTGGAAATTCCCAGTCACCTGACTATCTCCCATTGACTCATCTTCTTCAATATGACAAGCTTCATCTTTGTTTCAGTATAAATTTTAGCCATGATTTTAGTGTAAAAAAGCAACCTTGTCAAGGCACTTTATATAAATTTGTAAAACTTTTTAAACTTTACCATAGATTTCCCTAAAATTCTTCTTGAAATATAAAAAACTTATATCTTCTTCCCATTTCTGTGTGATGCATTTGTCCTTTAGGCTAAAGTGATGTTTATGTTTATATATATATATATATATATATATATATATATATATATATATACATAATCCATTTGTAAACAAGTTATTATGCAACCTAGGTTCCTTCTCATGGTATTTGTCTAAAACCCATCCCCTACTCCCTAGCATGATGAATTTACACAATAGTAGCTGACAAAACCCTTCCTAAAATGTGCCTAGAAGAACTATGAGAAACACTACAAATAAGAGGATACCCCACGCCACACCACTAATAAACAAGGGTTTCTAACTGGTCGAAGAAATACCATTAGAATCTTCCTGGAATCAAAAAAAACAAAAAAACATGAGAAAGAAGAAAACATTTTAGCATATGTTTCCACACACAACAAAAGCAACCCAGAATTATTTACAAAGATCATGATAAAATAAAGAAAATCTTAAAGACAACTAAAATAATTAAAAGCAAACGCCAACCCAAAAATTTACAAAACATACTAACATCATCAAAATTCAAGCAAAACACAACACAAAATGCAACAAAAAAGTTGTGGTGTATGCAACATAATAATAGAAGGAAAACACTTCAAGGTTGAAAACATATCTACATTTAAAATAAAAACAAATCTGAGCTGCAATTCTAAAAATGTGATTTATGCTTTAAAATGCGATGAACGCACAAAAATATATGTGGGGGTGACACAAGGCCTAAATAAAAGAACAGACTTGCATGGAAATAACATTAAACTAGCCAATAACATCTCACATTGTTTACATGAATGCAGTGGAGGTAAATTCAGAGTAACGCCTATCTACTAAAATGCAGATTATGACATGCTCATGATGCAAGAAGAAATATTTATTAAAAAAATACAAGCCTTTCCTCAACAAAACAACATGAAAAACCTAAGACACACAGACACACAGAATTCAAACACAATAAAGAAAACACACACACACATTAAATTCAAATATTATCCCAAAAACAATAAAAAGAACTAGATGACCTGCAGAGTAGAATTTAATATATGAAGTATAAAGACAAAATCAAATTTCACAAGTCAGTGAAAAAAAATTTTATAGCCAACAAAAGATGATGGGAGAGATTTAATGTGCAAGTGTGGAAAAAACTTTTAGCCATCAGAAAAACTAATTGATCTCCATAGGTGAAGTCATAAGTTTATTCTCCTGACGAGAGTCAACTTTAGACTCAAAACATGTGTAGCAACACAAATAGGATTAAGGACACTTAATATATCATACAAATAGCAAGTAATATTAATAACAATAACAACACTAAATCTACACTTTAAACAAAGCATTCATGGCTACTCACACTTTTTTCTTCTATACCAATTTCTCTCATTGGAACAACCCCTATTTCTGTTTTTAATATATATATATATATATATCCACAAATATACACATACATACATTTATCTTTTTCATTTTAGATCTGATAAAACCTTAAATTGGCAAAATGTACCATCTATTTGTTCAAATCTCATCACCCTTTTTGTGCAACATTTACATTTTGAAACTTTGTCAGAATTTCACTATTTGATTTAAATCACACACACACACACACACACACACACACACACACACACACACACAGAATTTTGATAAAATAAAAATAAGGTTTACCTGTTTAATTTTTATATTTTACTAGTTTAAGGCTAAGGTGTTGAATAATATTTACATATATATATATATATATATATATATATATAGGGTGCATTGGATATATAACACAAAAATGAAAAGATAATTGACAGCTCATTTTAAATTTGCACAAAATTATCTTGAAATACTAAAGAGTAAATTTATTCAATAAAATCCGCATTCGCTTCAGTCACAGCATAGGTGACTTTGGGGAATGCTGCCTTAATCCTTGCATTCATTTCACTTTTGGTGTTAGGAGTTTTGTTGTCTTTCACTAACCTGTGCTCCACACTTAATAATCAAGATAGTTGCAGTCTGAAGAGTTAGGTGGGCAGATGTAAGGGGTGATGTGGTCCCATAAATTGTCTGACAGTCATGACTGATTTCTCCTGCTTGTGTGACATGGTGCAGAATCCTTTTACCAGACATAGAGTCTTCCAGCAGCCACCCTCTTGACACAGAACAGTACAAAATCTTCAAGGCATTTGATGTAGGCCATCATATTGTGTCTGAGGCCCTGTGGGAGGATGCCTACAGGTATAATGTTGCTATCACTAGTGTTCACACCAAAAACCATGATGTTGACAAGATATATTATTCAACTCTTTCCGAGTCCTCGGCACTGTCCTGAAATGTTCATATTAAAGCTTCTGGCACAAAATGTCAAGCAGTCCAGCATACAGTTTTCAAATTTCTAATAGGTTGAATTGTGCCATGGTTTTCTTTTTCTTCCAGATGGTGCCCAACTGATCCTACCATACTAGGCAGTCAACAAAATCAAAAACAAACAATGCACATCCACAGAATTAAAAATATAAAATGACGACAATTTATTCATCGCACCCTGTATATATGCATTTTTCTTGTGATTAATACAAATATAAAATTTATCATTTTGCTGATTAATGTTATTTTCAGTACAGTATTTCATAAACAGACCCTCCAGCAATCATGCTGTCTACTCATCAGGAGATACTAGCAATTGACAGTTTATTTTCTGGTTTTCCTCATTTTTCTATTAAGTTAAAAAAATAATTTATGCAATTTTCATTCACATAGGTTTGATTTTTCTGTTTTTCCTTGTGTGTGTGTGTGTGTGTGTGTGTGCATGTGTGTGTTTGCACATGTATGTATGCTTGGGTATGCACATGAACTGTCATGTCACTGCTTATATAGCAGCCATTTTTTCTTCAGCTGAAAAACATCAATTGTAGTTGATAGTGATCTCCTATTATGGTTTCAGTTGGTTTGAAAAGCTCATACTTAACTACAACCAGCTGATGTCACCAAATGCAGAATAGAAGCTTCAAACCATGGATATTTGTCTTCGTTGCTGATGTTGATGCATAGTTGGGCTTTACCCTATGATCTTCTATGCTTACGGATAGCATAGTGTATCCATTTTTCAAGACTGTTCATGATACAATGCAAAAAACTTTCCTTTTCTGCCATTGAAGCAGCTGTTCACAGATGACAAGATGCTGTTTGATGTTTCTCAGCTTCCTTGCTTTTGAATCATTCCTAATGCTTTCAAACATTTTGAAACTGTTGTGTGATCATTTCCTGATGACTCTGAAAGTTTTGCTTGCACCCGACATGAGTCTTTATGAAGTAATGCCTCCAATTCTTCCTCTTCAAACTTTTTGATGTGCCAGAGCATTCTTTATCTTCAATATCAAGATCATTATTTTTTAAGCATCTCAACCAATCTCTACTTATTGTTTTTGCCATAAGTCTCAATACGTATTCTGTGTGCTTCAACTGCAGATTTCTTTTGAATATAGTAGTACAGTAAAATTCCCTGCAAATACACTTTCTTTGGCACAAAATTTGACATGTTTAATGCTATAAAAACAGAGTTGTTTACACTTCAGCAAAATGACATACACTGAATTTCAAGCTTGTTTATAGTACTTCCTTATAGATGCATTACCATCTGGAAATACATGCACGGAATTCTGGGAATGCCACTTGTTTGAAAACAGTGAGAACTTATTCAAGGTCCTAATATTAAAGAAAAACAATACCTTTAGTAGAACTAATGGACAGCTTGCCAAAACCTAAACTCTTATCCAGATATTTTCTCAAATAAAAACAACAAAAACTTAAATATGCACAAAAAAAAAGCCTGAGTGCAAACTTATCAACTCAGAAAAATAAAATGCTTGAAGTCTAGATTGCCTGGACTGAATAAAAACACTTACCAACATTAGTTCCTATGAAAGGATGGCTTTATATATATATATATATATATATATATATATATATATATATATGTATGTATATATATATATATATATAGTCATCCGCAGACAGATCTGTTTTGCTGTATCACAGCTCATCAGTACAGTTAGACTCCATTTGCTTTTTAACCCAGGATTGAAACCCGACTGAATTGGCATCAGTTGGTGATTCTACCTCTGAGCTATGGGCATTCAGTAGAAGACGGCAGACTTTTTAGCATGTATATTATCATTATAAACGCCCAATAGCCAGAGTGCTCTAATTCATTACTGAATGAGCATGCACAAAGTTATGTAAAGATGATTATTATTGTAGTTGAGATATATTCTGAAATTATTCAAGTCTAACTTCAGCTGGAAGGTGAGTGGTTCATCTAAGAAAGTTTCTTGAGTGCAGCCATAACACATGGTATAAATCATAGAATATATATTTTATTCTGAATAATTATTAAAAAAAATTAGTATAGAATATTGAAAATTATTATTGCTTTGACTCAGATGTGCCAATTTTTTACTACAAAAAATGGCCAAATGTTGTTTTGCTTTGTTTTTATTACTGTATAAGAAGAAAAAATCTTTTCATAGAAGTTGGGATAAAAGGCATAAGAAATTTCACTATATAATCTGACAATTCTGAATATTAGTTAGAAACTTGCAGCCAAAAGTCATGAAGTTGCTCTTGTTCTTTTTGTCAATTAGCTATTCTCTATTATTTGGAAAATTTGAGAGGGTGTTAAAAAGTTCTCAGACAACCCAGACTCTATTCAAATGGCAAAATACCATAATATTGATTTTTTTTAAAGTGAATTAGGCTGAGACTTTTCAGCACCCCCTTGTAAATTACCTAAATGCTGGAATGGATTTTAAGTTCATTCATATGAATTTATTTATCCTATAAATATTCTATAATAGTTTTTATTTTGGTGGTGGGGTGGTCACATGTTCAAGTAAACAGTTTAACAATTTTATGAAGATTAATTTCTTTTATGAAATGTTATACTATTTTTACATACATATGATAACAACAATTTCAATTTTAAAAGCAATGCATTAATATTTTCATTACCTCTATTTATATGAGTTGCAGTTCCCTGAAGAGTCATATTAACTTTATTCAAAACTTAAAATATATCTGCTGAATATGTTATCAGCTGCAATTGTATTTCTTTGTTCAATTTGGGGTGTAATAATGTTTCTATTTATTGTGAAATAGTTTCATTTCATTTTTCAATAAAAGAAAAACTGATAAAATCTTTTCTCACAATCTGGACACTTCTGTATATAAAGACAATGTTTTGTAATTACTGGACAATTATTTGTATAATGTGCTAAATAATCTTGAATTCTGTGGAGTAAAAAAAGTAAACCTGTTTGAAGTATCAGTTGTACCCTATTTTTTTATCATACTCAGTGAGGCTACCACAAAACATTTTCATATGCCATCTGCAGTTTGATATTCTGGAATGTAGTATCCCCAAAAATGCATAAATATTTCTACATTCAATAATGACCATGTGAATACATTCTGAAACAAATGAAGCTTCCCTCATTTTTCTCCTTATCTCCTCATTGTAATAGGCAGTCAAGTATCTCATTCTGAATGGTTTTAGAAATGTCTATGAAAATCAGACTGATTTGTAAGTAATTCTTCAAATCTGAATCTTATTTAGATGTAAAATTTATTAATCCTCTAACCCTGGGTTTATTGAATTGTCTTTTTCATCCTTTCCAAGTAAAGGAGGTTCAAAGTCTCCACAAAATAAAATACAGTCTATTATTTTGAATAAATATTCATGGTTCTTTATAACCTTGATGTTATGCTCATTAATTCAATGTCTGATATGCCTCACTAAGTTTCTGCTTAATATTTAAGTTTCCTAAAAGTGACAGTGACACCACATTTTCAATATGCTTCTTTGACGTCTCATGTTTTTCAGTTTTGTTTTTATTTTGTTTATATTCTAAAACCCTCTTTTGTCTACATTACTTCACTTCTAAATAGTTTACAGCCTGCTGTAGAGTAAATAATATACCGATGATAAATAATATACCGATGATAGCACACATGAATTAGACCAGAAGTTTCAAATAAAGAACTCCAAGTGAGTCTAAAAAATACTTTGGAATCAGTCAAGAGTATTTGTAACAGACATCATAGTGAGTAGCCTAGGCAAGACTTAATATTATAACTGCTACAAAACAAATTATAACAGTGTCAACAACAAATCATAACTCATACAAGCTATAACAGGACAGGTTGAAATAATATGGAAGAAAACAGAAAGTTCTCCAAACTCTTTCACTTCTGGCATGCTTGCAAATACCATATCTGAATTTATATACAATTCAGATGATGGAATTACCTTTTTTGCTTAATTTTGAAAATATGAGCAAATTGTCAGAGAAGAATACAGTGACTGGGGAGACAAGAAAAAAACAAGACTTTTGTTGAAAAAGTTAGCACTGGTAAAACATGAACAATACTGTCCTTTTGTACGACTTAGAAAAGCAGGAGAAATTTGTTTTTAAGAAATAGTAAATATTCTGATAAGAATTTTTAGTCAGAAAAGCTTGTTATTGTTGTTACTCATTCAAAATATATGAATCTGATGACAAAAGAGAACAAAGATTTTTTTACATATGCTGGAATTATTAATAAAGAGTGTGAAAGGATACAGTTAAAGGGTTAATTTTTGTTCAAGTGTTAACAGACAAAAAATGACACAAAAATACGAGCGTAATCTCTAACAAAACTTAAACAGAATAATAAACTTACATTACAGGAAATATTAGACAAATGTCGAAGAATTCTAAATCTTAGATGTGATGCTGAAGAAATTGAAAAAAAAAATGCACTTATGCAAGCAAAAGAAAAATGGATAAAAAAAAATTAATCCATGTTTAAGAGGTGAAAGGTTACATCTTGGAGACAACTATCCCTTTAAAAAATTCAAAATGCTACAAGTGTGAAAAACTAGGACATAAAAAGTCACACTCTAAAAACAAAACAAGAAAAAGTTTGCACAGAAAAAAATTTGTACACATCATTACAATGGAAATAATAATTACAAAAACAAAAAAAATTCGGAGAGTTTTGTAATTTGCTTGAAGCATTGTGTATATAAGGTGTACGGGTAGGTATTTGAATGCTATAACAACAATGTGTTTAGTATAATAAAGGAAGTTAAAGAAGGTGTTCAGAATGAGAGGAGAACGTGGTTTCCTATAATTCTGAAGATGAGATTCTGATTTTGAAATATTAATGTATAATAAATAAATAATACCCAACACCTTCTTTACTTTCCATTATTTTACTAAACGCATTGTGATAGCCTTCAAATACCTACCCATTAAAAAAGAAATTGTGTATTTGAAAATTAATAATGCGGATGTGAAGAGGCTATTAGACACTGATAGTGATATCACAATAATCAATGCTATCGCATAGAAAGCAAATGGAAAGCCATGTTAAAAAGAACTTCAAAAGTCACAAGTATCATCTCAGGTGAGAAGTTTTTTTATTGGCAAAATGACTTGTAACACTTCATTTCATAACAGGTGCGTAAAAGCTAAGGCTTATGTGTTAAAAAATACGACAAACTTATTCAGTACTGACTGAATGGAATTATTTAAACTGTGGAATTTACCTATAAATGTTTAGTGCAAAAAAAGTAAATGGACAAGCAACCAGTTTAAAAAGACTGAGTGAAAATTTAAAGGAAGAATTGAAAATGTTTTCCAGATGTTTTGTTAGATAAGTTTGGTCAGGGTTCCAAAATCAAAGTGAAATTTCAAGTAAAAGAAAAAGGGTCAATGCCAATATTTAAACCGAAATGTAGTGTACCATTTGCTGCATTAGATCAAGTCAACAAATAATTAGACAGACTTGAGAAAATAGGTGTAATTGAAAAGATGACTCATTCAAAGTAGGCAGCACCAGCAGTGTATGTAAAGAACAAAAATAATCAAATTCATGTTTGTGCTGATTTTTTGACAGGGTTAAGCAAGTGCTTAGAACCCAAAAACTATCCATTATCAAGTCCAGAAGAAATTTTTGCAAAGTTAAATGGTGGGAAATATCTTTTGAAGCTGAATCTTTCTGAAATGTATTTACAAAAGCAGGTTAAAGAAAAATCTTCCGAGTTGACAATTATGAATATGCAGAAGGGATTGTATAAGTTCAACTGATTTCCTTTTGGTATAAGACTAGATCTCCAGCTATATTTCAACAAAACCTTGATACCATGCTTGCAGATTTTGATTTCACAGTTGCTTATCTGGATGATTTAATATTTAAAAACCTATCTAAGGAACAACATATCAGGCATGTTAAAACAGTTTTGAATAAAATACGAGAGTATGGGTTCAAACTCAGTGAGAAAAAGTGCAAACTGTTTTTGCCTAAAATCAAGTACCTAGAACAAATCATTGACAAAAATGATAATCAACCAGATTCATCTAGTGCAATTAAGTATATGCCTCCCCACAACAAACATGACTACATTATAAGCATTTTTGGAACTAATAAACTATTATCAAATTTACGTACCTAATATGCAGAATTTGAGAGCTCTACTGAACAATTTGCTTAAAAAAGGCATAAAGTGGAACTGGACTGATAAGTTTCAGAAAGTGTTTGAAGAAATAAAAATATGCTATCATCAGCTTATCATTCACACACTACAATCCAAAAGTAGAAATTGTATTGGTTTCAGATGCTAGTGATTATAGTATAGGAGCAGTAATTTTACATAAATATGATGACGGTAACATGAAAACTATCACATGCTTTGCATTCACTACTACTAGCAGAATAAACTATAGCCAGATCAAAAAAGAGGTATTAGCAATAATATTAGCAGTGAAAGATTTCACAAATTCATACACAGAAGGAGTTTTTAGTTGCAGACAGACCACAGACCTATATTATTAATTTATGGTTTTCAAAAAAGAAATTACTATACTTACATTAAATAGATTACAGCACTTGAGTACCTTCTTATTAAATAACAATTTTAATATGAATACCAATCACCCATAACATCAGAACATGAGAATTGGTTATCAAACTTGGTACCAAAAACTACTGAACATTTTCAGAACACTGTTATTACAGCATTAAAAAGTGAAATAGAAATTAAGATTATATCATGCAATGTAGTATGTGAATTGCCAGTTACCCTGGAAGAAATAAAAGTAACAGTATAACAAGACATGTTTATTGCAGAAATAAAAAAAACAACTAAAAGAAAGCAAGAAAGAACACAATCCAGACTTGAGTGTTGGCATGGTTGTAATATTCAAACTCAAGTCAGCTTTGTGCCAAGTTGGAACCACCAAAGAAAATGTTTATTTACTTCATAAGTGGAGGTTTTAGAAAATCTCTTATGAGAAGCTATGTGTACTGGACTAAAATGGATCAAGACATTGAAAAATTAGTAAAAACCTGTAGAGGTTGTGCTCTGGCAGCAAAATCACCTACCATGAAATTACAACGTTGGTCAAAGACAGATACTCTGTGGTCAAGACTGCATATTGATTTTGCTTGTCCAATAAATAGATCACATTATCTTGTGGTAATGGATAGCTTTATTAAGTGGCCTGAAATTTGCAAGTGCAAAAACCTAACTTCTATGGCTACAATGAATTTTTTACACAAACTGTTTGCAAGATATGACATTCTGAATGCCATAGTCTTAAATAATAGTATACAATCTATTGCTCATGAATTCAAATGTTTTTGTAAAATGTTCTCAGCTGAACATATTACTACCCAACTGTATCACTCTAGGTTAAATGGACAAGCTTGAACAGTTTGCGGGTACTTTTAAAAAGTAATGAAAAAGCGAGCAAAGAATCACTACAAAAATGTTTGAGAGTTTATTGGATAATACCAAATCCCAATACACTGTCAGGCATGTCATCAGCAGAATTAATGTTTGCAAGAAAAATTAAATCAGTGTTCAACAAGTTGTTACCATGTAAAAAAAGAATAAGAACAAATAACAAAAAGGCTGCTACATTTTTCAAAATTTGTGAAAGAGTGTTCTTCAGATTATATAAAAATGAAAAAGAAATGTGGGAAGACTGCTTACTAATGTCACAAATTTGTAAGGTGATATGTATGATAAGAAAAATGGGAACACAAAACAGATTGCAATCAGTTAAAGAAAATGTTTACTGAAGAAAGGCTCACAAGAAAGGAAGAATCTATGGAAGTATTGTATGATACTTTTGATGTATCTACACCACAAGAATTTGGTGAACATGATTTCAAGAAAAAGGAAATGTACAGAAAAAAAGTGGTTGGCTCAAAGTATAAAAAATACAAAATTCAGTACATTGGTAAATTTGCCAGAAAGAGGAGAGGGTGAATATTAATAAATAGAATAGAATATTTACTAATAAAAAGAAATCTGAAAAGAAGGTAATGTTGTGAAGAAAATAATACACCCCTGGTCACACAAATGAACTAGGCCAGACAGAACTCTAAATGTGTCTTTAAAATACCATTGGAGTCAGTCAAGAGTAATTCTAACAGATGTTACAGTGAGTAGCTTAAGCAAAACTTAATATCATAACTGCTAGAAAATGAATTATAACACAACCACAGAATAACTGACAAACCCAACAAATCAAAATATATTATTCTATCCACCAACTCTATCACAACTGCAATTGAAAAGAATTCCTCTAAGCTTTACATAAAATTTGTTACAACTAATTCTATAAAAATAAAAGACCTTATACAAAACAAAATAATAAGCTAAAACTTGAAGGAAAACTTTACTCTATCACCTGCAATAATTGCCACAAGGAATACATAGGAGAAACAGCAAAGAATTTAAATGAATAATCATATAAAATGGAATCTTTTGCAAAACAACAGACTCAATATCATGTTTGCTCACTTTAATGAGCCTGATGATAATTTTGATTTAAAAGATGCTACTTTAATTGAAAGAGAAAGCTATTTACGAAGATGAAAATGTATAGAAAGTGCTTTAATCACTATATCATTTACAGTAAATTTGTGTCCAGCTTCTTATATCTTCTTCTTTTATGTGCCATGTCTTTTCGGGATGTAGGCAATCATGGCTTTCCACATCTCTCTATCACTGGTGGCTCTTAGCACACTTTCTCCTGTTGCACCATGCAACCCTCGTTCCATCATCCACCTGATCAGGTCCTTCAAATACGTTATTCGCTTGCTTTCCCCTGTCTCTTTTTCCTGCTATCTGGCCTGTTAGTAACAGGTTCTCCAAGCCCTCCTTCCTCATTGCATGTCCCAGGAACTTTAGTTGTCTCTTTCTGATGCTCAGTATTAATTTCCTTTTTGTTTCTATCCTTTCCAAAACCTTATTGTTGCTCACATGCTCAGTCAATGATATCCACAGCATCCTTCTGTAGAACCACATTTTAGCTGCTTCAGGTTTTTCCTTCATCTTTGATGATATTGTCCAACATTCACTGCTGTATTGAAGAACTGACATCACATAGCAATCCAGTACTCTCCTCTTTGATTCTAGCAAAATTGTCCTGTTTCTTGATACTTTACTCAACTTCTGGAATGCATCCTTTGCCATGCCATTTCACATTCAGATCTCTATGTTGCATTTTTCATCTTCTGTTATGACACTTCCCAGGTATTTAAATTTTTGTACCTACTTGATTTTAGTGTCACTCACCTGTATTTGGCATTTTGGGCTGCCCTTTTTTCTGATGACCATGCATTCAGTTTTCTTGCGGTTTTTTTATAGTCCTTTCTTGTCACTCTCTTCAGCTACCTTCTGTAGAAGGTCTTGTAGTTTCCTTTCCATGTCTGCTCTCAGCACTGTATCTCTTCAGGGCATAGGTGGTCATGGACTTCCATTTGCCCCTGTCCCTTGTCGCTCTTAATATTTTCTTCTCTTGGTATCTCTCCCAAACACCAGGCTGCCATCCAGTTGCTCAAGGCCATCAATTATGTATCACACTTCTTTCCTCTGTCTCTCTTTCCCTCTATCCATCCTGTGAGTATCAGATACTCTAAACCCTCTTTCCTCATTACGTGTCCCAGGAACCTTAGCTGTCTCTTCCTGATATTAAATGTAAGCTTTCTTCATTCTCTCCAACACCTCATTGCTGCTCATGTGCTTGGTCCATGGTATCCCCAGCATCCTTCTGTAGAACCCAATTTCTGCTGCTTTGAGCCTCTCCTTTATCCTTGAAGAGATCACACAATATTCACTGCCATATAGAAGGACAGATATTATATAGCAGTCCAGCACTCTTTGTTTCCAATGAGATTTTCTTGTCTCTCAGTACTCAGATTAGCCTTTGAAATCCTTGGCCATGTCAGTGTGTCTTCGAATTTCAGTGTTACACTTTCCATTCTCTATCTGAATGTTTTCCAGGTATTTAAATTTCTTTACTTGTTTTATTTTAGTTTCCCCAACCTATAGTTGGCATTTTGGAGTCTTTGTTTTGCTAATGACCATACATTCAGTTTTCTTGAAGTTTATGCCCAGTCCTTTCTTCTCACTTTCTCTTACTACCTTCTGTAGGGGGTCATACAGTTTCCTTTTTATGTCTGCTATCAGCACTGTGTCTTATATTGTTGAGATTGTGACTGCCAATGACAAATCCTGGCAAGGGTTCTGTCTCTCTCAGAATTCTTTTACTGTATAGGTTGAATAGATTTGGTAAGAAAACACATCCTTGTCATATGACCCTTTCTATTTTTGTATATTTGCTGAATTCATTTCCTGTCCATATGCAAGCAGTTTGCTGCCAATATAGGTTTTTGATTATCTTATTGTCTTTCGCCAAAATGTCGAGGTTGTTGAGCACCTCAAACAAGTCTTTGTGGTGTACTTTCTCAAATTCCTTTCTATAAAGCACATATGCAGGTTCTTCTGCATTTGTATTGCACTTTCAGATAGAAGTTTGTGCATGAATTTCACATTCCTTGTTCTGGTGTCTTTAACAAACCTCCACTGTTTTTGTCCTATCTCTGTCCCAATTCTACTGCGTGCTCTGTTCATCAGAATCTAGACGATGAGTTTTGTTATATGGCTCATTAAACTGATTATTCACTGGAATGCATATGGCTTCTTAGGTAGTGCTATAAAAATTCATCATGCTTAGGTCCTCCAGTATATTGCCACTGTTGTTCATTTTGTTTATTATTTCTGTGATCCTCTCTATGCCAAAGCCATCTAAGGATGTCAGTATCTCTATTACAATTCTGTCTGACCCTGCTGTTTTGTTTTTGTTTTTGTTCAATTTGGCCAGTGCAGCTTCAACTTCACTTTTAATATTTCTGGTCTATTAATGTTTCTGTGTATTGCCAGTTGTTCTCTCTTCTCATGGGAGAGATCTCCGATATATTCATGCCATCACAGAAGTATTTTTCTTCCTCTAATATGAGCATTCCATCCTTTGATTTTATCCATCCTGTTGCTGAGCGTGTCTTTTGTTCTGTTAGTTCTACTATTTTTTATGCAAATCTATTTTATTTGCTCAGTCTCTATTTCTGCACATTCATCTTTCTTTAGCCAGTCTGCATTTGCTCCTTATTTTCTTGTGTAGTTTCCTGTATTCTTGTCTTGGCATTGTTTTCTATCTCCTTTGCATCATGTCAAGAATCTGTTCAATGATCAACTCATTTTTCTTCCAACATCCTTTTTCCTTTGAGATGATGTCATTTGCTGATGTCACTAGAGCTTCTTTTAGTGCGTCCCATTTTGAGTTTCCAATTCCAATTTGTCCCTAATATTTCTTTTTCACACTGTCCGTGTATATTTTCTGCAGGTTGGGTTCATTCACAAGTCTTTCATCTCCATAGTTTCATCCTTAGTTTGCATATAACTGGCAGGTGATTGCTTCTGCAGTCAGTACTTGGATAGGTTTTGCTGTGAAGGAATGTGTTTCTAAATCTCTTGTTGATGGTTATATAGTCAATATGGTTCTTTGTTTCTTCTCCTGGTCTTCTCCATGTCCATAATTATCTTGCGTGTTCTTGGAACCAGGCATTGGTTATTATCTGGTCATTGAACCCATTTCTCTCCTCAGTCATTCTGGTTTCAAATTTGTCAACTTTCCTCTCTTGGCCGACTTTGGCATTCAGATCTCCCATGATAATTCTGATTTCTTGCGATTTGCACTGTGCCTTGGTATAATCAAGCATGGAGTAGAAGAACTTGATTTCTTCTCCTGTACTTTGTGATGATGGTGCATATACCACTATTACCAATGTACTGAGAAGCTTTCCTTTCATTTTAACAACTAGAATTCTCTTAGATATCTTGCAGCATCCAATGATGCATTTTCTTGTGTCTTTATCGAGTAAAATGCCAACTCCTTGTTTATTACATTCACCTCTGCGTATATAATTCTGTGGTTGTTTGGCCACCTCATTTCACATATGCCTAAAATGTTTATGTTCAATCTAGACATCTCCTGCTTCATGTTTTCCAGCTGTTGTTATTTTTTGTTTGTTGACAACAGTTGCAGGATAATGGTCCGGTAACACCTGTCGCACATGTCGTTCCATTCTGGACCAGGGATAAATTCTGATGAAATTTGTCCTCTTTACGCTTTTGGTGTGCTCCATTTAAGAAGTTTGTTATCATTACTATTTTATATCTTTTTGCATAATGGCTATTATAGTTTAGAAGGCAAGAGTTTGTTTTAGTGGCTTTTATATATGGGTTTAAAATGGCTGTTTCACCTTCTCTCTTTTGGCCAACTCTGGCATTTAGGTCTCTCATGATAATTCTGATTTCTTGAGACTTGCACTGAGCCTTGTCTTTGTCTAATATGGAGTAGGATGTGATGTTTTTTTACACCCCAAGTGTATCCAAAATACATATTTAAAAAAAACTGGAACTGCTGCTGATAAATGTAGACATCAGCTTCTTCTTGAACAGATACTACATTTTGATCCTTGTCATCTGGGTCACAGAACACTAGTATTTACCCATGCATCACCACTGAGATTGGATGTGGCACAAGGTCAATCTTAATGTGGGGAACCTAAGCACATACACTCAAGCCAGGTACAACATTTTCTCAATCCCACACAACCTTCAGTTGTGCTGGCCTTGGTGGCAACTACTGATCCCTCTCTCCAGTGTAATGAGAGTGTGGAGCCTCAAGCAACTGTTACCCAGGGCCGAGCACCTCACAGTATTTATTTACCTAAGTTGTGTCTCTGTCTGCTGACAGAGGCCAAAACTGAGTTGCACTCTGCCAAAAAATGCAACTGAAATATGATATGCATCCAACATCAGGGCCTGTGGATCACTTGTATTTACCCAGGCCCTTCCCACACTGAGAAAGAATATGACACAAGGTTAGGTCTAATGTGAGAAAGTTGAGGACTGACATTCAGGACAATGGTTAAAATTTGCTCAGTCCCTGCATACGCGAAGTCAGACACAAAGCCTTGTCTATTCTTCTCAACTGAATCTCTGTCCATAGATGGAGCCTCAATTGTCAAACACTGCTCAAAGACAGAGAACTTGTCTATCTTTTTCAGCCGAGTCCCAGTCCATAGACTGAACCCCAATGGAGTCAATCCCTGCTCAAAGACAGAGAGCTTGTCTGTCTTTTTCAGTCGAGTCCCAGTCCATAGACTGAACCCCAATGGAGTCAATCCCTGCTCAAAGACAGAGAACTTGTCTTTCTTTTTCAGCCGAGTCCCAGTCCATAGACTGAAACCCAATGGAGTCAATCTCTGCTCAAAGACAGAGACTCAACATGTATCATACAGCAGGGCTGCAATTTTTTTTGTTCTTGTTCAGGCCTCTTTATTAGTCTTACAGCAACACAGTTAAACTTTTTCTTCTAGTTACTTTTAAAAAATGTAGGAGTGCTGATAGGGTATGACACCATAACACTCACTAATCTAAACTCATTTATAAATGGAGCTGTGTGTGTGTGTGTGTGTGTGTGTGTCCATTACCTATAGACTGCAAAATGGCTGAACCAATTTTCTTCAAAATTTACACAGTTGTACTATAAGTGTCTGCGAGTGTTCTTAGCTAGGTTTCGTGTTGAGGTACCCTTGATAAATATCAAAAATCGATAATCGAAAAAATCGGGTTATAGAAGGAGTGGTCCAATTTTAATCAAATTTGATACACTCATAGACAAAGACATAAGAAATGATATTCAGAAGTTTCAAGGTTGCAGTTCTTGCAATAGTGCAGAAAATTGATAATATATATATAAGGCAAGATGTTTGTGTTTGTGTGTCTGTTTATCTGCCTGTATGTCTGTAGTTTTTTCAGTCCTTTTATTTTAGTTTTTGCTTCAGGTTTGGCTCTAAATAGATATAATTGTAGTTCTTAGTCTCAGCCATGATACCATTTACTCAGAGGACTTATTTAGCCTTCAAAATGCAGTTTACGATGAAAAAACTTATTTGATATCGATACCAGGAAATCAAAATTTGACTTACATCCATTCATTTTTCTTTCAGTCTACAGTTTTGCTTTAACTGGAAACAACTATTGCTTTTTAGTCTTTTGTGCCAACGTCCAAAGAGTCTGAGCTCCAGGACCATGGATTAGTTTTAAAGCTTTCATTACACCCGAGCAATGTCAGGCTATACTGTTAGTTGTTAATAAAATTATTAATGTTTAGAAGTCTTTGACAGCCACAGATTTTCTTTAGAAACATTTGTTCTCTATTCAACATGAATAAAATAACAGATATTATACATAAACTAAGAGATTTCTTCAGTGGTTTACTAAGTCTCATGCAGAATTGCAGAAATTGTGAAAAACTTTTAATTCTTAAATGAAATGTTGACATCATAAAAACAAAATTTAAATATTGGGCTGCAATATAATCTAACAATGCAGCATTTTTCAATTAATTTAATTACAAATTGAAAATTTACTTTCATAAGATGAGATTATTTTTAGCTGCTTGCAGTATATTTACTTTGTTATTATTCAAATTGTTATTAAATTTGAAATAGTACTGTACATTTGAATATGTAGATAAATATGCAATGGTTAAAATATCTACTTTCAAGGCTACATCATATATGTTTTTCATAAAAATAAATTGAAGGTTATAAGTTTAGAATAGTGTGAGTAAAAAATAAAGAAATGTGTGAGTGAGTGTGAGAGATAGAGACTTGTTTCATCTTTTTACTCTCTTGGATTCATTACTTGGAATTTGGATACAAAACTTTGAAGATAGCAAAAAGGTAAATTAGAACCTGATCATTTCTTATTTAAGGTTTCTTTGAAGTTTTTAGATTGCTTTCAAACTAGATGTAGTTTAAAAGGGAAAATCCGTAGTTGATCATTTTATCTGGCTTTTTCTTAGTAGATATAAAGATTTCATAATTGCTCATTCTTCAACATCAAGCTTTCTTATTCTTCACTATAGTTTCAATATTTCAACATCAAATAAATTCATCACATTATTTTTAAATATAAACAATACTGTTGCGATGTGAAGTCTAGCAGTAATCCTTCACTTGGCTACTTATTCTCAGTGACCGAGTTAGATAAGCTTTCTCTTGCACTTATGCCAGTGTCACTACAAATACATAACAGAATATATAATACATAAAAACTGATCAAATTATTCTTATTGTTTACTTATAAAGAGGTCAGTTGTAGAATGTTTTAATTCTTTCTTATGACTAACATTAACACTAAAGCTTTTTATAAAACTTTTTGTTAAAAAAGTTTTTCATTAAAATTTGATTTACATTTTTTTGGTTCTAAAATATATAGTCACAGTATTTCATTGGGAAGTATAATGCTATCAGTGTGAAAAGTGAAACTAATGAGACATGTTCAAATTCTAGATTAGTCTGTTACATTGATTTTCACACTTACACTCCTGCAAAAGACATGAATCCATCTCTGCTCTGCTTAACTAAGGATTAAATAGCATTGCCTTGGGAGGAATCACTATAAAAGAAGGACTATTTGAAATTTAAAACCATAGAGAAGACAACAGAAAACAACTCCACTATCTTTCACAAGAAGTCAGAACAATCAGTCAGTTGAGTGCCATATGTGATACACGCTTGGGCAATCATGTCTTGAAAGAAACATGACTGACTGGGCAGAAGATTATCCCACAGTAGGTTGCCATTGCTTTCTGCGGTAGACTGGTTGCCGACCAAGGCTATAGAACCCAATCTGTCCTGTTATTTCACCCATAACTGGAAGGAATAGGTGGATTAATACCTTTCCCAAGGGTATTTGTGTGTAAGTGAATGCAATGAATTCAGCTGGAATTCGAACGGGGCTCTCCGATTTCTTGTTCCGAGCTGATATCCAATGCACCACAACGCACATCCTGTAAAGAGTCAAGATCATCTAAATCTTGAAGAGACTTGGAATTTAAAAATAATTTCAGTTTTCGAATCATAAAAGTTTATGTTTGTACAATCTAATATTACTAAAATCTGAAAATTTGTCTCATTTATATTAAAAGCTGATTTTGATTAAACCAGTTTTTATGAAAATTTAAAACTAATAATGTCAAGAATTTATAATGTCAAGAATTTATCATGTTCTCATAAAGCATTATGAGATTCAGTTTAAACAAACTAACAAGATTCACTAAATAAATATGATACCTGACCTTTGCAGAAATTGTGAATGCACAACAGGTCTTTTCAAATATATTTTTGAACTTGCATTTTTGTAAAAGTGTAAATGAATCAGAACTTAATTCATCTGATCTTCTTAAAACCTTTGCTCACTATTTAATAGAAAAGTCATTCTTCAGTGCGAGAGAAACATGTCAAAAAGAACAAGATCAAGTGAAGCAGTAAAATAGAATATAAATGTGAATGAGTTTCTGACTTTTACCCTGAAGTGTTATTAATTTAGTTGTTATTGCATCCTGGCAGTCAGTAAAGGTTTTATAGCAAATCAGCTAATGAGAATTCAATGATAAATATAATACTGAGTCTTTGCTCTTCCATTTGTTAATTCATTTCTTTTTCAAAATAAATCAATCTTGAGTTTTAAATTTAGTAAACAATAAGTAATTATGGGTAGATCTTGAAGGATATCACAATGTGTTTAGTAAAATAAAGGAAGGAAAAGTAGGTGTTGAGTATTAAAATTGATCTGACTTGCAGAATAAATTTTTACATAAATTCTAGATTATATAAATTAAAAATATTTCATTCTACTGATAATACATAACTTGTTTGATTTACAAAACATATTATTTGTAATCTTATTTTAGCTGCTTGTATTTGATTGTATTGAATAAAAAACAGAATTCAATATTCGGTTCAAATACAGTTGAAGATAAAATACAGCTATGATTATTGTTTCATTTTTCTTCAGAATTTGATATTTCACTATGTAATTATTATATTAAATCATTAAATAAATGATTTCACATATTTGTTTGATACCAGGTAGTAAATAAATACTAAAAGTACACTATTTATATTGTCTGGACTGTAGTACTCATTTTATTGTCCAAAAAAGGTATACCATATAGAACTAGAACAATCTACCCCAGTGGAATAAATAAAGAGTTCAGTTTAAAATTCCAATACATATCACCTGAAGAAGGCAAGAGCCTATAATGGCCAAAACTTTGTGAATATTTTTTTTTTTTTAATCATTTCACCCCGAGCAAGGCGGAAACGCCACTGATGTGCAGGGGGTTACATAAATGTAAAAAGATTAATTAGAAAAGAGTGAGGAGTACAAACTAGTAAGAAAGGAACAATAGAAAGCTGAGAAAGCAGGTGCGATGACAGATACATAGGTGGAGAGAAAGGGAGGGTTATACGGGGGTGGGGAGAGAGCTAGAGTCCAGTGGTTAGTAGATGAGTATTGACATTGCATTTAAATTTCTGGAGGTTGTAGCCGTCAGGAAAGCAAGAATACGGGAGTGAGTTCCACAGGCGGGAAGTGCGAGAGAGGAAGCTGCAGGAGTAGAATTGTCGTCTGCATTTGGCTAACCTAACTGTGAATGGGTGGGACCCAGTTGCCAGTCTGGTTGCACGGGTAAACACCTGTTGAGGAGGCATCAGTGACTTAAGCTCATCCGAGCAGAAGCCATGAAAGTATTTATAGAACAGACAAAGGGAGGCCACATTTCGACAATGGGGAAGTGGCTGCAGTCGAGTCGCCAGATCAGTACCTATCACATTAAAGACTCTCCTTTGGAGCCTGTCAAGAACACTGAGGAGAACGGATGAGGAGAACAGTTCAAACAATGTAAATAGTTACAATACCTCATCTCAGAAATATAGGCAAATACTGAATAGGCCATTAAATTAAAAAGTAATTGTTTATCCCTTTATTTGCTTGGATACTGATTTAGATAATAATAGTGGGAGTGACATATACAATTCTTAGTTTAAAAATGATATATTTTTTTTTTTTTATAAGCGTTTCACCCCGAGCAAGGCATGTCACTGCCACTACTGTGCAGGGGGCTACGTAGAGTGGAGAAAGGCTGATTAAATATAGGAAATAACAGGGGGACTCATCAGCTCTTAATAAAGCTGATTATATAGATTATGAGGAAGTGATTAATGAATATCTATATGGACTATATAGACATTCATTAACTACTTCATCAACTTTTTAAGTTCTAATTTATTTTTACATTGAAAACTTTTCTTCAGAAAATGAAATGATAACAATTTTGCTTTCTATGAGTGTTGGAAAGTTCTTAGACCAACCAAGAAGGAATTCAAAAAGAAATGTTGAAGTTTAGTCATTTAGGAAAATGGAGTGATCAGTACCGTCTTACATATATATTTTTTATTTATTTATAGAAGTCCATGATCAGCTATATCCTGCATGGACACAGCCCATGAAGAAGAAGAAGGATGTTGTTTGAAAAGTTTTCTTAAAGAATATGAACTTTAGATTTTGTATTACACTAGTTTACTGCTATCTCCAGAATTTCTGACAACAAAAAATCATTTTACTTTTAAATATTTTTTACTTATATGTTTATCTATTTCCTTATCAAAGATAAAAATTGTACTTTTCTTACATTCTTCATTCAGTTTATTATAAAAGGAACATTATCAACATTATTGTTGATACATTATCAACATTATTGTTGATACATTAAGTAATTACCAGGTTGAATGGGTTTTAGCTTTTAAGGTTAAGTTTCAGTTTTGTTTAACGGCATATCAACCTCTGTGGGTTATTCAATGCCAAACAAAGTGAGGCTTTAAGATATTTTTTAATGTTCAGTTATAGTGATAAGGTTGATTTAGTCAGATTTTTATGAGAAATTTTTTTTATTTAGATGCCTTCTAGTTTTTGTATTCAAAAATGTATTGCTGGTAATAATTTTATTCCTTCAAAAACGTATGATGGCAATTTTTTTCTTCAAAAAATGTATTGTTGACAATATTTTTCATTCAAAAAGTATATTTTTCTATAAAATTTAGTATATCAAGGCAGCAAATAATTTTCTAAACATATGTTGTTAAATATAAGAGACAATGAATGTCTATTATGTTTGATCATGAGCCATTCTAAACGTCATATTTTGGCTTTAATTTCAGTTGAAAATAAAGACAAAAATTCTCCAACATTTGGATAATTATTTATTGATTTGCTTCTAAGCTTTCAGCTCACATGAGCCGTCTTCAGAGAGGTTATTTAGACTGAAATATAATAACGTCCACCATCACTGACAATTTTATTTTGTGTTGACATAAAACTCCGCTTGGCAACAGCAATAGTTACCAAGAATAAAAAACACAGTTATCAAATTTGCAATGCGGTTTTATGACATCACACCATGTGATAGCACGAAATGACAACAAAACCAAATAGTCAAATGCAATATAATATGCTAGGTCCGGATTTAAATGTTGGTTGTTTAGATTTGATGTACATGGCCTCCAATATCTTCAGGTTCCTCTTACTGTGTGTATGAGTAAGGATCACCATATTGTTGACCAAAATCTGTCTGATATTACCTACATGTTTATGTTTTTCAGAGAAATGTTGTTTAATAGTACTCTGATCAGAAAGATGACATGCAAGTCTAAGGAAGAGCGTGGTTGTAGTAAAACCAATATATGTACTGGGTTTTTTATTAGTATCAGTGATGCAATCTCTGAATGGGCATGTAAATTGGTACACTACATTGTTTTTTTTTTGTTTTTTTTTGTAGAGAATTTAGTTTAGTGCTTGTAGGGTTTTCTATAAAAGTATATATATATATATATATATATATATATACTTCTATAAAAGTGTATTTTTATACTTTCATAGTGTTTTGATCCCAGTTTGGAGGTTAACTATTTACCCATAGCTAGGACCCTAACAGGTGCTACCACTCCGAGTCAGGGTAGACCTGGGAACAACAGCAATTAAGAGGTGCTTCTATGCTCCTCACAACCTCCCAATCTGATGCCTTGCTACTTGATGCAGTTTACCGTCATACCCAGGACTTTTAGCTTTTAAATTCAGTGAATAAATATACATGTTACTAAAGTAACACAATATAAATAATGCTGAAATAATCTGATTAATCAATAGCCACTTAGTCTTAGCATATATATTTAACATACATGTAAAAAGGAAACTAAAGTTGATGCTAAATTTATATATATATATATAACTTGATTTAATTTCTAAAAATTGCTAATAATGACAATAATTGGTGTTTTCTATTGTAGCAGTAGTAGTAGTAGTAGTAGTAGTAGGCAAAGTTTAATAAATGAAATAAAAATATTTCTTAAATCTTCTAAAAAGTATCAACTATTTTCCTCCTTAGCACATCAATGACATTAACACCAGCATTCTTAAGGACAAGTAAATCAGTCAGTTATATGCCATACATGATACATGCTTTGGGCAATCATGTCTTGAAATAGACATAACTGGCTGGGCAGAAGATTATCTCACAGCAGGTTGCCATTGCTTTCTGCAGTATACTGGTTAACAGCCAAGGCTATAGAACCCAATCTGTCCTATTATTTAACCCATAACAAGAGGGAAGAGACAGATTAATAGCTTTCCTAAGGATATTTGTGTGTAAGTGAATGCAAAGAATTCAACTGGAATTAAAACTCACTTTTCTGGTTTGTCATTCCGAGCCAATATTCACTGCACCACAACATCAATCAGTTAACTTAATTTCCTAAACCAGATACTTGGATAAGCAAAACAAAATATCAAAGAGTAAAGAGACGAAGTGAAGTTCTACACACATTCCTTGGCCACTTACCAACTTCAATATAAATTCGGGCAAAGAAGTCAGTTCTCTCTTCTCTTTCTCCATAGAGAGACACAGGCTGGTCCATTCTACTAATTACCAAAGAACTAATCAAGACAACTGTCTATTACAAAGAATGAAAGGATGAGTATCACTCACTCACTCTCTCTCTCTCTCATTCTCTCTCTGCTGTGATCTATGAACTCTGTTTTACAAGAAGGATATTTGTATGCAAAAGAAAATAAACCTTCCCAAACCTTTGCTTAGCCTTCAGTCATTTTAAATATAAAAAACTAACATCCAATGCCAACCTCCACACGATAGAGAAACATGCATTGTAAAAGATTACTCATTTTTATTAAAACTACATATCTTTTTGGAGATAATTTTCTGCTTTTCAAGTTTGTATTGATCTTTGGAATATGACGTTATTGGTAAGGTTGTTGCTATAAAATGTGTATACACTCATAGTTGCTGGTTAGTAATACTGTAAGGAAAAATCCTGGAAACAAAAGGTTGACTGAAGAAGGGTTTAATCACATAACATGGATAATAGTTCAGTGCAACAAGCATATGGCTGAAAAGATACACTTTTTTGCCACTGTTCCAAGAGTAGGCATTCTACTCATAGTGGAGGAATGGGTCCATGTTTCAATAATATGTGTTGAGAAAATTAGTCAGTTTTTCTACACAACAGTTCTTCCATTTTATGTTATTTATGTATGTCTTAGAGATTTATGCTATAGTCACATTTATCACAAAGGTTTTTTTAAAGAAAACTTTTTGAAAACTATTTAAATTATTTTTATTATAAATTTTAATAATCAATATAATAAGATGTTTTATTTATTTCTCAAACTATATTTTATAGTTTTGAAGTCAATGTCTAATAAAGATCATGTACAATATATTTAAAAATAGAATGAAAAATATTTTTAAGTTGTCTTTATTTATTAACTTTTAGTTTGATATTGTTTTGTTCATCATTCTTTCACATCAGTATCTTTGTAATTATTTTCTTTAAATTCATTTCTTATTGCATATATTTAAAAAAGAACTGAAAAACCTCATATCAAATAAGAAATAAAACGTGTCACTAAAAGTACAGACAGTTTCAGCTTTAGGCTTGTGAAATTATTAAAGTAATTAGAATATGAATGAAAATAGCTATAAAAAAATTTTTAAATCTTTAAGACAAAACTTGAAAATCTGTTTTTGAAATAAGATTTTGAATTTAAAATTTCTCAGACATAAAGACACATTTGTAAATTCCTAAGATATTATGACACATGCTGAAATTTTATGTAATTTCCTGGTAATAAATATGAAAAGGGAGAAAAATTGAAAAGGTTGAGATAAAAAAAGACAAACTGCTTTTGTCTGCTGATCATAAATAAAATCAAAACCTGGCGGACCTGAAGGAGATGCCAACCACCACCTTTAAATTTGTTGTTTTTTATTTTATTTTTTTACTTTTTTCAGTGCAGTCTTATCGATTACACCCTAAACTTTCTGATTGACAAAAGAAATTTGGAAAAATTTCAATACTTAAACAATTTTAGTGTGGGCTCAGTTTTTCATACAACGTTATAGTGAATCGATCCTCCATTTTGGAACCACTCACTAGTACCACATTACTGTAAATTTGTTGGTTATCAATTTTTTAAACTTTTTTCAGTGCAATCTTATGGACTAAACCCTAAACTTTCCGATTGACAAAAAAAAATTTGTAAAAATTTCAACATATTGGCAGGGGGGCAGTTTTTCATGCAACCTTATAGTAATTAATCCTGTGCAATTAACTGTTTTGCTTGCACATAATCAACAACTGAATTCTTTGTGAAATTTTTGAATAAAGCCATTCTTGACATTTCTGAGAAAAATGCCATCATAAGAACTGAAGAAAACTTGAAAAAGACAAAACAAGAGCAACAACTCGTCCCAAAACAACCAAAACAAAGCGACCCCAATGTGGGTGGTTCCAAAATGGAGGATCAATTTACTATAACGTTGTATGAAAAACTGAGCCCCCCTAAAATTGTTTAAATATTGAAATATTTCCAAATTTTTTTGATAATTGGAAACTTTATGTAATAATCGATAAGACTGTGCTGAAAAAAGTAAAAAAGAATGAAAAACAACAAATTTAAAGGTGGTGGTAGTCTCCTTCAGGTCTGCCCAAAGCCTAAATTTTGTGCCAGAACAAGCTTGTATTCTTTGACATAATTTTGGGTGATGTTTTTCAGAGGGAAATGAAGAATGATTAAAAATTGAATTCTGATTTTGCTCCATGAATTTTCTAGTTTTACTTTGCATTCCCAACCTTAATTTTATATTTATAATATGTTTATAATAATCCTTATGTTTATAAATGCATTCATATTTATAATTGCAGCTTCTTTTCTCGCACTTCCCGCCTGTGGAATTCCCTTTCATTTACTTGCTTTTACGACAGCTATAATCTCCAAGAATTTAAATGTAAAGTCAATAGTCATCTTCTATCTCACTGACCTGCATCCTCTCTCTCATGCTCCTTTCTCTGTCCACTCCACTCTCACCAGTATTCTCATCCTTCACTTACCCACTTCCTGACACCCCCAATAACCTGTCATTCTTTCTCATAACTTTCCTCCTATGTAACTCCCTGCACAAGTAGCTGTAAAATACCTTGCTTGGGGCAATATGATTATAAAAAAAATATTAACTTGATAAAAAATCTATACCTTTTAGCTATGATTAAACATATTTATTATCTATATTGCCTTATTCAAGTTGGTTAAAAATGACTCAATAATTCAAAATCGTTTTTATGCCACCCAGTTGAAAGCAATAATATTATAAATATATTTGATAAATTTTAGATAAAAAAATCAGGTTTTGACAAGATAGGACAGCTTTTAATAGATTTATGATTTCACTTTCCTTATTAAGGTATAATATGTGATTTGTTAAATAAAAAAGAATCAACAGTGACTAAAATGAAAATATTTTTCACTCAAACAAATATCAATAAATGATAATATGAATATAAATGGACTAATATTAAATTATACTTTTAAGAATAACCACTCAATAAAATTGAAAAATAGTCTAAGAGAACCAACAACCCTTCATTTCAAAGATTATGTTTGCTTGATCAGCCTACATTATTCATCTATGTGCTTTTGTTATGGATGTCAATGATAATCAGGAAGAAAAAGAAATAAGAAAATGTTGACACTTTGACAATTCCTTGAAAGTGAACAAGAAGTATTGACTAGCTATTAACACGAACCCACAGGCTAAGAATTATGGTGATTATGATTAAAGTAGATGTGTCTTCCTCCAGTTTTTTGTTTTTGCTTTTGTCTTCTTTTAGCTTCCTACTTAGATAAGGAAAAAACAGACAGAACACCCTTTTGTAATATTCATTTGTTTTCTTCTTCATTCAAGCTACCAAATATTTACCAGTGTCAGTGATTATAAATCTTTGGATTTTACCAAATGAAAATTCAGATTAAGCTTTTTGCTCAGACCTTGCAAGAGTTAACTTTCAGTTTAGCAATAGCAAAATAATAATATAGCATTAAAATATTCTGTAACTGATATACATTTTTAATATGTATAAATTTTTAATATGTAACTGATATACTGTTATGGTCCAAAAAAAAAAAAAAGATTCTGGTTTTTTTTGTTCATTTTTCTCTACATTAATCACATACATTTTTCATTCCTCTGTCCACTGAATATACAAATAAGATTCATAAAAATATTTATTCTATGATTCTATGCCTTTTTTTATATTTTAAAATTTCATTAGATATTTTAATCCTTTGTTTGTAGAAATAATAAAATCATTTAATCTTTCCAAGAATCCTGATGTTCTGCTATTCATTTTATATACTTAAGACCAAGAGTTCATCAAAAACTATATGACTTAGAATATTGTAAGATGCTCAGAGACACTGTTAACTATATTAGCTCATTGCCAATATAGCATCAAAACATTCAATAATTGGAATATTAGTAAATGTTTATCTATAAATTCAAAGTTATTTCTCAAAATTTGAAAGGGTGCTACATTCTTAAAAATAAGATAAAAAAAACAAATTTTCTTTATAAATTATGAATAAAATGACTAAATAGAATAAAAAAAGAAAATAGATATTTTGTTTAGAAAAAGAGAAAGAAAAACAGTAAATAGATTAATTACTAATTAAACTTTTGCATGCTTATAAAACCTACAATATCTTATTTATGTTAGGTAACACCTCAGGACTGAGATTGATTCATATACAGAAAGACTGGTCATTGCCAATTTGACTAATTGAGATTTAATTCTATACCCTAAAATATGTATCAGATTTATTAATTGGTAAATATGTATACATAGAAATTATGAAGATTACTTCATATTTTGATGTAAGTTTTAAAACTGGAAAATATTTAAAGATTTTTTCTTCTTAGTTGTTAAGTTGTTGTATATATTAAAGTTTTTTGCCAAATGCAATTCTACACTCATTTCAACAATTAGGGTTTATTGTTATTTATATTGTTTATTGTTATTTATATGCAGACTATTGTTTTCATTTTTGTTGTTGTTATCACAATGTATTTTTTTCCTTTGTACCTTCCAGCCTTCATCAGGTGTATGCTGATTCAGGTAACCCACAGGGAATTCTGAACTGAACCCTTTATTTAATCTATTGAGATAGATTGTTCTTGTTCCACTTTATTCCCTGTAGGTTACCTGAATCGACATACACCTGATGAAGGCTGGAGGGCACAACAACTGAAACATTGTGATAACAATACAGATGAGAACAACAGTTCGTGTGTAAATAGAGTAAATAATAATTCTACATTATTTCTCTGCTTATGAGCTTTTCATAAATGTAAGTTGATTCAGTTTTAAATCTCTTGCCATACTCTCTTTAAATGCCAATACTTTAACTCAAACAGAAGAAGTACTCACTTTGACATGCACAGCTCATATAACAAAAATAGACCTTGATTTCAGCCAGATCCATACACATACTTCTAAAATACTGTGTCAAAAATACTAGGGTCATAAAACATCTTTTCTGATCAATCAGAAAAAAAACTGAGACAGTTTTCACAGCAGCCACTGAATGATTATAATGCCAATACCAATTTCACCCACAAAGGCATAGATCCTATCTGGCTGACATGACCAAAAGATCTCCCACAAGAGGCAAGCTTAACTGAATGCAACAGACTAGACAACTGCCCAGGCCACTAGTAGTGACACCAAGGTGCTTCCACCAACAGCAATCCCTTCATCCAGTGATGAAACCAATGGCAATATCAGAGGCTAACTCTCAACTATTATAATGTGATAATTTGTGGAATCTTGATGATACTATCACATTCAGCTACATATGCATGTTGATTTGCTTTACATATCTATCTTGTTGTGGTGCAGTGGATATCGGCTCGGAATGAGAAATCGGAGAGCCGAGTTCGAATTCCAGTTGAATTCCTTTCATTCACTTACGCACAAATACCCTTGGGAAAGGTATTAATCCATCTCTTTCATCCAGTTATGGGTTAAATAACAGGACAGATTGGGTTCTATAGCCTTGGCTGGCAACCAGTCTACCACAGAAAGCAATGGCAACCTACTGCGGGATAATGTTCTGCCCAGTCAGTCATATCTCGAAAGAGGCATGATCGCCTAAACGTGTATCACATATGGCACTTAACTGACTGATCTATCTCAACTACTACTTTGTGTTAGACCCTGAACAAACTCTCAGTCTCCCACGACTGATATACGATAATTCAGAATGAAGAAATGATTGAAATTTGTAGATTACAGGAAATAAAAACTCTTTTGTTTACCTCAACCATGTCTTATCTCCATTTATTGCTTTGTCACTTCCACTGTTTTGTTAATGGTAAAGCTGCCATTATATTCTAATATACATTAATTAATACTAATTAATTGTATATACATAAGTTTAATGAAAGTAACATGATTAAATTAAACACCTTAACTAAGCTTTGTATCTAATATCATTCTTGCATTCAAATACATTAAAGTAATATGATTACAAACAAGAAAACTGAATGGACATAAAATTCAAACTCAAAGTCATGTAATCTCTTTGTATAATGTACTTACATTTCATTTAAGCCTAACCTTCAATATCCTGGATAATGTTGATACATTCTCTCACTGAATCATTTGTCTGCAAAATCCTCAATTCATAGTAAATCATAGAAAAGAATGAAACTGATTTTTTATTTGAAGTTGATAACTTTTTTAGTCACCTAATAAAAAATGTAATTTTTTTTTTCCTAATATTTAACAGTCTGCCAGAAATAATCATTATTTATACCAAATTTGAATCATTAATCTTCAGTCACTTTACATTCAATTGCTTTAGTTTTCCTTAATACTATTTATTGTGCAGTTTGTATTTTTCAGTGATTTTCAAGAAATCTTGAAAATATTCTGAAAAATAATGCAAAAAAGATTGTTTCTTATAGAATAAGAATAAAATATCAGATTCTCTTGCTTTGAAGTAGTGTTCATAAAAAAGAATTCTGGAAAAAATTGCTAAGATTTTTCACTTACTGATAAATTTATTGATCCCTCTATTAATGACAATCATCCTGACAAGATTCATTTATAGTAGCTATGATTAGTAGTCATTAATTACATCATATATACTTAAACTATTTGCTATGTACTTACTGCTGTAATGAAGCACTAAGAATGTATCACTGAAATGGAGGCTTTCATGGATGTATGATAGGGATATTAGTTTAGTAATAGAAAGGATGGAGATGTCATTAAAACTTCAAGGTCTCCAGAAAAAGTATAACATATTGATTAAAGTATACAGATGTACTGGTGTACAAGAAATACTTACTTTTGTTTTCATGAACATAAATATGTGTGTGTGTGTGTGTGTGTGTGTGTGTGTGTGTGTGTGTGTGTGTGTGTGTGTGTGTGTGTGTGTGTGTGCTTACTTCAAAAGTAAATAAATATATCTGTAAAGGCAACATTATTAAAAGAAAAGACAATCAGAATTTTCTTTTCCTTGAAGAATTTTATTAAGTTCAAATGTATAAATTTTTTTTCTCAGTAAATTTATACATTTTCCTTGATAATTCTTCTCAAAGTAAAAATGCATTGGCATAAAAGTTTTCTCCTTGTTATTTTTTATTAATATATTATGATTTTGCAGTGGCTTCATCATTGAGCACTGTTAAAACCATTAAGTTTTATATATCATTATTTCATTAACTTAATATTAAATATATATATATATATATATATATATATATATATATATATGCACATATGTTTGGGTATGTATGTGTGTGCATGCGTGTTTGTGTGTAAAAAAGTTCATCAATGATGAAATTTTTTTTTTATTAATATACGCCTTAATTTGGTATTAAGTTTATTTTGTGGGAGTCATTCATGAATAAAAAGAGGATGATTGTTAGTTATCAACTAACAATTTAAAAGTTCAAGTTGCACATTTAATACTTTGTTTAAAATAATTTTTTTTTTTGAAAGAGTATTTTTATTAATTCAGCTAAGTAGTTTGTCAACTACTTAACTGTACTAAAATGAAATACCACTTTGTTGAGGTTCTGAAATTAAGTATTTTCATTATTCCACAAGCCTTTTTTTAATAAAATTTTGCTTTTTTCTCACAACTTTTTGATTGATAAATTCTTTAGCCTTTAAAAAATATTTGTAATTGGAAATAAAGAAATAACTTTGAGCAAAAATATATTGACACAATATATTGATACAAAAATATATTGATACAAAATATTTCTTGATCAAACTCTTTATTCTTTTTCCTCTCTTCACAACATATGTATGTATATGCATGTATGTATACATGCATACACACAGAAAGAGAGAGTGAAAAATAGACGTTATCAGAAAAGTAATTTTGATAAACAACATTGCCAAAATCGTGGACATTTTCATTTTTCCTTATATAGCCAAATATAATTCAGTAAAAAAATAAATTCCCTTCTACTTTTTAGATGTTTTGAATTCATTGTCAGGCACAAGTGTCTGCACTGAAATGATTCCATACTAAAAGATCATTCATTTATTTGTGTATGAATTCAGTCAATATCTCAAACAATATTCTGTGTGAAAACCAGTGACAGTATTTTTGATAAGATTTTCCAATTAAAAAAAAAATAATTCAAATTTTGTGATGTCAGCCTCCACTGCCATGGAATAAATAATCTCTGTATTTTACTTCATTTTTTTTTCTAACATGAAACCAACTGATTTCAGATTTAGCACATTTTGGAAAACGTGAGGCTGAATATTTACTGAAACTGACAAAATATATTTTTATCAAACAAAGATTGATCTTTTTTTAGAGATTTCTAAAAGCCACACGTCTTAAACTTAACAAAGTATGTTGAGATGCAGAATACATAGAAATTCAACAATTTAATAATTTTATCTCAATTGGTTTTTATACCAATATTCACTTAAATATTTTTAGATTTAAAAAAGCAAAGAGTAATTTCAATTCCTTCTGGTTATTGATCAATATGCATACATTCAAATGGCAAAAACCTAATTTAGCCAACTCATGAATTTTGAGCAAAAAACAAATTTACATGAGTATTAAAACTCTTTATGATGGTCAATATTTTATTTTTAATTCTGAAACCAACCACACAATGATCTAAACTGTTCAAACGCCAAATTTGCTTCATGACGAAACAGAATGAGGAGAGTAAAGAGAAAGAAATCAGGATAATTTGATAAACTTTCAAACTAATTCTAATTAGCACTTGAATTATTTCTACAAGTGTTTGCCTCAACACAAAGCCAGTGATAATATTATGGCTTCAAGCCAGCCTTAAAGAGATGATCAGAAAATTCTGTTGATTGTTAGCAAATAGTCCTTTCTATTTCTGTATACCTAAAGCAAGCACAAGTAATTTAAAGGTTAATGACCAAGGAAGTTGAGCACAAACAGAACTTGAGTTAAGTGTGGGTCAAAATCTCTAATGAAGTGTAATAAGAAGTTTAATAAAGTGAAAATAATTAAAAGAAATTCTCTCAATGAAACTAGATTATTATAAAGTTTTATAATTCCTAGACAGTCATACAGAGACAAGTGTTGCTATAAATTATAAAGAGATTTCAAGATGACAGTTCTCAGATTAGAGTTGTTTCTCCTCTTTTTTTCTTTGAATTCAAAAGGAAAATCACTTGAAATTTTTGCAGAATGGAGAATTTTATTAATAGACACCACAGAGAAGTATATAGCGTTGGATAGGGCAGAGGATAAGAATCACATGACTGTAAGTCATGTGATATTTAAATTCATAGAAATTGAATGAAAGTTAACTACAAAATGTATGCAATGTGCAGCATGAAATAAGCCCTGAAATATTAACCAATAGAAAATCGACATGTATGAATATAATAATAAACCAATAGTTTAGGTTGACAGGACTGGATCTAAATATATATAAGTTAAACTGTATCATCAAGAAATATTATTGAGAGACATGTATTTTATTTATGTATGTCTGTGTCCATACACATTAATATATTAGGTATATGTAAATGTGCATTGTGGCACAGTGGATATCGGCTCAGAACGAGAAATCGGGGAGCCGAGCTCGAATTCCAGTTGAATTCCTTGCATTCACTTATGCGCAAATTCCCTTGGGAAAGGTATTAATCCGTCTCTTCCTTCCAGTTATGGGTTAAATAACAGGACAGATTGGGTTCTCTAGCCTTGGCTGACACCCAGTCTACCACAGAAAGCAATGGCAACCTACTGCAGGATAATATTCTGCCCAGTCAGTCATGTCTCGAAAGAGACATGATCACCTAAGCGTGTATCACGTATGGCACTTAACTGACTGATGTGTAAAAGTATGTATTTTTCTTTTTAATTTGTATGGAGTCCATAGTTTTCAAAAACCAAGGCATTGATAACTTTTGCACACATCTAATAAGGACAACATTAAGAAGTGGCACTTCAAACATTTATGATTTCAATCTATTTTTATTATACTTTAATATCATCCATAAAACTCAGTGCATTCACACTTACACACACACACACACACGCACTATATATATATATATAGTGTATCGAGGCAGCATATCATTTTCTAAACATATACTGTTAAATATAAGAGACAATGAATGTCTATTATGTTCAATCATGAGCAGTTATAAACATCGTATTTTGGCTTTAATTTCAGTTGAAAATAAAGACAAAAATTCTCCAACATTTGGATAATTTTTTATTAAAATAAAAAATTATCTTAGAAAGCTTATAACCAAATTAATAAACTGTAAATTAGAAAATATTTGTAATCAATATAAAACAGCAGAAAACTTATTTGAATATGTCATTTTCAGTTTCATTCCACTTACAGGAATACAAGAGTTACTTTCCTTTAATCTCCATTATTATTTATTTGTTGCTTGAATTGAGTTTAACAAGCAACTATGTTTACTTTATGTTGTGGAGTAATTTTCGTACTGAAGGTTATAATCATGCTATATCAGTTGCTAATCGACTTAACGTACCCAAAATGTTAGGAACTTGGTAATCTTCCACTGAAAGCTGACTCCTTAGTATTCGGCTAACTGCCGACTAATATCAACTGCCTAATAGTTCTATTGAACACCAATAAAACTCTAAAGAACTCCTATGAACTTCTCAAGAACCTCTCCTGTTAACTCTTATTAATATAGGAGGGAGAGTCCATTATCTGAGGAATAGGTATGTTTCCCCATAACACTTTAACAACTTGTGGTTATTTTACAAATCAATGATACTTGCTATCTATCTTTTTACCATTATTGTTTTTTGTCCCAATCTTAGAACTAGCAACTTTTTTCATTATCTTATGTCTTATGTAAATTTTACCTTTATAATCTGTTTTTTAGCTAATCAGTTGTTAGAATACTCCTGTGGATTACTTCATCATCATGGTTTGTGGTTTGTTGCATGTAATGTAATTTATTTACACAAACAAGGTGGTACAAGGTAAACATTTCAGCTGACTGAGAATCTTAACCTCAACAATGAAAAGTCAGTCAACAGACACTAATTTTTCATCAAAACAAAATCTGTTTATATTTTATGGGAATTTTGTCTATAGAGAGTTTAAATCTTGACAGCTTTTATCAGTGGTAAGCGTCTTTGACATCTTTTTGCAAATCCTTTGCCACTCTGCACATATACATGCCCACCTCTTTTATTATCATATGATAATATTCATAATTCCTTTCTTATTTATGACTATAACATAATATAACTTTAATACAATTATAATAATACCTCATTACAAAGTGATGATGGCTGTGTTAGTAACAGATGATTGACTGGCTTAATGATCTACCGAAGAGATACAAAAATACCTATATTTTATTTGCTTGATACTCTTGTTAAAACAAAATTTATTTTGAAGGCATGTTTCCGATGTTCCCTAGAAAAACCTTTTTGATTAGATTTTTTTAATGTGCTTCTCGATTATTTTGATTTTACTAAAAAGATCTGTTAAAATAACTCTACCCAAACACAACTAGGTTATGTTTTGTGCATATGCACATGCACATCTTCTTCTTCTTCTATGTGCCCTGTCCTTTCAGGACGTGGGCGATCATGGCTTTCCACATCTCCCTGTCTCTGGTGGCTCTTAGCACGCTTTCTCCTGTTACACCATGCAACCCTCATTCCATCATCCACCTGATTAGGTTCTTCAAATAAGTTATCTACTGCTTTCCCCTGTCTCTTTTTCCCCTCTATCTGGCCTGTTAGTATCAGGTTCTCCAAGCCCTCTTTCCTCATTGCATGTCCCAGAAACTTCAACTGTCTCTTCCTGATGCTCAGTATTAATTTCCTTTTCGTTTACATCATTTCCAAAACCTTATCATTGCTCACATGCTCAATCCATGATATTCACAGCATCCTTCTGTAGAACCACATTTCAGTTGCTTCAAGTCTCTTCTTCATCTTTGATGATATTGTCCAGCATTCACTGCCATATTGAAGAACTGTATTTATGTTACCAAGATATAGTTTAAACAATAGATACTCCAGCCAATTTAGGAGCATATGGTACCTTAAATTCATTCAGAGTGCAGTGCCAAATTTCATTAAAATTAGACAAGAGATTTTTCAGCTAGAGGCATTTTTTCCATTTTTTTACTGCATTCTTAATAGGAAATTTAGTATTTGTTTCCAAGACTCATTCTTATAACAATCCACATATATAAACAAAACACTTGCATATTATATTCTAACTATTATGTGTGGGAAAAATAATAAACATACATAATGCATTATAATAACATTATTAAATAAATTTCAATATGTATAACACAATATATATTTACATAATTCACTAGACTACATAAGAAATTTTTTTTATAAATAAATGTCTTGAATGTTTGGCAAGTACTTGATAAGGGAAGACACTATGTTGATATTTCATTTGTAAAATAATCTGTATGGCTGGAAAATTGTGTTACATGACTTGATGGTAAATAAATAAATAGAAGCCCACTGGGTTACTGCGGTTATGTATTTTGAAATAAATTTGAGGAAGAAGCAAGTATGTATAATAAAAAATATAATTATTATTAATTTATTATTGCATTTTATCGAAGTAATATTGCACAATGTGAGTGATAATAATTATTTGAATAACTTGATTTATCCTACGTCACAATAATTTCTTTTTTTCGTGGATTACCTGCATTAAAGAAAATATTGTCAGTTATTTCTTGAAATTCTGTTACGAATTGTTTTCATTATTCCATATATTATTATAATTTTCGTAATGCTAAAGTTCAGCTGACCTAAGGTATAGCATTAGTGTGTAATAGGGTGGGGGTGTTAGGAAGTGAAGATGAGGAAAATAAGAAGGATAAATAACAAGCGACCGTTGACTTGAAGACATTCAGTCAGTTAAGTACCATACGTGAAACACGCTTGGGCAATCATGTCTTGAAAGAGACATGACTGACTGGGCAGAAGATTATCTCGCAGTAGGTTACCATTGCTTTCTGCGGTAGACTGGTTGCCAGTCAAGGCTATAGAACCCAATCTGTCCTGTTATTTGACTCATAGCTAGAGGAGGAAAAGATGTATCATATTATTAAGTAGTAATTAGTGGGGGTTCAGTTTATTACTTCATGACAATATAAAACTGATCCCCCGCTTTATACCCAGTAGAAGCATTAATCTTGTTTTCAACTATTGTTTTCAGTCAGTCAGTCAAGTGCCATATGTGAAACATGCTTGGGTGATCATGTCTCGAAAGAGACATGACTGACTGGGCAGAAGATTATCCCACAGTAGGTTGCCATTGCTTTCTGCAGTAGACTGGTTGCCAGCCAAAAGCTATAGAACCCAATCTGTCCTGTTATTTAACCCATAACTAGAGGGAAGAGCCAGATTAATACCTTTCCTAAGGGTATTTGCACGTAAGTGAATGCAATGAATTCAAATGGAATTCGAACTCGGCTCCCCGATTTCTCGTTCCGAGCCGATATCCACTGCACCACAACACACACCCGCGGACATGAAGACATTAATATTGTAATATTCAGGTATACATTCATGAGAAAGTCTGTTCCACAATGTAGCAGGTTTGGGAAAACAGGCGCCTGAGTGAAAATTTTCTTCTTATAATTGGAATATGAATAAAATGAGAAACGATCGTCTTTATCATTATTATTTTTATCACAGTATTTTATTTGTGGTGCAGTGGATACCGGCTTGGAACGAGAAATCGGAATGCCGAGTTCAATTTCCAGTTGAATTCGTTGCATTCACTTACGCACAAATACCCTTGGGAAAGGTATTAATCCTTTTCTTCCTTCCAGTTATGGGTTAAATAACAGGACAGATTGGGTTCTATAGCCTTGGTCAGCAACCAGTCTACTGCAGAAAGCAATGGCAACATACTGTGGGATAATCTTCTACCCAGTCAGTCATGTCTCTTTCGAGACAGGATCGCCCAAACGTGTATCACATATGGCACTTAAGTGATTCTTTGAATGCCAATGAATCTATCATTGAAGTCTTTGTTTTATAAACAATGAAGAGAATGTAGAGAATGAAATATTCAATTTATTTTTGTCTTGTTTCTTGGATAATTACCTAAAGCTAAAGACTTTCTCACAAAAGTTTGATGGCAATCCAACATTTTCAACCTCATTTTTATAACTGATTCCTTTATATTTGTATTTTATTATTTGGTTTTTCAGTTTGAGGAAGAAAAAAACTTATTAGAAAAGAATTTAAATTTTGCCATCCTATAGGAGTATAAAGTTCTGTTAATTTGTTTGATTACTGTGTTGCATTAGGCTATTCCTCTGTAACAAGTTCACATTTAATTATCTCCAATGCTTTCATTTCCATTAACACTATTTAGTAGAACTTCTCTCATGAGATAATAATGATTCAACTGATCTTTTCTTTGGAATCTGTAACTCAAGAAAAATTTCTCCTGTAAAGCTACTAATCATATGATTACACTGATTCCTTGTGACCGAAAATACTTAAAGTGACTTAACTCATTAAGTAAAAAATATATTTTCTTTATTGTTACTTCAAATATCTCCTTTTTTTTTCCTGAGTATATTTTCATATTGCGTTGTGGTACAGTGGATATCGGCTTGGAACGAGAAACCGGGGAGCCGAGTTCGAATTCCAGTTGAATCCACTGCACCACAAATAAAATACTGTGATAAAAAGAATAATGATAAAGACGATCGTTTCTCATTTTATTCATATTCCAATTATAAGAAGAAAATTTTCACTCAGGCGCCTGTTTTCCCAAACCTGCTACATTGTGGAACAGATTTTCTCATGAATGTATACCTGAATATTACAATATTAATGTCTTCATGTCCGCGGGTGTGTGTTGTGGTGCAGTGGATATCGGCTCGGAACGAGAAATCGGGGAGCCGAGTTCAAATTCCATTTGAATTCATTGCATTCACTTACGCGCAAATACCCTTAGGAAAGGTATTAATCTGGCTCTTCCTTCTAGTTATGGGTTAAATAACAGGACAGATTGGGTTCTATAGCTTTTGGCTGGCAACCAGTCTACTGCAGAAAGCAATGGCAACCTACTGTGGGATAATCTTCTGCCCAGTCAGTCATGTCTCTTTTGAGACATGATCGCCCAAGCGTGTATCACGTATGGCACGTATGACTGATATTTTCATATCATATAGAATAATTTGTCACTTAAGAAATTGTTCTATAGAATCAAATGGATATATATACATATATATATATGTATATATAGTGTATCAAGGCAGCAGATAATTTTCTAAACATATACTGTTAAATATAAGAGACAATGAATGTCTATCATGTTTAATCATGAGCCGTTCTAAACATTGTATTTTGGCTTTAATTTCAGGTGAAAATAAAGACAAAAATTCTCCAACATTTGGATAATTTTTTATTAAGTTGGTTCTAATCCAAACAACCCACACTTTATAAAATCATGTTTAAATCTGGTCATAACACATTACATTGCATTTAAATATATGGTTCTGTTATCATTTGAAGCTCTCATCATAAAACCGCATTACAAATTTACGAACTGCATTTGCTATTTTTGGTAACTGTTATCATTGCTTAGCAAAGTTTTATGTCAACACAAGATAAACTTGTCGCTGATGGTGGATGTTTTTATGTTAACATCCTTGTAACCTCTCTGAAGATGGCTCATGTAAGCCGAAAGCTTAGAACCAACTTAATAAAAAATTATCCGAATGTTGAAGAATTTTGTCTTTATTTTCACCTGAAATTAAAGCCAAAATGATGTTTAGAACAGCTCATGATTAAGCATAATAGGCATTCATTGTCTCTTATATTTAACAGTATATATATATATATATATATATATATATATATATATTACATTTGTAAAAAAGTTATTACGTGATGTATGTTTCTACCATGTGGTATCTTAAGGCGATTTGCAATAACTGGTCTAACTTTATTATAACCAAAAAGTAAGTAATTAAAAAATCAATATATGTGTATATATATATATAGGTTTTGAGATCAAGTCCATAAACTGTGAAGATAATCCAACAAGATCAACTTAATATAAAATGTTAAGTGTTATATCTGTATAGAGAGCTCAATGGATGTTATTCAGAGCAATATGATATATAAAAATAGAACAATGAATATTTATTATAAATTATACTTTAGAACATAAATGTTTTAAAGCATAATTTATTATATAAAATTATTTTATTATATAATTATTTGTTATATAAAAAAAACTCAACACATTAAAGTGATTATAAAAAGAAGAAATATTGAGCTTAGGTGAAGGGTTGAGAGAAATTCAGCTTAGCATAAAAAGTAGCAATCATACCAGAAATGTCACAAAATTTAAAAATACACATACATCAACAAGCACATATACAAAAATAAATCATAAAAGAAAAACAATCTAAAATACAAAAACAATACAATTAAATAGATATTACCACACACAAAAACACACAATATATATACACAATATACACAAAACCTAACATAACCATATAAACACAAAAAGGGAAAATTTCAAGTACAAACATAAAAAAATGAAAATGTGCATATATAGCCAAATATAATTAAAATCACAAATAATAGTAATTCTTCTTCATGGGCGGTGTCCCTTCAGGACGTAGCCAATCATAGACTTCCACTTGTCTCTGTCCCTCGTCACTCTCAAAATTTTACCTCTTGGTATCTCCCTCAAACCCCACTCTGCCATCCATTTGCTCAGGGTTATCAAGTAGGCCACACACTGCCTTAATAAAAAATATAAAAATAAAACAAAAAAAAGAAAGAAAATTCACAATAGTAGAAGCTAAATTTGCTAGAAAATTATTAGTAGGGAAAAAAATAAATCCTACTAAACATGTAATTTAAATTGGTTTGTGTGTCAGTATTTAAAAATGATTTGATTCCTCTGGTTCAAGAGCTGGTTAGTTTCACTAAATTTAATTATCTTTATTTTTTCATCGAAGCATAAGCTACATATATTTCTATATTTTAATTTTTTTTATTTTTTTATTTTAATTTTTTAATTTAATTTTTTTTTTTTAATCATATCACCCCGGGCAAGGCGGTAAGGCCACTGGTGTGCAGGGGGCTATGCAAGAGTGAAAATATTGGAAAAAAGAAATCTGGAAACCATATCCTAAACAGGAAACAAGAGATGAGCCTCTACACCTGTTCAATAGACGTGGGTGGAGTGTGAACCGGGCGATAGTTCAGTCTATCTACTCCAATTGAAAAAAAAAATAAGGAAAGTGAAAAGATTGGAAAAGAGAAAGCTGGAAACCACATCCTAAACAGGGAACAAGGGATGAGCCTCTTCACCTGTTCAATTTTGCTCTTAATAATATCCATTGAGCTCTCTATTTTATCTATTTAATGTTTTATATTTATTAGGCAATTTGTTTTGGATTATCCTCTCCAATTTGCAGATTTGACATTATTTTTTATTTAATTTATTTGTTTAAACATTATTTTTAATCGATACTCATATTTGAGTAGATATTCTGTTTTTAATCAAACAGTATATTTATATGTTTATTTCTACCAGCCTGATTATTTAAAGAAATTTTGTTACGAAAATGTGTCATTCAGCAGGATTTGAACCTGCAACTCCTAACAACATAGAAGCCACCAATTGATCTGCTCAGCCACGAATGATTCCACATTGTAATCAAAGTTAAATTAGGCCTTATATACACAATTTTATGAAACAAATAGATTAAATATGTCGGTTTTTAATTTCCATTTTGTTAATCTTTGATAATTTCCATAACATTATCTGTTTATATTTGTTGACATTACAATATGCTTTCAGAGCAGAGATCATTATTTGTGAAAAATCAAAGATTGTGTATACAAGGCTTGATTTAACTTTGATTAGGCTGTGGAATCAAAATTTCTCATAAATAATCAGGCCAGTAGAAATGAATATATAAATATACCTTTCGATTAAAAACAGAATATCTACTCAAATACAAGTATCAATTAAAAATAATGTTAAAACAAATAAATATGTTGGATGTTAAATCCATTTCATTAAATCATTTCTTATATATATAATTATTTCACGCTATATAAGGCAATAAAGCCACTAAGATGTAAAGGGTTTCTGAGTAATATAGAATATGATAAAAATTAAACATTATTAAGGAGAGAGAACACTAAAAGAACAAGAATTAAGAAAACAAAAGATAGCACTTGATTGTGCATTAAAAACTTATGAAGATCAAAGTAGACAGGAAAGCAAGAAGCTACAAGTGAGTTCCACAAATGAGAAGTGTGATAGAAGAAACTATTCACATAAAACTGATCGTTACATCAACTATAAAATGATGAGACTTTGTCACCAGTATATTACTACATTTAAACTCATAAAGTCTATTTACCATAGAGGAAAGTTCATCAGAACAATTTCCATGAAAGTATTTTTAAAAAAAGGTACAGGGAAGTTATATCCTGGTGGTGAGAAAGTAATTGACACTGAAATTCCAGATTCTTCTTTGAATTTTATCATGAATCTCTAAATATATAGCAGAAACACTATACCATATTCAAAACCAAGACAAATGGTAGAATTATAAATATAAATATGTAAGATAGATTCTGGCAAGAAAAATTATCTAGCACAACACAATGAATCAACTTTCCTATCAGTTGATTCAATATAATCTTTCCACTTCATGTCAGTGAAAAACATTAGTCCAACAAGGTGTAATGAGGCACTCTCCTAGACTTCTATACTGTGGTTGAGATGTCTAAGACGTTACCATATTAAATGGTAGCTTCCGCTATATAAATTTCGTAATAAACATTTATCGTAAATAATCAGGCCGGTAGAAATAAATATATAATACTGTTTCATTAAAAAAAAGAATATCTACTTAAATACGAGTATCAATAAAAAATAATGTTCAAACAATTCATTTCATATATATTTATATAATTATTCTATTCCCAAATAAAGATGAACTGTTAAATGAAAGAACAGACTAAAATTATGACTAAAAGCATCCACACTAAGAAATACCTCTTAGGTTCATACAACATGGATGAAAATGCCATAATTCATTTTAATTCAAAAATTGCACGTTCATAAATTCCCTGCCACGTGAGCGTTCAAATAATCCCCTTTTACAAGAGCATTCTTAAAAAGAAAAATGGTAAACGGTAAAATCAGTTATTAACAATTGCCTGAAGACACCACTCATGGTAGAAACCTGGGTGGTGTAATAACTCATTTAAAAATGGAAAATATATATATATATATATATATATATATATATATATAAAGTAAAAAGTTATTTTTCTAATCCCATACTTGCTTAATTTAATCTTTCTTTTAGCTATCAACTGTCCCAATGAGCATTTAGTCATATAGTCATAATTGATAAAAATTGGTTAATTGTCACATTTTAATCATTTGCTTACAAATCCATTCAAAATCATCAAAAATAATTTAAAAAATCTTATTTTATTTTTTCTGTTAAAAAGTTTGAAATATTTCTAAAAATTTCAACATAAATTACTTGTTTTATTTGCCTTCACATTTTTAAAACTACAGTTGATCATCACCAAAACCATATCCGGTTTTGTATTATATGAAACATAACAGCAGCTATTTCACAATTTTATTGTAAATGTAAATGGAAAACTGTTGAATATCTTTTAAAATAAAGGGATCTAAATAAAAATAATCACAAGGGATATAATTAAAGAAGTATTTTCCAAGAAAAGTGTACTGTAATCAGATTGTCAATCTTAGAAAAACTCAACATTGTGTTATAAAGTTATTAGAATCCACTTTTAATATTTACAAAGTTCTGATTGAATTTTATTGCTGTCAGCTACTGACAACCAAAATTCAAGGAAGAAATTCTAGCCATAAGTTATTATAAATCTTCTTATAACTGGCAACTGTCTGAACCAATGCAGTCACAGATGTAAATAGATGGATCTATCTATTTTTCTCTCTTGTTGCTTAATCTAATTTCACATGCATACTTCAACAACATGCTAGTAATATATAGAACAATTTATTGAAACTACTAAAAAAAATAGAGTTTCTTGATATAATCATTGATGTTATTCAAATATTTTAGTGCATATTTTAGTTATGACTTTTCCAAATCATTAAAGTTTTCAAATACAAATCCCTCATTAATTGTAATCAATTTTAATTTTTAATTACATTCAATTTTAAATTTTAATTGTAATCAAGCAAGTGCAAAAATTTAAATACCTAGGAAGTGTTCTAACAGGAGATGGAAAGTGTGACGCAAAGATCTGAAGGTGAATTGGCATGGCAAAGGACGCATTCCAGAAGCTGAGTAAAGTATTAAGAGACAGGAAAATTTCCCTAGAAACAAAGAAGAGAGTGCTAGATTGCTATGTGATGTCAGTTCTTCAATATGGCAGTGAATGTTGGACAATATCTTTGAAGATGAAGGAAAAAAGGAAGCAGCTGAACTGTGGTTCTACAGAAGGATGCTGCGGATATCATGGGCTGAGCATGTGAGCCATGATGAAAAAGAAAAAGAAATTAATACTGAGCATCAGGAAGAGACAACTAAAGTTCCTGGGACATGCAATGAGAAAGGAGAGATTGGAGAACCTGTTACTAACAGGCCAGATAGAGGGAAAAAGAGACAGAAGAAAGCAGCGGATATCATATTTGAAGGACCTGATCAGGTGGATGACATAACGAGGGTTGTAAGTGTAACAGGAAAAAGCGTGCTAAGAGTCACCAGGGATAGGAAGATGTGGAAAGCCATGATCGCATACGTCCTGAAAGGACAGGGCACATAAAAGAAGAAGAATCAGTTTTCATAAAGTTTAGTAATGATTCTTTTGATCTTTAAACTAATTAGTTCCTCAATCTGTTTTCTTAATTAAAAGCTAAACCTTAGTGAAGTAGTATATTTCAAAACTGAGTTGCTAACTTTTAAAGCATCTTAAATATCTTCTACATATTAATGTGTGCACCTGTATGTAGAGAGAGATACTATTCATATAAGGTGCTCTCTACTCTTGATCATGTGTCAGACTAAACTAAATTTAGTAAATGCCTATAAAAGACACTTTGTTAAGCAATAATTTGTAAGTTAGATTCAAAGACTATTATTAATGTTTTGATTTTGATCATGTGAACAGTGATGTGCATTGTGGTGCATTGGATATTGGCTCGGAACGGGAAATCGGGGAGCCGAGTTCAAATTCCAGCTGAATTCATTGCATTCACTTACATGCAAATACCCTTGGGAAAGGTATTAATCTGTCTATTCCTTCCAGTTATGGGTTAACTAACAGGACAGATTGGGTTCTATAGCCTTGATCGGCAACCAGTCTACCGCAGAAAGCAATGGCAACCTACTGCGGAGTAATCTTCTGCCCAGTCAGTCATGTCTCTTTCGAGACATGATCGCCCAAGCGTGTATCACGTATGGCACTTAACTGACTGAACAGTGACACCTCTTGATGAGTGGATGGACGGATCAATCTAGGGGAAGCTTTAGAGTTGGGATGCTGAAAGTAGCATCCATCAGCTAAGTGACAAACCTTTTTTACATGTATTAATTATATATATAATTATATTATTATATATATATATTAATTGCATATAGTACTGCGCAAAAGTATTAAGACAAGAACTATTTTATCTTTTATGAGGCATATTGACAAAAAATAAACAATTTAATTAAAGTAATTTTATTTGATTTACTCAACAAATGCTTTAACAAGAAAAAAATACTTGTTACAAAATAAATTTAATATTTAGTTTAATAGCCTTTTGCTTTGATCACAGCCTTCATTCTGTCAGGCATTGACATCACAAGCTTCTTCAATGAATTTAATGGTATCTCCTGCCAAGCAGCTTGTATTTGTTCCCAAAGTGTGTCTTGCAAAGTAACATTAGATTTATCAATTTTTTTATCCAAAATATCCCATAGATGTTCAATAGGATTGAGATCAGGACTTTGTGGGTGCCAATCCAAATTCTGAAGCCTTTCTTCCTCTTCCTTATTAGTTAAATAATTTGTACAAAGGTTTGGCTTTTCACCCTGTATTTGAATTTCAGTGAGGTTTTTAGGAAAATCACCCCTATCTTAATACTTTTGCACACTAATGGTAGTGTGCAAAAGTGTTAGGACAGGGGTAATTTTAAACTTTATTTTGATGTCTCATAAAAGATAAAATTGTTCTTGTCCTAATACTTTTGCACAGTACTATATATATATATATATATATATATATATATATATATATATATATATATATTAATACTTTATAGATTTAGTTCCTATAAAAATATTCCAGGTATTTTCATCATTCTTTTTATTATATACAAATAAATAAAGACTTTTTCTTGTTCTTCACATATCATGCAATGAATTTCAGCAAATATGACAGCCATATAAGATGCTTTTCATAAGACAACACAAAATCACATCAGATGAGTGAATAAATCAATGGAAAAGAACAAAAAAAATATGACTTCTGGAAAACTAATTTTAAACTAGAGAAGTTAGTTTAATATAAATATGGGTTTACACACACACAGTGGTATACAATATCAATGGAAAACAGCTGACTCAAAAGTGTATTTCTTTAATTAACACTGTAAGTTATATTTACATATAAGCATGCACTCTTGAAAGTTTAAATCTATGTATATACATTTCAACTCTTGCTTAACAATTTTTCTCACATGTAGATGAAAAAAATATTAATTTTTAACTGTTTTTTTGCTAAATTGTAATGATTATCATCAACATTATCTTAAAGTTTTAATGATCTTAGATAGAATTTCTCAAAAATAATCTTAAAAAATAAGATCAATGTATGTTGTTATATATGTACTGGAACTTAATGAAATATTTTCATACCTTAGAAAAAGTCTAATTTCGTAGACAAGCAACATTGTGATCTCTTCTGTTTCTTCATCAAGGGATTTTCTGTTAATTTTCCATGTGTAAAATTGTATAACATTTTTTCCATTGCATCTTCTATTTTCTGAATTTTCAGAATTATTAAAAAGAATACATTTTTTTGTATTTTCATAGAAATTTTTATTGAATTTTTCTACTTTTGTTGTTTGAGATAATGTAAAGTCTATATTTGCTAGCCACAAGAGTCTTTTTAAAATTCCTTATTCATTAGAAGACATATTTAAAACTGGAAACTGCTCAATATTTCATATTAATGTACATGTAACAATTCTTTTAATTTTTATTTACAACTTGAAATGTAATATTTTGCTTTTCATAACTCATCAATTGAACTTTTACTTTTTCTGGCAAATGTTAAGAATTCTTTTTAAATATTTGAAAAAAAATCTAATTTCCACAGTTAAATAAGAATTGTAATTGCTGTCTTTTTCTAATGTTAAATATAGATGTTCTTTTTGTTTCCATTTTCTCTAAAACTTTTGTTATTGCTCACATACTCAGCCCATGGTATTCACAGCATCTGTAGAACCACAATTCTGTTGCTTCTTATTCTGTGAGGAAATTATCCTACGTTCACTACCATATAGAAGGAATTATATTATGTAAGAGTTCAGACATTCCTTTAGTTCTAATGAAATTTTCCTGTTTCTTAATGCTTTGCTTAGCTTTTTCCAACCATAATTCTATCTTCTTGCAATTTATGTTTAGTCCTTTCTTCTCACTTTCCTCCCTTGATAACTACCCCAGTGTCCATCAATTTATATTTTAGACGTTTTTAGATTAAATTGTTCAGGTGGAAATACTCTTCTGTCTGTATTTTTTTTTTTAACCATATCACCCCGAGGAAGGTGGTAATGCCACTGATATGCAGGGGGCTACATAAGTGTGAAGAGATTGGAAAAAGAGAAAACCGGAAACCACATCCTAAACAAGGAACAAGGGATGAGCCTCTTCACCTGTTCAATAGACGTGGGTGGAATGTGAACCGGGCGATAGTTTAGTCTATCTACTCCAATTGAAAAAAAAAAAAGAAAAAGGAGTGAAAAGATTGGAAAAGAGAAAACCGGAAACTACATCCTAAACAGGGAACAAGGGATGAGCCTCTTCACCTGTTCAATAGACGTGGGTGGAGTGTGAACCGAGCGATAGTTTAGTCTATCTACTCCAATTGAAAAAAAAAAAGAAAAAGGAGTGAAAAGATTGGAAAAGAGAAAACCAGAAACTACATCCTAAACAGGAAACAAGGGATGAGCCTCTTCATCTGTTCAATAGATGTGGGTGGAGTGTGAGCCGGGTGATAGCTTAGTCTATCTACACCAATTTAGCTGACATGTTTTCAATTCAAAATTAGTTCAGTGTTTTCATCACCCTCTTGTAAAGAAAATATCTTTGGATTTTTGTTTCTACTTGTTTTTGCTATGAGAATTATGAGAATTTCAGATACTTGTGAATCATTCATGTGTTGAAATGTTACCAATCCTAAAAATATATTTAGCAGATATTTTTATACAAAATATCATTAACTACCAAAAAATTATTTATAGTGTTTATCCACCTTAAGTATGAATTTTGTTATTGAAAAATTCATCTAAAATAAAATCCATTAAATGATATTAAAATCATTAATCGGGATTTTTCAAGACATATGTTGTAAGATTCACGCATTACATTGCAAATGGATAAAAATATACTAAAGATACTAAATCAAAGAATTACTGAATAAAAGTTAATTTTCACATTCTAAGAATATTTTTAAATTTTTGTTTTTAAATGCTATTAGTGATATTACTAAAACTTGTATTCTGTTTTCAGTTTATAGTTAGTGTTTGTATAGTTTTTATTTTCCTGCACTTTATTATCAATTCTAGTCAGATATTTTCTTCATTCTGGTAACATAGAATTCTTGAGTTCTGGAGATGACAAATTCTTTGAAGGCATTTTTGTGGTTGTTTTGTTGTCAAAGACTTTTCCTTGCAAGTAATTGTCAAAATGCTTAAAAAAGTCATAATTGGTTGCATCTATTGAATATATTGAATGAGTCAGTTTTTCATATCTCAATTTATTCCAACTTCTAAAGAACTGACAGTGCAGCATACAGTCGTCTTGTGCAAGAGGATTGGACCTTTTTATTGATCACTACTGAACACATATTCTGCAATTTTTTATGCATTTCATTGATTTCATTCTCTATTGTGATTGTTTTGCCAAGATTCAGAAAGCTATGGCGGATTAATATGGTAACAAGCAGCCAAACAATCACCGTAAACCATAAATATCTTTGCACAGTTTTCAGGAATATTTTGAATATTCAGTCCAACTATTATGGTGTGCATTGCTGATTATTATATAGAATCCACTTTTCATCACATGTCATGATGAGATCAAGAAATTGGTTGGTTTTTTGTCCAAAAAGACAATCAACAAATTTCATTTAAGATTTTCTTGGCCTTCATTCAGTTTATCTTGCAAATACGTATTAAGCTTCTTCAACATTCAAATTCAGTTCACACATTCAGAAATCATTTCAATGATTATAACTAACTCTCCTGCAAGCTTTCAAACTGTTGTATGAGAATTTGTTTTCACCAAAGCCTTCAATTTATTGTTGTTAATGGTAGAAGGATGTCCACAACCTTCCATATCTTTAAATTCCATCCATCATGATATCATTTTTAAAACCAATGTTAAACTGTGCATTAATTAGCCCTTCATTCACCCCAAATATCACTGATGTTTCTTGTTGTCTGTGGCCAAGTTTAATCTCATTGAAATAAATTTGGTGAAAGTCTTGTTTTTATATCCTAATTTCAAAGATCTGAAAATTGTAAAAAATGCAATTTATATTAAAAATAAATTAAATAGAAAGAAAGAGCATAAAATAATCTTTAAAATTATATGTATTTTATCCACCTTGCATGAGTTTTATTCTTTAAAAAAATTAGACATACAGAAACTTCATTAATTTTTTAACAACTTAATATTTTGAGCTGGGAAACCAATTATCATCAGGTAATGCAGCTATTATTTCTAGTGTTTCGTTCCAATCAAGTTACAGTCTTTTATTCTATAGAAAGTAACAAAACTATCATCTGAAAATTATTAAAGATTATTTTTTTGTAAAACTGTGAAGAAATTAGAGTGAAAATTGAAAATCAGAAATGAATCTATTATAAACACAATTTCTCAATTGAATACTCAATTACAATTAAGTTGGTAATTCTATATATTCTTAACAATCTACTCAACAACAGGCAAAAAGCAAGAAAGATAAATGCAAGAAGCTAATTTCTAAATGTTTTCTAAAATTCAGCATAAAATAATTACTATACTTAATGTTATGTAAATGTATTTTTCTATAAAACTTCCCAAATCACGATGCATGATATAGCTGTAAATTTAAACAACCACTATATTAGTTTTTAAATGATACTAGGATTATATATATATATATATATATATATATATATAAGAACTAAAATCTTAGAACAACCTACCACGGTTCTGCTTAACAGCTTGTCAGGGAAAATTGTCCTATTTTCTCTGACTAGCTGTTAAGCAAAACCGTGGTAGGTTGTTGGCTCACCCTTAGATTTTCATTCTTGTTTGCTCTACTTTTGCGTTGGGTACTTCTTGTACTCTGCTTTCGTATTGAGCTCTTTATTGTTAAGGTTTTCGTCTTGGGGTTTTTTTCTTTCTCACGAATGCTTGACTTTTTGTTCAAGTATTTCATTTGTTTCTTTTTTTCTTCCCCTTCTTTTCTCTCTGGGTTAGTTCCTGGTGGGGTTCAAGATGGTCTTAATTGTAGTTTAATGAGTGATAATCTTGACGGAATTAGTTTTGTCGATATTGGTATTATAACTATAATTAATATTAATATATATATATATATATATATATATAGTTATGTGAATTAATGAATATACATATGGGTGTACACACATGTATAATAATATTATCCAGGTATTAATAAAACAGTGCTGAATGTAGTATGAACAGGGCAATTATATATATATTAATAATATACATATTTTCTTGTGACAATGGAATGACTTGGAGTTTTATGTGTTATGCAATGATTAGATGTATATTACAAACTGACCATTTAATAGATTTGAATTTATTTGAATGTTGATGGGAGTTAAATCTTATAAAGTTAGATTACTGTTTTTATAGTATATCAAGAGTAAACTTTAATTCGACAAAGATTACATGGAGATAAAAAATTAAAATTAAAATTTTAAATTTAAAAAATTATTAAAATGCAGAGAGACAAAATCAAAGGGGCATAATTCATAATTTTTAATAGTAATATTTGCAGAGAAAAGAAAGAAAGAAAAAGAAAGAAGGATAAGTAACAGAGGGAGAAAGGCAAATGTATAAGGGAATCTCTATCAATCAGAGTTTAAGAATTTAAGTAATTTTTTTCTATGGCAACATCTGTTCATTAATTCACTTTTTTGTTAAGTAGATTAGAGTTATTTATATGGTTTAAGATGACAAGTTTTTCTAAAAGGCATAAGTCAAATCTCTTTCCTTTTCCATTGTAAAATTTAGTTTTAGCAATAATTCCAGGTAATAATTGGGTTCTTGTTATTGTTTTTCATTTCCAATAATATATAGATAATGCAGTACTTTTGCTGTATTTACTGTTGTTTAAATACAACATATGATTGTAAAAGTAAAATTTCCACATGTTAGCAGCTGATCCAAAGTAAAATTTGATACCATCAGCATCCGAATGAATGCAAGCTCTATAAACAATACTTTCAAACATTCACTGAACATTCAATGGGCAGGTCTTATTTTTTCAGCAACTGTAATTATTTTTTTGAATGGCCATTATTATTAGTAGTAGGGTAACTGATATTATTCAGGTGGGCCCAGTGTTTGATATCATATTATTATGTTGTGAAATATATTTATCTATATTTATCTATGTTCTTAATGCAACTATAACTGACATTGTTTTTGCTGAAATTTTTTTTGTGCTGGTGAATGGAAGAAATGTTTGTGAATTAAATTTATGAAGAACTTCCCAATGTTTGTTTAGACATTTTGGCTGAAGAATGGGTTAAACCAAATAATGTTACATTTACATGGTTTCTGCTTATTTCTACTTTGTTTTTAACAGAGTATTCGAAACTAGTGCTGAGTTTACTTTTTCTTAAGCATTAATGTATTTAATTTTGAAATTTTCAAAAACTTCTATAATGCTAGAGTTGGTACTTAAACAAAATGGGATTAATTGATGTAGGTTATTGATGATCCCCATGAACACTGAGTGAACTTAAATTCAAATCTATTAAATGATCAGTTTGTAATATGCACCTGATGATTGCATAACACATGAAATTCCAAGTTGTGCCATGGACATAGGACAATATATATATATATTGTGACGTATCAGTCTATTTTATTATTATAGCAATCTAGGGAGGTATGATAACATATATAAAAAATTACAATTATTTCTCCACAGGAGTCTTTGTGTTAATTTCCACTCTTTCTGAATGTATTGACTCTTTATTTGGAGTACTTCTAAAATCTGTATTTGTTCTTTAATAAAATTAGGTGGGGATCTATAACAATATATATATAGATCCAACCCTTTTACAGTGAAACCGATAAAATGCAGCCATAACTTCTACTCCAACAGTTTCTTTCCTCGCACTTCCTGACTGTGGAATTCCCTTCCACACGATTGCTTCCTCGACGGCTACAATCTCCAGGAGTTTAAATGTAAGGTCAATAGACACCTCCTAACACACTAACCTGCTCCCATTCTATCAAGCACTCTTCCCATCTGCCCAACCCTCATCCTCGCTATCCTTACTCATCTGTCACCTTCCTCCTGACATTCCCTGTGTCTAACCACTCCTTCTCTTTACCTTCCCCTATGTAGCCCCATGCACAATAGTGGCAGTGGAATGCCTTGCTTGGGATGAGATGATTAAAAAAAAAATATATATATATATGTATATATATATATATATATTAATACATAACTAAATTGTTATTACAAATCAACATAATATTAACATTATATATATATATTTGATTAGAAAAGATAGTCCATATGAGTTATCAGCTGAACAATTTTTAATTTTTTTCATAAAGCATCTTTGCCAAATTCTAGAGCCACTTTATAGGCTGGTGTATGCTTTATAGAAATTATGCTGGTAATGTAACAGTTATCAGCACAGAACATGGACTTAGTGAACACAGTTCAAATTCAAATTTATTCTATTGGATTCACATTTTCACTAATAAATACCCTTAGGAGAGATATGAAGTTATCATCTCTCCTCATATAGGGTTTAAATAGCAGTTTAAACAAGTGTAGTAATAACCATTAATAACCCTTGAGGAACTCCCTGATGAATGAAGGTTATCAGCCCTTAAGGAACTCTCCTAGACTATGACACACTCAATGTATGCCATGAGGAAAAAAGGCAAACTTTTTCAGTCAGTAACAGTAGCCCATAAAATTAGTTTATTAAAGCTTCTTAAGTTGTAATAATTGTTGGTTATTTTCATTACAATTAGGTTCTCTAGCCTTGAGTAGCAGTCAGTCAAAGAGAAGTGCTACTCTGAACATAAATCAGGTGAGAAGGGGATGGGAATCTACTCCACTGCCTTTCCTAAGAAGTAATGGCAATAAATGAAAAGGAAACTGTACAGAATCATGATCACTTCTGTCCTGAAAGAACATAGTATTAAAAAAATGCAATATGATGGGAAATATGATATGTGATTGCAACTGATTTTAGCTGGCCTAAACAGTTATTATTTTCTTACTCCTAATTTCAGTTTTGTTTCAAATTTGTGAATAAAAACTGACCAATAAAATGTTGTAAGAGTTTATGATTTAAAAAAACACTTTCTTAAAAAATAGATGTGCATAAAAGTAATTAAATCCTTTGTCCTGAAGATGTAAGCTTTGTGCAGCAAATAGTTTAAAAAACTGAAAAACTAACAAAACAAACTTTTGAGCAGAACAATTACATGAAAAATTCTATTGTTTTTTTGTTTTTTGTTTTTATAGGCTCTCCTGTACACGCATGATAAGGTGGCCTGTCGTGACTATGAACCAAAATTATTTTCTCTTCCACATGAAGTTAACGAGGCTGAAGAAGCTGTCAAGATTGTCAGGATAATCAAGAATGAAGAGCCACTGGTAAGTAAATTGATTTCTTATAATTTCGAATTTTTGATTTTTAGATCAGATTCCAGAGAAGTAATTTCTAAAATAAGATTTTTAATTGATGATTGTTTTTTTTGTTTTCTTTTTGTGCCATTTCATTTTTTTCATATCATTTTCTCGTTTCATCTAGTTAATTATTAATACAGGGATAAAAGCAGAAAAATCTCATGCTTATTACAAAGCTTATCTATAAATTTATGAGAAACTAGCAGTATAGCCCGGCATTGCTCAGGTGTAATGAAAGCTTTAAAACTAATCCATGGTCCATGGTTCTGGAGCTCAGACTCAGCCTAAAGAACATTTGTATGAAATTTGGTGAGAATCGGATAAAAATTGTGGATTTGTATTAAGGACATACAGACAGATAAATAAACACACACACACAAACATCTTGCCTTTTATATATATATTATCAATTTTCTGCACTATTGTAAGAACTGCAACCTTGAAACTTCTGAATATCGTTTCTTATGTCTTTGTCTATGAGTTTATCAAATTTGATTAAAATCAGACCACTCCTTCTATAACCTGATTTTTTCGATTATCGATTTTCAATATTTATCGGGGATACCTCGATACAAACCCCAGCTAAGAACACTTGCAGACGCTTATAGTACAACTGTGTAAATTTTCAAGAAAATCGGTTCAGCCATTTTGGAGTCTATAGGTAACGGATACACACACACAGACAAAGTTCCATTTATAAATAAGTAAAGATAATCACACACCATATAACTGAAGAACAACCTCAGACTTGGTAATTAGTTATTTCATGTCCAAGAAACTGATTGATATCAAGGTTATTGCTTACAAAACAATATCTATAAAGATGAACAAATGAATCTTCTATGAAATATTCTTCATTTTACTATCAACTGTAAAATACTTCTGTCTTTATAATTGCCAAAATTAATTCTACAAAAATATAAAATTTCCAATAAATTCATAACTACTTTCATTCTTTTATTTTTCATATCATATGCCATTGTCAACTTGCTGACAACTGCTTCAAGCATTTTAGAGAGACACCAAAATTTCTGGATTCTTTGTAATCTAAACCTATGGAATAACATTTTTAACTAATCCAAAGATTATTGTTTTTTATCTTTCCTGTTAAACAGGCAGAATAAAGGTGCCAATAACAATTCTTTAAAAAATAATTGACATTTTCTGTTTGAAATCACCTTAAGCATTTATTTCTGCTATTTGGAACTATCATTACATATTGTTGTTCCCCATTTTCCTCTTTCCGGATAAATCTATTTCTTGTTGCCTCTGCTTCTCTTTTAATCTAAAATCTTCTTGTCTGTCTTTTGTATCCGTACTTAACAAGAGAAGAAAAAGAAAAAGAAGATGTATCTCTATGCAACATGCATTACGAACATTTCTAAAGCAGTAGCAATACATTTTATAGATTGTTTAGCCTATCAAGATAAAAGCTACATTTTTTATTGCAAATGTTGATTTCTACTTTAAATATATTTTTCTTTTTTTTATGGAAGCTCTTCTGTTATATAATTTCCATGTGTTTGTGGATGATTTTTATTCACTGAAAAAAAAGAAAGAATTGGGTTATTTCTGCACATTGATTTCTTTTCCTATTCTACTTAAAAATGTCTCTAAAATTAGTAAAAGTAACATTTCAGTACCAATACTATTGACATAGGTAATATTCATCAGATTAGTAATCTTTTCTGGAACTAAAAGTATACCCTATGAAATTACATTGGCACTTCTTCAAATTTTCACATTTTTGAAAAGACAAATTACAATATCTGTAATTCTTATGATTCACTATTTTTAAACAAAAAAAATAGTTGTTTTTCCAAACTTGTTTATCAAGAAAAACAATAGAAACAAACCTAGAATTAAACTAAAACAGTTGTTTTTACTGTAGTTTCAAATAATCAAATCTTTTATTATCTCTCTATATTTCTAAGATTAAGTATCGTAACTATTTACACTATTTATATTTGGACTCTTGTCCCCATTTTTATTGTCATATTCACAGTGTTTTAGAGATTGTACACTCCAACCTTCTTCAACTGATATACATTGAAATTTCAAACTGAATGCTACTGGGGTGAATTTTTCTAGTTCCATGGCCCAGAGGATAAAAGCATTAATTGAATTAATCCAGTGACTTGAGCCAAAAAATTGTAAGTTCAATAACAGGCCACACCAAAATTGAGCAAAAACTTGGATAGTTAAATTACTAAAGGGTAATAACTGAAGATGAAATATCCAGAAAGGCATGATATGTGAAACTACAACAATCTACAACCCTGGTGGATGAAATATAGGATTCGGTTTGAAAGTCTAACATATATCACCTGAAGAAGGCCAGAGCTTATAACATTAAAAATGTCAAGAATGTGACAATAAAGATGAGGACAATAGCCCAAACAATGTAAATAGTGTAAATAATGAAACCCTTATTTTTTTACCTTGAACCTAAAATGTATTTTTATATTATTGAAAGATCTAAGAAGGATGCTAGCCATTAACAAATGTTTTTATTCATCATTTTTTGTTTACTCTTATGAAATGTGATTTCCTTTATATTTTCTCAGTCCATCAATAGACATTAATCTTGCATATCAAATTCTGCCCCTTCTCTTACTGCTTGGGCACTTATATAGTTTCTTTGCTTTAACTATGCTAATTAAGCAGTCATGTACATATCATTAAATTTTTAATTTGTAATGTTTCAAATGTTTATTGCTAAATCATTGGTTGACATGGTTTTAAGGTTCGAAGTTCTGTCTATACAAGCCCTGACTAAATTGATCACAAATTGATATACAAGCCCTGACTAAATTGATCACAAATACACAAAGTGTTCCCCTAAAATGCAAGTAAGTTTCATGGAAGTTCTCTGATCAGTCTCTGTTCATGCACTTTTTTTTAACTTCTTGCAGAAACAATTTGTTTGTCTTGTCAATTACAAAAAGTGCTAAACATTCGCATGCTTATAAGAACATCCTAAAAAAAAAAGAAGTGTATATGCAAAAGAAGAACTGTTGCTAAAATTAACTTGAAACTATTTTTTTATTTACGTTGAGGTAAGTAAAGAAGGAAGTGGTGAGGTTTTCTACAAAAAAGTAAAATAAGCTTGATCTCAAGTCTTTGACATTTTTTAGCCTGAAATTGTGTGGTTGCACAGGAATGAAAAAGTATTTGACAAATGAGATCCAATCAAGAAATCTGGTTTCTCTCGTAGAAACTCCAGTTTTAGTGAGAAACTAAAGGCGGCACCTTCATTAAGTTTCATGGGAAATACAATGACTGGCAGGAATGTAAAATGATTGATGTTTAGTTTAAACTGATAGTTTGATCAAGGCAGGAACTCTGAATTTTGTTATATACTTTGAGAAATTAGCTAAAAGGATAAAAACAAGTTTGATTTAATAATTTTGTGATTTATTTCAAGATCCCAGGTTATGCATATTTAATTTCAGTAATTTCTAATTATTACAGTAATATTCACTCTTATATTTACAAAGTTGCTTTAAGGCTTTTTATGGGAAAAACATTTTTTAAGAAAATTATAATTATAAAATTCATCTTATATACTTCTCTTTAAGATGAATATTTTTCAAGAACTGAAGCAAGCTATAAAGCAAGTGAGATCAAGAAAGTTCTCAGAGTAGGACAACATCCCTTTCATACTGATCAAATATGGAGGCTAACCATTACAAAGCCATGTTTTCAGTCTCATTCTGAAGATGTGGGAATTTTCTGTGTAAGGCAACTTCAAGAGAAAAGCAGGGAACAATAGAAAACACATTTCATTGTTTTCTATGACTTTGATAATGTTCCAAGAGTTGCTACGAAGAAAGTTCTTCATTATTTTGAACCTCCTGACCACTTAATTTCTCTGGTTCAAGCCATGCATGACAATATGTCTGCACATGTATTTCACCAAAATATTCTATTAGAACAATTTCCAATCACATGTAGACTAAAACAAGGCTGCATTTTTTGCACCTGTGTTATTCACCTCATACCTGGCTGCAATGCATCACAAACTTCTTCAAGAAAATCAAGGAATTGACATCAGATATTGATATGATGTGAGATATTGATATGATGGGGAACTTTTTAACATTAATAGACTTCAATCTAAATATCTAACACATGTGCAACTCATATCAGAATTACAATATGCTGATGACAATGATGGCCTTTGTCATTCAAAAAATAAATTCCAACAGTGTATGAACAACTTTGCTATGACCTACCATTATTTTAGCCTTACACTAAACATCAAGAAAACCATATTCTTGCCCAGCCAGCCCTAAATACCATCTTACCAGATTTTGATATTACCATGATACACCTCCCAAACTAGTAGAGCATTTTCCATATCTAAGCAGCCTTTTATCAAACAAGTGCCCCTCAGAAAAGGATATGGAAAAAAGAATTAAGGCTGCACATTGGGCATTCGGAAAGATAAATAAACATGTCTTCAGCAACAAAGATCTGACCATAACAACAAAAATTATCCTTTATAATGCTGTTAACATTTCAACTTTGCCATATGGCTGCAAAGCCTGAAATCTATATTGTCGCAACATCCAAAAATTAGAACACTTTCACCAGTAAAAGCTTTGTTCAAACTTGAATATTAAATAGAAATACTATATGACCAATACCATTCTTGGAAAGAGCTAACAGTGAACACATTGAATTACTGATCATGAAACACTATCTTCAATGGGCAGAATGTGTAGCAAGAATGGAAGAGTTAAGTTTTCCACACAAAGTCTTATTCAGTGAGCTCTCTTCAAGGGAAAGACCATGGGATTGTCCCCTTTGAAGATACAATGATCAACTCAATGCAACACTGAAAGTCACTGGACTTGATACTAAATCATTTGAAAAACAAGCCTGTTACTGTACCAACTGGTAGTGTTCTATCACTATTGGAACCAAAAACTTTAAAGTCACCAGAAAAGAAAAAGAAGAAGAGTAAAAAGCTCAACAAAATTCACTTTTGTCATCCATCAACATTATCATGCAGTCAATGACATTGGCTTTTCCATGCAAGAATTTTGGTCTAATTAGTCATCAACACCGTCATCAAAGAAGCAATCATCAAAGAAGAAATTAAATTCTTGGATACAAGATAAAGCTGATGACTTTACTTTAGAGAAATATATAAAATGAATTATAGATTAGTATTTAAAATTTTAGTATTAATTAAAAATTATTATACTTCTAGTTCGAATTCCAGTTGAATTCATTGCATTCACTTATGTGCAAATACCCTTGAGAAAGGTATTAATCCATTTATTCCCTCCAGTTATGGGTTAAATAACAGGACAGATTGGGTTCTATAGCCTTGGTCAGCAACCAGTCTACCGCAGAAAGCAATGGCAATCTACCTCAGAAAGCAATGGCAACCTACTGCAGGATAATCTTCTGCCCAGTCAGTCATGTCTCTTTCTAGACATGAACGCCCAAGTGTGTATCACACATGGCACTTCACTGACTGACTATATTTTAAGATTACTTCCATATTTAAATAAAATATATATGTATTTACTAAAAAATCCTCAGCCCAACCAAGTATCCCTTCTAAATACATCAAATACTTTCTCAAATTTCAGGATGTGGAATTGGCTATGAACATTTTAGCAAACTTCTATAGCGCTGAGACTGGTTTACTTCCAATAATATTAGTACAAATATCGTTATAGAGACATTTGCAATACTAGCTGTAATATATGTAATATTCATTATCTGAAGTTTTTATATTTAATCTTTTCAAGAGCAGCAGCCAGGTTTACTTTGTCAGCCTCGGCAAATTTCTTATTGAGGTGGGCATAAATGGTGATGACATCTGCATAGATGCCTACTTGGAAACTGATTACATCAAGAAGATCATTGATGAAGATTAAGAAGAGTGTAGGACCTAAGAAAAAGCCTTGAGGAATACTCGTACTCATACAAAAGAAACTGGAAGCTTGCTTGTTCAAAACAAGCTTCATTTCACAATTTGATAGAAATTATTGGATTAAATGAAATAATCATCCAGAAATACTGTAGCTCTGGAGCTTGCACAGAAGGCCATCATGCCAAACCCTGTCAAATGCTTTCAAGATATCAAGAGCAACAGCTCGAGCTTCACTATTCTTTTCAAGAGGCTGGTATATATATTCTGTGATGACCGTTAGCACAACTGCAGTAGGCCTGCCAAAATGGTAACTATATTGTTTGTTAAAGAGAAGGTTGTGAGATGTGAGATGCCTAACTATTTCAGGATTGATAATAGCCTCGAATAAACTTGCCAAAAAGAAGTAAGAGGCTAATAGAGTGATAATTAAAGGGGTCTGAGAGCTCCCCGAAGTTCTTAAAAACAGGAACCACAGAGGACTTTCAACAAGCAGGAAGAAGTGAGGCAATAGTTACAGAAGTTGGAGAGGACTACAGCCAGACCAGAGGCACATTTTCTTAGGATAATAATTTGAATTCTATCACCTCTGCTTGTCTTATGAGAGTCAAGCTTAAAAATTACGTTAGAGACCAGAGATGGGTTTATATATATTTTACAAAAAAAAATTATTATTATTAAAAAAATTTATACATTTGATCAGATTTTGGAATGTAGGTTGGTCTTAAAACTATTCAGCAACCCCTAATATAAATTGTTACATTCCAAATTGTTTTATATATGGTGGTTAGAATTTTAAAAATCACAACAATTTATATAAGAGAAATTGTTGCGATTTGTAAAAATTCTATCATAAATAAAACAATTTGTGAAATAATGTTTTAATTTTTATACTTTTGCTATGCAGTCATAATTTAATTATAATTTAATTAAAAATTAATTTAATCATAGTTTAATTAAAAAAATTATTATTGTTCACATCAGTAAATATTTTTTGAAATCATCATCATCAGACCAAACAAATATTTTGTAAAATACCAGTTGATAAATTATCTATCCAATGGTAGAAATTTTATTTTAGAATTTCAACTCTCCAAACTATTATATCACAGTCTAAACTATTCTTATTTACACATCCACTGTGATTAAAAGTGTGAAAACCATATTAAAGCGACAAATAAAAATAGTATGATTTTTTCTACTGTCTCCCATCAGTATAGTCATTGTATTGATTTCAAAAATCTTTTCTAACCAATGTTCTTTTCTACTGTAACTTGACAGAAACTCATAAGAACTAACCAAGGATTATTCAGACACAATTTCTTCACAGCTGGAATTTTGATAGCTTCTGTATTGGGAAAACTAATTAAAGAAGAAATATAACAAGAATACAACATCATAACTTATCTGAGGTCATTATTTAGTCATCTCAGTCAAGTGAAGGCTTGCTATAAAGTGAGTTATTTTTTTCAAAATTGCAATACAAAAATAGATACATATTTCAGTGTCCTACCTAATTATTGATTCTTAAGATTACATGTCTGCTTTCTTTCTATAGCACGTATATCGGTATATATCAATAGGCATCTGTTTAAAGACCATAGAAAAGGAATATTCTTGTTAATTTCTATATTCAATAAATGTAAATATTATCCAAATATTTGAGATCTAGTCACTTTCAACCCTATTTCTTTCCATTAACAAAATCAGATAACAAACAAAACATGGATGTTAAAATCTTTTTTTATTTAAAACTAGCAGTATAGCCCGGTGTTGCTCGGGTGTAATGAAAGTTTTAAAACTAATCCATGGTCCTGGAGCTCAGACTCAGCCTAAAGAATATTTGTGTGAAGTTTAGTGAAAATCAGATAAAAATTGTGGATTTGTGTAAAAGACATACAGACAGATAAACAGACACACACAAACATCTTGCCTTTTATATATCTTATCGATTTTCTGCACTATTGTAAGAACTGCAACCTTGAAACTTTTGAATATTGTTTCTTATGTCTTTGTCTATGAGTATATCAAATTTGATTAAAATCGGACCACTCTTTCTATAACTCGATTTTTTTCAATTATCAATTTTCAATATTTATCAGGGGTACCACAACACAAAACCTAGCTAAGAACACTCGCAGATGCATATAGGACAACTGTGTAAATTTTCAAGAAAATCAGTTTGGCCATTTCGGAGTCTATAGGTAATAGACACACACACACACACACAGACACACACATACACACACAGACAAAGTTCTATTTATAAATAAGTTTAGATTGTTAGAATCAATGTGATAAGATTTGTGCATTATGATGATATAACATTAACAAAAATCCCCAATAATGTAGAAGCAAGAATCAATAAGTTTGTGAACTGAAACAATTATAAACTAAATTTGGTTCAGAAATATTAACTGTATAATGTTTAATCCACATAAGTAATAAAATAGCTTTGGATTAAGTGCATTAACAAGGTGAGAAATTATGCTGAAAATAATTATTAGTTGTTTAAAATGAATACTTTTCATGATGACCTTGTTAATGTAACTGTGTATATGGGGAATGATGTCAGAAAAGAAAAGAATTATTTACATTGTTTGGACTGTTGTCCTCATCTTTATTGCCATGTTCATATTCACAACATTTTAACTGTTTTACACTCCGGCCTTCCTCAGGTGATTAGAATTACAAACCAAACTCTTTATTTCAATCACTGTGGTATATTGTTCTTGATCTATGAACCATGCCATTTCTGGATATCTTAGTTATCTTCCATTAACTCAACTCTTTAAGTTATTTTATCCAAGGATAAAAGTGTTGGTTAGATCCAATGACTTGACCCAAAGAGTTGTGAGTTCAATACCTGGTGACAGAGGTGGTGAACAAATAACTTAGAAAGTTGAGTTAAAGGGAGATAACTAAGACATCCAGAAGTGGCATGGCTCATGGATCAAGAATAATATACCCCAATGATCAAAATAAAAGGTTTTGTTCAAAATTCCAATTACCTGAAGAAGGCTGGAGCATACAATTGTTGAAATGTTGTGAATATGAATATGACAATAAAGGTGAAGACAACAGTCTTAAAAATGTAAATAATGTAAATATTAACTCATCTCAGAAGTACAGACAAATAAGAAAAGAATTATTAATAATAAATGCTATTGTTTATTAGGTATTATGATTTAAATTTGTTTTTACAACTGAACCTGCAGGTTTCATCTGATAACAAAGTGAAAGAATGTGCAAAACCTGCAACTTTTTGTTTCCTTACATAAGGTTTTGTGCAATAACATTTATGTAATATTTTTTTTTATAATCATATCACCCAAAGCAAGACATTTTATTGCCACTGTTTTGCAGGGGGTTATATAGGAGGAAAGTTATAAGAAAAAGTGGCAGGTTATAGGGGGTGTTAGGAAGTGGGTAAGAGAAGGATGACTGTGGCCATAAAAAGAGGGATCTGTTTATATATTGACAATAATGTAGAATTGATCCCCCACTTTATATCCACATTATTATAGTATAGAATTTTTTTATTATTTTTTATAATCATCTTGCCCCAAGCAAGGCATTTTACTGCCACTATTTTGCAGGGGATTACATAGGAGGAAAGTTATGAGAAAGAGTGGCAGGTTATAGGGGGTGTCAGGGAGTGGGTAAGAGAAGGGTGAAAATACTGATGAGAGTGGAGTGGACAGAGAAAGGAGCATGAGAGAAAGGATGCAAGTTAGTGAGATAGGAGATGACTATTGACTTTACATTTAAATTCTTGGAGATTGTAGCTGTTGGGGAAGCAAGTAAATGGAGGTGAATTACACAGGTGGAAAGTGCGAGAAAAGAAGCTGATGGAGTAGAATTTGTGTTTACATTTTATTGGTTTCACAGTAAAGGGTGGGACCTCATTGCTAATCTTGTGACTCAAGTAAATTTATATATAGGGAGCACCAGTGAGCTAAGTTCATCGGAGCAGAAGCCATGAAAGTATTTGTTGAAGAGACACAGGGAAGCCACATTGCACCGGTAAGAAAGTGGAATGATAAATATAGATAAATAAGGTATTTCTTTAAAGTTATTACAAAATATTACATTAAATAATATTACTATGTAATTGTTATGATGAATGTTCTGAATGCTGTCTAGACTTTAACACAGTGGTAGATTAGCAGCTCTATCTCATAAATTTACAGTTACCTTGGTTAGATGTAGCCGTAAGTTCTATGCTAACAGTTTCTTCTCTTGCACTTCTCACTTGTAGAAGTCCCTTACAGTTCCATGCTGTTCAGCCAACTTTCATCTTGAAAAATTTAAATTCAATGTCAGTCATTATCTACTGTCTTCTTGTTACTTAATAATATTACTCTTTTATCCGTGGATAAAATAACTTAAAGAGTTGAGTTAATGGAAGATTACTAAGATATCCAGAAATGGCATGGTTCATAGATCAAGAACAATATACCACAGTGATTGAAATAAAGAGTTTGGTTCGTAATTCTAATCACCTGAGGAAGGCCGGAGTGTAAAACAGTTAAAATGTTGTGAATATGAACATGGCAATAAAGATGAGGACAACAGTCCAAACAATGTAAATAATTCTTTTCTTTTCTGACATCATTCCCCATATACACAGTTACATTAACAAGGTCATCATGAAAAGTATTCATTTTAAACAACTAATAATTATTTTCAGCATAATTTCTCACCTTGTTAATGCACTTAATCCAAAGCTATTTTATTACTTATGTGGATTAAACATTATACAGTTAATATTTCTGAACCAAATTTAGTTTATAATTGTTTCAGTTCACAAACTTATTGATTCTTGCTTCTACATTACTGGGGATTTTTGTTAATGTTATATCATCATAATGCACAAATCTTATCACATTGATTCTAACAATTTTAAATAAAAAAAAGATTTTAACATCCATGTTTTTTTTCTTATTCTTTTACACTCAGTAACCCCTTGCGTCTTACTGCTTTTATTGTCTTGCCTGGGGTGAAAAGATTTTTAAAGATTTTTTAAAAAATAAGCAGAGCAACCAAAACTGATTTCAAAGAAACTAAAACTCAGTAAGAAACTGTAAATAGTCTTTCACTCATAAAATATTACTAAAAGAAAAATCGTTTCTTTAAGTTTGGATTTTTTCACATGGTCAATATCCTAAATAAGTAACCAAATGCTAAGTTTAAATTTAGATAGTGTCTCATGATAAATTTTCTACTCTTTTTCTAATAAAAAATAAATGCTTCACTGGAATACCTGAAATATTCTTTTCATATATTATTGATTGTATCTAATAAAAAATTTATAAATAAACATAGGATTTTTTATTTAACACTCATTGAGATGAAATATGATTACTTCACAATTCAAAATAAATTGGAATGGAAAAGTTTTATTTATTTAGATACTCATCATCTTTTTCTTTTGTATTTTTATTTCTATTGATGTGAAAAAATTCTTCTAATCTTTTAATTTACACTGAAAAGAATTCTGATCCATTAGCACACATGTTGAGTAAGAACTGACTGGCAAATTCCTCTCAAGCCAATAAATGGAACACATTACTTCTAGTAAAGATTTCTTAATTATCTGTAAAAAAAAATGTTATTCTGAACTCTGTCTCATTACAGAAAATACACAAGAATCAAAATGCACTATGCCAGAAATTTTTATGCAAGCAATTGTTATGCTTAAATTAAATAGTATACACTATCATTGAGGTTGAGATAATAAATGAGTAACAACCAGGTTTTATTAACTATACCACCATTTTAATTTCTGACTCCATATGGTTACATCTTTTATTATATGTGAATGATTATCATTTCTGTCCTTTTTCTATTTTGTGTCTTTCATATGTTTCTTGTTTAAATCATTGTGGTATTTATATGAATGTTCATTATTATATATATATTTCTGTGTTCAGGTTATAAAGTGTTTTACATCTGTGTATATATATCTTCATGTAAATATAACATATTTGTTCCTTCATGCATGAGTCAGGTGGAATGTAGTATCAGGTTGCTGTTTGTGCTATGTTATATTATTCTCTGGGTATTTGAGTGTGTGGATTGTACTCTTGAATTCATTCATTGGTTTTTTGCATATTTTTTTATGAAGATTATTTAAACACATCTCTGGTTTGCACAGAGGTAGTCTTCTGTTGGTTGGTTGGTTGGTTGGTTGGTTGGTTGGTTGGTTGGTTGGTTGGTTGGTTGGTTGGTGCATTGATTGAATGCTCAATGGCTGACTCAAACTCCACACAACAGTGGGTGAACGGTTGATCAACATGTTCACTGTTCTTTTTATATTTACTTAACATCTACACAGTTCTGATTTGATTTTGGCAGGAGTGTTAGTCATTGGTTGACTTATGCATAATATCAGTTGACCAAATAAGCACTGTCTGGGTTAAATCTAGGTTACCAGAAAATAGAAGAATAGAAATAGGGAAAGGATGTATGTATTGAGAGAAAAAGAGAGATAAAGTTTCTCACACTATTAGTAAAGAGGAAAGTTTATATTTCAATATGCTTTACCTGTCTACTCACCACATACAGACTAAGGAAATACCATTAATCAAATCAATGATGTTCACATTGTTTGCTAAAAAAGCAAAACAAAACAAGTAGATTCATCTTTTAATCAAAGTTGTTTAAGAGAAAGAAAATCAGATATTAAAAACAAATGGAAACATAAATTTGATTTTCTATCTAATAATTTTCAGAATAATATTTTCAGTTTTCAAGCTTTACTTGAAAGACTAAACAAATGTAATTTTCATCCTAAAGGCCAAGTAAATATTTTTGTTTGGTTTTCTACTAGGGACTATATAAATTAAGGATATTTCTTTATGGATCTTGGTATTCAAGGTAAAAAATACAATATTTAGTACAGAATTTATTTTTATTGGCTATAACTTAGAAAAGATTCATTAGCATTCTGTACTTTGTTTGGCCCATTCAATGCCTTCTTTATGTCAGTGATGTCACAGTATTTCAGGTAATCTATTAAGGTATCTTAGATTTTTGGAAAGAACCAATTCGGTTGACATATTAACAACAATTTTATATCATTATTTTGTTTCTGAAAAAAATTTAATTAAGAGACTCTCAGTTTTCTTTCAAATTATACACCTGAAGAAGGCAGTATAATTGATTGACTGAAATGTTGCTATAGCAACATAAGTGATTTTCACTTGTCCAAATAAAGGTTGGAATAATTTATTTTTGTGTTTTCCTTTTACTCTCATGCAATTTCAGAATAAAGACAGTTCCAAATATGTGACTTTTAAATAAATAATATGTAAGTTTATTAGAATATATTGGCAAAATCACAAACTATACTATATTCTTAAAAAATAAAATGAATTAAAATATTTCTAGAGTTTGTATCTTTTATTTTCAAGCATTAGATACTGTTGCCATATCTGGTCAGGTGCTCCTGCTATTCATATTGAGGTTCTCAACAACATCCAAAGGAGGAACTGCAATCTTGACTTAGCAGCTTGCCTTCAGTCACTGGTTTGCTAATTATATATGTTTATGGCATCAAGGTCCCACCATTTTACCAATGAAATAGTTAAATGTAACCTCCTCTTCTACTCTAACAGTTTCTTTTCTCACACTTCCCATTTGTGAAATTCCATTTGCTTGCTTCCCTGATAGCTACAATCTCCAAAAGTTTAAATGCAACATCAATTGCCATCTTTTATTTACTTGATTCCCATCCATCTTCTATCTTTTCTTCAACATTCCCTGTACTTTGTTTTTTCTTTCACTATAACTACCTACACACCAGTGGTTGTCCTGCCTTGCTTGGGGTAAAATTATTTTTTTTTAAATTAAAAACAAAATAAATTTATTTAAGCTCCTTATGAAGGAAAGACTTGAAATAACCAAAATGTGGTTCTACAGAAGGATGCCGCAGATATCATGGATAAAACACACGAGCAACAATGAGGTTTTGGAGAGGATAGACACAAAAAAGGAAACTGATACTTAACATCAGAAAAAGACAGCTGAAAGTTTTTGGGACATGTAATGAGGAAGGTGGGCTTGGAGAAACTGATGCTCATGAGACAGATAGAGGGGAAAAGAGACAAGAGAAAGCAATGCATGACATACCTGATAGACTTGAGCAGATGGATGGTAGAGCAGGGACTGAGTGGAATCACAAGAGAAGAGTGACAAGGAATAAAGAAATGTGGAGAGCCTTGATCGCCTACATCCTGAAGGGACATGGCACATAGAAGAAGAAGAATTATAAAATAATTCATTTTTGTCTTTTAGAGATCTAGATTTCAGCTTCATCTTACAGATATTAATAAATATTATTTTTTACTATGTGTGATTATCTACAGAAAATGTGGTAAATAATCTAGTTCTCATTGTAACAATCTCTCGGCAAATCAAAGTTTCATAAATTTTCATTATTTAGCATAACAAGTAAAAACCTAACAGAAAATTGGCATGTCTTTTTTTCTTTTTTTCAATTCAGCTACACACTTGGGCAATCATGTCTCAAAAGAGACATGACTGACCGGGCAAAAGATTAACTTGAAGTAGGTTGCCATTGCTTTCTGCGGTAGACTGGTTTCCAGCCAAGGCTATAGAACCCAATCTGTCCTATTATTTAACCCATAACTGGAGGGAAGACATGGATTAATACCTTTCCTAAGGGTATTTGTGTGTATGTGAATACAAGAAATTCAACTAGAATTTGAACTCAGCTCTCCAATTTGTCATTCCAAGTCTATATCCACTGCACCACAATGCACATCCCTTTATCTAATAATAGTTGAAAAAAGATTATTTATTCTTAATAATTTTTTCAACTATCCTGTGTGTAAAAAACAGTGTATATTACTGGAAATTCTGTCATACCACATTGATAATATGACTAAATAAAAAAGGTGTGTTAAAGCTCTCTTAGTTGCCTCTGAATTTATAATTATACAGAATGTTAAATATACTAGATGAGGAAAATTAAATAAGTTTGTGTTTATTTCTGTAAAAAATAAATCAGACTATTTCAACATTAAATTGCCTTCAGCAACCATCAATTTATTTGTTATTCATGCTCAAAGAAAGTTTTCTAAAAAAAAGCAATTTTGTTAAACTGCAGGAAGTCAATCAAGAGCCTAAAGTTCATGTACTTTACACGTAAAAATAAAACTTTAAAATCTGTGTCATATTTATAGTTCCTGTCTTCTAATTTTCCTGGTTTTTACCTAAAAGAAAATTTAAGACATTAACTAGCCTGCAATTGAGGTCTTCAAACCAAATAATTGTCCTGGAGAAAACTCAGATTTATTTATTTTTGAATTTATTTAGTGCATGTGTGTGTTCACTTAATTTTCTCAGCAACCATTTTTAAGTATTTACATTTGTATGACATTTTGGCCGTTGCACGCTCCTGCCTTCTTCAGGTGCTAGGAATTTCGAACCGAACCCTTTATTTACAATCACTGGAGTATATCAACCTTATTCCTTGTGTAAAGTCTTGATTGGAGTTATCTCCCTCGAACCCTGCAACTTACATGTTCACCACTGATGTAGCCTGGTATTGAACTCACAACTCTAAGAGTCAAGTCAGGAACTAACCAACATGAATACCAGGCTACAGCAGTGGTGAACAAGTAACTTGCAGGGTTCAAGGGAGATAACTCATGACTTCTAATCGAGGCTTTACACAAGGAATGGAGTTCATATACCCCAATGATTCTAATAAAGGGTTCAGTTTGAAATTTCTAGCACCTGAAGAAGGCCGGACTGTACAACGGCTGAAACATCGTACAAATGGCAACAAAGATGAGGACAATAGTCCGAATAATGTAAATACTGTAAATACTACCTGATTTCAGAAACATAGACAAAAAACAATTTTTAATTTGTGTTTTGAAAAGAAAATTTATTTTAGTTCCTTTACAAAACATAAAGGTTGAATAAAACTGTTTCAAATATAGAAAATAAATTTAAGAATAAATATTTAAATGATTTTTTAAACTTTATTTAACATTTATATTATTTCAAGGAAATTCAAAACAATTTAAATTATAATTTCATAAACTTTAAAAATATCTCAGTTATTTTATCATTTAAAAAAATGATGAGCATTGTAGTGGAAATATTTTTACTTGAAATTTCAAGATAAGAAATATTTTTTTGTTGCTGCCCTTTATTGTTACTTACTTTTTAATATCTTACTCTTATTCTGCTACAGTTTAGCTTTTTTCCAGTTTTATGTTAGAATGTTTAAGATGGATAAATTTTTATATTGATGACTTTTGCTGAAATACAAACAACAGAATTTTAACAGAAGATGGAAAGTGCGACACAGAGATCCGAAGGCAAATTGGCATGGCAAAGGAAGCATTCCAGAAGTTGAGTAAAGTATTAAGAAACAGGACAATTTCACTAGAAACAAAGAGGTGAGTACTGGATTGCTATGTGGTGTCGGTTTTTCAATATGGCAGTGAATGTTGGACAATATCTTTGAAGATTAAGAAAAAACTTGAAGCAACTGAAATGTGGTTCTACAGAAGGATGCTGAAGATATCATGGATCGAGCATGTGAGCAATGATGAGGTTTTGGAAAGGATGGAAATGAAAAGGAAATTAATACTGAGCATCAAGAAGAGACAACTAAAGTTCCTGGGACATGCAATGAGGAAAGAGGGCTTGGAGAACCTGTTACTAACAGGCCAGATAGCAGGAAAAAGAGACAGGGGAAAGCAGTGGATAACATATTTGAAGAACCTGATCAGGTGGATGACGGAACGAGGGTTGCATGGTGCAACAGGAGAAAGCATGCTAAGAGCCACCAGGGATAGGAAGATGTGGAAAGTTATGATCGCCTACATCCTGAAAGGACATGACCCATAAAAGAAGATATTCTTAAATAAAACAGCAAGCATAATGTTAGATATTGAAAGTTACCGCTTATATACTGCTTAATTATTTTGTTAATACTTGTTATTTATTATATTCAATTTATAAAATTTATAGATATCAACATTAAACTGATATCAAATTAAAAATGATAAAATGCTGAGCTTTTCATCTAGGGCATTTCTACTTTTACAGAGAAATTTGATTTAAGTTTTAGATTTAATTAAAAACCAACATGAAGTTACTCTTTTTCTGCAAGAAACTTGAAGAAATTAATTTTTCATCAAGATGTATTCACAGATGATATATCATTCCTATTCTATTTTTCAAATCTCATTAACTATTTGGATAAGTTCAAATTTTCCATTCTTTATCAATATATAAAAGCTTGTCATTTTGAGCAAGCTACATTTTTCTTATTTATTTATAGAGATGAACTTCCTTGTCACAAATTAAGATCCTCTTAAAGAAGTGAAAACGTTTATTCTGAATTGTCTTAACATTATGTTTCATTCGTTATTTTAATTGTTTTATCAGTATGAAAGTTGAAATGAAATCTATTTATCAAATGAAACCAAAGAATTATCTTGTAAAAGGCATCATTCTTTTTTTAAATCCTTTTCAGTTTTAAGTTTTTCTATATAGAATATTTCTAATATTCAATTAAAATGCCTACTTTCAATTAATAATCTTCATTTCAATCAACTGGAAAATCCTCTACAACACTGAAAATCAAATTGGATAAAAGTGATTTTCAAATAAATAAATAAATATATTCATTATTAATAATAGCATTAAACACTTCTGTAGCAATTTCTCTATTTGATGTCTTTAGTTATTAATGAAATTTCTAAGAGTTTTATTTGAAAAATAACTTGTTAGTGAATCTACCTTTAATGCTATTAGTTTGATCATGTTAACATTAGAATAGAACTGAGAGTTGTGTTTACTTAATTCAACAGTAAAATAGTGAGACCTAGTTGCCAATCTAGTAGAACACTTAACTTCATGCAGTCAAGGTATTAAAGAGAATAGCTCATCAGAACAATTGCCATAAAAATATTTGTAGAAAAGACAGAGGAAAACCATGTCACTTGACTAAAGCCAGATTCCAGGTCAGGATCGATTACATTACCAACTCTTCTTTGAATGTTATTAATAATCTCAAGATATGTAGTAGGAGCACCAGACCAGATATGGCAGCATATTCAATGCATGGAGATTTATAAATCTGCAAGATAGATTCTGATGAGAAAAAAATTGTTTAGTCTGACACAGTAAACCAACTTTCCTAGCCGTAGACAAAAAAATTATTCACTTTATCTTTTCACTTCTTGTCAGGGGAAAATGTGAACCAAGAAATCACAAAGAGTTGGCCTCCTGAAGTTCATGCTAATGTCAGGCAGAAAATGCCCTTTGTGAGGATCAAATGAAAGCAGTTTGGTTTTAAAGGCATTAAAATGTACAAGCCATTCCTTGCTCCAGTTAACCACTGATTGGAAGTAATTTTCAAAAGTAGTTTTAATTTTTCTCATGTATTGGCCTTGCTACTAAGACAGAAGTAAATAGTTGTATCATCTGCATAAATACACATTTGGGAACTAATGATATCAATAAGGTCATTTATAAAGATCAGAAAGAGTGTAAGTTCAAGGATAGAACAAAGGGATCCCAGCATTAATATGAAATTATCTAGAAGCAGGCCTACTCAAGGTGACCTTTATTACATGATTTGTTAGGAATGATTGGGTTAAGCCAAATATTAAGACAGCTCTTGGGATTGTGGAGAAGGTCAGCATGTCAAATCCTGTTAAACCTTTGAGATTTCTACAGCCACAGCCTGAGCTTCACTGTTCTTATCTAAATCTTGATAGATAAATTTAGTGATAGCTGTTAACACATTGGCAGTAAACCTAGAGAAATGGAAACCATATTGTTTATCCAAAAAAAAGGCTATGTGAAATAAGATTTTTAACCAAAATTGATATTAATTAGAGTCCCTTGTACTTTACTAAAAAGAGGAAAGAGATTAATAGGGCAATAATTTGAAGGGTCAGAAGGTTTTAAAGACAGTAACTATAGAGGAGGACTTCCAACAATCTGGAGAGCAAGAAGTAGTGAGGCATTTATTGTAAACTTTGGAGAGAACAGGAACCAGTTCAGAAGTACATTTTTTAGGACAATTGCAATGATACCATTGAAATTTCAAGCTTTGTGGAATATAGTTTATAAATAATAGCAGAAAACAAGAGTAAAGTTATATGCATATCACTCAATAGAGAGACTGTTCTAGGGGTAAAAAATGAGTTGAGAGTTGGAAGAGAACTATGCTTTATCTGAAGTAAATATCAAGATTTTAAATTCATTGAATAGAAGAGAGACTGAGGGAGTGAGTTTTGCTTAACAGCATATCAACACCTCTGTGGGTTATTTAATGCCAAAAAGGTGGGGTTTTAAGGCATTTTTTTTAATGTTCAGTTATAGTGAGAAGGTTAATTTAGTCAGATTTTAACAAAAATTTTGTTTTTATTTTTTTTTATTTTAGAAAACTGAAAATGTATTCTAGTTTTGTATTCAAAAATGTTTTGCTAAGAATTTTTTTCCTTCAAAAGTGTGTTGTGGTAATAATTTTTTCTTCGAAAAAGTATATTTTCTATAAAATTCTATTTTTATGTATATATATATATATATATATATATATATATATTTCTATAAAAACATTTTTATACTTTCATAGTGTTTTGACCCCAGTTTGGGGGGTAACTATTTGCCCATAGCTGGGACCCTAACAGGTGCTACCACTCTGGGTCAGGGTGGACCTGAGAACAACAGCAATTAAGAGGTGGTTCCATGCTCCTTACAACCTCCCAACCAGAGACCTTGCTGCCAAATGCAGTTTACTGTCATGCCCACGACCAGAAGAGAGACTGAGAATTTGTTTTCATTCAATCCACTCTTGTAGAGCTACCAGTAATCTCCAAAATTATGAGAGGATATCCTTTTCTATCAGCAAATAATGGATTTACCTCTTTGAGGACATGCTTATACTCATTATTAGTGGTAACAAAGAGACATTTGTTATCATCAAACATATCACTCAAGTAAAGTCAAAAGAAGTACTTCCTAATGGCTATAGTGGCTTAATCAGAAGAAGGAGTTTAAGGTTTCATTTCGTATTTTCATGCTAGCACAAAATCTCCAATGCTAGTTTTCACCCAGGAAGAGACCTCATCAGCACATTTTTCAATGGGATATAAAAAATATCATTCCAGGGAGCATCGCAAAGAAAATCACGAAATCGGTCCCAATCGGCATATTAATAGCAGAAAGAAGTTCTGTTAATAGAGGGTTCTTACCTGATGGAAGATTGAAAAGATATATCAATAGAAACTATTACATTACTGGAATTGCTAAGAAGACAGAACTATAAATTACTTACCTCATCCCCAGTCTAATTCTACTTCAAGAGCTCTATCTAGAAAAATCTTATTTATGAGTTTAGTTATAAGTCTGATCAAGCTGAAGGAGTTCAGATTTATTTGTACTTACATCCGTGTGTAAATCACTTGAAACAAAACAAATAATGTCTTCCTAGGATCTTTGACACTTTCCCTGATCACATATACATCTTCTTTGGGCATTGGTTTTCTCTTCTGACTGCATTTTTCTTTACGTTTTGGACTTATGGATTCAGTTTGTATCTTTGCCTTTATGACACGACTGACAATTGAAAGGCTGACACCAACAATATCCATGATTTCTCTGTAAGGCTTGCCAGTTTGTTTATACAGTGTTACAATTTTCATACACTTCTTTGGAGTAATATCCATTGCAGACAATGGCTATAGGACAACTAATCAACAGTCAAGACAATAGTGTCCAGCCATGATGAAATTCTGATGCAATTACAGATGATGAAACATTTTTCAAGGCCAAATAAATTTCAGTCTACGGCTATATCATGTTGAATACACTGGTTCCCGTCTGATCACCGAAGTTAAGCAGCATCGAGCCTGGTCAGTATTTAAATGGGTGATCATTTGGGAATACCAGGTGCTGTAAACGTAAGGACCAAGAATGGTCCACTGGTCCTTCAGGTTTGGGGGTTGGGTGCAGGGCCAACAACCCTGCCCTGTAAAAAATTGTTTTTTACAGAAACAGCAACAAAAAGTTGTTGCCCTATGCACCATCTGGGTGTGATGGATAAATGATGATGAAATAAATTTCATCATACACCCCAAAATTAGATTCATATTACTGCACACCACAGCAAATGACCTAATCTGAGGAAAAAATAGAAGTCGATTACACCCTGTCACTCCAGTGGCTTTAAAACTGACCGTATAGTAAAAGAAAAGAAACTAAAGCAGTTGTTTCAATTAATTTGCACAAGAGTGTAGTTTCTTTGGCATTAATAAGGAAGGTCAGTCTTCTGGTATTTCATCATTGTCATATTTTATTTATCACTTCAGTAACTTTATCAATCTCAATTAACCTCTGCAAATTTCTCATTGTGTTATTCATATATAAAATAATTAATTTTTATATGAAGGTTCTGTATAACTGATGAGATTAGCTATCTGGCCAATTTTATCCTAGTACTCATTGAAGGATGTGCGTAGTGGTCCAGTGAATATCGGCTCGGAACGAGAAAATTAGGGAACCGAGTTCAAATTCCAGCTGAATTCATTGCATTCACTAACGCGCAAATACCCTTGGGAAAGGTATTAATCCGTCTCTTCCCTCCAGTTATGGATTAAATAACAGGACAGATTGGGTTCTATAGCCTTGGTCAGCAACCAGTCTACTGCAGAAAGCAATGGCAACCTACCGCGGGATAATCTTCTGCCCAGTCAGTCATATCTCTTTGGAGACATGATCGCCCAAGTGTGCATCACGTATGGCACATAAATGACTGACTGACTCATTGTATGAGACTATTAATGACATGTAAATATTTAACTTTAAAATTCATCAAAATCGGGACTAGCTTATAAAATTTACTAAATCGGCAATGCCAGTCAAAAACATACAGCTCACAGCATTCATTTAAACGTTTCTTGTGTTTTTTTTTAATCACTTCACCCCGAGCAAGGCGGAAATGCCACTGATGTGCGGCGGGGGGTGGCTACATAACTGTAAAAAGATTAATTAGAAGTGAGTGAGGAGTACAAACCAGTTAGAAAGGAGCAATAGAAAGATGAGAATACAGGTGTGATGACAGTTACATAGGTGGAGGGAAAGGGAAGGATATACGGGATGGGGAGAGAGCTAGAATCCAGTGGTTAATAGATGAGTATTGACATTGCATTTAAATTCTTGGAGGTTGTAGCCATCAGGAAAGCAAGAATATGGGAGCAAGTTCCACAGGCGGGAAGTGCGAGAGAACAAGCTGCGGGAGTAGAATTGTCGTCTGCATTTGGCTAACCTAACTGTGAATAGGTGGGACCCAGTTGCCAATCTGGTTGCACGAGTAAACACCTGTTGAGGAGGCACCAGTGACTTAAGTTCGTCTGAGCAGAAGCCATGAAAGTATTTATAGAACAGACAAAGGGAGGTCACATTTCATTGGTGGGGAAGTGGCTGCAGTCGAACCACCAAGTCAGTACCTATCACATTACAGACTCTCCTTTGGAGCCTGTCGAGAACACTGAGGTGAACAGCAGTGTGCCTGACCATAAATGGCAGCAGTACTCCATGCATGGATGGATGGATGGTTGACTTGCATATATGCAGGATGGATTCAGACAGAAAAAAACATCCTGGATCGACATAATGACCCAACTTCTTAGCAGTGGATTTAGCTATGGATTCGATATAGTGGTTCCATTTGAGGTCTGAAGAGAGGGTAAGGCCGAGGAGGCACAGTGTATTGCTCTCAGGGAGAATCGCTTGGTCCATGCTTATGGGAGGCAGGAGAGGTTGTCTGTGATGGTTGACAGACAACAGCTTGGTCTTAGACATATTGAAGTTGACAAGCCACTTCTTGCCCCATTTCACCACAGAGTGTAGATCCCGTTCAAGGTTAGTAGCGAGATTATGTCTATTCGCCATGACAGGTTTCTTACTGGTGCGGAAGTATATTGTGGTGTCATCTGCGTAGATGCCTACATGGCCCTTGATCTCATCTGGGAGGTCGTTGATGAAAATAAGGAAGAGCGTTGGGCCCAGGATAGAGCCCTGTGGGACACCAGCATTCGTGCTGTAGGATGAAGAGACATGCCCATTCAAAACGACATTCATTTTGTGGTTATTTAAAAAAGATTGGATTAGGTCAAGCAGGAGACCGGTAATACCATAACCCCGTAGATTGCATAGAAGGCCAGAGTGCCAAACCCTGTCAAAAGCCTTGGAGATGTCCAGAGCAACCACACGAGCCTCGTCAGACTCATCAAGGGTTTGGAGCATGTACTCCATTTCGGTTGTTAGCAAGTTGGCTGTGGACCTGGGAAACGGAAGCCATATTGTCTGTCAGAGAAGAGTTTGTGGGCAGTAAGATGTTGAACTATTTCAGCGTTGATTATGGCCTCGAACACTTTCCCGAATATCGGTAGAAGACTGATAGGGCGATAGTTGGATGGGTCCGAGGGTTCACCACAATTCTTAAATACAGGAATGACTGAAGAGAACTTCCAGCATGCAGAAAAACAGGAAGCAGAAAGGCAGTAGTTAAACAGTTTAGAGAGGACAGGGGAGAGTTCAGGAGCACACCTCTTAAAGACTATCACCGGGATTCCATCGTCTCCGCTCGCCTTATGGGGGTCAAGTTTTGAAATTACTTGGGATACTATTGTCGGGGTAATATATACGTCGTGCAGTTTGGCCTCAGACAGATAGGCTGATTGTTTTACATTTGATTCTGTTTAACAGCAATGGCAGAAAAGTCATTTTGTTGGATGTTGTTTGCAGAATACAAAATCTTTTTGAAATGTAAGCTTTTATAATCATTCATTATCAGTACACCCCCCCCCCATCTCATATCACAAGTTTCCTAGTTTTATCATATACATTTAAGATGCTTGCTGTTTAATCCAATCATGGTTACATAACGGATGATGTGTACATTATATAACTAAAGATTTTTCAGAAAACTAACCATTTAAAATATTTTTCCAGCAATTTTTTCTATTAATAAAAGTTTTAAAAATCTGTCTTACAAAAATTTGTATGTCTTCAGTTACAGAAAATGTTCTTTCTTTTATATTGAAGATTTAGTTACAATGCACATTTCCTTTGAGATTTTGAATTTTCAGCCATGGATTTCTTTTAGATGTTAATTTTACCTTCCAACTTCCAGTATAATCCACTTGACAAAATCTGGTGATCTATCTTATTCTTTCAATTACCTTAACAATCAATTATTGCACTAAAGTAGACAATTACTTTCTTGCTTGATCACTCTTGAGGAGATTTATCTTGATAGCACTTGATAGATAGATAATGACCTACCTTTTTGCATGAAAGTTTTATTTGCAGAAGAAATTATACAAACACACATTCATACACTCACACCTTTTTCCCGAATGTCTTAAAGTTTATTTCTTTGTTTTGTATATGTATCTATTACAGTTTGTGATATTTCTCCTTTTCAGCTTTGCAGTTAGTATAATTTTGTTCATCTTCTATAGTGTTGGTCAAAAAATGTTTTGTTTTGTTCTTCTTCTTCTTTTATGTGCTATGTCCTTTCAAGATGTAGGCGATCATGGTTTTCCACGTCTCCCTATCCCTGGTGGCTCTTAGCACACTTTCTCCTGTTGCACCATGCAACCCATGTTCCGTCATCCACCTGATCAGGTCCTTCAAATATGTTATCCACTGCTTTCCCCTGTCTCTTTTTCCTGCTATCTGGCCTGTTAGTAATAGGTTCTCCAAGCCCTCCTTCCTCACTGCATGTCCTGGGAACTTTCGTTGTCTCTTTCTGATGCTCAGTATTAATTTCTTTTTCATTTCCATCCTTTAAAAAATCTCGTCAATGCTCACATGCTCAGTCTATGGTATCCTCAGCATCCTTCTGTAGAACCACATTTCAGATGCTCATATCTTTCCTTCATCTTCGAAGATATTGTCCAACATTCACTGCCATATTGAAGAACTGACATCACATAGCAATCCAGCACTCTCCTCTTTGTTTCTAGCGAAATTGCCCTGTTCTGCAAGACTGAAGGGAAAGAATTTCATTTCCAGTAGACGGAAAATTGGAAAATTATCTTTGACTTGCCGTAATTTCTCAAAGACAAACCTTTTTTCAATCTTTGTTGGAGAACTTCCATGACCCTTTTAGTCAAGACGCAAAGAAACCGGGGTGGGGGGATAGAACACTAGGCAATATTTGCATTTAAATAAATAAATACAAATTCATTTTTACATTTTAGATTAAACATTAATTTACAGAAATAGAAAATGATAACCTGAAATCGAAACATTAAATAAAAAAATTTTTTAAAAATTGTACATGAATGAAATGAATTTTTTTTTTAAATGTTTAGTTTTAACTTCATTGAAAAAGATTACATTTGATACTTGCCATATGAACAAGCATTTGATGAAATTCTGTCAAAATTGGTATACTTTTGTTTATTGATTCTAACATTGAAGAAGGAATAAAACAATGTTTTTGGCATATTATCCATTTTTAAGAAAAATCAAGTGCGACTCAAATACAAGTAAAGGATTTTTACAATTTATGGAAAGCTAATGTGAATGAAAATATTTCAAAAGGGTTTTTTGTAAATTTTTTTGCTAAAGAATTTTTACTCTTGCTCTACATTTGTGTAGATCCATTGAAACTGATAGACATTAAATAAGATATTACATGAGAATAATCAAAGTAGATAGCCAACCCAAAATATTTTTAAAAATGCTAAAAATCATTTGCAACAGATCGATTATGTTAGTCTCTTTGATGTGTGATATTTCTTCTATAAATACTTTCACGGCTTCTGCTCCGATGAACTTAGATCACTGGTGCCCCCTAAATACGAATTTGCACGAGATACTAGATTAGCATCTAGATCCCACCCTTTTACAGTGAAACCGATAAAATGCAAGTGCAACTTCTACTCCAACAGTTTCTTTCCTCGCACTTCCCGACTGTGGAATTCCCTTCCACATGACTGCTTCCCCGACGGCTACAATCTCCAGGAGTTTAAATGTAAGGTCAATAGACACCTCCTAACACACTAACCTGCTCCCATTCTATCAAACACTCTTCCCATCTGCCCAACCCTCATCCTCGGTATCCTTACTCATCTGTCACCTTCCTCCTGACATTCCCTATGTCTAACCACTCCTTCTCTTTACCTTCCCCTATGTAGCCCCATGCGCAATAGTGGCAGTGGAATGCCTTGCTTGGGGTGAGATGATTAAAAAATAAAAAAAAATATTCACATAAGTGAAAAATTACTACTCAACTGTATTTTCTTGTGTGATTTTGCTATTTTAAGTCTAATGAACATTTTTAATTTTTAAACTGTTATCAATGATGAAAAGTGGACAATTTACAACTTGGAATGTCAGAGATTATAGAGCCATACAAAAGTATATCTAAAGAAGTTAATGTTCTTATGTATGAAGGTTTTGAAAGAGATATTTTTATTATGAGTTCCTTTCAGAGAACCAAATCATTTTCAACTTAGTACTACTCCCAATCAAAGCCATTCAAAGCAATAATTCTTCAATAAGCATCTGAAATTAGTTAAAATGCTTATTGTTTATCAAGAGAAAGTTAGACTGCACTTTTGTTGGTGACCAAGCAAAAATTGTTTTATTTATTGGAAAATTTTCACTTGCCCAGATGCTGCACATGCAGAATACTATTTGTTTTTTTTGGAAAATTCTCTAAATTAAAAGAAAAAATTCTGTACAAGATAACAAAATGCCCCTAGAGTAATTCTTGGCAGAGAGAGATAAATGTTAAAGTAGAATGAAGTTGTCTGAAGAAAGGTAAAAAATAGACATTTACTAATATGTTGCTCATTCAAGGTAATGCTAAGAATTTAAAAATGTTCTATTTTTACTCAATGAAGCATATGAGCTTCCATTGTTTTCCTTTAAGAAAGTTATAAACACTGCCCTAAAAATTATTTATATAAGTCAATAATGAATTTGTAAATACCAAATAATTATGTCTAATGAATATACCATCTAATATCAGTATTTATCAATAACACATTAAAACTGAAATTGTATTGCACATGCTATATCACTTCAGTTTTATCTACATCAAATAATAAAAATGAAATTTAAATTATCCTATATTGTTTATTTAATCAAAAGAAATTTTAAATATTAATGAATAAAACATTTAATTTCAAAAAATAAAATAAATTTAGTCATTTTCAACACCACTAAATAACATGGAAAATTTAATTTAAGATAGCTAGCAAATGACAACATTGAAATCACTTTTAGTTTTAGTTCACCACTTATGTAGCCACAATTCAAAACACTTTGGGTCAATTCATTGGATTACTTCCGTGTTTTTATCCACTTGGCTATGTATATGAATTTTGGGGACTTATAAACTTAATGTCTCAGTAACCAAAATAACATACTGAGATTATCTAGAAGAGACATGGCATAGGGAACTAATGCATCACTCAATAAATTCCAGGCCTAACTAATAAACAACAAATTTTAGGCAAAATTTGACTTTATTCATGAACATAGTCTCCTTCTAAAGTGATGCACTGATTTCAACACTTCTTTAATAATTCGATGCCTTTTTTGTAGAATGATTTGGCCTCAAAATACGTCTCATTTTCCAATATAATTTCTTCATTGGAGCCAAATTTCTTTCCCTGGAGCATTCTTTTGAGGTCTGCAAACAGCCAGTAGCGCTGGGAGCCAGATCTGGAGAATAGGATAGATGCAAAAGTGATTCGAAGTGCAATTCATGTAGTTTTGCCATTGTTGTGATTGACTTGTGACGTGGTGCATTGTCTTGGTGAAAAATCACTTTTTCTTCTTTATTTGTGGCCATTTTTTGGTGATTTCTTCCATTAAACACAAAAATAATGCTATATAATATTTGCTATTGATAGTTTTTTTCTTTCTCAACAAAATTGATGAACAAAATACTTTGCACATCCCAAAATAGGGAGGCCAAAACCTTTCCTGCTGATGTTTGCATTTATAGTCGCTGTGGATGGCTTTCATCTGCGGCTGTCCACTCAGCTGACTGCCAATTTGACTTTGGAGTAAAGTGGTGAATTCATGTTTTCTTCATTCTCACATATTTATGCAAAAACTCCTCTTGTTACATTGAAACAGTTCCAAACAATGCTCTGAATCATCAACCTATTGTTTTTGATTGACTGTGAGCAAACATGGCACCCACTTTGAACACAGCTTTCTCATTGACAAATGTTCATGAAAAAAGGTGGATATACTGCCTTTTATGTTCAATTTCTCTACTATCTCACGCAACTTCAATTTACAATCAGCTAAAGTGAGTTTGTGGCTTTTTGGTGTTTTCCTGCTGATTATGAGCATTCAGCATCACTTGTGTATGTATAACCATGTTTAAAGTCACCATACCACCATTTTTCAATAGATCTAAGTCCGGATAACACTTATCAAGCCATTGCTTTGCTTGAACAGTATTTTTTCTCATCAGAAAGCAATGCTTTATCAGCACACGAAATTCAGAGTTTTCTATTGTTTTGAAAATTTGCAACAGTAGCTTCACTTAAATGACTATAATTTGTAAACTAACAATCCAACTAGGCCCAAATTTTGTCATGTGCCATTTAAAGGTTTGAACGAGAAATTGGGGAACCGAGTTTGAATTCCAGTTGAATTCATTGCATTCACTTACGTGCAAATACCCTTGGGAAAGGTATTAATCCGTCTCTTCCTTCCAGTTATGGGTTAAATAACAGGACAGATTGGATTCTATAGCCTTGGCTGGCAACCAGTCTACTGCAGAAAGCAATGGCAACCTACTGCGGGATAATCTTCTGCCCAGTCAGTCATGTCTCTTTCGAGACATGATTGCCTAAGCATGTTTCACGTATGGCACTTAACTGACTGACTGACTTCATAAAAATCATATTATATTTTTTATTAGCCATCTGTATGTCAGGCCTGAGATTTATTGAGTGATGTGTTAGAACAACCCCAAATAAAAGGTTTGGTTCCAAATTCCAATCACCTTGCTGGCTGGCTGGCTGGCTGGCTGGCTGGCTGGCTGGAGAGTACAACGGCTAAAACATTGTGAATATAACAACAAAGATGAGGACAACAATCCAAATAATGTGAAGAATATAAAGATTATGTCAAGATTTTCAATAAAATGTAATTATTTAAATGTTGGCAAAATAGGTTTCTTTTCCATTAAGTCTTTTGATTGAACCTTTATCCTTCCGTGACATGTTTTGCTGCATTTAACTTATGTTTACCTTTGAGAAATTCTATGAAAAGAATTGAAAATTTAATGCTTTTATATAATTATTATTTCTTTTAAAATTCTACTGTACCAGAAAATAATATGAATAGTTTTCATGTAATCCACTATAAAATTTTTTATTCTTTTATAGGGTGCAACCATACAGAAAAATGAAAAGAAGCAGAGCCTGGAAATAGCCAGGATTTTACGTGGTGGGGCAGCAGACAGAAGTGGTAAGATCACTGAGTTTATTGATTTTGAGACTTTCATGTCCAGAAAATCCATTTAAGTGGTTAATAATTGAAACTATTCCAGAAAAAACAGTTATAAAATCATATTTCTCTATAAATTAGGTTTTATTTGAACATTAATATGAAAAGTAAACACACACACACACAAACATGCACACATACACAGATATATATATATATATATATATTTTCCATTTGTAAATGAGTTATTATGCAACCTAGGTTTCTACCATGTGGTGTCTTCAGGCAATTTGCAGTAACTGATTTTACCATTTACCCTTTTCTTTAAGAACACTCGCATAACGGTGTTTTTTTGAATGCTCACGTGGCAAGGAATTTTTGAATGTGCAATTTTTAAAATTACAAGGAATTATGGCGTTTTCATCCATGGTTGTATGAACCTAAGAAGTATTTTTTAGTATGGTTACACTTAGTCATAACAGCTCACTTTTGTTTGGGAATATATATATATATATCTATATGTCTCTGTGACATCTGTAGCTATACTTTTGACAACAGAGTGTCCAATGCTGATCTTTTTGCAAAATGCAACATTAGTGGAATTGAGACTTTTACAATACGGTTACAACTTTGCTGGGATGGTCATTTTGCAAGGACAGAATACATCGTGTCCTCATGCATAGCCAGCTTGACAGTGAACAAAGTACTGTTGGATCATCATGGCTCAGGTATATGGACAAGCTAAAGAGTAACCTTCCAGTTGTTAATGTACCTCATACTAACATTGAGCGAGTTGCTCTAAATTAAAATAGCTGTGTTAGTGTAGTATCAGAAATTTCAAAATCAGTCATATTGACCGGTTAAGAAACAAAAGACATCAGCAAATATTCCTGTTGCTATATCTTGAGATCCTCTATGTGGCACAATATGTGGACTTGTATGCAGGTCACTAGCAGGACTGAAGTTCACATACGACACAAACATAAAAATTGAATGAGGTTGTTGAATCCTCATATGTCAAAATTGACAGGAGAATCCATCATCATCATATACATATATATATTTAAACAAATTTTTTGCTGTACAAAATTTTACAATAGCAAGGAATAAGCGTAATTTAAAAGGTGTTTTTTAATGTAAATTCTCATAACTAAAAACAACTGGTTTCATCTCAGTCTTATCAAGTTTACTCCTGGAAGAGACATGTAAAATAAATAGAGGATGACTAATAGGGGAAAAAATGTGTGCAAGGAAAAACTAGAGACCAGTAACATTTAAACCTAGCAACAATCCCTCTGTTTACAGAGAGAAGGCTTGCATGATCTGATGTATAAGAACTCCAGAACCTTTAAGGGGTATGAAGAATAGGAACTTCATAAGATAGAAAAGTGGTCCACACTAAATCCAGAGATACAATTCCTACTATTTGTAATATGCTGTACAATAGACGATGAATTATTATGCGACCTAGGTGTCTTCAGGCAATTGGCAATAACTGATTTTAGCTTTGTTTTTAAGAATGCTCACGTCACAGGGATTTTTTGGAATGCACATATAATGGGGATTCTTTGAACATGCAATTTTCAAAATAATATATATATATATATATATATATATTATTAATTATTACTTTCGAACAAGTACAAATCACAAACTACTACAAAATTGTACATTTTGATTTGACATTGAAAGAACAATGTCTCATCATGCAGTTAATAATGATGGTAATAAATGTATTATTGAAAAAGATTTTTTTTAAAAACAAAGGCATGAAACTACAGTTAATTGTAAACATATTAAAGAATCAACTTTACAATTCTGCTAGGATTACAAAATCTAAGGTATGAAACTATAGCAATTCTAAACATTTTACAGTATTAACCTTACTATCTTGATAATTTACTTTAACTATACGATCTTTCTTCTTAGGTTATTTTATCTTTATTTTCTATTAAAATTGTGATCTATTTACTGCTTTAAATTTTAATTTTAATTTAATTTCTTTTAATTTTGATTTTGATTTTAATGTTAACTTCTTTTATTTTATTTCTCCAATTTATTATCGTAGGTCTAATGAATTTATCTCTTCATGTCATGTTTTTAAATTTCCTCTAATTTATGTTTTATGAATAATTTCTCTGTTTGTGTTTGTGATTTCATCATTTTTTGAAAAATGCCAAAGGATTTAGCTTGAAACAATGGAACCAATGTCTGTATCTTTCTACAATTCATTGCCAGCCAAAATTTAAAATTTCTCTCTCTTAGCCATCTCTATTGTCCCTCCCCTTTCTTGCCTCTAGACATTTTCTCCCTTTTTCTAACTGATTTTACCATTTTAATACAACTGTGTACTGGTCTAATTTTATTATGACCAAAAACTAAGTAATTAAATAATATTAATGATATAAGTAATGATTACTAATGAAAATACATTCTACAGATATTTACTTTAAAAAGTGCTCAATACAAAAGTAGAGCATAAATATATGCTATAATGCTTCACTGTTAAAATGCCATCAGTGTTTTAACATTGAAACTTTATAGCTATTAAGTTACAGTATGGCATTATTATTATAATAATAATTACTATATGTTTCGATCTTGGCCAGAAGCAAGTGGATGTGTCTAGCCACACTGATGAGCTGTGATACAGCAAAACATGCTTGTATGTGGATGACTAATATGTGTGTGTGTGTGTGTGTGTGTTCATCAAGTTTATTTTTGCTTTACTTTCTTTTTAATATTACACCTTGTGCTTTTGTGGGTTTCTTAATTTTCAAAATGCTATGAAATTCTGTTCATATGTTGTAACGCTTTGCTAAGGATAAAAAAGCATTGAATTAACTTTTTATTGTCTATATGTTTCCTTCCTATCAAACAATTGAATAGCTGATATTATTATTTAGTCCAATATGAAGCCTTTATTTCTTCTTGGCTACTGTTTAACTGCAACTATCGGGGAACCGAGTTCGAATTCCAGTTAAATTTGTTACATTCACTTACACTCAATTACCCTTGGGAAAGGTATTAATCCACCCCTTCCCTCCAGTTATGGGTTAAATAACAGGACAGATTGGGTTCTATAGCCTTAGTCGGCAAACAATCTGCTGCAGAAAGTAATGGCAACCTACTGTGGGAAAATCTTCTGCACAGTCAGTCATGTCTCAAAAGGAACATGATTGCCCAAGCATGTATCACATATGGCATTTAACTGATATACACATACAATGAAATTTTCTTTTTATCTAAAACTGCAGTTGATTAACCAGAAACTATCAAAAAACCCTCTTGTTCTTATAATAATCAAGTTGTCTGAGATGAAAACCAGTTTCAGGTACAAAATGAAGAGCAATGGAATGAATACAAAAGTTTTTAGAATATCAGTTAAAAAGCATTGAAATTCTTCTTCTTCTTCTTTTATGTGCCTTGTCCCTTCAGGACGTAGGCGATCATGGCTTTCCACGTCTCCCTATCCCTGGTGGCTCTTAGCATGCCTTCTCCACGCAATCCTCATTTCATCATCCACTTGATCAGGACCTTCAAATATGTTATCCACTGCTTTCCCCTGTCTCTTTTTTCTCTATCTGGCCTGTTGGTATCAGGTTCTCCAAGCCCTCCTTCCTCATTGCATGTCCCAGGAATTTCAGTTGTCTTTTCCTGATGCTCAGTATTAATTTCCTTTTCGTTTCCATCATTTCCAAAACCTCATCATTGCTCACATGCACGGCCCATGATATCTACAGCATCCTTCTGTAGAACCACATTTCAGTTGCTTCAAGTCTCTTCTTCATCTTTGATGATATTGTCCAGCATTCACTGCCATATTGAAGAACTGACAACACATAGCAATCCAGTACTCTCTTCTTGATTTCTAGCAAAATTGTCTGGTTTCTTAAAACTTTACTCAACTTCTGGAATGCTTCCCTTGCCATGCCAATTTGCCTTCGGATCTCTGTGTCACACTTTCCATCTTCTGTTGGAACACTTCCCAGGTATTTAAACTTCTGTACCTGCTTAATTCTAGTATTCCTAACTTTTATTTGGCATATTGGGCTGCTCTTTTCACTGATGATCATGAATTTGGTTTTCTTGCAGTTTATCTGTAGTCCTTTCTTGTCACTCTCTTCAGCTACCTTCTGTAGGAGGTCTTGTACTTTCTTTTCTGTGTCTGCTATTAGCACTGTATCATCTGCGTACCTTAGATTGTTGAAATTGTGGCCTCCAATGACAAATCCAGGCATAACTTCTAGGGTCCTCAAAATATTCTTGCTGTACAAGTTGAACAGATCCGGTGAAAAGACACATCCTTGTCTTACGCCCCTTTCTATCTTTGTATATCTGCTGAATTCATTACCTGTCCATATACAACTGGTTTGTTGCAAGTAAAGATTCTTAATTACTCTTAAGTCTTTCCCAAATATGTCAAGGCTGTCAAGCATCTCTATCAGTTCTTTGTGGTGTATTTTGTCAAACGCCTTCGCATTATCAATAAAGCACAGGTATAAGTCCTTTTTCATTTGTATAGCCCTTTCAGAGAGCATCCTAATCATAAATATAGCGTTTCTTGTTCCAGTGTCTTTGAGGAAACCGCACTGTTCTTGTCCTATCTCTGGCCTGATTCTGCTTCTCGCTCTATTCATTAAGATTCGGACAATCAATTTTATTATATGGCTCATTAAACTGATGGTTCTGTGGAGTTCACATTTGTTTGCTCCTGGCTTCTTAGGCAGTGCTATGAAGATCGACTTCCTGCATATAATCATGGCTGTACAGTGAAATTACTGTTCAAAAATTCAGTTTAACAAAGAACCATATTTTACTAATAGAAGTTAAAAATAAAGATATAAAAATGAATTTAGAAAAATTTTTTTTTCTAGCACTTGAAAAATTATTTAAAATCCAAATGAGAAAATTTGTGCATGGAACTGTAAAATTAGAAGACATGATTGGAACTGCTTAAGTAAAAATCTACAAAGGAATTTTAAAAATAGTATAAAATGTAAAATTAAAATTCAAATCTGGATAAAATAATGAGTGACAGGTACATGATAATAGTAATAATGAAAAGAATAAACCCAAAATAAAAAAGCAACCATAGTGAATTTATCCTAAGGAGTGATGCTTTTATAAAAGATTTTACTGACAGACTAATGAGCTGAAAAAGGCCATTACATCATGCATCTAGATGTGTGGGAGCAAGACTAAAATAATAAGAGCAGACAAGAAGAGAAGACAAAAATTAAAAATGGTTGCCATGATTCTGCCAACAGGTACAAAATTAGACATTATCCGTTCCATTGATGATGATGGCGAGGTAGATAATTTATCATCACTGCTCATAAAGTTTACAAGGAAATTCATTGCAAAGAAATTAAAGCTAAAATTGGATTGTTTTGTCATCAAATCATGGACAGTTTCATTCATTATTTTTTTTGAAGATATGATATTGTCAGTTTTCATTTGTTTTTGATTGTTATCAGGAAATAATCATCTTAATTTCTTCTAATGTAGTCTATATAACATATATATATATGTTTGGTCCTCTGGCAATTTTCATTCTCTTTATTTCTTTCTAGTGCAAAAGAAAGCCTTGTCTTTTGATTGCAATGTTCAGAATTCTCAAGTTAGCAGTCAAATAATTTGGAGAACATTTGTAAAAGTTTTGATGACTTTGCAATATTTGTTTCGTGATGCCATAGCTGTAGTCAATTTACAAAAATGTAGTTTCCATGATAGTTTTGATATGATAAAAGTATCATAGATTTCTAAAACATTATTATTATTTAGGTCAGAACTTTATAATTATGGAAGTTGATAAGGTTTTTTTCTTCATTACAATTTCTAATAAGTTAAAGTTTTTGGTTAACCCACTATAGTAATAAACTATAATAAATATTTTCAGTTCAAGCAATTATTATTTTCTTTTATCATATTACACATTAATTTGCTTTTTAGTTGAATCAACAAAGACATACCAACTTTCTTATTTATCAAGAGAATGCAAAAGTTAGAATTTTGTCCATAAAATGAAAATAGATAAATCTGAAATTGGTTATCTTTGTCTAAGATAATTTATATCTGTCTTTAATTTCTTACAAAGAAAGGCAAATTTTTATTATACCATTTTGTAGATAATAAAGCTTTAAAGCATACAAAAATAATTTTAATATAAGCTACATCTTCCCAAATTATGGAGAAACTTTTCCAGGATAATATGAAAGCTTGGCATGAAAACTTTCTATAATTGCTACAAAGGAGAAACAAATATATAAAATACTAGCAATATAACCTGGCATTACTCGGGTGTAATAAAAGCTTTAAAATTAATCCATGGTCCTGGAGCTCACTTGTTGGACGTTGGCACAAAAGACTAAAAAGCAATAGTTGTTTCCAGTTAAAGCAAAACCATAGACTGAAAGAAAAATGAATGGATTTAAGTCAAATTTTGATTTCCTGGTATTGATATCAAATAAGTTTTTTTCGTTGTAAACTAAATTTTCAAGGCTAAATAAGTCCTCTGAGCAAATGGTATCATGGCTGAGACTAAGAACTACAATTATACCTACTTAGAGCCAAACCCGAAGCAAAACCTAAAATAAAAGGCCTGAAAAAAATACAGATATACAGGCAGATAAACAGACACACACACAAGCATCTTGCCTTTTATATATATATATTATCAATTTTCTGCACTATTGTAAGAACTGCAACCTTGAAACTTCTGAATATTGTTTCTTATGCCTTTGTCTATGAGTGTATCAAATTTGATTAAAATCGGACCATTCCTTCTATAATCCAATCTTTTTGATTATCGATTTTCGATATTTATCGGGAGTACCTTGACACGAAACCTAGCTAAGAACACTCGCAGACGCTTATAGTACAACTGTGTAAATTTTCAAGAAAATCGGTTCAGCCATTTCAGAGTCTATAGGTAACGGACACACACACACAGACAAAGTTCTATTTATAAATAAGTTTAGATTCCTTTATTCCATTGTTGTGACTGATATTACTTTTAGATATCAGAACTGTTTTTAAGACTGAAAACAGTAAAAAGAAACAAAAAATTTAAATACAACTTTCTATGTACTCTTAAACATTGACATTACTTGTACTCGCTTTATATACTCTATGGGGATCAGTGTTGTTTCCAAAAACTTGACAAAAAGTGAACTTTCCAAAGAAATTCGTTGTAAAGAAGACCCAATTAATAATAATGAGAACATTAATGGTTGAAAGCAAATTCTATATTTCTTGATGAACAGTCAATAGACATTTTAAGAAACGTACTTAAATTGTGCTTAAAAATTCTGAAGCATCAATTAAGCTAAACTACTTTGGAAGAAGCAAAAAACAATGAAGAAGACTATGAAATTAGTATATTATAAATTAAAGCATATCTTTTAGACATTGTTCAGAAAGATGAATTCAAAAGAGAATATTGAATATTTTGAATTTAAAAAGCCAAAGAAAGCAAAGGAAGTAATCACACAACAGGAGATAAAAATATTTCAGTTTCACTTGTCTGTGGACAATTGTAATTAGAATTGCAGCCAAAATACATTGGTCACTTCCTTATCTCTTTTTTTACAGATTCGCTTCCTTAAGAAGATTATAAGCTCAGAAGATAAAAAATATTTTCATATATTTTTCTATATTTCTTTCTTTCTAAATAAGACAACTTTCTGAAGTTGTGATATTAACTTTCAGAAATTGTTCCTTAAGTTATATTCATTTATTTAATAATAAAAACATAACTTTGGAAATCCACAACAAGAGAATGTTATGATGTTGATATTATCATCTTAATGTACAATTTGTGCTGACACTAAGTTTCATTGTATGAAATCATGTTATATGATTAATGCATTCAAATTGTATTGATTGGATTTTATATTTGAGTTATTCATTTTTGATTTTAAATTAGTCATGACTTAAAAGGGTTAGCAATTTAGATTTTTCATTTTATTGATGAATAGATGAAAAAAGAGTTTATTGGATTTGTGTGGACATGAATCTCTCCAACTCCTACACACACACACACACACACACACACACACACCATTACTGAAAATGTTCACTGCACAATGAGGAATATCGATATGACTTAGCTTTTTATGACTTGATTTTTCTCTTTTTTGGTAGGTCTGGTGCATGTTGGGGATGAAATTTGTGAAGTAAATGGGACAAATGTTCAGGGTTGTGACCCTAAAGAAGTTGTACAATTGTTGGTGAGTAAACTTTTGCTTTCAGATACATAGCTTTCTTTCACAAACATTTGGTTATTCTGTACCAAATCAAGAAAAAGTCGAATCTCCCTTTTCCTGCAACCTTTTACTGATTATAACGTCCTAGAATTTAAGCTGAAATTAATTCAAGATAAAAACCATCAAAACTGGCCAGGAATGCTTGTAGTAATTAGCACGAGAATTTTAGATCAGACAGATTTGCAATAATTGGGTCTTTGTGTACACAATAATCACAAAGCTTTGATTTTTAGAAAGTTTTACGTATTGCTCATTTAATTGGACAGCGTTAAATGCATGATTTCTTTTACAATTGTGAAATTATCTAGAACATTAAAAAACAAAAAAGACCCTTTTTATAATGTAATAATAATAATTTTTATAATGTATTAAATAATAAATAAAGTATAACAGCAATGCTGCATTTATTAATTAAATATTGAATTTGTTACACTTCTAAAAGAAGATTAGCATTTAGAATAAAATAAAAATATAAACATTCTCCTTTCATTGTACAGTAGGTTGCCAAATAATTCACACCCCTAGCAAAAATGTTGCTTTTGAAAATAGAATCAAACACAAGTGTTTTGCCATAGTTTTTAAAAGGGAATTGTACACTTTAACTGGATATTACTAAACACCCATTACCACAAACAAAATGATAAAATTGGTACACTTATGTTGCATAAATATTCACTCCCAACATGACAAACTCATTCTGCCTCACAGCATTGCTACACTACAGATAGTTATATCCCATCATCACAGATGATTATCTATTCAAGTGGGACTTGTTTGGGAAGGTGGAGTAATTTACAGTGGATTCTTTATATAAATGGTGTCTACAATCACAATGTGCTCATCAGTTAAACAATGTCCAAACATTGATCAGAAGACCTGAGAAAGGAAGTTATATATAGAAACCTATAGCTTGATCCTTAAAGAGTATAAAAAAATTTACTGTGATGATTGTGAACAAAAAGAGGAATCTACCACTGTCAACCTCAGAAAAGATTATAGCAAGAACCAAGCTCAAACTGATCAGGCAAGCCAACCCTTTCGTCACTCTTAAAGACTTGAAGAAGTCTGTTTATAGTGCTACAGTGCAATATATCCAATAGTTTGCACAAGGAAGGTCTTTAAGGAGGTTTGACAAGAATGAAGAAAAGCCACCTCAAATGATCCAACCAATACCATACCATCTTTTAAATACAGAAGTAGTAGTATAAGGCTATAAAGCTCTTTCTCCTCTTCTATTCCTGGGGAGCTTGTCTGTAGGAAGTTATTAAAGACAATGTCAAATACATAGAAATTCTAATGGAAGAACTTTTCAAGTCTGCAAGAAACCTGAAACTTAAGAAGAATTTCACATTTTAGCAGAATAACAATCTTAAATATACATCTCAAGTAATTCTAGAAATGTTTTGGGAAGAAAACAAAATTATTTAATTAGCCAAGTTAGATTCTGCATCTGAATCCCTTAGAATAATTCTCTGGAGGGATCTGAAAATTGTTGATCAAAGGTCACCACAAGAAATCTTACTTAATTAGAGCAGTCTTGCAAAGAGTGTACTCAAGTGTCACAGCATATCCAAATAGAGTCACTATGAAGTAATAACTGTATTGTATACATTTTGTGCAAATAATTTTTCAACATTGTCAAATCAATATTTTGTCATTTTCATAAAATTGAATTTTAAACAAAAACTTTGAATTTCTTCCAATGACTTTCCAACTAAAGCAAGTGTACAAATTTGGATGCATTTTATCATATTATTTAAATAAAATGATTTATATATAATTTTATAAAAATATTCTACAAATACTTTCACGGCTTCTGCTCTGATGAACTTAGCTCACTGGTGCCCCCTATATATGAATTTACTTGAGCCACAAGATTAGCAACTAAGTTTCACCCTTTTACTGTGAAATCAATAAAATGTAAATGCAAATTCTATTTTTTTGACAATAAAAGTATATTTTTTTACAATTTTTCAAAAATAATAAAGGCTCTTTATAAAATTTAGATTAGTATTTCTCAATAATGTTTGGTAAAATGCTGGTGATAATTCTTTTAAATTAATTCAGTTCATGTATATTTTGCAATTTAATGCATATATTAAAGTTTTTATGAATGTTGTAAAATCTGGAAAGCCAAGTGATTGCTTCTATTTTTAAACTTACAAAGAGTAACTTTTGTTTTTCAAACAATATGTTTAGAATAGAAATAAACATTTAAAAAATGGTTATATTATCCACAGAATAAAAATTTGCTAAACTTTTGTGGAGATACAAATTATTTTTCAGTCTCTATTAAATTTTAGCTAATTACCAACCTTTATTATTTATTTACTAAAACAGGCTTTAGTACTGCTTTAAAACTTTAAGTCTTATGAAAGCAACAAATAATGAAGCTGTTAAACTTCTGTTTGTTTTACATATACACATGAACCTTTTCTGAATGTCAGTCAGTCAGTCAGTTAAGTGCCATACATAATACACACTTGGGCAATCATGTCTCAAATGAGACATGACTGACTGGACAGAAGATTATCCTGCAGTAGGTTGCCATTGCTTTCTGCAGTAGATAGGTTGCCAGCCAAGGCTATAGAACCCAATCTGTCTTATTATTTAATCCATAACTGGAGAGAAGAGATGGATTAATACCTTTCCCAAGGGTATTTGTGCATAAGTGAATGTAAGGAATTCAACTGGAATTCAAACTCAGAACCCTGATTTGTCATTCCGAGTAAACATCCACTGCACCACAATGCACATCCACATGAATGTACATTTTCTAAAATCAGTCTAATATAAACTTTTACTAAGAATATATTTTATGCAATAATGAAGATGAAGAAGTTCATCCATGTTTGAGCATGTTTTGTGAATCTATCACACCAGTACAGCTATTTTATGTTGTCTTACATGAAACATAATGTGATCTATGACCAATGTTCTCATTTTCGAGATAAATGTTTGCAGTAAATGTTACCAGTGTGTCATCTCAATCTGTAATAGATATTTTGTTTTTCTTGCATCAGTAAATCAAAAATGTTTTAGAGAATTTTCGAAGCCATGACATTATTTTTTCTTGTGTAGTATGTCAAGAGATGACTGTGATTGACTGGAATTCATAAAAGCGATGGCTGGATAAAAAATTGGTCCATCAAATCAAAGAAACATCGAAATGAATCTGATGCATAAACTTACAAACATTGTGCTCGCAATGTACTTTGGTCTGAGCAATCAAAGTATGCATGTCAGAAATGAGGAATGTCAGTTGGTAAGCATAAGATCAATAGTTATAATGCTATACTTGGAGATGCAGAGTGTTCTTTGACATGAAATGCAATTTGGAATCAATAGGAAAGTGCTTGCTAGCAGGTCTAAATCCAATATTCGCCTTTTTGACTCTCTTGACAGCAAAGAACATTTGCTGTCCTGCAAGTAAGAATTGCAGAGAATAAATAAAACTTACCAAAAAATGTAGTTTCATTTTTAAATAATTGCTTCACATTGATAAAAAAATTTCATACATAATTACTGCATGAAGTTGTCGTGACAATACTCATGATGACAAGTTGAAATTAAGCAAATCATTTTTTCCTTTCTAGTATTAAGTATAGAATTCATTTAACTAATCCTGACATCAAAGTGTCTAAAATGTTCTTTATTTTCTCAAGTTCTCTTTTCTCATAGTTGCTTTTTTGCTTACTTGGATTAAATAACATTGTTCATAATTACTCACTAAAATATCTTTTAACAAATAGTAATCATTAAACTTTAACTTTTAAATCTTTATAAACTCATGTCAAACATACAAAATTTATTGCCTTCTTACTTTGAGAAGAATGTGCATTGTAGTGTAATGTATGTTGACTCGGAATGCAAAACAGAGAGCCAAGTCCAAATTCAAGTTGAATTAATTTCATTCATTTTCGCACAAATACCCTTGAGAAAGATCCATCTCTTCTCCATCCTGCTATGGGTTGAATGTATTAAATATGCCACTTAAATGACTGATCTGGATAAAAGAATTGAATAGCAGTACAAAGTTGGTTCTATACTGCAGAAAGAAATGGTAACCTACTGTGGGAAAATCTTCTGCCTAATCAGTCATCTCTCAAAAGAGTCTGGACAGACTGGGTTCTTTAGCTTTGGTTGGAAACCAGTCCAACACAGAAAGAAATGGTAACTTATGGCAGGAAAATCTTGAGCCTAGTCAGTTCTATCTCTTTCAAAACATGATCACCCAAGTGTGTATCATGTATGGCACTTAACTGACTGGCTGACTTTGAGAAGAGCCATTAACAGTCCAAATATTTTTCAAACAATTGAACTGTTTCAGATTCTTTAGGATTTTTTCTACTTCTGTTATAAAATATACGCTTGATAAAAACTGAAAAATAAATTGGCCAAAGTGTTCTGATAACAAACTTAAAAAATAAAAAAGTTCTATTGCCAAATATTATCTAAACTTATTTATAAATGGAACTTTGTGTGTGTGTATGTGTGTGTGTGTGTGTGTCTGTGTGTGTGTGTGTGTGTTACCTATAGACTCCAAAATGGCTGAACTGATTTTCTTGAAAATTTACACAGTTGTACTATTAGCGTCTGCGAGTGTTCTTAGCTAGGTTTTGTGTCGAGGTATCTCCGATAAATATCAAAAATCGATAATCAAATAAATCGGGTTATAGAAGGAGTGGTCCGATTTTAATCAAATTTGATACACTCATAGACAAAGACATAAGAAACAATATTCAGAAGTTTCAAGATTGCAGTTCTTACAATAGGGCAGAAAATCAATAATATATATATATATATAAAAGGCAACATGTTTGTGTGTGTGTCTGTTTATCTGTCTGTATGTCCTTTATACAAATCCACAATTTTTATCTGATTTTCACCAAACTTCACACAAATATTCTTTAGGCTGAGTCTGAGCTCCAGGACCATGGATTAATTTTAAAGCTTTTATTACACCCAAGCAACACTGGGCTATACTGCTAGTTTTAAATAGAAATATTTACTTCAACTCCACCAAACCTAACAGGTCTTCATATTTTTCTGCACTGAATCAAGTCCTAGTATAAAGTATCCATGTACATATCTCTATTTCAAAAAAGGTACATTTATTATTACTTCAAAAATTATTATAGTGGATACTTGTATTTGAAATTGAGACCCTATTATTTTTATTTTAAACAATAAATAATAAATAATTGTTAAAAACACAATAAAGAATATTTTTAAAACTTAAGTATTTTATTTTACCTACTTTTCATTTTTGTCTTGTAAAAGTAATTAATATACTCTTAATGATTTTCTTCATGAAACTCATAGAAAACAGTCTGTGTTCATAACAAACACTTACATGTCTGAAACTGCAAAGCATTTAAATATTTCTTTTTACTCATCTGATATTTATCTGTTTGTTTTTGGTCCAATATGTAAAAGTTGAAGATAAAAGTTCAATTTGCAGTTTTCATTTTACCTTCCTGGCTGAATGGCCTACCTCAGAAATGAGATCAAACAAACAAGCATAGATACTTGTGGTTCATTTATCATCAAAGTAACCTACAAGAAATAAAAGATTTTATAAATACTATGATAGTAGTAATCATACAGTAATTTCCTTGTCTCAGTGGGCTTCTGGTAAAATATCAAAACTTTAGGCCAAAATCCTGAATTAATGTAACAAAGAACGAAATTTGTAAGGATGAAATTATTTTTAATAGAACCATAAAATGACTAAAAAAATGTTAGATAATAAATTATATATAACTAGCAGAATAGCCTGGCATTGCTCGGGTGTAATGAAAGCTTTAAAACTAATCCATGGTCTTGGAGCTCAGACTCAGCCTAAAGAATATTTGTGTGAAGTTTGGTGAGAATTGGATAAAAATTGTGGATTTGTATAAAGGACATACAGACAGATAAACAAACACACACACAAACATATTGCCTTTTATATATATATATATATATGTACATATATATATATATATTATCGAATTTCTGCACTATTGTAAGAACTGCAACCTTGAAACTTCTGAATATCGTTTCTTATGTCTTTGTCTATGAGTGTATCAAATTTGATTAAAATTGGACCACTCCTTCTATAACCTGATTTTTTTGATTTTTGATATTTATCGGGAGTACCTTGACACAAAACCTAGCTAAGAACACTCGCAGATGCTTATAGTACAACTGTGTAAATTTTCAAGAAAATCAGTTTAGCCGTTTCGGAGTCTATAGGTAACAGATGCACACACACACACACACACACAGACAAAGTTCCATTTATAAATAAGTTTAGATATACAAGTAATATTTATTATAAATTGGAAAATGATATTCCTAATACATCTAAAGATTTGATTTTTTTTTATGTTTTACTTCTTTTATATTTCAGGCAAAATTTAGTGGTCCTGTGACCTTGAAACTTTTCCCAGCTGATAATAATAAGGGTATCATGCGAGAAAGTAAGGTAGGTGAAAAATCAAAACATTTGCATGTACGCTACATAATTTTTGATTTCTTAATATCAAAAATTTGCATATTTGAAAGATTTTTTATAAAAAAAGAAAAGAAGAAAGAAATTATGCTAATTATACAACTATTTTTTCAACAGTTTGCCAACAATTATTTTCTTGTGATTTTCCAGTAAAAATATTTCACACTAAAACTTTATTTATATTATATCTTAAATTATTTGAAATACAAAATAAATATTAGTATTCTTTGATATGCCAAACTTGCCCATTAAAGTTTCTGTATTGATTGCTCTCCACCCCTAAAATACTTGTAGAAAAATTAGATAATTAAATATCTTACATTTCTATGAAAATCAGTAATAGCTTTTGATAGAGATGCAAAATATTTAATTTTTTTGTGTGTATTAGAGTCACTTACAAGAAGGTGGGATCAATAATTTCCTTGCCAGACATGTAGTTGCTAACTGAATTTTGAACTGAAATTTTCACTATAAAATGTTCAATCTATAATGCTCTTTTTATCATTAGGCTATTGACATATTGATGTTTCTATGTATATCATCCAGGAAATCTAAAAAAAAAATTAATACTACCCTTCTCCGTGCAGTTGACAAACTGAGCTGCTTCAAAAAGCTTTGTCATTCTACCATCTACCATCCGCGCATTGAATACTGCTGCCATATCTGGTCGGGTGCCCCTGCTATTCTCCTCGGGCTTCTCGATAAGGTTCAGAGGAGGGTCTGTAATGTGATAGATACCGACTTGGCAGACCGCCTGCAGTCTCTCTCCCACCGGCGCGACGTGGCTTCCCTGTGTCTCTTCTATAAATACTTTCACGGCTTCTGCTCCGATGAACTTAGATCACTGGTGCCCCCTAAATACGAATTTGAACGAGATACTAGATTAGCAACTAGATCCCACCCTTTTACAGTGAAACCGATAAAATGCAACCGCAACTTCTACTCCAACAGTTTCTTTCCTCGCACTTCCCGACTGTGCAATTCCCTTCCACACGATTGCTTCCCCGACGGCTACAATCTCCAGGAGTTTAAATGTAAGGTCAATAGACACCTCCTAACACACTAACCTGCACCCATTCTATCAAACACTCTTCCCATCTGCCCAACCCTCATCCTCGGTATCCTTACTCATCTGTCACCTTCCTCCTGACATTCCCTATGTCTAACCACTCCTTCTCTTTACCTTCCCCTATGTAGCCCCATGCGCAATAGTGGCAGTAGAATGCCTTGCTTGGGGTGAGATGATTAAAAAAAAAAAAAAAAAATTGACAATATTATATGATTTATGTTTGTGACATTTGACAAAGTACAATTTTTTTATAGATTAAGCAAAATTGATCAAACTAAAACTTGGTTTACTTTTTTATTACATCAACAAAATCTAGTAAAATATTTAATAAGCTTTTGATTTGGTAATATTTTATCTTTTTCTACTTTCAATACATTTCAGTTACTTTATTTTTCATTTGACTCATTTCACAAACTACTACTGTTCATATAAAAATATCACTAAGACAAAATTCTTTCACACTTTCATAATATAACATACATGTCTTAGCTATTAATTGACAGATCTACAGATCTGCTTATGCTTATTGTGAACAGCATATGCATTCAGTCAGTTTGTTTATTCTTTCAAGGTTCTACTTTTGTATTTGTATAACTTAATGAAAATTGTCTTTAAACAGAAAAAAATCAAATCAAAGCATCTATATTAGAATTCAGTCTTAAATAACTTTGTTGAAAAATAAAACATTTTTTTCATAAATTTTGTATATAGGCATATTGCTAATATTATCCTTTCTATCATCTTCACTTTCAAGTATCCAACCTACCATGGAGAATGATTCCTATTTTCTTATTCATTATAAGCTGTGAGGAGCAATACTACACTTTTTAATTAACTGCATTTAAAACAAAACATACTAAAAATAATCTGTGCTGATGGTGTTTACTAATACTCATTGGGAAGTATAAAATTATCTTATGGCTAGAAAGTACATTTTCTGCTCTGATATTAGAAATGGGTACTTCATCATTTCTGCTGATATTTAAGTGAAAATATTTGAATCAAACCAATAATTAGGCCAAAAAATTATCATACATAATGAAACCAATCAATCTTGAATAAACTCCTTGTAGAAAAATTAGAGTTTCTGTCTATATTTCTGGTATGAGGTATTGTATCTATTTATACTATTTAATCAAGAATCTCTACTGCCTGCATATGGACAGGTAATGAGTTCACCAGATATACAAAGATAGAAAGTGGTGTAAGACAAAGATGTGTCTTTTTATTGGATCTATTCAACTTGTACAGCAAGAATATTCTGAGTACCCTAGATGTTATAGCAGGATTTGTCATTAGAGGCCACAATTTGAACAACATAAGGTATGCAGATGATGCAGTGCTGATAGCAGACATGGAAAGAAAACTACAAGACCTTCTACAGAAGGTAGCTGAAGAGCAGGACAAAAAAGGACTAGAAATAAACTGCACAAAAACCAAATGCATGGTCATCAGCAAAAACAGCAGCCTAAAATGCCAAATACAGGTGGGGGATACTAAAATCAAGCAGGTACAAAAATTTAAATACCTGGGAAGTGTTCTAACAGAAGACAGAAAGTGTGACACATAGATCCAAAGGTGAATTGGCATGGCAAAGGACATGTTCCAGAAGCTGAGTAGAGTATTAAAAGACAGGAAAATTTTGCTAGAAACAAAGAAAAAAGTACTGGATTGCTATGTAATATCAGTTCTTCAATACGGCAGTGAATGCTGGACAATATCATCAAAGATGAAGAAGAGACTTGAAGCAGCTGAAATGTGGTTCTACAGAAGGATGCTGCGAATATCATGAATCGAGCATGTGAGCAATGATGAGGTTTTGGAAATGATGGAAATGAAAAGGAAATTAATACTAAGCATCAGGAAGAGACAGCTAAAGTTCCTAGGACAGTCAATGAGGAAGGAGGGCTTGGAGAACCTAATACTAACAGGCCAGATAAAGGGAAAAAGACACAGGAAGGCAGCGGATAACATATTTGAAGGTCCTGAGCAGGTGGATGACAGAACAGGGGTTGTGTGGAGTAACAGAAGAAAGCATGCTAAGAGCCACCAGGGACAGGGAAGAAGACATTGTTTGGACTATTGTCTTCATCCTTATTGTCAAATTCACAATGTTTCAGTCATACTACACTTTGACCTTCTTCAGGTGAAACAAAACAATTTACCCAGGTGAATAAAATAAAGGAGTCAGTTCAAAATTCAATCAGGTAAATTAGAGTTTGTTATAATTTTTATCAGTAATTAAGTTTTTAAAGAGATCAACTGAGTATGAATTAAATTTTTTTTATAAATAATACAGTTTATGATATGGAAGAGTTTAAATTTTATTTGCTCTTTAATAAATTGGACAACAGAACTCACCCACTACTCAAACAATATGCAAGCTGCAACAAATATTACAACAAAATCCTTTGTTGATTTTTTTTAAATTAAAGAAGTAATATCTTACAATATATTATCTTTAAATAAACTTCTCTTTTTTAATCTTTCATTTGGAATATTTTGTAATACTTTTATGTTAACTTGCTATTTTATAATTTTATGTTAACTTGGTCAACAGTACTCCAGACATAGTACTGTCTCCAAATAAATTTTCCACCTCTCACATATAATTTACCTGTCTGTATTTAAATCTTATTTTATAAAAAATGTTCTTGTGCTGACCAAACAATTAATACATAAAACCATTACCAAAATTTGAAATAGGTGTTATTCTGTATACATTTTATCAGTTAAGTGCCATACGTGATACACGCTTGGACGATCATATCTCAAAAGAGACATGACTGACTGGGCAGGAAATTATCCCGCAGTAGATTGCCATTGCTTTCTGAGGTAGACTGGTTGCCTACCAAGGCTATAGAACCCAATCTGTCCTGTTATTTGACTCCTAGTTAGAGAGGGGGGAGATATGTATTATATTATTAAGTAGTAATTAGTGGGGGATCAGTTTATTACTTCATAACAATAGAAAACCGATCCCCCACTTTATGCCCAGCACAAGCCTTAATCATGTTTTCAACTATTATATTCAGTCAGTCAGTTAAGTGTCATACGTTATAAACGCTTGGACGATCATGTCTCGAAAGAGACATGTCTGACTGGGTAGGAAATTATCCTGCAGTTGCCATTGCTTTCTGTGGTAGGCTGGTTGCCAGGCAAGGCTATAGAACCCAATCTTTCCTATTATTTAACCCATAACTGGGGCATAACTGGGGGGAAGAGACGGATTAATACCTTTCCCAAGAGTATTTATGTGTAAGTGAATGCAAGGAATTCAACTGGAATTTGAACTCGACTCCCCGATTTGTCCTTCTGAGTTGATATCCACTGCGCCAAAATGCACATACATTCTATACTATGCCTTTTTTTAATCTTATAGAAAAAAGCTTTTTTCATATACTTCATAAAAATGATTAATAGTTTGTATAAGGTGCATGTGTAACATCATGCAGGACATTGATAAAAGCCATTGTGGGGAAACTGCTTTCAAAACTCTTCCTCTACTTTAGGCACTAACAATAATCAATACATATTCCTTTTATGGAAACTCTTTATAACCTGGAGGGCACTTGTGCTATGCAGAATATAATCTCCTATTTCAACTGTTATGGCTTCAACTGGAGATGTAATAACCACTTTTCTTGTCTTCAACAGAGATGTAGTCATGTCTGTTTATATGAGTTGCAACCCAAAATCCATAAACCAAAAACATATTTATCCTTGAAGTACTTCCCCATGAAATTAGCCACAGAATTGTTGACTTGTTGTTCAAGATAAATCTGTACTTATTTGAGAGATGGAAACATTTTTTGCCACACAATCAAAAGACAATAGTAGTTTTCTATATATTAAAAATATTTCCAGGATCATTTACAAATAGTATGTATAATTTGAATACATTCTTTGATTTGATTAAAAAAGATTATATAATTCTTTTAAGATATATTATCATATCAACAATATCATCTAAAATCTTTTACTTTTTTTTTTTATAATCATATCTCCCCAAGCAAGGCATTTTACTGCCACTGTTTTGCAGGGGGTTACATAGGAACAAAATTATGAGAAAGTGTGACAGGTTATAGCAGGCATTAGAAAGTGGGTAAGAGAAGGATGAGAATGCTGACTATCTATCTATCAATCAGTTTTTCCATATCTATCTATCTATCTATCTCAGACTTTTCATATCTATCTATTTTTTTTATGATCATATCGCCCCAAGCAAGGCATTTTACTGCCACTGTTTTGCAGAGGGTTATATATAGGAGGAAAGTTATGAGAAAGCATGACAGGTTATAGGGGGTGTAAGAAAGTGGGTAAGAGAAGGATGAGAATACTGATAAGAGTGAAATGAACAGAGAAAGGAGCATGAGCGAGAGGATGCAAGATACCAAGATAAGTGATGACTACTGACTTTATATTTAAATTCTTGGAGATTGTAGTTGTTGGGAAAGCAAGTAAATGGAAGGGAATTCCACAGGTGAGAAGTACAAGAATAGAAGCTGCTGGAGTAGAATTTGCATTTACAATATATTGGCTTCACAGTAAAAATAAATTTACTACAGATCAATTGTGCTAATAAAACTTTGGGCAAGTCACAAGCATTAAGCTCTGATGTAGAAATGCTGTGTATTTCAAGTCCCTTTTACATCAATAATATGTGTTTATTTGGTACAATTACAAAATGATTGTCTAAAGTAGGACAGAAAATGCTCTATGTAACTTGATTTTAGAAGACTTATTTATTCATTTTTTATGTCAACAGTTCTATACTTCTAGTACAGTCCTTCTCTTGACCCATACTTTGTCCTTAATAATAACTTTTTTTAATGACATATGGCGAGGTTCAAAGATTGTAAAAGTTTCTAAATTGTTCAGTATTTTTACAGGTTGAGATAATTTTGTTCTGGGTTTCTTCCATAAAACCCGTAGAAACTGCAAGTTTTTCTCTCTTTTCATGGTTCTTTATTATTGATCTGTTTCTTGAGCTTTGAGAGGATTTTCATTATTTAAAAAAAACCTTTTGTTGCAGTTGTAAGAAAGATTATAATTTCTATTGTTGTATTTTCCTGATTTCTGGATTATTGATGCTAAGAAAAGGGAATAATACAAGAGTAAAGGACAAAGGAATTCCTGAAGTAGGTCTTTTGTTGGTTTGTATGTTACCAATATTTTCTTGTTTTTGATGAAACAACATGAAATGTATGTGAGGCTTACATGTGCTAATGGAGCTCACTGTAAATTAGAAGTTACCAATTAAGATACTAGTTTCATTTCTACTTTTCCTTTCAGTTTTTTTCTTCCTAATGGTTCTGACAGGCCAGATAGAAGGAAAAGGAGACAGAGGAAGGCAGCGGATAACATATTTAAAGGGCCTGATCAGGTGGATGACGAAACAGGGGTTGCATGGAGTAACAGGAGAAAACATATTAAGAGCCACCAGGGATAGAGAGATGTGGAAAGCCATGATCGCCTACGTCCTGAAAGGATAGGGCACATAGAAGAATGTATATGCAAACTGTTTATAAGAAATTATAATGTGGATATAAAATGGGGGATCAATTCTATATTATAATCAATATATAAACTGATCCCTCATTTTGTTACCACATTAGTTTCTATACATTTATATTCTAGATTTATGGTCTTGAGCTAGTGGATAGCAGAGTGGGGTTTGGGTGGTGTAACAGGAGAAAGCACGCTAAGAGCCACCAGGGATAGGGAAATGTGGAAAGCCATGATTGCCTACGTCCTGAAAGGATAGGGCACACAGAAGAAGAATGGTTATGATTAACAGAGTATATGTAATTTGAAATATTCCTTCTGTCTCTGTATACTATCATATTTTGTTGAAAACCAGGATGACATTTGTTGAATTTGGCCTTCTTCTATGTGCCCTGTTCATTCAGGACGTAGGCAATCATGGCTTTCCACGTCTCCCTATCCCTGGTGGCTCTTGGCATGCTTTTTCCTGTTACACCATGTAACCCTCATTCCATCATCCACCTGATTAGGTCCTTCAAATATGTTATCTGCTGCTTTCTCCTGTCTCTTTTTCCCTCTATCTAGCCTGTTAGTATCAGGTTCTCCAAGCTCTCCTTCCTCATTGCAGGTCCCAGGAACTTCAGCTGTCTCTTCCTGATGCTTAGTATTAATTTCCTGTTTATTTCCATCATTTCCAAAACCTCATCATTGCTCACATGCTCGATTCATGATATTCACAGCATCCTTCTATAGAACAACATTTCAGTTGCTTCAAGTTTTTCCTTCATCTTTGATGATATTGTCCAGCATTCACTGCCATATTGAAGAACTGACAACACATAGCAATCTAGTACTCTCTTCTTTGTTTCTAGCTAAATTAATCCTTATAATTTAGTTTTTATGAACATCATATGTCCATCTCATAAGATTGCAATAAAATAACAAACTCCAGTGAAATTTCTTTGAAACTCTTCCATCAGAATGGAACTGGTTTAAGATTTTTATCTCATAAAATCTATGAGAAAAAAGAGATGTAGTTTTTGAATAAATCAAATTAAATTCTGTGAGTTTTTGTTTGTATACTAAAGCTAAAGTCACACATTTTTGCATGTTTATACCTCTTTATATAACAAAAAGCCTCGATGATTAAAGGATAAAAATAGTTTGTATAGGAAAGGACTTGAATGTTTTGAAAATAGCTGGTTATCTAATCTACTTTTTCTAGAAATAGCTCAAGTTTATCATTTATTTGTGTTATGTTTCATAAAACTACTTTAGCAATTATACCTGACATTATACATTGTATCATGAAAACTTTTACATCATAAAAAGTATTGTCTTTTAATACAGTGCTGTCATTTTTTTTAATTTCATATTTATACTTTCTTCCAGTTTCACTCAAGATAGTAGAAAAGATTCTTTATTTTATTTTCATCCATGTCTTACTTTTAGTTTCTAATGAAGCTTATTGCTATAAAATATGACTGATTTAGAGGCTATTTCTTTTCTATCTTCTTTTTTTAATGCCTGTCTTTCCATATGCACAGCTTTGCTATCATTTAATTAACTTACTCTTTTTTTAATATGATTATTTTGATTAAAGAAAATGTTCTTCTGCACATATTGTAGATAGAAGATATCTGTTGTAAATTTTTACTGCGATAGAGAAGCTTTATTTTCTTGTCTGTCATTGTTGTAATGAATATGCAGTAGGAACATAAATATGAAAAGTTTAAATAGAAAACAAATAATAAATGGAATGATGCTATAATATCTTCAAAGCAGAATGCTTGGATGTGAGGCTTATCTTTTGCTAAAAGACTTTATTCTTCAAGAAGAAATATTTTAATAAATACTGAACATTGTTGATAAAACTTTTACGAATATTAACTTTCCATTAGGATAAGAACATCCATATATTGCTCTCATTGTAGTGATATTTTAATGACTGCCTAATTAGCATAACTAAGGTATAGAGACTATATAAATCTTCAAGTAGTAAGAGAAGGGGCAGAATATGGTATATGAGATTAACGAATACCACTGAACTGAGAAAATACAAAGGAAATCATATTTTATAACACTAACTCAATAAGAAGAGAAAAACAAATACATCTATAAATATTAGCCTTAATTGTATTTATACCATTTGTCTATGACAGATTTTCCAAATATCAAATATCGGGAATTTATATCAGTCTTTTTTTTTCAAGACAGTTTCTTTTGTTCTTTGTATACAATAGAACTAAATGAAGGAAATTGTCACTATTAAATAAAATCTGTAAAAATATGCGTCCCATCATTAATAATTTAATGAATACACAGATGCATTTTTCATCTACTTTTGAAACTCTTTAAAATAATATATGCTTATAGGATGTATTTTATATTCATTTATAAATTAATTTTTGTCAAGAGAATAAAAAAGATTGACTTGATAAGTATGTGCAGGAAATGTTCAATATAATTAATCTGACTACAGTAACAATTAGTCACTACAATTTTACTTCAGAATTTAATAGAATTTGTTTTGAGATGATTTAAAGAAATAAAATTGAGATTTTATTTTATTGAAGTAATAGTTAAAGTCATCAGAGACTACAGACACTCGTCAGTATTTCATGACTATTTTTCAAAATTTAATTGATTTGCTTTCAAATGCCACTTGTTCTTTCATTCATCCTTCTATTTTTGCTTTGATTCTCTCCCTTGTTTTCTCACTTTTCCAATCACTGTGCACTCATCACTTACACTTGCTTGTTACCATGGTTATTTCCAGACTTACTTTCGTACCCCACAGATTCGACTTAGAGCTTTATTTGACTACGACCCATTTGATGATCCCATAATCCCATGCCCAGAAGCAGGACTTTCTTTCCAGAAAGGAGATGTTCTCCAGATTGTTAGCCAAGAGGACCCTTTATGGTGGCAGGCTCGCAAAGAAGGAGACAGCAACTTACGAGCAGGACTTATTCCTGGGAAACAGCTGCAAGAAAGGTGTGGATTTTTTTTTTTTCTTATCTCTTTATGTATGTTTAAATTTACGTTTACCTTCTTATTTGTGTATGTGTTTGAAGTGATTTTTTTTTTGTTTTATCAACTGTATTTTGCTTATTTTTTACTGCTTTTAACCTACAACCCATTTTTCAGTTCTACCATCTTGGGAAAATACTAACTGCAGAAAATCTTTTTAAAAATACTAGAATACAGGAATTTACTTCATCTACTAGCAAATTTACAAAACCTCTTATTTCTATGATCACTTTTATTTCTCATGAAATAAAGCAAGAAACATTAAAAATAAACACATATGAATAATTTTAATGGGACCAAATATTAACATTAGAGCCCTAAAGAGACAATTATTCATTCTGTCAAAACACACAAAAAAGATTAAGAATTCAAATTTAGATACTTCCTTAAATTAAAAATATTTTCTTCTATAAGATTCTTATATGTTGCTAAATCATAACATATTGAGAAATATTTTTTTATATGTTTTATTTTCTAATTTTATACCTAATGTCTGTTTCAGAATCAATCTGAAAGCAATTGACTTGGTTATATTAGAGGAATATTTCAGTTTTGTATTTCATATTAAATAAATATGTTTTGCTATCAAAGAAGTTTTTTATTAAACTGAAAATATTAATTTCTTATGGATTTGTTTATTTTTATTTGTTTTTCTATTAAACTTTAATAAAACTTTAATCAATGATTTGTTTTTTACAGATTATCAATCTTTATCTAGTGTATGAAAAATATTGTCATAAATAATAAGATAAACATTATTATACTCTTGTCAACAACGTTACAATCTCATTATAAATTTACTTTTATATTTAATTTATTCTTTACTTTTGCCAATCTATGATCAGATAACATTCCAAAATAAGTGTAGTAATTTGGAATAAAACCAAATTTTGAATTTAAATTACTGTTATGTGAGTGATTCAAGTTTTTCAATTTTGCCTTAGTAAAATTTCACTAAGTTGAATAGGAAAACTCCAAAGCATTCTACCTAATTGAATGAAATTTTTATCTTTTTATGGAACGAGTTTTATTATAATTTTCTTCATAATGACAACTGAAAATGGCTTTTATATTATTAGATGCCATGCCTAAAGCAATTTTCTTCACTTACAAATCTTAACTACTGATTATGTGCATCAAAATAAGAACTATTTATGTAAAACAAAAATTTTCTCAATAAAGGAAATCATTGTAATACATCAAAGTAGTTTTTCAAAACGCTTGATGTTAATACAATATTGGGAATGACATGCTACCTACCTAAAAATGAACAGATCATTTAATGGGTGCATGTGCACGTACACAAGTGGGTGTTGAAAAGTTCTCAACCTGATTCACATTCCAATAAGTAACCAAACATCAAACTTTTTCCAGGGAAGTGCTTCTTGTCTAGTTTGAGGACTTTTCAACATCCATCTTTTTGTGTGTGTGTGTGTGTGTGTGTGTGTGTGAGAGAGAGAGAGAGAGAGAGAGAGAGATACTATAAGCTAACAAGAAAATTCTCTTTTCTGTTCAAAAATCTTAAAAGTAAAACAAAAAGGACAAAATAAATAGTTTGTTCATTTTGTTTTACTTTTAAGATTTTTAGGTTAATTTTATTTTTTGCAGTTTTATATCTGCAAATGTTATAAATCATATCAGTTTTTATAATTGTCTGATTCTAATAATTTTTACTATTTTTTTCTAAGCATCTTTCCTAGTTATATTCTCTTGGTGCTATTTTTTAAGATATCATTATTATGCATTTTATATGCACACATCTGCACGTGTATATAGAGTCCCCCTTTTAGAAATTCTGATATTACTTTCAGGAAACATTTTCAGAAATATTTTCACTCTTCTTGCAATTTTCTTGAAATTATCCATTTGGGAAATTCTTTCAGTTGTGATTTATTTCTTTTATTTCTGGAATAAATTGTTTAGATCAGAAAATAAATAATTTTTTACTTCTATTTAATAAATTGATTTTCATCTGTCTTATGTCATTAATCCGTGTATGTTTCAATTCTAGAGAAATAAAATATTATGATATTATTTTAGCGTTACTACAGTAACATGGTTATAAAGTAATCAAATATTGAGTGCTCACAGTTGCTATTCTGCTTTAATAGATAAAACATTTTATATTGTTTAAGTTTACATTTTTATATCAATATTATTATCAACATCAAAGAGAAAAAATAAAACAATATTATCATGCAGTAAACATTTGTAAAATCCCACAGTTATAATATTTGTATTTGAACGTTATAAAACAGTTAATGAGATTGCTTTTTAATTATTGTTATTTCTTTATTACTAAAGTAGTTGTTCTGTTGATATTATAGAACTCTAAAAATTGCCAAACTTCTAATTCTCTGACTATACAGCATTGGCAAATAACATTTTTCCCAGTCTTTTATCACATTCTTGGTTCAAGACTTCAAAGTAGTTAAATATAATTAATTATATAAAACTTACCCTTCGTATCTCTGCCACAATCAGTGTTAATACAAACAAATTTGATAAATTTAATAAATTTATTGTTGGAATGGTAGTTTTATTTGATTAAAACAAAATTAATTCTTAATTTAGTATTGTAAGCAGTGAGTAAAATGTCTATTTTCCTTATAAACTTAGAGAATTCTTGCTTTATCAGACTAAGAACAGTTGGTTACAGAAAACTGAAAAGGATTTGAAACATGATCATATAGTAGAATTGTTACAACTCAAACAGCACCACATGTTCTTTTCTTATGCAAATATCATTTTGACACTAAATCAGCCATAAATTTCAAGGTATTTAAATATGATGATTTGATATTTTACATTTTCTCACTCTGAGAAAGTCATATCGGGTTTCCATTAAAAAAAAACAGCTGAATGGGAATGCATTTGTAAATTCTAGATTCTGTGAGATTTTAACACCAACTTGGCAATAAAGCTTCTATATTTCCACAATGTTTCAGACGTACTTCATCTCTTCTCAACGGTTTAAGGTAGGTGCAAATATCTTGAAAGTCTGATGTGATCTTTATGTTGTATCCCATAATTCACAAATTCCCTTGGATGCCATCACCTCAAACCTGTTTTAAACTATTCAGATTCCCAATTTTCCATCAATGTCTTCTATTTGTTTTTTTCCTTAAATTTTATGTTTGTTTGTTTGTTGTTTTTTTTTTTCCTAAGTATCTTTTGAATTGACCAATTAAAGGAGACGTATAAAAATTGGGTAAGTTTTCTTTATTTGGACTCGACATTTGATCTTTGAAAGCTTTATCTTTATCACTAAATAGCTGATTTCCTCTGATTTAGTTTAAATAAAGCCTGGTGAATACTTTTGTTAAGTCAGGCTTTACAACAGATTAGTTGAGTACGAAATCAGAGCCATTGTGCTTAAATCCTCATTAATGTAGTTCTGCTTATAAATGAACTCTATTAAATTACTGTTTAAAATGTTATGAACTTCAAACACAAATGATAACAGTACATTTGTTATAAGCATTGATTTCATGCTATAATTATTATAGATGATTATAAAATCTGACAGAGTTTGCCATATCAGAGTGATGATTAGAAAAATAAAACAGTCAAGATAATAATGAATTTGATGTATATCTCATGTCATATTTAGATAGAATGTCTTTGTAGTTGACTGAGTTTAATTAGAGTTTTGAACTTTAGGCTCTAGTATTTTGAATACTTTTTAATATGTTGTACTTTTGTTTCCTTCATTTGTTATCAGTTTCTACAAATTTAGTAAGATTTAATACAAAGTTTTATTACATTTTTTCATTATGAATTGCAGTTTATTGATTACAAAATAATCATGTATGAGGAAGAATATATGTGTATGTTTGATTCATTTCATGCCTACAAGATATGCACAGATTGACTGAACTATTATTTTAATTGAATCTAATATAACTAAATTCAAACAAAGAGGTGACCATGCTAATTATTTTTACATCTATAAAAATATACTAGATACTTTGAATCATTTAAAACTTTAAATCTGTGCTTTAATGGCAAAATTATGAAATTACCACACTTAGAGGATGTTCACAAGTCTAAATGTGCAAATTAATATACAGTTAAAAATGAATATTCAAGAACTGTCAATTGAAACAATGGAAAGAATTATAAAACTCCTTCTAGAAGTGTTGTGGAATAATTTTTGCACTGAAAGTTATAATCGTGCTATGTCGGTTGCTAATTGACTTAACGCACCCAAAATGTTAGGAACTTTGTAATCTTCCAATGTAAGCTGACTCCTTAGTATTCAGCTAACTGCCGATTAATATCAACTGCCTAGTAGCTCTACTGAACTCTAATAGAACTCTAAAGAACTCTCTAGAACTTCTAAGAACTCCCATGAACTTCCTGAGCTAACTTCCTGTTAACTCTTATTAACTCTTAGTCCATTATCTGAGGAATAAGTGTGTTTAACCATAACAAGAAGAAACTCCATCATTAAAAGGAAAATATATATGTGAACTATGGAAGACCTCAATGTGCCAAGGTTGAAAACTCAAAGCAATTTTCTTTAAAAATGGATAATATACAACAAAACAAATGAAAAATAATGTAACAATTGTTGGGTAAATGATGCAAAAATAAAAATAACACCAACATCTCATTTTAACAGATATATTTACCAAAATTACACAAAAATATCTTGAAATACTAAAGAGTACATTTATTCAATAAAATCACCATTGGCTTCAACCATGCAGTACTGATTTCTATGTCCTTAATGTCTATATCTATAAATGCTCTGCAGGGTGCGACGGATAAAATGTCGCCTAAATTATACAAAAATGAAAATAATACTGATATTTCATTTTAACAGATATATTTACCAAAATTACACAAAAATATCTTGAAATACTAAAGAGTACATTTATTCAATAAAATCACCATTAGCTTCAACCATCCAGTACTGATTTCTGATTAATCATATCACCCAGAGCAAGGTGGTATCGCCACTGATGTGCAGAAGGCTACGTAAGAAAGTGAGAAAGCCAGAAACCACATCCTAAACAGGGAACAAGAGATGAGCCTCTTCACCTGTTCAATAGACGTGGGTGGAGTGTGAACCGAGCGATAGTTTAATCTATCTACTCCAATTGAAGAAAAAGAAGTGAAAAAGAAAAGAGTGAAAGGATTGGAAAAGAGAAAGCTGGAAACCACATCCTAAACAAGGAACAAGGGATGAGCCTCTTCACCTGTTCAATAGATGTGCTTAGTCTGAAAAGTAATGCTCCTAATCTCACAATGTGTCTCGATTTGAAAAAAAAATACCAGACTGAATCTGTTTTGAATCAAGAAGAATCTATCACACTTAAGGATATGATTTTAATCTTCTTCAAAACTTAAGCTAGATAATAAAATTTTTTTGCTAAGCAAAAATGTAACGCTTACTAAATTTTATAAGGGAAATAAAAGTAGTGAGAAAGCAAATTTTCTATGTGAATTGCAGCTCTGCAACCAACACCAAATAAACAAAAATTGGTGGAGCCTAATTACAATAAGATTCAAGCAATAGTAAGAGGTAAGCCAGCTATTGTAATGGACGGTAATTTGAAGAGTAACAATTACTGTTTAGGTGTCAAATTTGAGACAGATCAAGGAAACAAAGTCAGCCATATTGACTTTCATGCAAAGACTGACAACAAAAAGAAAACATATACTGCTTATAAAGGACATACTTCACAGGGTGTCTTTAATAGAATTTTGTAAAAAGACACACTTATGTTCAGACTCTCTCTTTCTCTGTCTCTCTGTCTGTCTCTTTATCTATCTATCTATCTATCTATCTATCTATCTATCTATCTATCTAAATAATAAAAGAACTCTCTAATCTTTCTCTGACTTTCCAGTACTGATTAATTCCCCTTTGTTTTTATCTTCCTGTCTCCATAATGTAGACAGACATTTTCTTGAATGTTTTTTTTTAATCATTTCACCTCAAGCAAAGCATTCCACTACCACTATTGCACAGGTGGTTAGGGGAAGGTGAAGAGAAAGAGTGGTCAGATATAGGAAATATCAGAAGGAGGGTGATAGACTGGTAAGGATACCAAGGCTGAGGGTTGGGCAGATGGGAAGAGTGTTTGAGAGAATGGATGGGAGTTAGTGCGTTAGGAGGTGTTGTGGTGATACCGACCAAACAAAAGCAAGAAACCGGATGTTGGCTCTCTCACAACTAAAAGGCAAATGAATAAAACTCATCACACACATCCGAGTTCACGCAGATGTTCCGGTTGAAAAATAAAAATTAACCAAATATCAAATTTCCATTTCGCAAGCCTACGCGAATTTTATTTACCAGCCAATGGGAAGCCCAGAATCAAATTCAAGTATGAAATTCCAAACGAGTTTCTGATCCAAAAGGCAGATATAAAAAGTGGAGACAAAAAAAGCATCGTTAGACAGACGGTGATAAGATGGAGTTATCAGTGTCTCCTCTTGAGGCTACTATGCTGACCTCTTTCTTTCTCCCTGTCTCCAAAATACTTATCGACCTCTTCAAGGACATTGCCCAAAGTACTTACTGACTTACTAACCTTAGAAGCGGCAGCTTCAAAATGAACATCCCCTTACCTTCAAGACTCTTCCACACTCCTAAGCCTTTAATCTCTTTCAGCTCATCATTATTTGTCATGAACAATTTAACCGCCGTTGGACTTGTATTCAAGTATTGCTCTAACTGTAAAACATTAATTGAAATGTATATATAGAAATGTTATTTTCTACTCAAATTGCCTTTCTTGATTTATAATCATTTTATGAATTATAGTGAGCTATCTTCCCACAAGGCCAAATTTCATTAACCTGCAATGGTATACGATTACCCTTTACTATAACAGAATCCTACTACAACTAGAAAAGGAATAAATAAGATAAGATATCCCCGCTATAAATTGGTGACTGCCCGACGTGATATGAATACACATGATGCAACCTTCTGCCGGCCAATGCATAAAGGCATTTCCACCAAATAAATTGGTATTCTCCAACGTTACACCAGATAAACTGGTGAACCTGAAGTTCCCCAGATAAACTGGTAACCAACACATGGATTTTCAACACAAAAGTTTAAAAAGCAAAAATAGAAACAGAAAAATCATATGGTATAACCCTCCTTTCAATCAATCAGTTAACTTCAAGCTGGGGCATAAATTTCTTAAACTAATAGAGAAGCACTTCCCAAAAAATAACCCTCTGAGCAAAATCTTCAATAAAAATACCATAAAATTAAGTTATAGCTGTTCCAATAATCTAGAAAAAAATAATCAAAATGCATAACACGAAAATATTAAAAGCAGACATCAAAAATAACTCCAACACTAATACAAGTCCGTCCCGTGATAACAACCTCTGTAACTGTAGAAACCCCAGCCAATGCCCCATGACCAATAAATTTCTGACAAAATCTCTGATATATATGTATTCGATTTCATCCATAGAAAATCCTAAAGATGAAAAAATATATATCGGGAATACCATGAACGTATTTAAAAAGCACTTTTACAATCACCTCTCATCCTTCAATAACAAAGAAAAACAAAACATGACATCTCTTTCCAAATACTTCTGGAAATTAAAAGACGAAAATAAAACGCCTAAGGTTAAACGGAAAATCCTCAAACAAGCAAGAACGGCAAAATCTATAAAGGAACCATGTTTTCTTTGCCTTCAAGAAAAAATAGAGATCCTTAAATATATAAATAGTAACAAGCTTTTAAACCAGTGGCATGAAACCACAGTAAACTGTAAGCACATTAAAGATCTAACCCTACAATCATGCTAAGAAATACTAGGAATTTGATTAGATATTTTTATTATAAAAGATTAAAAATGCTATAGAAAAAATCAATCTAATAAATCCTTAAAGTAAGGTCTAATATCCACAAAAATATCTAAATAAATAAGATGAAAAATTAAATGAAATAAATAGGCTTCCAAACTATAATCTATTAAAAATTAAAGGAAAAAAATTGATCCTCTAAATTCAAAATTAAGATTAAATATACAAATTTAGATAAATTATAAAAAACTGATAAAATACAAATTTGCATTTACCTTCTAAAAAAATACAATTTTAGATCTTTTATAAATAACTATGCCTAAATACAAAAATACTTCACACTTGAATAAACACCCCGCTATCCCGCTAAAATAAAAATAAAAATAAAAAATTCTATAGAAAAGATCAAATTACTAAATTCTAAAGCAAAGTTTAATATTCCAAATTAGATTAGAAATCTAAAAGTTTAATATTCCAAATTAGATTAGAAATCTAAAAGTTTAATATTCCAAATTAGATTAGAAATTTAATATTCCAAATTAGATTAGAAATCTACCCGTAAAAACCTTACTTAAATACAAAAATATTCCGTAGTGGAAAAATCAAAATTAAATTAAAAAAATGGCTCCCAGACTCAAAAAGGAATCAATTTCCTATATTCAAAATTAAGATTAAATATACTATTTCAGATTAATTATATCATACACAAAAAATACTCTGTACAGAATAAACATGCCACCCCTATCACGTCCATCTAAGAAACCCCAAGGGAGACAGCCTGGCCACTAGATAAAAGAGAATACATAAAATCTATCTAGTAACAACAGACACTCATTAATCAAACACTAACTAACCACGCCACTGTCCTAAAAATTTTTAAGGTCAACAAACAAGATGGGTTCCCTAATCACAAAAAAACCCTCACACACACGCAAAACTGACCAAGTAATCAACCTTCACACACCACGTTCTTCGAAATTCTAATCAAAAGATATACCCGACCAATAAAAACGTACATTCTAACAGCTAATGCCATAAATTAACCATTTAACTTCACACACCAAGTTCTTCAAAAGTCTAACGGTCAACACAGAAGACATGTTCCCTTTATTATCAATAACCCCAACCAACCTTACAATAACAATGAACCAAATATAGGTGGCGATGATTTCAGTTCTTGCTCATTCCTCCTGAGGATACGTTGGATACCCAATGTCGAAACAACCATATGATTGTAGAGGACATATATAGAAAAAATTATGTACATGTTCTAAAACATAATTTATAATATATATATATATATAGTGGTTTTCTGTCTACAGAGAGTAGTCTTGTATTTATAACAAGTTCTGTCTGTTATATAATACTAACAGAATAATACCAATTATTAAATAATGTCACCTTGGCTATTAATTCTAGCCTGGAGCATTTCTATAAGAACTTGTTGGATAAGCAAATAGAAAATGGTAGAAAACTTATTACCAATGTTTATCATGCTAATCACCAATTATAGATATTTCTGACTGAGTTAAATTTACCTTAAGATCCCAATATACCTTTATTATATCCATCATATAGTAGCACTTATATATATATATATGGGTGAATAAAATATATACATGGGGTGAATAAAAACAAGGACATGTGAATATGATTTAAGAAAAACGCTTTAGCTACATATGTACCGAAATTAGAATTAGAAGGCAATTTGTTTATACAACAAACTAAATACAACACTTTTTTCTCCCCCTCCCTTCAACTGGAGTAGATAGACTAAACTATCGCCCGGTTCACACTCCACCCACGTCTGTTGAACGGGTGAAGAGGCTCATCCCTTGTTTCCTATTTAGGATGTGGTTTCTGGCTTTCTCTTTTCCATTCTTTTACTCATTTCCATTCTTTTCCTATTTTTTTTTTCAATTGGAGTAGATAGACTAAACTGTTGCCCGGTTCACACTCCACCCACATCTATTGAACAGGTGAAGAGGCTCATCCCTTTTTCCCTGTTTAGGATGTGGTTTCCAGCTTTCTCTTTTCCAATCTTTTCACTTTTCTTTTTTTCTTTTTTTTTTTAATTGGAGTAGATAGACTAAACTATCGCCCGGTTCACACTCCACCCATGTCTATTGAACAGGTGAAGAGGCTCATCCCTTGTTCCCTGTTTAGGATGTGGTTTCTGGCTTTCTCTTTTCCAATCTTTTCACTCTTACATAACCCCCTGCGCATCAGTGGCATTACTGCCTTGCTCGGGGTGATATGATTACAAAAAAAAGAAAGTGAAATGACATCTTACTAGTGAGTTGGTTTGGTCATATATTGCCTCAGTCATATGGCTTCAGCATAAAAGGAAAGAGAAAATGGATTCCAATGAATTGCCACCAACTAGAAAGGTAGCTTGCAATTTATAAGTCTGATAAGACTGCCATATGATCTGTTTTTTACCCTTTAACTTGTGTATAAATTATAGTTAAATCAAAAACTGCTACAACGTTCAACCTGAAGCAAGAATTCACAAAATAGATTGCAAAAATTATCCTAGGAAACATTGGTGAGACATGTAAAACTTTAAAAAGAATACAGGAATATAAAAGGGATATTTTATACAGCAATACATTAAATTCGTTAGTCATTCATTATAACAGGTTTGACCATAATTTAAACTTTATTCAGCTTTAATTAAGAGATAAATTTATTTAATGATGTAAAAATGTATTGAAAGTACACTTCAAATCTTCTAAAGTAAATTTACCTTCAGGATCATATGACATATCTCCATTCCCAACAAAATTAATACTAATACAATTTGGAATAACTAAAAACTATAATGATAAAAATATAAATTAAAGAAATAAAAAATTGAATGAACTAGATATTGCATCTAAGGACATTCAACATCAAAATTAAAATTCAAAGGCTAAGCATCTTTATGTCTTTAACATTTTGATAAAACTGTAGCCAACATTTCTTGTATCTCCTCATCCATCTTTTCCTTCCTTTCTGTATATAAGCCTGATTCCATCAATAAAAGTGTTAGTTATCTGGAAAAGTTCTTTCTCAGATCGAAACATCATTAACGTGTTCCATCTTGTTATTTATTTGCCTTCTATTATTTTGATATATATGTATATATTTACATATAAATATAAAATATTGCACATTGAGTGCTGATGTTAATAAAATAGTGTTTAATGTAATATAACAGAACAATTAAGAATATATTAATAACTATACATATTTTTCCTCACCAGTAGCAATAAAGAAGAATATGTATACATTATCAATATCAATATGTGTGTGTGTGTGTGTGTGTGTGTGTGTGTATAAAATTTTATCACTTTTTTTTTGTTTGTGAGTGAGTGTGGGTGAGTTTTGTTAAATAGACTAGACAATTTGCGTCTATTATATTTGTTAGTATTTTTCTTAATTGATGGTTTCATTTTCATTTTCATTTTCATTTATTCAAACTATGGATATATCCTTATAATAATGAAAGTCTACTTTAGCAAAGTAGAATCCTGTGACGACTTTGTACCTAAATTTTAAATTGGATAGGTTAGTGATTTTTAATTTGTCAATTTGCAGGGTGCGACGGTTAAATTGTCATCTAAATTAAGTAAAACTGCAAATAACACTGACATCTCATTTTAACAAATATATTTACCAGAATTACACAAAAATATCTTGAAATACTAAAGAGTAAATTTATTAAATAAAATCGCCATTGGTTTCAACCATGACCTCCATATGACTTCAGAATCTCATGCAACTCTTCTAGATGGTCTCCTTCTTTAAGTTGGTGAATGCTGCCATAATCCTTGCCTTCATCTTTGGTGTTCTTCTTTGGTGATACAAGGAGTTTTGTTAGTCTCTCGCTCAACTGTACCCCACATATAATAATCGAGGGGGTTGCAGTCTGGGGAGTTAGGTGGCCAGAAGTAAGGGGTGATGTTTTTATATAATCATCTCACCTCAAGCAAGGCAGAAATGCCACTGTTACACAGGTATGGTATACATAATAGGAGAGTGAAGAGAGAGAACAGGTCACAGTAGGTGTCAGAGAATGGGTAGGAGAAGGACAGGAACACTTGTGTGAAAAGAGCTGTATGAGAGGAATGTGTAAAAGGAGAAGAAGGATTGGAACCAAGGAGATAAGAGATGACAGTTGACATTGCATTTAAACTCTTGAAGACTGTAGCTATCAGGGAAACAAGAATACAGATGGGAGTTCCACAGGAAGTGTGAGAAAAGAAGCTGATAGAGTAGAAGTTGTGGTTACACTTGATTGATTTCACAGTAAAATGGTGTGACCTTGTTACTAGTCTAGTAGCTTGAGTAAATTCATGCCGGGTGTGGGGAGCACCAAGGAGCTAAGCTTGTCAGAGCAGAATCTGTGAAAGTATTTGTAGAAGAGACAGAGGGAAGCCACATCTTATTGGTGAGATAGAGACTGGAGTTGAACTGCCAGGTCAGGATCGACTACACTACCAATCATAATTATTAGGCTACTCCAGTTTTTTAAAAGAAATGATGTATTTCATACTATTTTTAGTATTTATTGCCAAGTGGATAATTCTAAATGAAAATAGAATGGTTCTTTTGCTATTATTACTTTGCAAAATTTTACAAGGCAAAGAAGCAAAGATGAACTCGTCCAAATCACCCTAAATTTTCTTCATTCTTTCATTGATGAAACTGCAATATAGGTAATTATTAAATATTTATAAATTCATTTGATGCACATGTTATTGTGCAGTATTAACAAAAGAACCATTCTATTTTCATTTACAATTACTCACTTGGCAATAAATACTAAAAACTAGTATGAAATACATCATTTTTTTTTTAATATTAATGTGGCCTAATAATTATGGCCGGTAGTGTACATTGCAAAAAATTTGTTGAGAATCCCAAGATAAACAGCAGAGATGCCTGACCAGATATGACAGCAGTATTCAATGCCTGGGGGGATGGTAGATTTGTATATGTGCATGATGGATTCAAAAGAGAAAAACTTCCTGGCCTGACGCAAGAACCCATCCTTCATAGCAGTAGATTTAGCTAGTAATTCACTGTAGCCATTCCACTTCAGATCAGTTGAGAGAGTGAGGCTGAGGAGGCGCATATTGTTTTCAGGGAGACTAGCATGATCCATGCTGATGGCAGGTAGAAATGATTGTCTATAGTGATTAAAGAATATCAGCTTTGTTTTGGAAGCATTAACATTTATGTGGTTGCAGAAATTGTCTGACAGCCATAACTGGATTCTCCTGCTTGTATGGCATGGTACAGGGTCTTGTTGTCAGACACAGGGTCTTCCAGCAGCCAACCAATTTACACAGGGCAGCACTACCTCCTCAGGGCACTTGATGTAGACCTCTGTGTTGAGTCTGAAGCCCTGTGGAAAGATGAATAGAGGCATAATGTACCCATCACTCGTGATCACTCCACACACCATAATATCGACTGGATATATTATCCAACTCTTTCCAAATCCTCTGCACTCTCCTTAGATTGACACACAAGCATTCTGAAATGTTCGTATTAGAGATATTGGTGCGAATGCCAAGCAGTACAGCATGCCATTTGCAAATTTTTGATGGAGTGAATTGCATCATTGTGCTCTTTTTCTCACAGAGATGGTGCCCAACTGACCCTACCATCCTGTGCAGTTGACAAAATCAAGAACAAACAACACACATATGTGAAATTAAAAATATAAAATGGTGACAATTTACCTATCGCACCCTATATTTCATTTTTTCTAAGCCATGAAAAGAAAGGATCATTTGAACTTTTATATGTTGTGTCCTGATGGGACATTAATGATCATGGCTCTATACAACTTTCTATTTTTTTACAACTCTAAATAATTGTCACCCTACTATCTCTCATTGTTCATTCCCTACCATACCTTCGTAATTGCAAATAAAATCATCCAACTCTTTCCAAATTCTAAGCACTGTTCTCAGATTGAAATACAAGCATTCTGAAATGTTCGTATTGGAGATTTTGGTGCAAATGCCAAGCAGTACAGCTTGTTGTTTCCAAATTTCTAGTGAACTAAATTGCATCATGGTGCTTTTTTTTTTTTTGTTGTTGTTTCACAGACGCTACTATACTGGGCAGCTAAACAAAATCAAAAACAAAAAATGCACATACACAAAATGAAAAATATAAATTGGCGACTATTTACCCATCGCACCCTGCATTCTGTAACGTGAATATTTTGTCTCTTTTTATTTAAATTTTTGTGACATCTTGTGAGTATGTTGTCATGTAGATTCTGAAACATTAAATACATTTTAGATTTCTATGTTTCCAAATTATTAAAAGATAATTTTACATTCACATGATATAGAATACATTAAAAATTGAAAATAATTAATGAATCTTATTTAAAATTTGAGGTGCATATTCATTCAAGGATTTGATCAAAATGCAGTTTGAAATATTAAACTCTAAGCAATGAACAGTTTCTTCATTCAACACATAGAAAAATGTTTTCAAATATATTAGACACAATTTGCCAATTCTGCTTGACAAAACATGTTTAAATAAACAGTTAATGTCTAAATAGAATTATATATACATAAGGAACTAGTAGTAAAAAAAACTACTAATAGTACACTAAAATAAAAAAAGTGCTCAATACCACACAAGGTGGTAGAGCTATATGTAATTAACATTTTGATCATTCCCAAAATTTGAAACTTAAGCATGGCCAGTTTCAAGTTTTGGGAATGACAAAAATGTTAATTATATATATATATATATATATATATATATACTTACTATAATTTCCACAACTAAAAATGAAACAGTTTTCAGTGTTTAATATTTTTGTATAATAAAGTGTTTGTCATCAACCAACCCTCCTTAAGCTTCAGAGCAACTCCCCTTCAAAAATGAATACTTATATCACTTGAATAACCCTACCTAGTCTATCTAGGAAATAAGGAAAGCATATATAATTAGTTGGCTTTGTGAACAAGAATAGCCTTAAAGAAGAACCCAATCAAGAATTCTTTTAATCAATAATTATTTTTCTTCATCTGTTTCCATAAATAATAAAAACTAAAAAACTAAAATGTGCACATGAATTGTAAGACATTAATTGTAAGACATTAATTGTAAAATATTGCCATAACAATTTACTTAATAGAAACTCAGGATTCATGAGTTCATCTCTTATTATGTTGTGTTCTGTGCAATCATGTTACCCTGTCTTCCAGAATTCTTCTGGTGCAAGCATGCCAACTATCAACTAGCATGTATGTTTTGAATGATGTGCTGTGTTAAAAAAACACATTCTCCTCTCTGCATTCTTCTTAAAATTGTCCAGCATAAACTATAAGTCTTTAGGTTTGCATTCTGAATTTACTGCTAAAGCAGAAATTTCCAAGTACACTATTCTAATACTCATGAGCAGTTACTATAAATTCAAAATTATTTCTTTTATTTATACAATGTTCCCAAGTATATATTTATGCTTATAGGTAAGACCATCAGATTTATGTTACTTTGCTGATGAAAGGGAAAATAGTATACATTATCATATGTAAAGAATACAGATGTAGAGAAGAATTTTACTTTATTTTATTTTATTTAGATAGTCATTTTTATTTATTATAGTTTTTAAGGACAATAAAACTAATTCAAATTATGTGACTAAGAATCATAATAAACCATACAAATTTTTTTTTCTCTCATTTCATTCTTTTTCTTTTTTATTTGAGAGATCCCAAGCTTTGACATTTTATCACACCCCCAGCCTTTCAACACGTTCTATGGGTCTGATCATATCTAATGTATTTTTATAAATGCAAATTTCTCTTTTTTAGCTACTTTTCACAAGTGTTGCTGGAGATTCGATAATTTTTTTTTTTCAGCCTGGATACATTAAAATGAACATTTATTTCAGCCAAATATTGAAGTAAATAATTAAGTTTTTGCTTATTTGAAAGTTAGTTTTGTTTATAAATTGAATCTTTAATACTTTTTAAAATTTCAGTGTCTTCATTTTATATATCTTTCAAATCTCATATTACACCAAATTTAGATGTACAATAAAATATTTTTTTGCAATTAAGGTCCTGAAATGTCTGCAATTAAAAAATAACAGTTTCTTAACAAATCTAAATTTAGTTTTTTAATGTGAAACTATTTTTTATATTGATCAGTACATTGCACCAACTATAAGTAATACACAGTCATTCCAGTCATATTTTAATAAAATATGTTTATATATAGTTTGTACCAATAGAGACTTCTTCTTCTTCTCATCCATTAGAAATCATTTCAGTTCACAAAGATGTACATATGGAGTGAAGAGCCTAATACTGAATCATTTCAAACTTAATGATAAATATAAAGAGGAAATGGTAATCCCAAACTAATTAATCACTTTGAAGATCATGATTTGCACTTGATAAGTGTTCCAAGAAATAGTATTCAAGATAAACGTTTCCAAAATAAATAAAAAAACTATGATCTGGAATTGGAATGAGAGCAGTGATGGCATCAATCTTGAATCCATCATAAAATTACAGGATATGGAATTAATAAATACAAATACATTGGTGTATGGATCTGAATTTATTATATGAATTAAGGAAATTGAACAGAGAATAGGCCGTACATGGGATATTTTCACCCAACACTGTAAATTTCTATTAAAATATTAACCTAAAAATGCAATCATATTCTGAAATAGCCATGTTGGATTGAGACCTTTATATGGATGCCATGCATGTCACCAAACTTATTCAGAAATATCCAAACTCTCAACTGTATACAACTGCTTTTTCAGATCAATGGTTAAAAGACCCATTGATCTGAAAAAGCAGTTGTATACAGTTGAGAGTTTGGATATTTCTGAATAAGTTTGGTGACATGCATGGCATCCATATAAAGGTCTCAATCCAACATGGCTATTTCAGAATATGATTGCATTTTTGGCTTTGAGCAAATGAGGTCTTAAGTCTTAAATTGGAGTGTCTGTCTTCAAATCTTATGGAATGACACTCATCATCATCAGTCCCTTAACTGCTGCTTCAATCATCATGGGGACCTAAGGACAGAAGAAACAGACAACCTCCTCCAAGATGATCTATAGGCAGTAGATTTCAGAAGTTCCAGCATTGCCATATTCATCCATTCTTGTATCCACCTTCAACTTTGCCTTGCATGATGGTTTTGCAGAAGCTGTTATGCTTTATGACATGGCCAAACCATGACATCTTCGGACATTTAAAAGTGGCAAGAAGAAATTACTGTTGGGCCATGGGATCTTGTTCTGTAAATAGTTATTGGTTTTGTACTCTCCAGTAGGGGAGATGAAGAGGAACTTTCTAAAGCATTTGTCCTCAAATGCCTGGACTCTTTTTCCTGTCTCAACAGGGTGTGTGAAAGTGTCACGTACATAGAGGAGAATGGATATGACTTGCAATTTGTAGAGTTTTAACTTGATATAAGAGATGATGTTGCTCTTCGATATCTTTTCAGTTTGTTCATGGCTGGGGCTGTGGCAATGTGTATTTTATTCATATATTTGAAACTGGACTCTTCCTCTATAGTTTGCCACACATGGTGATGCTGGCACTGGTATTGTTTGTGCCATTCGCCATGACTTTGGATTCCTCTGTGTTAAGTTTCATTCCATATGTGCTGGCTCTTCCTATGAGTTTGTTTGCCATGTCTTATAGCTCACTGCTATAAGGTCAATATCGTCTGTGAAACTCAAATTGCAGACAGGCTTTCCGCAAATAAAGATAGAAGTGTTATGGTCATTCCCTGTATAATTCTCTCCAGAAACAGGTTAAAAAGTGTTGGAGAGAGTAGGCAACCCTGTCTAACTCTGATAGTCATCTGGGAGAAATATCCCACTTGCTTACACAAGGGAACTGCGCTGGTGGTGTGGTCACAGAGGGCCTGGCTGACTCGTATAATCTCTTCCATGTTGAATCCTCTGAGGTTGTGCCAGAGATCATCATGGCATACATCATGAAATGCATTTTTTTAAATCAATGAAATTATGGAACTGGTTCCTTTAGCTTTGCAAATGTTTCTCAATGAAGACTCTACAGTTAAAGATTTGTTTTATTGTGCTCTGTTGGGCTCTAAAACCTGGCTGACCTTCTAACAGTAGTTCTTCAACCTTAGATTTCAGACAGTTAAGGATAATACAAAGCATGATCTTGCTAGAATGGATAATTAGGCTTGCTGTTCTATAATTCTGGCATTGCTTGAGATTACCCTGTAGCAGAACTCTGGATCCTGATTGGTCATCAAATTGCAAAATTCAAAATACGTCAGAGAAATGGTTTTTCCACAGCTAAAGAAAAAAACATTCTGTAATCCACCCCACGTGACTGGATTCAATATTTAAGGATAGTCTCTAACCAGTCATGGCAGTCAGTCAGAGGAGGCGGATTGCTGACAAAATGTAACGGCAACCCGAAGATAAGGTCAGGTTGTGTCTTGTTCTCTTTCTCCTTATCTCTCTCAACAATTGATGCTACAAACATTTTGTACAAACTCTTAATACCTCAACTTCATCATTGAACATCAACTCTACTCATAACTTCTTAATGTTTCTAATTGTACATTAACTCCTAGAACTTATGTTAGTCTTTCTCTTTAATAAATTTCTATTTTAACATTCAAAGTGTATATTTTATTACTCCACCCCTCTGCACTAATTCTGCATATTCCTACTGTCAACCAACTTCTGATGATAATCCTGCATAAACATGTAAGCTGTAGGGAGTTTGGTTAAGTAAGACACAAGACAGAATCAAAGAAAAATTAGCAAGCACCCTACACTTCAACCCTTCTTTAGTAAGGGTATCACTAGTGACTACATCCACTGTTGTAGCCACTTCTGTTCCCAAATCTGTCAGCATTAATCTGTTAGGGCCTTGACAGTATCTCCACATACTTTTTACCTGTTCAGAGAGTACATTGTCCACTCCAGGTGACTTACCAGGTTTCGCGCTCCTTACTGTTGCTTGTACCTCCTTCTTCAGTATTGGTAGACTATCATTGCCTTCTGTGGGGTACTGGTTGACTTTGCACTAAAAGGTATTTGGATAGAGCTTATAATTGTACCAGCCATAATTGGATTGGAACTACAAAATCAGAAACAAAGAACTGTACCAAATAAAAGAAACCACATCACTTGAATATTTTCAACAACAGCTAGAATGGATATCAAATGTAACTCAAAGAGAATACAATGTCATAATCAGGATATTGGCATTCCACGCTTTCTTTTAACAGAAGATTAGGAAGTACCCCTACCCTCACCCATTAATGCAGGAAAGAGCAATAACAGTGAAGTTGAGAAACCTATTTTCTTGAAAAAATATTTTTCATAGAAATAATTGATATATAACATCTTAAATTACTACATTTTCCTTTTATCATAAACCAATAAAGAGTTCAACGTTTTTAGATTAATTAAATTCGGCTGAACTTTTACTTTCATTCTTTTGATTTGATTGTGTTCTGCATGTTAATAAAGTCTTAGATTCTTCCAAATTTTAGAACTTACATTTGTCTTGCATATATTCATTAAAGTATTTTAATTTTTATTGACCTTCTTTAATATATATTTATTTGTATGCCTTATTATTATGTAGTTTATGCATGAATAGAATTTGTGTAGGAATTATTTTCAAAAAACTGGTTCCATGCTTTGGCAAATAAATTTAGTAGCATTCATACTTAGAAAAGAAAATCTGTTCATTTTGATATTTTTACAAATTTCATATTCATTAAACTTTATGTAAAAAATCAAGTTTAGAACCAGCTTAAGGCAGGTTGTGTTTAATCGTAATAGCTTAAATATTAATCACATGTATGAAGGACAAGGTTACTATTGACTTTATGACTAAACTATTTTCTGCCTTATGTTAATTACACTTAGATAGAAGTAAATGGCTAAAATCCAACGTCTGATATTTATTGTGGTTTAGAAGAAAGATAGAAAGTCTCTTTCAGTGTATAGACAGTTATTGACATATGTTTTTAAACTTCATTTCAGTTAGCATCCCTATTTCAACACTCAGGCCATTATTCAACAGAAATTAGAAAACAGCACATTGAAAATAAAGAATAAGTTTTCTACTCTATCCTACTTACTATTGATCATAGAATTATAGTTTTATATTTTGTGGAAGAGGGAAGGAAATTAAAACTATGGTGAAAGAAACACTAGTAAAAGAACCAATAATAATTGACATGTTTCATTTAAGAAATAAAGCAAAACTAAATAAAAATGATTCTTATGAACTGTAAAGATGCAGTAGTTTACATCTTCTTCTTCTATATGCCCTGTCCCTTCAGGACGTAGGCGATCATGGTTCTCCATGTCTCCCTATCCCTGATGGCTCTTAGTATGTTTTCTCCTGTTACACCTTGCAACCCCCATTCCGTCATCCACCTGATCAGGCCCTGCAAATATGTTATCCGCTGCCTTTCTCTGTCTCTTTTTCCTTCTATCTGGCCTGTCAGTATCAGGTTCTCCAAGCCCACCTTCTTCGTTGCATGTCCCAGGAACTTCAGTTGTCTCTTCCTGATGCTCACTATTAATTTCCTTTTTGTTGCTATTCTTTCCAACACCTCATCGTTGCTCGCATACTCGGTCCACGATATCAGCAGCATCCTTCTGTAGAACCACATTTCTGCTGCTTCAAGTTTTGTCCTCATTTTCAATGATATTATCCAGCATTCAGTACCATATTGAAGAACTGACATCACATAGCAATCCCGCACTCTTTTCTTTGTTTCTAGTGAAATTTTCCTGTGTCTTAGTACTTTACTCCACTTCTAGAACACGTCCTTTGCCATATGAATTTGCCTCCAGATCTCTGGGTTGCACTTTCCATCTCCTGTTAGAACACTTCCTAGGTATTTAAATTTTTGTACTTGCTTGATTCTGGTATCCCCCACCTGTACTTGGCATTTTGAGTTGTTCTTTTTGCTGATGATCATGAATTCAGTTTTCTTTCTAGCTTTGCTTTAGGAGTTACTGGAAAATGGTCAGTATGACTATTTTTGATTTTCTGCCTGAAGTTACTTCCATAATATTTTCTTGGTTTAGATATAGTTGCAATAGAGTTTGAAATTAAAGTTTTCCTTCTTCTAGACTGACTGCCGTACAAGTCAGAAGAACCCAATCTCCCTTGATCTTTAAGCCATAACTGGAAAAAGATTGACTCATGCCTTTTCAAGAGCAGTGATGTGAAGTGAACAAACCTGACTAAGAATTTTAAATTGGTTTACCAGTGTTACTTTTTATAATTTTAAGCATTATGCTACTTTTGTATCTAACAATATGAATATTAATATTATAAATATATGTTTAACTATTATATAAAGTAATAATATTTCATATATTTATAGGTATTAATAAAAGAAATTACAAGGGAAATTATTTTCTGTCGACACCTTTCATTCCTTGATAACCATTATCAAGACAAATGTAAAAACCGTATTTGAAAAATTGTATTTATACATGCAGAAAAAGGTAACATTATGCATTTAAATATGTATGTATGCATATTAAAAGAGACCCAAGAATTCATTAACAATATAATCATGAAATTAATAAGTTGTATTTGTCTGCTCCATTTTATTCCTCCTTTGTTTTTTGAATGTTTGTGTCGAATGATCAAAAGAAAACAATTCTGGATCCAAAGAAAAAAATAAAAAATTAGCCATAAGGATAATTATCACACTTTACATTCTCATTTTAAGTTTTAAAAAAAAATCAAAACTTTTTCTATAAATAAAAGTCCAGTGGGCAATATGTAAAAAACAAAAGTACAGATATGAAGCTCAGAAATATCACTGTACATTACAATATCAAGTCAAGGGCTTTAGTTCTTTCATGATTGCAACATAAAGCTTTAAGCAATAGAAATCCACTTTTGAAAAGGACAAACAAGAAAAGGTCATCTTCAAAGCTAAGCAGCAAAGTTAATCTTATTATGTTCATTTGATTACACGGAAAAGAAAAAAAAATGAAAAAATGTTTTTCATGTCACAACTTTTTATTTTTATTTTTGTTGGCAAACATTGTTCTTTTTTCAGTTCCCTTTCCATCAATAGATCCTCTAAAGCCTGCCAAATATTGTCTCTAACAATAGATTCACAAGCCAGCTATAAATTTTCCACTTATTAAATACAACTTAGATAAGCACTTGTTTCAGAACAATCCTTTTCAAGAAATTGGTTTATCCATAATATTTGGTACAGAATTATTCTGACCTTTGACACTTTTTATAAAAAATGTGAGTTATTATAAACACGGAAACAAAAGGTTAATTTTTATTGAAAATTATAGCAAGCCACAGTTTGGAAGAATTCTAACAGCCAAACTGAAAATAGTGTCATGCTAAATGACAGTCATAAAAAGTTTGGGTTAGGATTTATCCAATTCTCTACCATTAGAGAATTGTGTCTTGTTTTTTATTTACTTCCTTCAAATGCTTTGAGACGTCTAAGTATTATGCTGGCTCTCTCTGCTTAAATCAATATAACTGTAGAGCAGAGGGGAATCTTTGAAGACTTTTTTATCAGACAGAACAGCGAATACGACTTCTACTGATTTTATGACAAATCAGTCAGTGAGTATTGCAAACAAATATTTACAGGAAGAGAAATATTGAGAAAATAGTAGAAAGAAACAAAAAAGAAAAGAAATTTGAAAATTGATCATAAACAAATATATGTGGTGAAAATTTAAAATAATACAACTTGCTGATGGAAAGAAAGCCATAAACAAAGATCCAATTCAATAAAACAATCAGAAAACTAACTTTTATTAATTATATCAAGAAAATTCTTTTCCATTTTCATTCACTAGAATTTCAAAAGTTATTTCTTTATTCTAAAATTATTGCTATCAAACAGATATTAGCTTTGTTTAGAAAACATTAATAATAAATGTGTTGATTCTTATATTCTTATATTCTTATATTCTTCCCTTTGAACTGAAACAAATATGGCTAAATCCAACAGAATGATAAAATAAAGAACAAGTAGAAGAACATTTATAAATTTAACATGTTTCATTTTTATTTTAGCTTCATCAGAGATTTTTCAGAAATTATTATTTTTTTTTTTTAATCATATCACCCCAAGCAAGGCGATAATGCCACTGATGTGCAGGGGGCTACACAGGAGTGAAAAGATTGGAAAAGAGAAAACCGGAAACCACATCCTAAACAGGAAACAAGGGATGAGCCTCTTCACCTGTTCAATAGACATGGGTGGAGTGTGAACCGGGCGATAGTTTAGTCTATCTACTCCAATTGAAAAAAAAAAAAAGTGAGAAGATTGGAAAAGAGAAAACCGGAAACCGCATCCTAAGCAGGAAACAAGGGATGACCCTCTTCACCTGTTCAATAGACATGGGTGGAGTGTGAACCGGGCGATAGTTTAGTCTATCTACTCCAATTGAAAAAAAAAAAAGTGAGAAGATTGGAAAAAAGAAAACCAGAAACCGCATCCTAAGCAGGAAACAAGGGATGACCCTCTTCACCTGTTCAATAGACATGGGTGGAGTGTGAACCGGGCGATAGTTTAGTCTATCTACTCCAATTGAAAAAAAAAAAGTGAGAAGATTGGAAAAGAGAAAACCGGAAACCGCATCCTAAGCAGGAAACAAGGGATGACCCTCTTCACCTGTTCAATAGACATGGGTGGAGTGTGAACCGGGCGAAACATGTTACATTCATAAATGTCTTTTTTTTATTTGTTTCATATTTTATCATTTCTTTCTTTATTTATAAATGATGAAAGTGAACAGGGAAAAGACAAGAAAAGAACATACATAAATATTATTATTCATTTTTGAGTAATATTTCTTTCATCCTAATTTCCTAATTTCAGTTGTTTTTTATTACAACTACTCAAATTGTTGTTTTATGTTCATCACTAAATAAGAATCAGTCAGTCAGTCGAGTGCCATATGTGATACACGCTTTGGGCGATCATGTCACGAAAGACACATGACTGATTGGGCAGAAGGTTATCCTGCAGTAGGTTGCCATTACTTTCTGTGGTAGATTGGTTGCCTGCCAAGGCTATAGAACCCAATCTGTCCTGTTATTTAACCCATAACTGGGGGAAGAGACAGATTAATACCTTTCCTAAGGGTATTTGCACATAAGTGAATGCAAGGAATTCAACTAGACTTCAAACCCACTCTCCAATTTCTCATTCTGAGCCAATATCCACTGAACCACAACACACATCCAAAAATGGAAATCATGTCAGTCAGTCAGTTAAGTGCCATATGTGATACACGCTTGGGCAATCATGTCTCTTTCGAGACATATCTGACTGGGCAGAAGGTTATCCCACAGTAGGTTGCCATTACTTTCTGTGGTAGATTGATTGCCCGCTAAGGCTATAGAACACAATCTGTCCTGTTATTTAACCCATAACTGAAGGGAAAAGATAGATTAATACCTTTCCGAAGGGTATTTGTGCATAAGTGAATGCAAGGAATTCAACTAGAATTCAAACTTGGCTTCCCTATTTGTCGTTCCAATCCAATAACCAATGCACCACAACAAGCATTCAGAAATGAAAAAAAAGTTTTCAGGAAGACTTGAATTCACATTCCTTTTTTTCTTGAGAATTCTGTTTTAGCATAACTGTTCTATTAATTTAACTACAAAAACCGATGCCTACAGAAGGTAAAATCTTAATATACAGCATTTATTCTTTTTCTTTTTTTATAGCCAGTGCTGTAATCTTTGATATTAGTTAACATACACTAATATGAAATTCAAGATAATATTGCCACTAATACAGGGTGTTCATAAAGTCTCAGTATCATTATAAATATTTATTGCTCATAAACCATATGACATAGATTATTGCAGTTTTTTTGTAAAATGTTGTATATTTGGTATGAAATAACATCATGCTAAATTGTCTATGAACCTACTGATCTGCTTTGCTGTCACAAATAGTGTAATGCCAATATACTTCACCTTTTCCGCTCAATATATCCCAAGTGCCCAAAACTTTCTTCTGTGTCCTAGAGATTTCATCTCTCTCTCTCTCTCTCTCTCTCTCTCTCTCTCTCTCTCTCTCTCTCTCATTATGTTATTTTTGTCTCCATTTTATTGCAGACTTTTTCTTGTTGCTTACAAGCTCAGTCTATGGCATTCTCAGGATCCTTCTGTAGAACTACATTTCTACATCCGTGCGATAGTTGTCCAGTATCCACTTATACAGTGTCTAATACCATTACAAATATTTATTGCTCATAAACCATATGACATAGAGTATTGCATTTCTTTTGTAAAATGTTGTACATCTCCTCCAGTTTACATTCACAGCTTTCACTGACTACATTCCACGTTCACCTCTAGTTGCCTTCACAATGTCAAGGCGATATTCCATCTCCCTTCATATGCACAAAAAAGAATGTAATAAAAGCTAAAAATCTTCATTAACAATTTATGTAAATAAAACAAGACATAAACACTTAAATGTAAAGAGGACTTGAAGATGTATACAATATTTTACAAAAAAACTGCAATAATCTGTCATATGGTTTCTGAGCAATAAATACTCGTAATATTACTAGGTCATTATGGACACCCTGTACTACTAGTGAATTGAAAAAAACAGTAAAAATAACAACAACAGGCATTCAAGATTTAATTTGCTGTAACTTTTGGATTTTTTACCTTAATCAATATAGCAGTTGTCAAGGAAAAAAAGGGGATACGACATTAAATTTCACCAAAAGCTTATTCTTTATTTTTAAATTTTTATTTATAAATAACCATTCAATGATAGTTTTAGTAAATGTGATAAAAAAAGCATGTAAAATTGGAATGGAAGAAATGCTTTTCAAAAATTAATAATAATTGACAATGTTTCATCCAAATTCAAAACAGATATTACTTGAACAGACATTTTACTGCATTAAGTAGGCACTGCATTAATATTTGAATTTTTTATAAGAGTGAGAAATAAGATTTATATCTGCATTTTAGCTTTTAAGATAAATGCTTAACATTTCTATATGAATTTGTGCTCCGAACAACTTTTGTAAATCTTGTTTTATTTCAAAATATTCTCCAGAAAATGTTTTCTCTATCAGAAATAAAATAAAAGCAGAATATTCTTCATGTGCCGTGTCCTTTCAAGACATAGGTGATCATGGACTTCCACTTGGCTCTGTCCCTTGTCGCTCTTAATATTCTTCCTCTTGGTATTTCTCTCAAACCTCACTCTGCCATCCATTTGCTAAGACCTATCAAGTAGGTCTTGCACTGCTTTCCCCTGTCCTTCTTTGCCTCTATCCATCCTGTGAATATTAAATTCTCCAGGCCCCTTTCCTCATTACATATCCTAGAAACCTTATCTGTCTCTTCCATATATTTTTGTTGTTGTCATGGATCTTATTCTTCATGTTCCATGTCCTTCCAGGACATAGGCAATCATGGACTTCCACTTGGCTCTGTCCCTTGTCGCTCTCAATATTCTTCCTCTTGGTATTTCTCCCAAACCTCACTCTCCCATCCATTTGCTAAGACCTATCAAGTAGGTCTTGCACTTCTTTGCCTCTATCCATCCTGTGAATATTAAATTCTCCAGGCCCCTTTCCTCATTACATATCCTAGAAACCTTATCTGTCTCTTCCATATATTTTATTGTTGTCATGGATCTTATTCTTCGTGTTCCATGTCCCTCCAGGACATAGGCAATCATGGACTTCCACTTGGCTCTGTCCCTTGTCGCTCTCAATATTCTTCCTCTTGGTATTTCTTCTAAGCCCCACTTCACCATTCATTTCCTCAGACCTAACAAGTACATTTCAAGCTGCTTACCTCTGTCTCTCCTTCCCTTTATCCATCCTGTGAGTATTAAGTTCTCCAGGACCTCCTACCTCATTACATGTTCCAGGAACCTCATTTGTCTCTCCCTGATATTTAGTATGAGTTTTCTTCTCGTTTGTATCCTTTCCAAAACCTCATCGTTGCACACATACTCTGTCCATGGTATCCTCAGCATCCTTTTGTTAAACCACATTTCTCCTGCCTTAAGCCTGTCCTTCATCCTTGAGATCATCCAGCATTCAGTTCCATACAGAAGGTCAGATATCACGTAGCAATCCAGCACTCTTTTCTGTGTTTCTAATGAGATTTTCCTGTTTCTCAGTACTCTGCTTAGCTTCTGAAATGCATCTTTGGCCATCAGGCCAATGCATCTTTGTATCTTCATGTCACACTTTCCATCCTCTGTCAAAATACTTCCTAGGTAATTAAATTTTTTACTTGTTTTATTTTAGTTTTTCTGACATGCGGTTGGCATATTGGGCTCCACTTTTAGCTGATGACCATACATTCAGTTTTCTTTAAGTTTATGCTCAGTCCTTTCTTCTCATTTTCTTTTGCTACCGTCTGTAGAAGGTCCTGTATTTTCCTTTCTGAGTCTGCTATCAGCACCATGTGATCCATATATCTGATATTGTTGAGATTGTGGTCACCAATGGTGAATCCTGGCAAGGCTTTTTTTCACTGATAATTGCTTCGCTGTACAGGTTGAAAAGATCCGATGAGAAACACATCCCTCTCTTATGCCCCTTTCTATTTTTGCATACCTGCTGAGTTCACTTCCTATCCATACACAAGCAACTTGCTGCCAATATAGATTCTTGATTATCTTAACGTCTTTTTTGAAAATGTTGAGGTTGTCAAGCATTTTTATCAAGTCCTTGTCCTACTTTGTTGAACACCTTTGTGTAGTCTATAAAGCACACATAAAGGTCCTTCGGCATTTGTATTGCTTGTTCAGATAGCATTCTGAGCATAAATATTGCATTCCTCATTCCGGTATCTTTAACGAACTCACATTGTTCTTGTCCTATCTCTGGGCTGATTCTACTGCGCACTCTGGTCATCAGAATCCGGAGGATGAGTTTTGTTATGTGGCTCATTAAACTGATTGTTTGATAGAGCTGACATTCCTTTGCACCTGGCTTTTTAGGTAGGGTTATAAAAATTGATCTGCTTCAGTCCTTCAGTATATTGCTGCTGTTGTAGATTTTGTTTATTATTTCTGTTAATTTGTTTATACCAAAACCTTCTAGAGACATCAACATTTCTATTAAAATCCCGTATGGTCTCACTGCTTTGTTTCTCTTCAATTTAGCCATTGCTGATTCCACTTCAGTTTTTAATATTTTTGGTCCATCCGTAATTTTGTGTATTGCTGATTGCTCTCTCTTGTCATGGAAGAGATCTCTGATACACTCGTCCCATCTCAGAAGTATTTTCGCTTTTTCTAATATTAGTGTGCTATCCTTTGCTTTTATACATCCTGTTTCTAAGCATGTTCTTTGCCTTGTTAGTTCCTTCATTTTTTTATGAATGTCTTCATTATTTGTTGTACTCAGTCTCTCTACTTTGGCGCATTTGTTGTTGAGTCATCTTTCTTTAGGTTATCAACATTTGCTCTGTATTTCCTTGTGTAGTCTCTGGTATTCCATTCCATTCCACATCTTGGCATTATTTTTTGTCTCTTTTGCATCAGGTCAAGAATCTCTTTGGTGATCCACTCGTTTTTCTTCCACCATGCTTTTTCATTTGAAATTATATCGTTCATGGATGTCACTAGAACCGCTCTTAGTACATCCCATTTTGAGCTTCCATTTCCAATTTGTCCTTTGTATATCATTTTCATGCTCTCCATATACATTTCCTGCAGGTTCGGGTCATTCATGAGTCTATTTTACTGCAGTCTTACGGCTGTGTTACATTTATTTAATCTCCTTAGTTTTATCATTAGTTTGCATATGGTTGGCAGATGGTTGCATCCGCAGTCTGCACTTAGGTCGGCTTTGCAGTGAAGGATTACATTTCTGAATCTTTTCTTGATAGTAATGTCATCAATTTGGTTCTTAGTTTCTCCTCCTGGACTTCTCAATGTCCATAGTCTTTTTGGGTGCTCTTGGAATGAGGTGTTGGTTATTATCTGGTCATTCACTGTGTACCATTGGACCCATTTCTCTCCAAAGCTTTTTGCGGTGTCCTAGTTCGAAATTGCTGACCATTTCATCTTCTCTTCCTTGACCAACTTTGGCATTCAGATCTCCCATGATAATTCTGATTTCTTGAGATTTGCACTATGAATTGGCATAATCTAGCATGGAGTAGAAGGACTCAATTTCTTCTTCTGTACTTTGTGATGTTGGTGCATATGCCACAATTACCAATATATTTAGAAGCTTTCCTTTCATTTTAACTACTAGAATTCTCTCAGATATCTGGCAGTAACCCTTGATGCATTTTCTTGTGTCTTTATCTAGTAAAATGCCAACTCCTTTTTTTGTTACGTATATATTTCTGTGCTTGTCACTGATGAAATCTCTGTTGTTTGGCCACCTCGTTTCACATATGCATAAAATGTTTGTGTTCAATCTAGAAATCTCTTGCTTCATGTTTTCCAGCTGTCCACAGTTATTCGTGGTTCTAACATTTCAGATGCCAAGAGTTACTTTCTGTTTGTTGCGAACAGTCGCAGAATAATGGTCAGGTGACACCTGTCATTCATGTCTTTCTAGTCTGGGCGAAGGATAAATTCTGAGGAAATTTGTCCCCTTTACACCATTAAGCATAACTGTATTTAGAAATTTCTCAATGACATGGTCAATAAAGCAGATTTTTGTTCTTCTTGATATCAAAATTTTCCTAAGAGAATTAAAAGGAAACATTATTGAGTTAAGTCTGTAGCCTGTACTGAATTTTCAAACAAAATTCACACTTTGAGAAAATAAAGTACACATTATATTTCTTCCATGCCTGAAATCTTATTAGCTTTTAATGTCATAAAATCAAAACTGAAATATAAATATATATGTTCAATTCATGAAAATAGTCAGTCAGTTAAGTGTCATACGTGATACACACTTGAGCAATCATGCCTTGAAAGAGACGTGACTGACTAGGCAGAAGATTATCCCGCAGTAGGTTGCCATTGCTTCCTGTGGTAGATTGGTTGCCAGCCAAGGCTAGGGGAAAGAGATGTACTATATTATTAAGTAGTAATTACTGGGAGATCAGTTTATTACTTCATAACAATATAAGACTGATCCCTCACTTTATGCCCAGTAGAAGCCTTAATCGTGTTTTCAACTATTATATTCAGTCAGTCAGTTAAGTGCCATATGTGATACATGCTTTGGGTGATCATGTCTCGAAAGAGACCCAACTGACTGGGCAGAAGATTATCCCGCAGTAGGTTGCCATTGCTTCCTGTGGTAGATTGGTTGCCAGCCAAGGCTAAAGAACCCAATTTGTCCTGTTATTTAACCCATAACTGGAAGGAAGAGACAGATTGATACCTTTCCCAAGGGTATTTGCATGTAAGTGAAAGCAAGGAAATTCAACTGGAATTCGAACTCGGCTCCCTGATTTATCATTCCAAGCAAATATCTACTGCATCACAGATGCACATCACAATAATAAATCTTGCTAATTCAAAAATTAAAGAAAATATTTTTTTTTATTTTGTATCTTATGATTAACATCAATTAAGATGTGATTATTTAAAAATTATTGTAATATGTATACAAGTTTATTGAGTGCAATTATAATGGTTAGTGACACAAATGTTATGGCTATAATTAAGAATGAAAAGGTCCAATCACAACTAATAATTTTACTGAAATAATAGTTCTTTATACTGAAGAAAGAAGATTTTCATATAAGTTACAAGTTGACATTGTTGATATATTTTTGGTGTATTAATTTGCTTTGGAGGCTAGTTACACTCTGTAAATAAATACCAAATAAATACCAAATAAATACCAAATAATGTTGTCATTGACAAACAATTAAACCAATAATGTATAATAACAATAATAACAACAATGAAACCAATAATGTATAATAACAATAGGCTAAATGATAAATACCTGAAGCTACTCAAACTTGTAGGATGATATTATAATTTTTCAAGTAATTTTTCAGCCATTTTTATTGCAAAAGAAATAATACTATTACTGCTATTAAAAGTGTATATGAATAAAAATAGAAATTATAACATATTAAGTGCATTAGAAAAATCTGGTTAAATTGAATAGCTGCAACATCTCCATGGTCAAATCTTTTATGCTAAAGCAAATTTAAATAAAATAAAGAGATTAGAGTCCGAGATTTACTGAAGTTAAAATCTCTTTATTTTTTATTTGTTTTGCTTATGGGCAAATATAGAATGATGGCTAAAGAGAAGCAATAAAAAGTAAATAAAGTTAAAATGTAAGAAATTCTGGTACAAAAATTAAAATGACAATGAATTATCTGAGAAATTTTCTGCTTATTATTCTGAAATAACTAAAGAAATACTTACTGAGAGTTTATAAGATGTTTTTAAAAAGAATCTACTGATATTAAATGATTACAAGTGGAATATAGGAACTTCTCCAACCTATACTATTTACACTATTCAGACTATTGTTCTCATCTTTGTTGCCATTTATACAATGTTTTGGTTGTTGTATGCTCCAGCCTTCTTCAGGTGCTAGAAATTTCGAACCAAAGCACCTGAAGAAGGCCAGAGTATGCAATGGCTGAAACATCATACAAATGGCAACAAAGATGAGGACAGTAGTTTGAATAATGTAAATAGTGTAAATACTACCTCATCTCAGAAATATAGACAAATTCTCCAGCCTATATTCAAATTAGTTATGTTTAATCTGTATTTTGGGAAAAAATGCATTTTAATAGTTCAGTCTCAATATTGTATGTCCTAAGAAGGATTCTGTGCAATATAAAAATCAAATTGTATTAAATTTAATTCTTTTATTTACCTTACCTCACCCCCAATGAAGATAATATGTGACACACAGTCAGTTCAATGTTGAGTGCTCATATGCATATATATCAGCCAAGGACAAAAATAGCCAGTCTCAATGACCACTATTGTTGTTGTTGGTATCCATCTAACCTTGCTCTAATGTGCAATGAGAGAGGTGTTGACACTGGTTGGTATCCCCAGGACATCTCTCATTATAAAGCTATGAACTGACAAAAGACAGAAGGAGAACTGATGCTACACTTTGATCTCAGTGCAAAGGCTGGGTAAAGACTGTATTAGATTTAATCCACTGTTATTATTTCCAATTTTATTTTAAATTTAACTCATATGACAAGTGAAACTGGTTTACAAACATTCTTTAATTCCTTAATTGATAATTTTCATATGACCTGTTATAATTTTCTTGTACTGTATTTTTCACAAAATCTTTTAAGTGGATAGGAATTTTCTTAAACGTCCTGAAATTAACTTTATATAAATATCTTATTCATCAATGAAAATGATTTTAAGAACAAAACTATAAGAATAGTGAAATGCCACAAAATACGTTGAAATTATTTTCCTCTTTTTTGTTTCTTTTAAGGCAGAAGTTTTCTGTATTAAGTCATTTAAACCTGGTCTATGTAAACTCAGAAAAATTTCAATTTATTTCAACAGATGTTTAGCTAGAAATTTGAAATTAAAATGTGCAGAAGAACTTCAGGGTGAAATACTGAGAGAAAGTATTTTTAAGAATCATTATGCTGTTTGTTAGAAATTATTGTTATGAAAGGTTTTGTTGGTCAGTTTGTATTTTTCTAAAATACTTTTTTCTTCAGAATAAGTGACAAACTATTCCCTTCAAGAGTGAATTATTTCTTCAGATCAGTTTTGATTGATAGAAAACATCAAGAAAAAACTAGGAAATCTCATAGTTTTATAAAAGTTTACTATTTTATTAATTAAGCACTTTCTTGACTAATAAAATCCATTGAGATGGATTCAACTTGTGACTATAACATATTATTCAAGACTAAAGCAAAAACTTCATATTTCCTTGCATTACATAAAACAAACTGAGAAACTAATAGTTTCTATTGACGCTTCTACTAATTTAGCAAGCTCTCTTGTGGTCTGCTCACTACAATGTCACAAAATCAGATATGGTTCATATAAAATATTGCTTCATTAAACTCTTTTTAATTAAATATTTTTCTCATTACAGGAAAGAAATACTTGGGAGACCTCTACTGTCTGATCCCCGCTACTCTGATGCTTCATATCATAAAAATAGCACAGGTAAGATTCAGAAAAAAAGAAACTAACATTTTCACATTGTATTGCTTTTTCTTTTAATGGATTCATCACAAAACTAATCCAACAAACATTGTACTTCTAAAATATTATAGACTTAACCACTTTCATCTCTATGGTTTTTATTAATTTTATTTTCAAAGATTTAAATTTGTCTTTTAAACTTTTTTCCCCGACTGATAAAATGTATATTTTGTACATTTTATCTTTATATGTTTCACTAGCAGTATAGCCTGGTGTTGCTCTGGTGTAATGAAAGCTTAAAGAATATTTGTGTGAAGTTTGGTGAGAATCGAATAAAAATTGTGGATTTGTATAAAGGACATACAGGTAGATAAACAGACACACACACAAACATCTTGCCTTTTATATATATATATTATCGATTTTCTGCACTATTGTAAGAACTGCAACCTTGAAACTTCTGAATATCATTTCTTATGTCTTTGTCTATGAGTGTATCAAATTTGATTAAAATCGGACCACTCCTTCTAAAACCCGATTTTTTCAATTATCAATTTTCAATATTTATCGGGGGTACCTCGACACAAAACCTAGCTAAGAACACTCGCAGATGCTTATAGTACAACTGTGTAAATTTTCAAGAAAATCAGTTCAGCCATTTCAGAGTCTATAGGTAATGGACACACATACACACACAAACACATACACACACACACACACAGACAAAGTTCCATTTATAAATAAGTTTAGATTTAGATATTAACTGGGTTAAGTTTAAAAATCCCTTATATGTGCATAAAATTGAAAATTCAAAGTTAAGGTATGAAGCGAAATAAAACTGAAATTGTTATGTATCTTGTTATATTAATGTGCCATTCTGGACAACTTTGAGTAACAGTGAATGATGAGATTGTAGAGTGAGTAGCTATGGTTAAATGTAAAATAGGTGACAGAACTGTCCAACAAACAGAATTGACAAAGTTTGCAATAACAGGTAAAAGAAAAGAAAGGGTGAAAAAATAATATAAAGCAAGCAAAAAGTTCACAAACTAAGAGTTTGGGTTGACACACAAAAGCAATTTCGGACAAGCAAATATAGTTTTCTGACTTTAAGACAAGACAGATCAGGACTGAGTCAGATGAAACGAGAACCGGGCCTATTTTATTGGCTAGTAAAAAATCTCAGCATGCATTTGTGCACTATAAATGATGGAGGGGGGAAAGTGTTTTACAGTCATTCCTGTCAGGATTTATGAGTGGGCTGGGAATGCCACAACTGGTGAGTCACCAACATGCCTCGAGGTTGGAGATTCTATGGCATGCATTGACAGAAGACATGATTTTGGAGGGGAGTGTTAGAGATCCCTCCCCTAACCTTACCATCACTCCTCCTGTTTCTAGGGCTGAGTGCCAACCTAAGCCCCATATTCATCCAAGAGTGTTGAGTGGCCTTGCAGGTCATTCCTTGGTCCACTGACATTTCTTGGCCTTGAAGATTATTGTATCATGTCATAATGGAGGTGGTCACAGACAATCCTCCCTGTGAGTGGCTCAGCTTGTCAGCAACCAAGTTGTGCTCTTTCTGGTCTTGAGCACTAGCAGCCGATTACTTTAGCGACCCTGAGTTTTCTCTTACCTAGTGATTGATTCACAATGTGTTATCTCTCAATTACATGAATTCAGAGAAGGCTGGGTGGATTTGCCTGATTGTCATCAGTTTTACCAGTATTTAGAAGAAACAGCTTTGCATGCTTTCTACCATTGTTTTCATGTGCGCTCTTTCTGGAACTATATTGCTGAGTTGACAGCTCATATCACTCCTGATCATGTCCCTTGATCTTATATACATGTGTAATAATGTGTTACCCCCATATTCTGGAGGGAAATGGATGGTGTTTTTCATGGTGCTAGCCATAGCAAGAATGGTAATTTGGACATTGCTAATGGAGGGAATCTTTTATTAGGAACACTATCTTTTATCAGGATATGATTAGATTCTTTGGGCATCAGCTTAATACAAAGATCATGTCTAATAGAAAGCATTTGATATTAACAGATTTCCACAAAAGGTGGCTAAACATAGCAAGCTTGTTTTGTGTGAATGAGGCCAGTTTTGATTTTCTTTTTAAGTCCCCCACTGTCACAATGTGCAGTTCCCTGTGAATCCTCCCTTGGTTAAGATAGACTCTCTTTGTTTATCTAGTTGTTCCTAGTCTCTTCCTGGCATTCTCGTCAAGATTTTCAACCTCTCCAGTTTGTTTTGGACCTCCTTTTTATCTCAACTGTGTCATTCTTTGATTTTCCCATTCCATTATTTATTTTATCTTTCTCTCTTCATTAGTGAGTGTACTTCTTGATTCTGCTCTTTGGCAGAATATAGCAGCCACTCTTAGTTTTTTGGGGTGGATGAGTCTTACTAACATTTGTTATTTTTAATTTGAATGTTTTTATTTTGTTTTGGGGTTCACCCCCACTCATTTTTATATCATATTTTTAATATATTTTTGTATGGACATTTGTATATAATGAAAATGTTTACATCATGGGTGTTTTTTGTAGATTCCCTGTGAATATGTGGTATTGTGGTATATGCAGAAATGAATGAGGATGGATGAGCTCTTGTTGGAATGAACAAATTGTAATAAATGAATGGATCATGATTCTGGTTAGCTAAGTCTAGGATAGAAAGTGTTGATGAGCCCTACCTCCTTCTCCCTGTGGCTTTGTACCAAAATTGTATTTTATATACAATAAATCAACATTCCTGTCAGGATTGAAACCAACAGAAACAAAATGTACTGTGTGCTTATCTGTAGCAACCCATGGCATAGTTATCTCTGACTGTTAGTAACTGCATGCACTATGCTTTATTGAAATGTTATTGGTCTCTAGAAATAGTTACACAGGAATTAATTCCATATTTATTAATACATCAACATCTCCCATTTCAATATATAAGAATTATAATGTTCATTATTGACAGATAACAATATTTATAAAGTCTATGTCATTAAGATATGATGTATGAACAATAACAGGGGTAGAATACCCTCATGCTCACAGAATTGACATTATTCTGGTCATTATTAAATTTCTGTTATAGGCTCGTTTATAATGCAACCATTTTAAAGATGAAGAGCAACATTTTAATACTAAGAAATAAATATCAACCAAGTTGACCAGATGTATTCAAAATTAATTGATTCAAAATTAATTGATTCAAAATTAATTGATTCAAAATTAATTGATTCAGATATATAAATTCTTAAAAATAATTAATCCTTCTACAGTTATCTTTTTGATGAACTGATATATTTATTGACTTTATTTTCTTTAGGTCATCTCAGTCCATGCAGAATTAGTCCTAGGATCCCCAAGTCCAAAAAACTGAAGAAGACTATGTATCATGTGACACAGAATCAAGGTAGAAAAAATGACGAATGCATTTTCAATGATCTTCTAACAAAGTTGCATGAAGTGGTTATTAGTACATCAGCATGTCGTTTTTAATCATTTGTGCTTATATAGTTGTCATACAATTATGCCTACCTTTCACGGAGTTATTTATTACTAAGGTTGTACTGACAGTAAAGCAATTGGTCTCTATTGGTAAATTAAGAAATCTTTCAAGAATAGAAATACAAATGTTTTCTATATTTTAATTTAGAATGTTTTTAAAATTAAGTCATGCACTATAATTATTTTGAAAATGCTATCCATTTTTCTTTAGCTAATTAATATTCTATTGAATATTTAAAAAGTTGACAGTTTTTGTTTTATTATTCTCTGTGAAGTACAATGGCTTTTCTTTTGACAATCATTCTTGTAATCCCTAGAAATTTCAATATCATTATATTGGTATTACACTATTTGTGACAGCAAAGCAGATCAATCGGCTCATAGACAATTTAGCATAATGTTATTTCATACCAAATATGTTTGCATCATGGAAATTCTAATTTTTTTAACAAACTTGAGTAATTATTCTATAATCCACTAGCAGTTTTGAGGAAATTCATATAATCATTTCCTACAGTTCATATCTGAATTTTTGCTTCGCTACATGAGGGTAGCAAAAATTTCTGTTGATATGAAAATTACATTCTAGTTAAAAATGAACCGTTTTTGAGTTGTGTTAATTCTGTTTTCCATATACAAGAAACAGTAGTACTGCATTAAAAACACTTTGGAATTATTGTGTAATATTGCAAATCAATAATTAATTGGTTTCATTTGCTACTTAACAAAATATATTTTGTAAATCAATCATGGACAATGACATCATGAAGTTGTCTACAATATTTTTTTATATGAAACATTCAATCATTTTACCAATTTATAATGATAAGTACTTTGCAGGTGAACCAAGAATGATTTCCCTTCAGAAACTACCAAACTTCACTAGCCTCTACTTTTTTCTGAACATCTATTTTGTCTCTACCAAAGATATCACAATTTCCTAGAGAGCAGCTTTTCAAGTAAGCTATCCTGATTAGATTAGAAATTTCCTTGTCAATATATAAAATTTTCTTATATGCAAAACAGACATATATTTAAAAGCATTTTAATCAATATTCTTCACATTAAAACAGCTTTCATTGAATAAAGTATCAATAACTTTGTCAAAAATACAGTAATTTCGTCTGATGCAAGAAAATTCTTAAGTTGCTTTTCCATTTATTTAACTATTTTCTGCCAGTTTCATTTATATTGAAATGCTTTGAAGCATAAATAACCTAAGACAATTGAAGATTTTATAGTTATTAATATTTTTAATTTTGTAAAGTAGGAAGATATTTGACAATAAAGTATCTACTCAAAGTTAATCATTTTAACATAATTTTCAAGAACGCTATGTTATGCAAGTTAATCTTTAAAAAAAAAGATTTGGTTTCTAGCAACTGATGATGGTAAAATTTTCAGGTTATAATTTTATGATGCAAATTTTCAGTTAATAAGAAAAGTTTTATTTAGAAATATTTATTCCTTATTTGCTAATCTTAGATTTTGCTGTACAACTCAAGGCTTATTCATTATATTGGAAATAAATATTAGTATAATTATTGATATTTATTTTTAATTTCAGATATATTGCCTTAAATCATAAGCTAACCTCAAAAGAAAAACAAATTGTTATGTTATTGAGTGAGGTGTGCACAACTTTGAAAATTGTGAAAAATTTTAACAGATTCAAAAAATAAATAGAAAATTTTGGCAAGATAAAAACAAGAAAAATATCCCAAAAAAAGATTTGATAAAAATTAAAAGGATGGGTAAGTAAGAAAATATTTGAAGAAATGTGTCTTACAAATGAAAAGAAAGAGGAAAAATTCAAAAAAATTAAGAATGTTAACTAAAGACATTTAAAGAATCAAACTACCATCTTTGAATAAACATCACAAAGAGAAAAATGTAAGTTGGGGTAAAAATACATGGAAATTATTTTTTTTTTACGGTAAGTTAGAGTAGAGGGTTGATGAGCAAAATTGTTGTAAGGAAGATGGAGAAATTTAAAAGTGAACATTATGAGCATATGTAGGATAGATATCAATTGACCTTGAATTTAAACAGACCAAGATTGTAATTGTCAGGAAGACATCCTCTCAAAAGTAACAATTATGAAGAAGAAGCTGTCTGAGTGGAACTTATTCCTTATGAAAGGAACATGAAGAGAATGAGGATAGTTTGCCACTATGAACATTACATGGTGGGTGATGGATGTCAAGGTTTGAGATGGGTGAATTAATGATTTTAACTCAAACATCTGTCATTGAACTAGCAATAGATTAACATTTCATCTGTATGATAAGGGTTACAGGGTGGAGAATTATTCATTATGCACAAGGCTGTTTTTAAATACTGTTAAGGCAGGACAGTGAAAACGGATATAACAGCAATACTCTATTGTTAGTCTGACCTGACTTTTGTAAAGATAGAACATCACACAGCAAGAGTTAGATATTTTCCGGTGCAATATGAATCAAATATTTTTCCAGTATCTTTTATTATGACATGAATATATGCATTTCATTTGAGGTCAAAAGTGAGCTTTAGACCCAGCGGCAAGGAGTCTCTTTGAGGGTATGACCAATCATCAGGATTGGTGCAGGTTTAGGGTCTACTCAGTGGTGAGGAAATACTGCTAGTTTTGTTTTGGAAGTAGTAAATGATTCCAGCCAGTTTTTTCACCATTGAATTATGAGGGTTAGTAACATATATATATATATATAGTCATCTGCAGGCAGATCTGTTTCACTGTATCACAGCTCATCAGTACAGTTAGACATCCAATTGCTTCCAGTCAGAATTGAAACCTGACCGAATTGTTTCTACCTCTGAGCTATGAGTGCTCGGCAGAGGAAGACAGACTTTAGTGTGTTATATACAATGTATATTTACTAAGGATCTGAGAATATTCTTAGGCAGATCAGTTTAATATAAAACAGAAAGAGGGTAAGCTAAGGAAAAAGCCTTGCAGTCATCTCCTTGTGCCTATGAGGCCTGGCCATTAACAACAACTTTCAGAGACCTACCTGATAGGAAAGAATTAATAGCTGAGAAAACTCTCACAAAGATTCCATAGATGGCCAGTTTGTGTAGCAATCTCCTGTACCACACCCCATCAAAAGCATTTGCAATAACTTGGGTGATCATTCTTGAGATGTTTTTGATTTCTTAACAATAGGTTTTAGTGATGAATTTAGAGCAGGATAGACAGGATAAATGGCCTAAAGATTAGGTTCTTCATGGAAATGGTCAACCAGAAGGCAGCAGTGAAGAGATGAAGTAATTTGAGGGGCTACAATTATAGATCCTTTCAAAATTGATGATAGTTCAAGATAAATACAGAGAATTATCACATAAGTTCTTGGAATATTTTTAAATGGCACAGAAGCGAATGACTAAATTCATGCAAGACTATGTCCCATTGACACTCTGAGAAACTCACTATTGTCTCCCATGCAAAAAATTATTTCAAAGATATCAAATTAATGGAATAACTCCCAATGTTTCCAGATATTAGTCCAGTAAAAAAATTAATTAATTTTATAATTAAAAGAGATTTATATGAAAATAGAAAACAATATTGAAGCAAAGAAGTTCTCTTGGAAACTATAAGAATTGCTGTTAGTATTGTTAAAGTCAAAAGAGGTGAAAAATTAACAAAATCAATGAATGAAAGACTGATGAAGGTTACAGAATGTCAAGGAACCCATATAAAAATGTAAAACAATAGAATAATAATTTAGGTATAACGCATTTTGGCTTTATCATATACTAGCAGTTTAGCCCAGTTTCAATCGGGTAGTTTAGGGAATAATAAGAATAAATTCAAATGAATTTATATAGCAAATACTTACACAACATCCACCCTCGTCACTTTTATAGATATTGATAACAATGTAGAATGTCTCTATTGGATTTGGGTGGGAGGGGGAGGGGTAACATATATAGATATAGATAATATAAAGTGGGGTGATCGATTCTATATTATAATCAATACATAAACTGATCCCTGACTTTGTGGAGTGATAATATATATTTTTCTACCCCTAATTTTGGCTTTCTGAAAAATTTCAAGGTATCATTAGCGTTTGAAAATTTTGATCTATATCTACAACTCCCGTCAAGCTAGACTACAAAATGCAGACGCTAAGTCGAATCTATCAAACAAATACTTACACAATTTCCACCCTCGTCACTTTTATAGATATAGATATGCTTGTATAGCATATATATTCTGAACTTATTTATCAATAAAAGATATGTTCCAATTTGTTTGCATAATAATAAAACCTGCTATATTCAAAACAAGTTATTGTGATAGATATTAGGAGCTGAAATTCATGATATATTTTTCATATAAATGCATCCTAAAAATTTTATCACCATCAGTTGGTTAATACCAAATTTTCATGAAAGCATTAAAATTTGGCATAGTAAAAAAAATTGAAGAATATCCCAAACTTTACTGAGTGGTTTGTTTCAAAAATATATAAAGATAAAATTATTTCTTCATATTTTCATACATTTTCAATATATACAGAAAACTTTTATAAATCTAAAAATTCTTTTGAAAACCAAAATGTAAGTAAAACAATTTTAATTTTAATAAACATACATGCATTAGAAATATCATATATAAATATATAAAAACATTAAGTAATTGTCCAATTCTTATTTTTTCTGTCTCTCTCTTTCTCTCTTTCTCTCTCTCTTTATATATATATATATATATATATATATATATATATATATATATTATGGCATTGAAGACAAGAAATTTCTTACTATAATAGGCCATGATAAATTTTAAAACAAAAACACCAGTCGACTGGTTTTTATCCCCCTCTCATCAGAATTGTAAACGGGGAAAAAATTATGAAGAGAAAATCTGTCATGTATGACATGAATGAACAGATAGGGAAAAAATAGAATTTATTACATTTAAAGATGCTAGAGACCCAGCAGAGCAATCCCAAACAAACAGTCCCTTTGTTTACAAAGAGAGGGTTGCCCGGATCTGATAAACAGCATCTCCAACACCTTCAGATGAAACAACGAGTGTGCTCTGGCCAAAACAAAAAAACCAATTCCCACTAAAATTTGCAGCAGAACTCAGAATATTTATCAAATGATCCACAATGGAAGACCTGCATGTATTTTGAATGGTATCACCAGACAAAAAATTTTAATTGAATATTTTTGCAGGTACATGCTGTTTAATCCTAAAAACCACATGCTGCATCATTCTTCCTATGTAGTCAAGTCCACAACTACATTTAAAATAATAAATAACAGAATTAATATGGTGGTGGGGGTAGAATGTCTTTATGCATAGATGGAAGGACAGACTTAGTTTGAAAATCAACACAAACGTTAGCTGCATATGAACTAGATGAAATCCACTTGGTGTAGGGCTCACTGACCCAACTCAACCATGGTACTCAGAGATAGACTGGACATTTACTAATTGTTGCAGGTTTAATTTTATTAAACCTAACAATCTTACCCCGGATAATCGATTGAACAATGTCCAACAGATAAGCATTGTTCACAAAGATACTAGTTAAACAACTAATTTCATCTTTCAAGGTGTTATTTGAACAAATCATTAGTGCCCTGTGGGCTAAAGTCCTACTCAGATTAATCTTTTGTTGTTTAGGACAAAAGGAATCCCAACAAGTATAGAGACCCATAAAGATAGACTTCCTATAAACTGAAGTAATAAAAGAGGAAGGCGTTCTATGAACATCTAAGAAGTACAATGAACAATTGGCCTACTTATCTACCATGAATTTAAGGGCAGAATGAATATCATTGAGTAGGGAGAAGAATTGGTCAACTTCCAATTCATTGTTAAAAACACAAAATGTGCTATCCACATAACAGAAGTAACAGTGGGCTAGGAAGAACCTAAAAGTAGGCTCGCCTCATAAAATCTCACAAAAATATGTACCAAGACAGGGCCTAAAGGAGGACCTATTGCTACACCATCTATCTGACGATACATAATATTTTCAAAACTAAAATTGACAGACATAGTGGCAAATTTTATGAGTTCAACAAAAACATCTTCAGGTATAGTCGAAGGAGTCAAATTACTACGATATAGCAAATCACTGCAAATATCAATAGTCTTCAACAAAGGAACACAAGCGAATAGGCTGAAGATGTCAAACAAACACATAAATCCATCAGTAGCATCACAATTCCAAATAAATTGGGAAAAGGAAAAGGAATGTCTTTATGTTGAGAAGATCCAATCATAGAGAGTATGGGTCTCAATGGGACACCCTCTTTTACGAATCTTAGGTAATTTATAAAGGCAGGGATGAATAGAGCCAGACAGTTTTAATTCCTCAGCCATTTCAGAGGAAAGATGTTTCTCAAATTGAATTTCGGAAGTCAGAGTACAATTATGATTGTCAATAGAACCAAGATGTTGAAACTTAGAAAGATCATTAAGTATAATTAACATTTTATTAATGTAATCTTGGCAGTCCATAAGAACAACACCAGATCCCTTATCCAGTTTTGTAATAACCAAAGAGTGGTTATTCTTAAGAGGTCTAATGATCCGATGGTGTTCACTTCTCCATTTCAATTCAAAGAAAGAAATAAGAAAACTCACATAAGAATGAGACAAATCATTCAATTTGGCTCAAAAGTTGCTAGATTTATTGATAGACACAGGTTGAAGTTTAGAGAGTTGAGCGTAAAATACCTCAAACTCTGATAAAAATCTGTTTCTTTTCAATAGCTGTAAAAGAAATGCTAAAATCTAGGCCATGGGTCAAAATACTAAGCTCAATCTCTGAAGGACAATAAGAAGACAAATTAATTACATTTTTTGTAGCATTTGGTTCAACCATACTCTTGGAGATGAGATGTTTTAACTTATTCTGATAACTGCATGCCATCTTGGAATGGCAGCGTGCAATTCTCAGACCTACATTACAGGCAAAACAGTTCCTATCAAAATATGATAAATAATTACCACACACTACAACACATTATATTTAGGCCAAAACACTGGCTAGAAAATTGCAAGAGCAAATCCTTAATAAAGGCTTTCTCTATCTTCCAACCAGACAACAACTTTGCCACCTAATCTGAAAAGAAATAAAAGGCAGACAAACCTGGTGTTGAAGTCAACAGTATAAAAAAGTTGTTTTAGCCTTCAATGTCTCAATTTTAGACCTGATCCATAAAATTTTATTTCATTTTCTAATTAAATCAGGGGTGTACCTTTTATTAAAGTTTTTAAATATATTTTTGACAGTACAAAATTGTATTATGCCACTGAAGACAAGAAATCTTTTACTATAATAAGTAATGATAAATTTTAAAACAAAAACAGCAGTTGACCAGTTTTGTCCCCTCTCATCAGAACTGTAAACGGGGAAAAAAATTATGAAAAGAAAATCTGTTATAGGTATATATATCAGTTATTTTTTCAGTTCAAGTAGAGTAATGGACTTTACCCTGTCACTGGCCTATGAAAGTGGCAAGGGTTTTGAATTCAGAGTTGTCCTTCTGTTAGACTAGTTTCCATTTTCTCTCTATATATGAAAACACAAAATTATGTAGATGTTGATGTAAAATATTGACACTGATTTGACTTCTCTTTTTGAAATGTCAACACAAAGCAAGTGACTATTATCAAAAAGTATAAAAATGATGTTTTTTAATTTGAAAAACAAACAATTTTTTTTTTAGATTCTTTTATTTATTCAATAACTGAGAAAATAAATACTTTCATTGATTGTAATTATTCAGTATTATACATGATATAAAACAAACCTCACATAGGATTATTTAAAACATTTCATAATAGTGAGTTGAGAGATATATTTAAAACTGTTGAATTGTGATGGAGTAAAGACAATATTTGCTTCAAGGATCCATATGAATGTTGTCATCTTTCAGATTCTTGTTTTGCATGGTAAACATAACTTTGCTATCTTGCATGCAATTTATTATCTGTTGTTTTCTCCCTTATTGTTGATCAGATATCTGCATGTCTCTAACCTCCAAGAAAAAGAAGCATGTCAGCAAACTTACCATTTTCAAATTCATATTTGGCATCTCCAAAAATATCAAGAATTTTTAAAAGACAAATAAAGAAATTATGTGATAGCCAAAGTGAGCTGTTCTTTTCTGGATTACAACAGGTAAGAAATTAAATTAAAGAAACACTATCAATGCCCCATAAAGTTTTCACGGAATTCTTTACTGATTATATATTAATGTTTTTATGTCTTTTGCATGAATAATTGCTATAAATGATGAATGAAACAAAACTTAGGATGGAATATGCAAATGTTGTTGTTTTGTAGACAAAATATTGAATGCTGTTGTATCTGCATGTTATGAAAACCTCTAATAAAATAAATGGCAGTTACCAAGTATGGTGGTTGCAACTATTTATTCTTATTTTATAGCAAATTTGATTTGGTTATTTTGCCAGAAAGTAGCAATGTTTTTAATAGGAATAAATCACTTATATGATTTGTACAAAAATACACTGAGAAAAAGAAATAGACAATAAAATAGCAAAATAATGTGGTGGAAAATAAAATTAGCATAATTTTGAAGCATTTAGGGGATTTTTGTTTGGCTGGTTTAGCTTTGTTTCTTGAAATGTGAATATCATTTCTAGGTTGTTTTTGTGAGGAGAGGCCTCAAGTAGTGGTGGTGGACAGTCATTAACTGCAACTTGTATAGGAAGTAGGTGCAGACTGAAGCATAGTATAGCCTCAAGATTACCTACCAGAAGTACTTGCAGGGACATCTATTCATGCAAGTCATAGCACTGCAAGAACCCAGATATTATGCAACTCTTGATCAGAGTATCCACTCTTAATGCTATGCAAGAGTTAGGGCTCCTAACTACCAGTTAGAAGCAGCACAGAAAATTTGCAAGAACACCAATATTAAAGCTTGAGGAAAGAGAAATAATTGTGAACCACTTTCTAAACAGGGAACAAGGGATGAGCCAGAAGAGGAAGGAGTATAAACTGCCTATCTACTCAAATTCTTTTTTAAATTGACACTAAGTTTAACTTAGTATAAGTTAGCCAAACTTATTGAGTAACATGACATAAATTCCTCAATTTAACAAGATCCAAAACCATGTGTAAACAGGCACCTACTGTAATGTATACCAGTCCCAAATGTGAGTATACTAGGCCAGAATTAGCCGTGTCTTATTTTGAAAAAAAGAGGAGGATGTTATATACTGTCTACAGATTAGTTGCGGCTTGCCAAGTCAAGTGAATTCATACGGGTCTGTGACAAATATGCACTTTTTTTTGGCAATTCAAATTGGCTAAACTAGTGAGAGAGAAAATTAAATTTAAATTTACCCTGTGTAACAAGATAAATATCCCTGTGTTGCTGGCTATTTCAAATATATTAAAAGAGAATTTAGACCAATTAAAATAGAGAATTTAAAATACAAAAGAGAGAAATGAGAAGGTAATTTAACTTTTTCTAAAGTAATTTTCATGGGCAAATCTCAAGTGACATTCGATAGACCTGATGGATGGGCCAAAGGATGAATTTTATCTGATGCAGATGTGCTTGTAGTTGAAAGAATGCAGCAAGGAGATGGCAGTGTACTGATATGGGCTGAAATTGTCAACCAAACGAGTATTGAATCATTAAAAGTCACCAAAAGAGTTAAACTGAACAGTGACAACTATTGGGATTTAATGGACAAAACATTCCTTGAATACTACAAATCCCAACCTCAGTTTCAAAGTGAAGCATGCATTTATGCATGACAATGTTCATTCTCATGTAATTTAAGGTTAACCATGAATATTTTTAGCATAAGAGGTTTATAGGAGATAAAATAATGAAATAACCACCATCAAATCCTGATTTGAACCTGATTAAAAATCTATGGTCAGTATTGAGGATGGAATTATATGAAGGTGGCAAATAAAATGCCAACAAAGCATTATGGGAAGCAATTAAAACCACCATGTCAGAAAATGAACTTAATGAAGTAAAAAAGTGAACAAAATCAATGGATTGCTGGCTTTTATTGAGAAAAAGGGTCACTACAATAAAATGTAAATGCTTCAAAGACTTTTATAGATGATGATCAATTCTTGATGATTTTATTCTTTGATGATTTTATTACCTTGTTATTGAAGTAAATAGTGATTTTCTGGTTTTGTTTAATCACTTCAAATTGCAAGTTTTATAATAAGTCTGATAACTTTAAGAAAACATTGAAACTACCTAAAGATTTAATTCAAGCTTTGTTTTGATGTCTAAATTAATTGTTTAAAATTTGACAAAAACTAATCAAAGCAAATTTGAGTTATTGAAATTTATATGATTTGCATAACTTCAGATAGACTGTACTTAATAACAATAGCAAAAGGTCAAAAAAGAAGAAGCAACTAAAAAATATTATTAATCAAGATAATTTAATGAAGATAAAAACTGAAATTATTTTTATAAGTCTCTGATAACATATTCCTAAAATGTCCTATACTTTTAATTGGAGTAGATAGACTAAATTATTGCCCGGTTCACACTCCACCCACATCTATTGAACAGGTGAAGAGGCTCATCCCTTGTTCCCTGTTTAGGATGTGGTTTCCGGCTTTCTCTTTTCCAATCTTTTTACTTTTAAGTAGCCCCCTGCGCATCAGTGGCATTACCACCTTGCTTGGGGTGATATGATTAAAAAAAAAAAACTATTATGAAAAAGGTGCCTGATGAATTCATTGTTCTTTTTTTTGTTAAGCAAAATTGTTACCTAAAGTCACTATAAAAATGCTACAAACACTTTTTCTTATCTGCCATTTAAAATATGAAATAGTTCTTGTCATTTACTTCTTCTTAGCTCAGTAGGCACACCTGCTTCATATAGTTTTTACAAGTTTTAAGATTGAAATACTTTGCATCTATCACCCAGAATCTAGATTTTTTAACCAATGTTAAATGCAGTTCACCACTTCCTTTTTATGTTTTTTATGAAGATCAGCATGATACCAGAATGTTAAAATCAAATATCTTTTCAAACTTGAATGTTAATTGACCACCTTTTTTTCCATTAAAATTCAATGAAATCATTTAAATGAACTAAATCTGATAAAATTTGTCAAAATAAATATTAGTATATTGGTTTTATTGAGATAAAACTGCTACTATTTAAATTTTCTATTAACCTTTTCAAACATTCTTTCTATGTTTCAAATTGATTTTCATAATATGAGATGAAGTTCAATATCTCTTAAGCTCCAGTATTCAAACAAATTCTTCTTTCCATACTTAAAGCAAAATGTTTACTTATTTTTAATTAGAATTTAATTTAAATTGCTTCAGCCATTTAAACTGGTATCAATTTTGGTTCAACTCAATTGATACAATTAAGTTCGAAAAATAGATTCATATAAAACAGACAAACAAAAGCTTAGGCTTTCATATAATTTTCACATTAAAACAGGAAGAGACCTGTGCTGATCTTTCAGGAAGTTGTTAAACAAATAGATAACATAATGAAAAGAATTTCAAGCAGAAATAAATATTTGTTACACTAAACAAGATAATATCAAAACATTGGCACACGCATATGTTATATACAGGGTGTGATGAGTAAATTGTTGCCATTTTATAATCTTAATTTTGTGCATACACATTGTTTTTGATTTTGTTGATTGCACTGTATCAGTTGCACTGGGTCAGTTGGGCACCGTTTGTAAGAAAAAAAGCACCATGACTCAATTAACTCAGCCAAAAAATGTAAATGGCATGCTATACTGCTTGGCATTCATGCCAAAAACCCCAAACTTGAGACAAAATGCAGTACAAAGCCAGTGATTTTCTAAGCACAGCTTAGATGTGGCACAAGGCCAAAAATATGGGGTACCCATTGAGGATCGAACTCACTACTCAACAGGCTTTAGCAAGACACACTTGTTAGAGTAGATCACTATTTTAATGTTTCTTGCTCATTCAGCATAACTGAATTTGTCATCTTAAAATGAAAGAAATATTTTTATATTTTTAAACAATTTTGAAATGCAATCAACCCCTATATCTCTATTGTCTAAGATCCAAAAGCTTCTAAGCCACATGCTTCTTACTAGTATCAGCAAAGAAACTAACTTAGATATTGAAAGCTAATTAACAATTTATTGCATTGTCGGTACACTTTTATCATGAAAAACAATTATATTTTTCTTCTACATCTGCATATGGACCTTAAATATTGTACAATAATACAACAACTATTTATTTGTTAATTGTGGTCTCACTTCACAAAACTAAATAGTTCTCATAACCCATCAATTTTTTCGTCTGAATATTTTTTAAACCATATCCATCATAAATGTACCCCAAGTTATTATTTATAACAATTTAAATTAAAAATTTCAATCTAGAGAGAAAAAACAAAAAGATTATGCTTGTGGTAATGTGATGCAAATAGAATGTAAGATCTTCAAATCATTCTGGAAGTTCCCATTGGTCCAGCAATGTAGCTCTGCTGTTTGTCTTTATCTTAATAAATCTTGATGACTCTTTTGGCAAGCAACCATATTCATCTTAAATAATCTTTTCAGCTATGGGAACTAAATCTAAAGTACAACTGACAACCAACTTACAATGCTTACAGAAAATAGGAAAGTTATCAGAATGTCTTCATCTTTCTTTCTGCCTTGTTTTCATTTTAGATTGAAACATTTTAAACAATGTTGGAATCAAGTCAAAACTGTTTGCGTATGTGCCTAATAGTATTTATTTTTAAGTCCTTTTATTTAGCATAACTCTGGCTTTTGTTTACCAAAATCATATCTACTCAGCAATTATGTCATTATAGTAAAATATATTCTTCTTTCCATACTTAAAGCAAAATGTTTACTTATTTTTAATTAGAATTTAATTTAAATTGCTTCAGCCATTTAAGCTGATATCAATTTTGGTTCAACTCAATTGATACAATTAAGTTCGAAAAATAGATTCATATAAAACAGACAAACAAAAGCTTAGGCTTTCATATAATTTTCACATTAAAACAGGAAGAGACTTGTGCTGATCTTTCAGGAAGTTGTTAAACAAATAAATAACATAATGAAAAGAATTTCAAGCAGAAATAAATATTTGTTACACTAAACAAGATAATATCAAAACATTGGCACACGCATATATTATATACAGGGTGTGATGAGTAAATTGTTGCCATTTTATAATCTTAATTTTGTACATGCAAATTGTTTTTGATTTTGTTGATTGCACTGTATAGTAGGGTCAGTTGGGCACCGTTTGTAAGAAAAAAAAAGCACCATGACTCAATTTACTCAGCCAAAAAATGTAAATGGCATGCTATACTGCTTGGCATTCATGCCAAAAACCCCAAACTTGAGACAAAATGTGGTACAAAGTCAGTGATTTTTTAAGCACAGCTTAGATGTGGCACAAGGCCAAAAATATGGGGTACCCATTGAGGATCGAACTCATTACTTAACAGGTTTTAACAAGACACACTTGTTAACCATTACATCATGGCCTTAAGCCCAGTACATCCTTATATATTTTTATTTATTTTCATTTACAAGAAATGAATTAAAGAAATCAAAATATTTTTAAAATCCAACCTACTTAATTTTTTTTTAATTATTCATGAACTAAACAGGTATATTTCATTTCTTTATTCCACAAGAATTAGGATATTCTGTAAAAAATAACTTCAAATGTATAGGATAAAATATGTGCCTAATTTAATCTTCTTACACAACAAATGAAAAAAATATTATGAACACTGCATATCAAAAGGTTTCTGTTACGAGAAAATCTGACGCTTCAAACATGACAAATGATCTACTCCTTTAAGTTAACAGGTTTTTTTAGATACACAATATTATTACCTCTTCTACTGGGTATGTTAATGTTCAGTGTCAGATTCAAGAACAAGCGACATAGAGCTGACTAGTGGGAAAATATGGAGAAGTCAGGTTGAAGCTAGTGATCTTGTAAGGTTTTCCTTGTGTTTTGTTGATGGCCATGGCAAAGCTGAGCTTTGGTGGAAATTGAATTGATAGGTTTTTTTTTTAATTATGGAGATTGTCAAATGAATGTATTCTCCTTTTTGCCCCACCCTAATTAGTATCATAGCCTCATGTAAGAATCTATAGCACAACAGTAGAGGTTTGTGAATTTTGGGAAACATGATGACCATGTTAATATTAATTTAAAACCTGTGAAAAAGAAACAACAGGTAAATTCAGAAATTAGAACAATGTTAATGAACTTGTACAGTTGAAATTTCATAGAAATCTGTCATTGAGTTTATTTCTTCAATTGCTTCATTCTTTATAGCAAGAAAATATATTGTTCACAAAGTCACTGGTAGTTTGTGTATTTTGGGGTCATCTTGTATGTTTTGAACAGCTAGTGAAAAATCAAGATTAATTTTGTGAATTTGTTAAAAATTTAATTTAGCACTGTACAATGAAAACAACAAATCAGGTTTTTTAGCTCTTAAGATCTTTAATTTGTTCAAAAAAGTAATTTTAATCCCAAACTGACCTTTGATGACCTCCAGTTACCTTGGAAGTCAGTACCAACTACCCTATCATCTTTTTCTGTCTACATTACCCAATATATTCTGAATGTAATTATTTGGTTACAATTCAGATCCTAAAGGCCACAAACCTCTATTCACCTTAGATGTCAAATTTAGACTGCTTTATTATTTGTACTTAATATCTCACTTCATTTTGGCTAGAAATGGTATGCAGTGCTTTTTTTTTATTCAAGTGACCTTCAATTAATTCTGGGGCCAGTTTCACATGACATCACAACTTGAAGTTTTGTAAGTCTTCATGTCAAAATTTGGTCAGAATTACTCGAGTTACTTTTAATTTATTCAGATCAACTTCTTAAGGAAGCATTTTAATACATATATACATATATTATTAATACATATATTATGCATTCTGGTGAAAACAATTACAGGAAAAGGTTTGTTAATCATATATTCTGAGAATTTATTTTCAGCTCTTTACAATCTCGTTGCATTCAGTTTCAAATTTTTTTAATAACATTAATACAAAATGTAATGTAACTTGAGTGAATTAATTTGATAAAACTATTCACAACAAAAAGGATGAAATAATAAAACAGATCTGCAGGTTCAATTATTTTTTTTTTTAATTTTCAGTCTATGACTCTGAAGAGATCATCACTTATGAAGAAGTACAGCTCTATTATCCAAAACCTGAGTTTCCACGGCCTATCGTTCTTGTGGGTAAGTGCATCAATTCATTAATTTGTTTTTTTTTCTTATAGATTTGGTTGGAAATTTAAAATATTATTTACTCAGAAAAATAAATGTTTGTGTTTTCTTAATTCTAAATTAATTATGTCGTTTTCATAAATTTTATATTCGCTTTTATTAATTAAGTATCAGAGATTTTATAAGACAGAGAAAGCTTTCCGAAGTTCTCATGCCAAACAGATAAGTGAATAAAAATTAATTTCAGGTGTTTTTGTTGCATTCACTTAGCCTTTTCTTATGTTAACAATTCATATTAAAGGAATCACTTCACTCTATCTTTGACTACAATTATTTGTCAATAGTACCCCAGATATGATTAACTTGTTTCCTTAAACTTTTTGAATGCATTTTTATCCTGAGGACAGATTTACTTACTTGCTGCCTCCCCAAGTTAATTCAGTAATAAAATTAATAATTTTTCACAAAATAAAAGTATCCTTTTTCTGTTTCAAAATTGTGTTGATCTTATTTGGGGAAATTAAAAAAGAAGACAATGACAACCTCTCTCCTTTTCTAGTTGTTATTTCAATCACATTCAATTATTATTATACACAATATTTAGCTAAGATTCCAACTTTATATTGTATCTTAATTAGACAATTACATGAGGTTCTAGAAAAAACAGTCCAGTTGAGGGTAAGTGTAGATCAAAGAATGTGATCTATCAAGCCACCATCTACCCTAAGGAAAATAAGGAGAGATATAATGTTTATATCGGAATTTTGGCAGGAATTTGGAAGCAACAGCTTTATACCCACAGGTACTTCTTCATCAACCCTAGTTAAAGATACCAAACGGCCCTTACTAGAAAATACTGGGAATTAAAAGAAAGTAACTTAGATCCCCAGATAAAATGGGAACTCATAGGCAAGGCTAGGACCCCTAACAGCTTAAGAGATAGGTGTAATTTATGTTTGACAGAAAAAATAAAAATTTTAACATTTCAAGACCAAAATATACTCCTAACCAAACGAAGGAAGATCATGAGTACGTGTCGCCATAGAAATAAGTATAAATTACAATAATTATCCTATTCCCCCAATTGATCCTGATAAAAATTGTTTAAATTTTTTTAAAATTTGGCCAAGCAGTTACTTCCCCACCACCTACCACTACTAACCCAAGGATCAGGCCATATACCTCCCACTACCAAGGAAAAATTACTACTAAATTCCTTCCCACAGCCTAACCCAATGAAAACCAATACATCCCAACCCCTTCCTTTACCTAAGCTAACCTCTGGGCTTAGAATTTTTTCCTCTGTCTCTGTTTATAAGGGGTCGAAGAATGTATGCCTTAAAATGACATGTGGAAAATGGCTATTTCCCCACTATTTTCCCCATCTGAATTTACAGATAAATAAAGAAATATATAAACAGTTTCCACTTCTGCTATACGCATGACTCTTCAGAAATGAATTGAGTTCTTTCAGTGACTGGCATTTTTCTTTTTGATTTTACAAGCATATCCAGTAAATTAAAAGAAAAGCATCTTCCATATATTTAGATTTCCTTATAGCAGGAACTATAAGTAGTAAACCCTGATATAATAGAGTTGTTTGAACCGGATAAAAGTTATCTTATATCTGGGTTTATCTTATATCCGGGTTTGGTATATTTTATATACATTACCACAGGCTCTATTTTGGGACCAGAGAAAAACTATCTTATATCAGGGTTTCTCTTATATCCGGGTTATGGAATTGATTGAATGTGATTTGTTTAAAATGAAGGCTTCCTAAACTTATAGTGAAGAGGCTCAAGGCCTTTATTTCTAAAATCCATACTTTTTCATTATGAATTTATTTATTATGCTATTTCTTTGTAGCAGTATGAATGTAGAAAATTAAGATTCTCTTTGTTTAAATGAAGTGGAATAATATTCTGGGTTTCTTCTGCATTGAAAGAGTAAGACACTGAATTCATTGTTTCTACACAAGTTTTATTAAACTCTTATTGGACAAAAAAAGGAGGGAAGAAATAAATGCACTGCTTATATTCTTTTAGTGACTGTACTACTACTACAACTACTATACAACTACAGATAAGCACAGGAAAGTAGGGTTTGAGAAGAAAAAATAAATTGTACCGACTGCAAATATATACAAATCAAAATGAATACTAATTTTTTCTATAGGTTTTATAATTAAATTGCTGGCTAACTTCAAACACATAACTTATGAAAGAAGAACTTTTCATAGAACTTCTAACAAAATAAATACATAAAACCATTTCTCTTTTTAGAAAATAAATTTACTAAATTTCCAATGTTCTACTTATCTACAAGGGGCAATGGATAAATTGTCATCTAAATTAAGCAAAAATGAAAATAAACTGACATCTCATTCTAATACCAAAGTTACAGAAAAATATCTTGAAATACTAAAAAGTAAATTCATTCAATAAAATTGCCATTGGTTTCAACCATGACCTCCAGACAACTTCAGAATCTCCTGCAAATTTTTCTGGACAGTCTTCTTGTTCAAGTTGATAAATGCTGCCATAATTTTTACCTTAAGTTTATCATTGTTGTTACAAGAAGTTTTATTGGTTTATCTGCATTCAACACATAATAATCAAGGGAGTCTGGGGAGTTAGGTGGCCAAGAGTAAGGAGTAATTGTCTGATAGCCATAACTGTGTTCTCCTGCTTGTGGGACATGGTGCAGAGTCCTATTGTCAGACATAGGTTCCTCCAGAAGCCACACTCTTGAACCAGGGCATCATTACATCCTCAAGGCACTTGACATAGGCCTCTATGTTGAGTTTGAGTCACTGTAGGAAGATGAATGAAGGCATAACATTGCCATCAGTAGTGATCACTCCAAACACCATATTGTTGACTGGATATATCATCCAACTCTTTCCGAATCCTCTGCACTGTCCTCAGATGGACACCCAAACACTCTAAAATGTTTGGATTAGAGCTTTTGGTGCAAATGCCATTTTCAAATTTATGGCAGAGTAAATTGCATCATGGTGCTCTTTTTTTATAGATGATGCCCAACTGACTCTACTATACTGTGAAATTAACAAAATCGAAAGCAAACAATGTGCATGTGTGAAATTGAAAATATAAAATGGTAACAATTTACCCAGCACATCCTGTAGTTTAAACATTAATAAAAGCAATTTCCTTAATTGAATTAATTTCTAGAGAAAATATTATTTTAGGCACTTTCTTCTGGTCATAATCACTGTTTTTTCTGTACCTTTTTTCATTTTATCACTGTCTTTTAAGTTTATATTTATTTTGTTGAATAAAAATTTGAATTTAGGGTATTATTTTTGACTATTCAGAATAATTTTGGCAAAGCAACTTGTTCAATTCATTTTCTGGAAAAAGAAAAAATATTGCTATTATCTTTTCCTCTTTATTTTTTGTAAAGTTCATCTCTTTCATTTGTTAAACATTTATTTCATTTTCAAATAGTCACTGAATCATAATTAAAACCCTGTAGTTCATATTCTACTTTTGTCTGTTGTTTTTCTCCTGCTCATTTTGTAGTAATATTTATCCCGTCAATATTATTTATACCCAGTGTTAAAATAATGTTTAAGAAACGAACATCGATTATTCTTTTGACAATTTGTCATAAACACCATTGCAAAATTGATTAGAATTTTTTTTAATTTAATATATCCAGGTGCAAAACACAGATCAACATCATGTAATTATAAGAAAAGTAACTTTTCAGTTGCTTTCATGAAATTGAAAAAAATATCCAGTATTTTTGTTTTTTATGCGATTGTTGACCTTTTATTTTTCACTTTAAATATTTGACGATACAGATTGTAAGTCTATTATAAAATTTACTAAAGTAAATCTTCTGTTAGTTTTCATTTGCCTTAATATATTTCTAAACTATTATATTCTTTAATAAATTGATTAATGATTTCTTAAACTGTCACAAATCATATAAAATTAATTTCACAAGATTCTCTATTGTTTTCTTGGAAAATCTAAATTGAAAATCACTTTTGAAAGATTAGAGCAAGAAACAGTTAATTAGTTAATTAAAAATTGAATGTCATTATAGGACCATTTAATTTCTTTCATATTCACAATGCCGTTTAATTAACACCTTGACATTTTTTCAAACATTTTTTTACCTTTATTACTTTGTCTTTTTAGTTTCTTTGGTGATTTTATAGACTTTTTTTTTGTTTTTTGTAGGTCCTCATGGTGTGGGAAGAAATGAACTAAAAAGACGCTTGATGAGCAGTAATACAGATAAATACCAAGAAGTTGTGCCATGTAAGAACCTTTTATAGAAAATGTTGGGGATCACCCCTTTTTTACACATAAGAATGGACTTGCCTGATGTGTACATATAATCCTGCCAATACAGTGAACAGCAGTAGTAGTTGTGTAGTTGCAACTGCCATTGTCACTGTCAGTTCTCTGCCTTCGGGCGGAGAGCACTAACCCAGTCATGGCTCCACTGAAGGGTAGAGTCACGACTGGAGAACAATAGACAGATATTTTTGGCCGTGCTATATGGCCTGGAAGACCTACATAAAAATGGCCTTGCACCACATGTTGCTTTAAGTGAGAAAGTCAACTAAATACTGCAGTGGTTGTGTAGTTGCAACTGCCATTGTCGGCGTCAGCTCCCTGCCTTTGGGCGGAGAGCACTAACCCAGTTGTGGCTTCGTCGAAGGATAGAGTCACGACTGGGGAACAATAGACAGATATTTCTGGCTTTGCTATATGGCCCCGAAGACCCACATTAAAAAGGCCTTGTGCCACATTCTGCCTTAAGTGGGAAGGCCGCCTAAATACTGTAGTAGTTTTGTAGTTGTACAGTTGTACAGTCGCTTAGTTGGTCAGTAAGTTGGTGTATAGTAAATTGAAGTTGTTCTGGATATAGACTCATTGCCCAGACATACTATTTCACTGCAAGACAATATATATTGATTTCTACTAAGAGTACTCCTAGTATTCCTGAATTGACTAACTCTTGTTCCAGTTTGTATATTTTTGTTCAATATAACTTACATTTTCCATCTCCATATCTGCCTTTGTTATCTATTATTTTGTGTGGTTTCTCAACCAGAATTCACAACAGAAAAGAATACCAATGAGATCATAACTCTGTATGAATGTTAAAGAATTTTTACTCATGAAACTAAAACATTTACCATTTCAAAAACGAATGTTTTTTTTGGCTACTTTTATCACCATATTTTAGTTTTAAAAAGTAGTAACTAATTGAGCTCACTGCTCCCAAATTATTTAGTATTTGTTGACTATGAAAAAGCATTTGACTCAGTAGATCACTTAGGGTTTTTAACTCACTACAACAGCAGTTTATTAAGGAAAATTATATAAAAGTTATTGCGAATATAAATGATAAAAGTACTGCAATAATTCAACAGTCAGTCAGTTGAGTGCCATATGTGATACACGCTTTGGGCAATCATGTCTTGAAAGTGACATGACTGACTGGGCAGAAGATTATTCCACAGTAGGTTGCCATTGCATTCTTTGGTAGACTGGTTGCCAGCCAATGCTATAGAACCCAATCTGTCCTGTTATTTAACCCATAACTGGAGGGAAAAGATGGATTAATACCTTTCCCAATGGTATTTGTGCATAAGTGAATACAAGGAATTCAACTGGAATTTGAACTCGGCTCCTCGATTTGTCATTCCAAGTCGATATCTACTGCACCACAATGCACATTCGACAGACACAGATAAAATAAATATCGGAAAAGGAGTGAAGTAAATAGATACAATTTAACTTAATCTACTTACAGCAGTTCTTGAAAGTGTCTTCCAGAAGATAAACTGAAAATTACTGGGAGTAAGCATAAATGGAGAAAAACTGAAACATTTATGATCTGCTGAAATCATTTTACTAATATTGGAATCCTCAGATGAATTACAAATGTTAAATTACTTAAATAAGGAAATTCTCAATATACTTGTAACGTTCTAAAAATAATCATAAGAACAAGAAATGAAGAATTGGAAGAATATACATATACTTAAGATGGAGGATGACATTAAAGAAAGACAAGAGAAATTAAATAACATAAAAATTTAATAAAAATAGAAATATAGTGAAACTTGTTTATATAATTAAAAAATAAAATGTGTAATGAATGTATGACTGACTTTGACATAAAGTGAAACATGGAAATCAACAAAATCAAAAAAGCTGAAAGATATTGATTGAAAAGAATGAAAGAGGTCAGCACTAATCAAGGAATAGATCAAGATAATAGACATTATAGGAGTGATAAAACAACGAAAATAGAAGTGATACAAACACAAGGCAAGAAAAGATAATAAAGGGTTTCTCAATTAATGCCCTTTAGGTAGTAAAATAAAGATAGATAAAGGAGATTGTTGTTGATAAGACATAGCAAAAAATAATGGTCCAAGTTAGCATTGAAGGATTTGTCCTGTAGAGGACAAGCAATTTCAACAAATGAAATATCTTTACTTTAAAAAATATTTATCTCAGATATAAAAAATAAACTGTTTTCTATAAATGCACCATTAATATTTTGAAATGAATTTTAATATTTGACCAGTTGGTATAAAATAAAAAAAACACATTTGTATCTGTTATTGACATTCTGCTGATCAATATTAAGTGTTAAGAGTTTGGTGCTGAGCAAAATTGTTAGAAATATGAGTAAAAAATTGTTTAGCAAGTCTCTTAAGTGAAGAAGGGCTTGTCTTTATTTAAAACTAGCAGTATAGCCCGACATTGCTCGGGTGTAATGAAAGCTTTAAAACTAATCCATGGTCCTGGAGCTAAAGAATATTTGTGTGAAGTTTGATGAGAATCGAATAAAAATTGTGGATTTGTATAAAGGACATACAGACAAATAAACAGACACACACACAAACATCTTGCCTTTTATATATATATATATATATTATCAATTTTCTGCACTATTGTAAGAACTGCAACCTTGAAACTTCTGAATATCATTTCTTATGTCTTTGTCTATGAGTGTATCAAATTTGATTAAAATCGGACCACTCCTATAACCCGATTTTTTCGATTATCGATATTTATCCGGGGTACCTCAACACAAAACCTAGCTAAGAACACTCACAGATGCTTATAGTACAACTGTGTAAATTTTCAAGAAAATCGGTTCAGCCGTTTCTGAGTCTATAGGTAACAGACCCACACACATATACACACACACACACACACACACACACACACACACACACACACACACACACAAAGTTCCAGTTATAATAAGTTTAGATTTAGATCTGCATCTGTTGTACTTCTGGTTTTTATCTGAACTCAAACTAGAAAGTAGACAACTCAGAGACTAAGTAATTAAAAATTGATATTTTTCTGATACTAAGCCTATCATTGGGTGATACCCATTATTTTGAGTATTATGATCAATTACATAAAATGGGATGACTGTTTTATCTGCTAGACTGTTTAATCCAGCATCCAAGTTTTTTGTCACTTGAACACAACACCAAAGTTACTTGGTTTCTTTCTTAAACAATCAGAAATCTACTTAAGATTTATGTTATCATTTCTTATATTTACAGACACAACTAGGCTAAAGAAACCACATGAGCTTGACGGACGGGACTATCATTTTGTATCCAGAGATGAAATGGAGAAGGGGATATTACTCAACAGGTATAAAGATTTTTTTATCATTAAAAGCATCATCAATTTTTTTTTTCAAATAAATTAAATCAGAAATCTACTTAAAATACTCCTTATTTCCATGCACAAACATGTACATAAGTGATTCGATTGTAGACTTAAGAAGCCTGTTGTTTTAAATCTATCAAACTTAAAAAGATGTATTTACAAGACAAAGACTACTATTAAAACAATATATCTCTGGTTTTGTATTTTGTATTTTTTTTCCATACTATAATCAGTCACTATCTGTTGCGGATCCCAGGAATAGGGTCCGCACAAATAAATGAACAACAACCAGTAATTGAGATAGAAAATAAGTGTATTGACATAAGGATACAGACTTGAATGAAGATTCGTAGTCCAAGAATGCAGGTTATTAAAAAGTATTTGTACACGTCTCTGGAAGCAAAACCATAGTATATTGAGTATGTCCGCATCAGAAGCTGATGGGTACTGCGTAATAATCTTCTTGATGAGTGGAGCACAGAGCTACTATGAACTACTGTGTACTGACTGCTAATCTCTTTCTGGACTCTTGTATTCTCCATTTAACTCTGTGAAAATGCGGTATTCTGCTATCTCGCTTCTATAGCAGTAGTATAAGTCTGGACTCTGGACGAGTCCATCTTTATGAAAAGGGAGGACTCCACAACATTTAGTATATCTGTATAAGGAAAAGTTAGTTTGTTGATGACTCATTTAAATTTACTGCATAATATTTGTTGTGGATACCAGGAACGAGGCCCACACAAATAAATGAACAATGACCAGTAATTGAGATAAAAAATAAGTGTATTAACGTAAGGATACAGACTTGAATGAAGATTGGTAGTCCAGGAATGCGGGTTAGTAAAAAGTATATGTACAAGTCTCTGGAAGTGAAGCTGTAGTATACTGTGTATGTCTGCATCGGAAGCTGACGGGTACGGCGTAATAATCTCTCGATGAATAGAGCAGAGAGCTACTATGAGCTAACTGCTAATCTCTCTCTGGACTCTCGTATTCTCCGGTTAACTCTCTGTGAAAACGCTGCATTTTCCTGTCTCGCTTCTATAGCAGTAGTATAAGTATACTCTCGACGAGTCCATCTTTATGAAAAGAGAAAATCCCATAACAATATCCAAATTAAATTGTAACTACTTTGAAATATATCAAATGTTATTAAATAAAATTAATTTGTCAATTTAAATAATATAAATTTCTAAATAAAAAATATTTTCTTCCTTAAAATCAAGTTAAAGACATTTGATAGCATTAGAAATGTAAAACAATAGTCTCCAAAAAATGTTTTTCTGTATTTATTTCTTTGCATATCATTATGATGGTTTCCCTTCATGAATAAAGATTTAGTAATTTTCCACAAATGGGGACAGGCTGTCCAACATCAGTTTTAGAAGACAAGTTGAATTGTTCTAAATTCTATGCTAGTGAAGTTTTAAATATAAAACTGGCATACATATCACTACCTTTACTTTTTTAAAACAAAGGCTCACATATTTGTAATTAAAAAGTTCTACTTCTTCTTTTTCTTCTTCTTCTTCTTCTTCTTCTTCTTTTTCTATGTGCCTTGTCCTTTCAGGACGTAGGCAATCATATCTTTCCACATCTCCCTATCCCTGGTGGCTCTTAGCACGCTTTCTCCTGTTACACCACGCAACCCTCATTCCATCATCCACCTGATCAGATCCTTTAAATATGTTATCCACTGCTTTCCCTTGTCTCTTTTTCCTTCTATCTGGCCTGTTAGTAACAGGTTTTCCAAGCCCTCCTTCCTCATTGCATGTTCCAGGAACTTTAGCTGTCTCTTCCTGATGCTCAGTATCAATTTCCTTTTCATTTTCATCCTTTCTAAGACCTCATCATTGCTCATATGCGTGATCTATTATATAAATGGCCAAAATACAAAGATCTGCAGGCCAAAAGCAGCAAATCTGTACATTGTAAATTAATGACTATATGGAGCCAACGACACACAGGAAAGTGTCCCACTAGCTTTCCATATCACATGAAGACATTGCATCATGTCATAATTTCAGGAACTCCAGAAATATTATTTCCATACCTTCAATTAAGGGAGTTGCTCCCCACTTGACTTGAAAACCGTAAATATGAACACCATTCAATAACTGCTCTGGATCCTTGCATATCATCCAAAACTTAACCAAGTGCTGTTTTACACAGTATTTAGAGATTATACATTCATCAATGTATATATGAATACATGGAAATGTTATCCAACTGACAGCTTCATTCACTGGCAGTGACAATATAGTATCAGCAAAAGCTTTCACTATGGCTGAAACTACTCATATATTTCCTGTTAAGCAGTACTTTACTTTTGTTTTTCTACACCACCATCACCAAAGAGACCATATCTCTAAAAGGACCAAGTTCCTTTTTGGGATAAGGCTGCAACCAGCCATTGGGCAACCATGTCTGCAGCTGGCATTCATATTCCTCCTTGACATCTTTTGGTATTGGTTACACAAGCATTCTGTTCTACAAATTCTTCAATGTTTGACCATCTGACTACTACCTGACTTCTTTCATGATGTGGCCAAATCTTGTCTTGATCAAATTCCACACAGAAGTCATCAATTTTAATGGTTGTGCAAGGAGACATCTCATGCTTGGGAGAACATACATTGCTTGAAGGCTTACGGCCTATCATGTTGAATACACCGGTTCTCGCTCGATCACCAAAGTTAAGCACCATTGAGCCTGGTCAGTACTTAGATGGGTGACCGCTTGTGAATACCAGGTGCTGTAAGCGTATTGTGACAGGTGTGCATCGTGGTGCAGTGGATATCAGCTTGGAAAGAGAAATCGGTGAGCCGAGTTCGAATTCCAGTTGAATACCCTGCATTCACTTAAGCACTGGTACCCTTGGAAAAGTAATTAATCTGTCCCTTCCCTCCAGTTATGGGTTAAGTAACAAGGGTAGGACTTGGGGACCCTGCCCTTAAAAACAAATCCCAATGAATCTTGATACTCGAAAAGAAAAATGTATTACTAGACACAAAAACTTATATAAACAACAATAAATTGTTGTAAGAAAAAGGTATTACTAGCAATAAATAAATAAAGTTTAGTTGGCAATAAATGACACACCGAGGTTGATTTGCCATGAAAACAAAAACAACCAACCAACCAACATTGCTTGACTTTATTATTTGGAGTTCACCCAGCTTTATAATTGTGTTGAATCCAAGCAACAGGAATCCAAGCAACTAATAGCGACTACTACATCTTTGACATCAGTAAGCTATATTATTCAAACCTTGATATTTAACAGTCGGCAATATCTAAAGGTATTCCTATTTACAGTTAGTATGTCCACCTTCACCTATCAAAACTGTAAAAACATTTTACTTTTGCCAATGTTCACAAGTGCAACACTCTTGATACCATTCTCTTTATCCACACTAAATGCATCAAAAAAGGTCCTGAACATCTTCATTTCCCTGGTTCACACTCCGCCCACGTCTATTGAACAGGTGAAGAGGCTCATCCCTTGTTCCCTGTTTAGAATGTGGTTTCTGGTTTTCTCTTTTCCAATCTTTTCACTCCTTTTTCTTTTCTTTTCAATTGGAGTAGATAGACTAAACTATCGCCCAGGTCACACTCCACCCACATCTATTGAACAGGTGAAGAGGCTCATCCCTTGTTCCCTGTTTAGGATGTGGTTTCCGGCTTTCTCTTTTCCAATCTTCTCACTCCTTTTCTTTTTTCTTTTTTTTTTTCAATTGGAGTAGATAGACTAAATTATCGCCCGGTTCACACTCCACTCTCGTCTATTGAACAGGTGAAGAGGCTCATCCCTTGTTCCCTGCTTAGGATGTGGTCTCCGGTTTTCGCTTTTCCAATCTTTTCACTCTTACGTAGCCCCCTGCACATCAGTGGCATTATCGCCTTGCTTGGGGTGATATGATTAAAAAAAAAAAAAAAACAAGTTAATGTTATATCAAGTCATAAAAAGATAGCATAGTTAGTATGTATGCAATTTTTATCTTTAAAAGCAATTAGAAAGTAAAATATTCAAGTAAAATAAAATTTTGAGTATTTTTGCATTTTATTTTTCACTTTAGATTTGTGGAGTATGGAGAATATAAAGGTAATTTATATGGCTCAAGTATTGATTCAATAAAATGTGTGATCAACTCAGGGAAGGTGTGTGTCCTTACTCCACACACACAGGTAAGCAGAAATAACAATTACTCTTTTGTAGAGTCGCAGAATTAATGCACTTTTCTTTTCAGATAATCTCAATAAAACATTTTTTTTTATTTTCATCATCTTTATATTTTTATTTTCTTATTTTCCAACTTCTGGTTAGTATCTTTCTTCTCGGATTATCCCAGTGAAATAGAAGAAAATCAACTTAATTATTGAATAAATATAATAAAATATTATAATGCCATTTGCTTTGAGATTTTTATAGATTTGCTCAATTCTTGATTTTTTTTTTATATATTAATTCTCAGCTAAATTGAAGATTTGCTGTCCTCTATTTTTTTAATGTGTCCATAAATAGAGAAATAATTAAATAGATTGTAGTATAAAAGTTATGCAATTTTCATTCTTTAAGAAAGAAGAAACATACATTAGAATTAATTATATATTTTTCTTTATTAAAAAAATAGTTTCACTATGAAAAGTTCTCAGTCTGACCAAGAAAGGGGTTCTAAAATAATTCCAGAGTTGGTCAGAATTTGGGAAGTTATATGGACTGTGAATTTTTCAGCACAATTTTGTATAAACTGGAATACAAATTTGAAGATTTCAAAGCAGGTTATATTTTCCCTGTTTGTGGATTGCATGTTAATTTTTAAGTAAATTAAATTACTGCAGAAATGCAGCAGAATATTCCAATTTAATCAGAATATATGTCATTCATTAAAAGAGAAATAAAAATTGCCAGTGAAGCAACTGATTATAACCTACCTTTTTTTCATATTCCTTTTTTTGTTACAAATGTTAAAATAGAAAAGTAACATTGAATCTCTGAGTCAAATTGTTATTCTACTTTTTATGTGAAGTTAAATAAAATGATCTGAATCAGATCAAAAGAAACTTAATAAAGGCAAAGATATTTGCAAGAAAATCACAAAGTTTTTAGTCAGGAAGTATTTTCCCTAAAAAAGCCTTTCCACAGTTTGTTTCTTTGCTTTTATTTTAATTCTATGCAACTTGACTGTTTAATCTTTTAGACAAACAAAATATTGATCTTATTCAATTTTCATTAACCTTAGAATGGTTAGATACTCAAATTTCATGAAATATCAATTAGTAATCATATTGGACACTAGTTTGACGGAATAAAATAGTTAAGAATATTGCATATTAAATCTTTGATTTTAATAAAATGAAAAGTCTTTGAAATAAAGTGGAAAGATATGACACTTGGAACAACAGTTGAAAGTGAAATTTATGTTTTGATTTCGGTAGTAAAAAATAAAAAATAACCAAAATAAAATTTATTTTAATATTAAATTAAAATAATGAAAAGTTTCTCTCTTTCTACAAACACTTCTTTTCATTAATTTTGACTTCAGACAGAAATATTCTTGAAGCATAGAAGCCCTTAATTATGAGCATGACAAAACAGGATCTTCATTTACTTTTCTTGCATGAGTTCCAAATTTGGCACAGTACCTCCCACACTTCTGTCAATATCAACAGAGCAAAGAGAGATGGGTTCACAAATGATCAGACATTACGAAGGTGGTACCAGAAATTTCGTACTGGTGATGAGAGCCTTGAAGATGAAGAAGGTAGAGGAGAGTCATGTAGTCTTGACAACAAACAATTGCAAGCAGTTGTTAAGCAAAACTTGGTATCAAAATCTGGTGTCAGCACTGCAACAGTCTCACATAATTTGCAGAGTATTGGCAAGGTGAAAAAACTCAATAAATGAGTTTCTAATGATCTCAATGAAAATCAAAAACTTATGCATTTTGAAGTTTGCTCGATTCTCTTTCTACAATGATCCCTTTTTTGACTGAATTATTTGTGTATAATCTTTAAAAAAGAGCACTTTAATTTTGAATAAAATATGATTTTTATTGATTTTTATATCAATACTTTTGAAGCTTGGAATTAAATAAATTTCTGTTATTTTAAATGGGAAAATATTTTTGCCATGCAAAATTTCCAGTTATGAATCCACTCCTGGAATGGATTAAATTCATAGGTCAAGATTCCACTGTATTTATCTGATAATATTTATGTGAAACTGTATATATTATAAATATATAAATATTATAAATTTTTCACTTTAAATAATATTATACATTAAATAATGAAATAAATAAGTGTACAGTATAGTAACTGTATGGAAACAGCAGTGATGAAATGTACTGTAGATTAGTAGGGTGGGCCTCTTCAGAATCATGTCCAAGATTGACTGCCAACCCAAGCAGAGCTTGATCGAGTCCTTCCATAACAATATGCGGAGTAGTGTGCAGTTCAACGACAACTAACTCAGAGGCCTTCAACATCTTCAGTAGGGTTAAACAAGGTTGTGTTCTCACTCCCACTCTTTTTAAATCTTCTTCACACTACTTCTGAAGCATGCATTCGGCACATCATGAGACAGCATTTACATGTATACAAAATCAGATGGCAGGTTTTTTAATCTTACCTGTCTCAGAGCCAAGACTAAGGTATAAAAAGTTCTTATCAGAGACATGTCTGCTGATGATAAGCCATTAGCATCCCACACCCAGTGTGAAATTCAAACATTGATGGATCATTTCTCTCAAGCATGCAGAGACTTTGGGCTGACCATTAGCTTAAAAAAAAAGCGTCCTGGGTCAAGGTACTGCAGCACCACTGGTCATCCCAATCAATAACTAGGAACTAGATGTGGTCCATCAGTTTACCTACCTTGGATCTACCATCACTGGTAATTTCTCTCTAGACATAGAGCTCAACAAGAGAATTGGGAAGGCAGTCACAACCCTTGTGTGCCTCACAACATGTGTTTGAATGAACTTCAAGCTGACAGTAAAGATAGCAGTGTACCGCACCTGTGTCATCAGTACACTGTTATATGGCAGCAAGACATGGACCATATACATCAGGCAAGAGAGGTGTCTAAACACTATCCACATGAGAAGTATCCAATGCATATTGGGAATCTCATGTCAAGACGAGGTGTCCAACACTAAGATCTTGTCATGTGCAGGTCTGCCAACTATGTTCACACTCCTTAAACAGTGCAGATGCCGCAGTGTCCGACAGTCACATTCCAAAAGACCTCTTGTATGAAGAGCTGGCCTATAGAAGCAGACCCACTGGGTGGCCACAGCTGCAGTATCATGACATCATAAAACACAATATGAAGGCTGTGGGCATCAACACGGAGTCATGGGAGAGGAACCCTGGCCCAACAACTTAAATCAAGGAAGGAGCAACTGACACAAGTCGCCATCGAGAGGCAGGTTTGCAGAAAGCAAAATGGCAGCTCCAACAGACCAGAAACAAAACATGAATGCAGCCTCTGCAACAAAGTCTGTCACTCGACTTGTACAGTCACAGATGCTGATGATCCAGCCAAGCAAACAACTAGGATGCTACCCATAGTCCAACCTGACTGACGAATGCCTAATGCTGTTCCTGCATTTTATACATTTTATTTTACTCTAATTGAACTTCATTTTTTTACATTTTTCTACTGTACTGTATTGATATCCACTTAAAACTCAATGGTTATACACTATTTATTAGACTAAAACACACATTACATTGAGATTAAATAAAAAAACGAACTCAGCACTGTCACATTTTACCTACTTTAATTCAATAAATTTTAATAAAATTTACATTTTACTGTACTGTACACAATGTACACTACTGGCCATAATTATTAGACCACCCCAGTGTTTAAAAAAAATGATGTATTTCATACTATTTTTTAGTATTTATTGCCAAGTGAATAATTGTAAATGAAGATAGAATGGTTCTTCTGTTAATACTGCACAATAACATGTGCTTCAAATGAATTTATAAAAATTTAATAATTACCTGTATTTACAGTTTTATTGTATTGCAGTTTTATCAATGAAAGAATGAAGAAAATTTTGGGTGATTTGGACAAGTTCATCTTTGCTTCTTTGCCTTGTAAAATTTTGCAAAGTAATAATAACAAAAGAACCATTCTATTTTCATTTAGAATTATACACTTAAAAATAGTATGAAATACATCATTTCTTTTAAAAAAACTGGGGTAGCATAATAATTATGGCCAGTAGTGTACATGTACTGTATTCATTACTGTACATGAATTTGTACACATTAATAATTCTTTTGCACTTACACAAATATAATCACAAATATGCATACACTACAAATGTTTATTCTACAAGGTAACAAAGACGAATGAACAGGATAATGCAATGCTCATAAGCATCACACTACTACATATAGTGTGATGCAACTGTATAGAAATATGCACTGTATAATAATATAATACAGTACTGTATATAAAATATAATTATGTACACTGTATACAAAATATAAAAATAAAAATATAGCATAAAAATATATCTGCAAATATTTAGTGAAATACAGTACAGTATAAAAATACAGTATAAAAAGTATTGTAATACTGTATAATACCACAGTATTATATTATTATATATAAAATATATAATAATATAATATATAAAAAATATAAAATATAGCATATTTAGATAAGATTAAAAAGTATTTACAGTACATTTATATGAAATATCTAGTTTGAAATGTCGTGGTGAGAAACCCATTCTAATTTTGTAGGTCAAAATTAATTCATAAGGCAAAACAAATTTTTGTTTGTATCGTGAGTTTTTCATAAGTGGAAGTGTTTGTAAATCTGTATTAGCTTTTCTACTAAAAGTTACTATAAAAATAATTAACATAACAGAAATTGATCTTAAATTATTAGCAATTTTTTTTCTTTCAACTACAACTTCTTTTCAGAATTTGAGAAATTAAAAAATATCTATATTAGGTTTTATTAGGACTTACTTATTTATGAGATATTGCTTTAAGTTTTTATAGCATTCATAGCATCAAGATTAAGGTTCTCAAAATTGCTTAGAATCATTGATCAGTGTTTCTCTATTTTATCACACTTATTTTTTATGATAAACTAAAATATTCAGCTTTTATATTTTTTCAAGTTCTTTGAAATATAAGAAAATTTATTGATAACAACCTTTCCCTTGGATTATCCATTTTTTAAATGATATGATGCATCAATCAACTTTTGTTTGTTTACTTTGCAAAAAGGCAATATGTGCGTAGTGGTGCAGTGGATATCGGCTCGGAATGAGAAACCGGGGAGCCGATTTCAGAATTCCAGTTGAATCCATTGTATTCACTTATGCGCAAATACCCTTGGGAAAGGTATTAATCCATCTATTCCTTCCAGTTATGGGTTAAATAGCAGGACAGATTGGGTTCTATAGCCTTGGTCGGCAACCAGTCTACCGCAGATAGCAATGGCAACCTACTGCGGGATAATCTTCTGCCCAGTCAGTCATGTCTCTTTCGAGACATGATCGCCCAAGTGTGTATCACGTATGGCACTTAACTGACTGAATATTGCAACATTACTTTTCCAGTCATTCATGGCTAATCAGATGCTCTTCACAAATAAACATTTTCTTTCTTTCCAGGCTCTCAAATTTTTGCGAACAGCAGACATCAAACCATATGTGATATTTATAGCACCACCATCTTTTGAAATTTTAAAATCCTCCAGGATTGAAAAAAATGCAAGACACACTGTAAATGACATCCCACAACCATTTACTGTAAGTAGTTCTAGTTCTTGTTAAACTTAGTTTCTAGTAAAAGAAGGAAAAAAAACTTACATCATAGATAAAAGATATATTTCAGTAGCCAGGAAAAGAAATGATTTACTTCTGGATTTTTCCTCAAACTACAAAATTTCCACCAGTTTATATGGCCCTTAGTTTAAAGAATGGTTTAAATATATGTTTCCAATTTATTCCGATATCAAGTTGACTTGTTATCTAATACTTTGACTATATCTTGTAAAGATTACATAAATCCACTTGAATAAAACCATAACTACATATACACTACTTCATGTTTCTAACATAAGTTTTGTAGAAAATTTCATGAAAATACTAAGGAAAAAAAACTTCTATTATACGACACTTCTTTCATAATGAACACTGCTTTTTATGTCCGTTGCTCTGATTAAATGAAGCAACTACGGTATAACCCCAATATAAGAGACCCGGATATAAGAGTGATTTTCTCTGGTCCCAAATAGAGTCTGTGGTAATGTATATAAAATAGACCAAACCCGGATATAAGAGAAACCTGGATATAAGTTCTCATATATCCGGTCCCAACAACTCTCTTATATCAGGGTTACACTGTTGGTATTTCTATACCTCCAACTGGAATTTGGACAAACTTACATGACCAGCTTTGGTTTGGTTTTCTGATGTTTGGTGTCCTTAAATGTTTCCAAAGGGTGTTTTTTTCAAACATGGCTTTTTCATTACAATATCATTAAGATTACTTTAAGAGAAATATGCTTATATGATACAAAGTACGTTGTTGCTTATATCAGAAGGAAACTATTATCATGAGTAACAACCCATTTGTGAAAAAAAATGGCAATGTCAAGAAATGTTGTTTTGTATGAAAAACTCCACAACTGAAAAGTTATTCTGTAAATTTCATATTTTTTTTATTTCAGGATGAAGAACTTCAAAAGATGATCACTACAGCCAAAAAGATGTCTATACGTTATGGTCACTTTTTTGACAAGACCATTGTGAATGGACAAATAGAGCAAGCAATTAAGGACCTGGTTCATGTTGTGGAACTTGTTGGCAAGGAGCCACAATATGTTCCTGCAAACTGGGTTCAATATTAACAAAGTGCATCTACCATATGCATTACAATTATTACTACTTCTACTACTAATACTACTACTACAGAAAATAATTTTCATGCAGGAAACAAAATCTTTTTAAAATAAATTTAGCAAAAAGAGAAAAAAAGATGAATTGTGTTTGCAATCATTTCTTTTTTTGTGTCAGTGACGAATGCTCCAACAACATTCACTTGGCTTACTCAGAGTGTCCCTCTTGTAACAGGTTTTTTATATCTATATATCTATATAAATATATATATCTCTCCATATATATCAATAGAGATATATACACATTTTTTGAGTCTCATGTTTGTCACTATTTTGGTTATGAGAGTGACTCTCCGGAATTCCTGACTCAAGTGAGTGCTGCTGGTTTATTCCTCAGTAACGGCCAATTTTCTGTGACAGAATTCATCTTGTGTCATGTTATCATCATAACACCAAAGTCCCAGAATTATGCTTCCAACTCGGAAAACAAATCCTGGCAACAAAACCATCATTCTCTCTTGCAAGGCTGTCTATAAACAACAAACAAATAGTGGATTCATTATCAACTACAAAATCAACAAAGTGTTGTTTTTTGTTGTTTTTCTTTTCTTTTTTTTTAATGGTCACAAATACAAAAGCTTGTTGTTTGTTTCTACCCAAAAACTTTGTTGGTTTTTTTTATTGCAACAAACAATAAACAAGCTGGTCATCTGACTGAACTTTTCATGTTTGAGAGAACCAAAAGCATTCATTTCACTTTATGATGGAAATTAAAAAAGTATTTGCAATATTTAAAGAAATCAATGAACAATTTTGATTTTTTTTGTTTTGGTTACTAAAAAAATGAGCCACTTAGAAGAATATCATTTTCTTTGATGCCTTGGGTTTATTTTATATAAGTTTAATCAGAGAATCAACATTTTACTGCCATTTTGGGATATTAGTCCCCATTATTCTTCTGATTAAAACACACACATGCATATATATATATATATATATATATATATATATATATATATATATATATGAAAGTTTATTTTGAAGGCTCTGTTAATATTTTCCATTTTATTTACAAGGCTTAGAAAGCCTTGTTGTCTATTTGTTGCAGTTTTTCTTATTTATTTTTTATTTTTTACACTTTTCTTTTCCATCCTCTTTTTTAATCTATGCACTCTGATTTGTCCGAGGGAAGCAACATTTGGGATAGATGGGACACATAGAATTACCACTGCAATTTCATTCATACAACATTGTCATCATTTGTTGCTATCTTGAATGTCTTGATCAGTTTGTCATCACCACAAAAACATGTGACCGTTCTTTGGGGAATATTTCAGATGATTCATACACCTTTTTGTTAATCTTCACATTTACTTAAAAAAAGTAAAAAAAGACAAACTTTTGCTAGTACACATCCACACAATTACAATACACATGTGTATCAGTCAGTCGGCTTTATGAACTCATTCCATTTAAAACAACCACAGCTCACCCTGAGAGCAAAATAAACCCATTACAGAAGGTTTGGGGTTTTTTTAGCATAATTTGTGTAAGCTTTACTCTTGATTGATAAAAGCAAGAAAAACAAACATAAAAATTGTGTAATTTTAAAGACCGATCATTAAGGCTGTAATTTAAGAAAAAAGATGAAAATGGACTACAAACAGTTTTTAAATCCTCATTGTATAGTATATTTTTGCTATTCGTCCATTTAGCTGATCCTGGAAATAGAGTTGTCCAGAAAATTATGGCTAGATTGTATGTTTAAACCAAAAAGAATGAGCAAAACAAAAAAAAATAAATAAAACAAGTGTGTGTGTATGTGTATGCATGACAGAGAGAAAGAAAAATTTTTACATACTCAACCCCAACCCCTTCCCCCTGGTTTTGGAGATTTTTATCTCATGACTTACATTCCTGTTGAAAGAGAGCAGCTCCATCTCCCTCATCTCATCCAAGTGACCAATGTATATGTGCAAAAAATATGTGCCAACATATCAAGGTTACAAGGTGAATAAAAAATGAGTAACCCACTCTATTCTTAAACACTCCAACTTTCACTTTCCACTCCACCCAATCCCACTCTTGTAACATTTTACCCATACCCAACATATGTCCAGGGTCTGAAAATACCATTTGTATCATGATATAATGTTGGTCTTCATTGGTATGTTTATAAGTAGAAATTAAATCAAATGAACAATCATTTGTTCGGTTTCTTGCAACAGGTTATGTCTCTGTTCCCTCCATAGATATGACATAAGCATAAAGGTGGATGTTTGCAGATGATCAGTAGCCCACACCCAGCAACTTAAACTTTTTGCAACATTAAAAAAAATTCACTAGAGTTGTTGGGTCTTTTTTATTCTTTATCTTGTAAAAGTTTTATTGTTTGTTTAAAATTAAAAAATCAAAAATAAGAAAAAAAAAGGAAAACTGACAATCCATTCTTGCTCATTATAACATGATCCCAGCATTAAGTGTGATACAAATTACTAAAAGCTGGACAAATGGAAACCTTATTTAATGTCAGAACTGCTTATCTCATGGAAATAAAAAAAAAGAGAAATAAAAATATTGGGGCAGACTTAATGTAAAGTCAGTCCAGTTCATCAAGAAGTCCTGACGGTGCCTTTAAATTAGTCCCCTGCACTGAATATGTGATGTTTTTTTACAGGTGCTACTCCCAATCATCTCATTCACGCACATTCTCAGATATGCTTCTAACTGACCAAGGAAAGTCATTTTTGTATGTTACTCCCGTTAGTTATCTGATATAAACCTCAATGAAGCCCAGATATCATTGTTATTCTCAGCTTATCATCCACTCACCCATACAAACATTTAAGCATTAATTACTCTAAAGTATTGCCTGGGACTTTGGTAGAGCAATGCTAGTCAGAAGGAATGTTTGTCAATAAATATCAACTTCAGAAAAAGTTTAAACTGCTGGCCCAATCCAAACAAACAGCAACATCCATGTATACATATACACACACACACTTAAATGACACTGGGACCAGCACAGATAGAAGTAAGCATAGCAAAAAGTAGGCAGTCATGCTATGTATTATGTTTTCATTGTGCAAACTGCCATGTTAGATGAGCGATACAGAATAAAATACTGATTTATTTGAAAAACGTGTTTTGCTTTAATTTCCATGTTTGTTTTTACTTAATAAGAAAAAAAGAAGACATGTTTACTTTTTATGTATTTTGATGTTGTTGCATGTGAAAATGTTCCTTTTTAAGAGTTGATTTCATGCTTGTATTTAAAGAATGAGAATGTTTTAAATGCTGGACACAGATTTTGAATATTTCTTTGTAATATCTCCATCAGTTCTTCTTCAGTTGATAAAAGAGACATAAAGAGTTCCTGATTATTATCTCAAAATTTGACATCCAGATTATACCTTCTGTTTTAATGCTAAAAGTTCATTATGACAAGTTTCGCAATTCTTTGATTGTTAACGGATATAACACTCATAAATTTTTAAGAAGAAATACGGATAAATTATTTTCATGAAATTCAAATAATTAGAAATCTGCCTTACTTAATGTTCTCTAGTTGACCTCAACAAAAATAGGGTGCTATTTCATGAGTAAACTCATTCAATTGCTGAATTAGAATAAAATCTTTATTCTGTTATGTATTTAAAACTGTAAAAAAAAAAAGAAAATCACACTTTTAGAAAAGAGTCCATTGTTTTAACTAAGGCCCTTGTCCTCCTTTCAACTCTATAAAATATTCAGGTTAGCATCTTCATCTTTGTTGTTTATATTTCAATCGATAAACCTTCATCAACCATACAAGTATATGTAGCGTCTGCTATTACTTGAGTGTCATCCAGTATATGTACACACACACACACACACACACACACACACACATACACACACACTAAATATCAATCCTTTGTTTAAATGTATTTTATTAAATAGATTAAAAAAGGGATATATTTGGGTGAGTTTCTCTTGGTATCAAATCAGTCATCTAACTTACCAAAATATAAGCATGGACCATTAAACACATTTTCAGCAAATTCCTTTACAAGTTTCAACCTTACATAAAAAACCAGGAGAAACTCATCAAAAGGTTTGACAGGCATGGACTTCACAGGTGAGGAGTCCATGCCATATATTACTCAATTCACCCCTAGTAAGATGATAACATCACTAAGACACAAAAGTTTACTGACAGTGAAAGAGAATGAGAAGATTTTATTGAGGAAAAAAGACAATAAAAATATTGATTCAAGAATACAGAAAAAATGGAAGCTTATTCTTAGTAAGACAGAAGGTGACAATTGGCATTGCATTTAAATTTTTGAAGATTGTAGATGGCAGGGAAGCAAGAAACCAAAAGAGAGTTCTACAGCTGAGAAATGTGAGTGAAGAAACTATTACTATAGAACTTACACTTAGATACAGCTATTTTAACAGTAAAAAGTTGAGACCTAACTGCCAATCTAGTTGTACACCTAAATTCCTGCAGTCAAAGCACCAAGAAAATATTTTTTAAAAAGACAGGGGGAAGCTATCTTACGGTGGTGGCAACATGATGGAAACCAAGAAGCCAGGTCAAGATTGATTACATTACATACCATTCTTTGGATTTTGTCAAGAATCTCAAGATACCTAGATGGAGCACCCGACCAATGATGACAGCATTATTAAATAAATGGTAAATTTATAGATATATAAGATAGATTCTGACAAGAAAAATTGTCTGATCTGACATAGTGAACCAACTTTAAACCTATAAATTGATTGAATATATTCATACTGAAATGAGTAGAGACATAGTTACCTTAAGACATAAGGAACAACAAACAAGGACCGGTTATCTTCTACTGAAGAGTTCCCAGACAAGGGCAGATAAACATACTGAAAAAGAAGAGTTCATGCACAGATCATTGAAAGGGAGGTAGTTGGATATTTAAGTAAGAATATGACATTTGCCCAGCTTTATAAATTTTGAGTTCCAAATATTGATACAGGGAGTTAATATTTTGATTTTACTAGTTAGGTTTAAATTTCAAAAATTGTAACAGATTTAGAGTGCAAAACAGTAAAGTAAATACTTTTTTTATGACACTATGTCATGTTAGTCAAACGCATATGATAATGCGCTAATTTTTGAGTTCACAATATCGAACTGGTTTGCAACGCTCTCAAGTAGAATGCCTAAGTACATCTGGAGTTTCTGGGACTGATATAAAATTTTCAGTATCGGTTGATGGACAGAGTCTTTTGTTATCCATCACATCTTTCTGAAAGGGTGTTTTCATCCATTTCTGTGATGTTTTTGTCAGCTACATGCCATTCTTCAGTTATTGTAGTATGTTGTCCTTTGGTTGATGTAGTGATTTTCTCCCTATCCTCTATAGTTTTGCTGTCAGTTGTTAATTTATTTAGCGACATGATCCGCACCAGAGCTAAGTTGCACATGGAAACTGTCAATTCTCTTCCATTATCAAAACACACATGGGCATACTGTGGGTTTGCCTCTATTAACTGCACTTCTTCAACTAGAGAACTGGTACTAGTGTGATAGTACCAGCAAATATGCAATAGTACTGGACGTTCAATAGTACTGCACCTGGTACAGCTAACCAGGAGGGTATAGAGTGACCACTAGGTGACCATCACTAGTATGAAAAGAGTCTCTCATGAGGAGTTACATTAGTTGCTGTACAAAGCAGAGATCTGATTGAGTGCAGTTCTTCAGGGAGTACAGTTTCCCATTGAGTTTCTGGGAGGTTTCTAGAAGAGATAGTCTTACATGTTTCCAGACAATGCCATTATAGTGTTTCCTTGAGGATTATATGGAGTTGTCTGGCTGATAGCTATGCCTAGTCTGGTAAGGTGTTCTCAAAGCTCCTTGGATATGAATGAATATCCACAATCAATGTCAATGTAGAAGGGCATTCCAAACATCAAAAATAGCTGACTCAGACATCTGATCACCACGTCTGTAGTCATATTTGGATATGCAAAGGTAAAAGGAAAACATGAATATTCATCTATCATGACTAGCATGCATCTGTTCTTAGTGTTGGAAGGAAAAGGTCTTTTGAAGTCAATACTAAGTCGTTCCATAAGTTGTGTGGCCTTGACTAGGCCCACTGAATCTGGTGAGTGGAACCGAGGTTTCTATCAAGCACATACAGGACACTCAGTACATATTCTCTTCTCTTCTTCTATAGAATATGGAAGATTTCTGATTTTCATGATGTGGACCAATCTGGTGATGCCTGGATGACAGACTGACATGTAGTTCATATAGCTTTCTTTGCTGACCATAGCTCCACAATTGCGGCCCTTGATAGTGCATCAGCAGGATTGTTATTTTTACCTGGTCAATACATTATGTCATAACCATAGCACCCATTTTTTGGATCTTATTGTTCTTAAATTTCCCCAGTTTTTCAGAGTGGAACATCTAGTGTACTGCTTCTTGGTCAGTGACTATAGTGAACCATCAAGCAGACAATTAGTGGGACCACTTTTTAATGGCTTCAACAATAACATAAGCTTCTTTTTTGACAGAAGGGTGCTTATGTTCATTTGGAGTTAGGGTGTGTAAAAAAAAAGGTGACTGGACGACCAGATTGGTTAGGTGTTGCCACAACAGCTGTATCCAAGGCAGCAGTTTTCATCAATAGAGTATAGCAGAGCACCTCCGATTTCATTTTTGGAGTCATTGAATGCTTTCAAGGAATTTTGTTTGAGGGGGAAGGTGTCAACAATAATCAGGGGCCTGATTTTATTGGAGAATTTCAGGATCCACTGAGAGTAATGTGAAAATAAACCAATAACTCGGCATAAAGTTGTCTTGTCTTTTGGAATTGGTAGCTCTTTTAGTGGTCACAGCCTTTCTGCATCTGGTTTTATTTTTCCTTGTGATATGGCATAGCCCAGAAAGTTAAGTGATTTGGTTGATATAACAGACTTCTTCTCATTAAATGTGAGATTATGTAGTTGGGCAATTTTCCTGAATTTAGTGAGATTTTCATCATGTTCTTTTGGGGTTTTTCCAGCTACCATTATGTTGTCAATATACGCATAGGCACCATGTAAGTTGTGTCATTTTATTATATTATTAACTGTTCTCTGGAAGCATGCTACTCCATTAGTAACTCCAAAGGGAACCCTGCAAAACTGGTACCGCTTTCCATTAGCTTCAAAAGCTGTGTATTGTTTATCTTCTTCCTGAATAGGTATTTGATGGTAGGCACTTTTCAAATCTAATGAAGTGTAAAATTTATATTGTGAGATTTCCAATGCTAAATCATCCATTCTTGGAAAAGGGTATGCATCTAGTTTGCTGAATCTATTGATGGTTTGACTGTAATCCACCACCAGTATTTTTTTTTTTTTTGATGTTCATTAGAGACAATAAGATCTTGAGCTCTCCAGGGAGATGCGCTCTCTTCAATCCCCTCTTCCTGAAGCATCATGTCTATTTCAGATTGGATGAAGTGTCTGTCCTCATTTCCAAATCTCCTAGACTTTGTAACAATGGGCTTGCAATTATAGGTAAGGTTTGAGAAGAGTGAAGGGCTGTCTACTGACATAGATAGTACACTGCAGACAGTAGAGTTAGAGATGAAAATACTTTTTCTAGGCCCACCAAAGGCATAAGATACACTCGAATGCTGGTTCATAAAATCCTGACCCAAAATAATGTCACAGCAAAGACCTGGTAACACAGAAATTTGAGTATTTGGATAGGACTCAATTGATGTTGACAGAGCATTATCCTTTTACCAAAGTAAATGAAGAGGCCATGGAAACAGTCCCCGAGGTAGGGTTTATTTTTTTTTTGTGTAGTCATAGGAAATGAAGGATCCAAAATTACCAGCTTCATATTTCCCGATCAATGTGAAAATTGTGGCTTGCTTTAGGATTCCTGAAGAAGCCACAGTAAAGCTAGAAGCTACTATTCTGGGTAAAAGTATAGAGTTATTTTTAATAGTAGCAAGTCAAGGACTTTCAGTTGAAGTATATGTTGAGGCAGAAGTATGTGCTGATCTTGAAGAGCAGACTTTTGAGTAATGGCCGACCTTATAGCATCTGCAACCCATGTTTCATTCGCTGGCCAATTCCAACGATCGTGACACGGCCCATTACAAAAATAACATTTTGATTTTGTATTGTTGGGTCCTGCAGCGTAGTTTTCTATGATAGCGGATAAGAAATTAATTAAATCAACTCTCTTCTTCACTTTTACAAAAATTCACAATGACATATGACATGCTGGTTTTTCCAAATAGAAAAAGGATTGACCATGTGCTTAACAAAAAAGTCGAAACCAGATTTCACAAGTAAGTATTAAAATGATTTTTGACCAATGGGAGTAAGTTGTAAAACTTGGAAGAACTTAGCAATCCAGTACAAAATTCAAAAGAACATATAAATGACCTCAGCGCCAGTCAAGAGTCAGAGATGGGAGCAGTGAAAGAGAGATACACAATTAAAATGTAACTTCAAACTTCAAGCGACCCAGACATTGGACTCTTTCTCTTTCTTCTCATCTCTTTCAACAATTACTACTATGAACATTTCTACAAATTCTTGTTATTCCTTCTTTTAATAAATTTCTATTTTAACATTCAAAATGTATATTTCATTATTACACTCTTCTACACTATTCCACACATTCCAACCTGCCGACAACCAACCTTCTGATGATAATTCTGCATCTAAAACTTGTAAGCTGTAGGAAATTCGGTTATGTCTGACACAAGGCCAAATCAAAGAAACATTAACCAGCTCCCTACACTACACTATCACTGATATGTTACTATTTTCTACTGTAGTGGCACCAACTGGTAGAAAAGGTTGTGAATAAGATTCTGAGTTTTTCTGTGCAGTATGGAGAGCTCTTGCCTGGACAATGGCAGTGTTTAAATCAAGGGTTCTATTTTCTAATAATCATTGTCTGATAGTGTTTAAACATAGTTCAGTAATAAATGCATTCCTAACACTATTGTCCCAGTTTTGCAATGCATCAACAGCTTGGAAATGACATTCTTTTGCTAATAAAAATAATTCCAAAGCATCTATGGTCTCCTCCTTCCTCTGTGCATGTGTAGACAGCACATATCTGTCAAAAATTTCATTGATGGGTTTTATGTACAGTTCTCAGAGTTGATTTATTGCTGAGTCATAAGTAGTTTGTTCTGCTATGTCAGAATTTTGCTATGTATAATTGGAGTAAACCCAATATTCATCCAGAGACACTATAGCCCTTGATCCCACCAAGAAACAAGCATGCAAAACCTTGTTGAATGCCATTGAGATATCGAAAACTTAAATGTAATGTTGTTATCTTGTCTTCTGAATTCTTGTTTTTTTATTATTTTCTCCCTTCAGTGTTATTTTTTGCTTATCTTTTCTCACACTCAAAACTTTTATTATTGCTTTATTGCTTTGCTTGCGGGGAAACGATAAACACAAAATTAATGTAACAAACTTGACTGGGTTTTCAACTTGGCTCTCCATTTACTCATTCTGAGTCATTATTCATCCATCATAACACTTTGCACATCTAAGCTTACAGCACCTGCTCTTCCCAAATACCCATCTATATACTCACCAGGCCGAACTTTAGGGATTGAACTAGAACCAGTGTTTCCATGTTTTATGGCTATATATATATATATATATATATATGTATATATATAGTGAGTATATAGATGGGTATTTGGGAATAGCAGGTGCTGTAAGCTTAGATGTGCAAAGTGCTATGAGGAATAATGACTCAGAATGAGTAAATGGAGAGCCAAGTTGAAAACCCAGTCAAGTTTGGTTGGCTCTATATATATATATATATCAGAAAGTACCACAGAACATAATAGCAGCCTACTGCGGGAAAATCTCCTGACCCAGTCAGTCATGTCTCTTTCGAGACATGATCACCAAAGCATGTATCATGTATGGCACTTAACTTACTGATATACATTGTATATAACGTGCTAAACTCTGCCTTCCTCTACCAAGCACCCATAGCTCAGAGGTAAAATTGCCAACTGATGTCAATTTGATCGAGTTTCAATCCTGGCTAGAAGCAATCAGATGTCTAATGGTACTGATGAGCTGTGATATATAAAACAGATCTGTCTGTAGATGACTACACGAACATGCGCACAGAGTCATTAACAAAAGTTTAACAGCACTTAGATAAAATAAGGTTATTTTCATTTTACATATGATTGCTTGGTGCAATAGCTTTTTCTTATTGCATCAGCCGTTATTTACACATGAATTATGGCCAAAAATAGTTTGTGATTGCCAAATTAGCAGCCATTGTGATATTTTTTATGCAGTGAATTAGGCTTACAATATAGACAAAAATACCCCCTTTAATTAGAAAGTTTTTCTGAATGAGAACTAAATTGTGAAAAACTAAATTGTAGGAAAACCAGTGCATGCACTGTTATCATGAATTTTTAGAATTCAGGGACATTTAGTGAAAGAAGAGAAGTGGACAGCCAAGGAAAACCAGTGTTAGAAATGATAGCCATTTGATGAAGTGCATTGCTACACAATCCCAAACAATTTCTCATGAGAAACATGTTGCTTTGCTTCAAAAATGGTATAAATGTCAGTTCTAATCATCTGGGATTTAAGTTTGGTCTGAAATCATTTAAATCAGATCATAAACAATGGCTAACTCCAAACATGAACTTCAACATTCTGCATCATGAAACTGGAACAGCAGAAGACTGAAAGAAAGATAGATTTTCAAATGAATCTACTCTGCAACAGTTCATAATGTGCAACAGAAACATTATGAGACTGCCCCCCCCACACCTATTAAGATATTTGCTGAAATGTGTACAGTTAAGACTATGAAGTATCCATCAAGTGAGATTATTTGGAGACACCATGTCCCAATCTAGAACAACTACTTTTACTTCTAGGAACAACAATGAATGGTACAAGGTATGTAGAACTACTGTATCAGGGACTGGAACTGCGTATTCATATTCATCCATGCACAATATTGATGCATGATGGTGCTCCATGCCACCATTTAAAGATCATTCAGAATTTTTTAAACAGGATCAACATGACAATACTGAACTGGATGCAGAAGAGCCCAGAACGCTGTAAGAAACAACCTTCAAGTACCAAAGTACTGAGATAGGCTATTAAAGATGTCTGGAAAAAAGAAGTTTCAGCTGACAACTGGAACAACTTCATTTTCATCTTGCCCCACTGCATCTGAGATCATACAAAACCGAGCACTGAACTATTTTGCTTGAAATGAATAGAGCATATCATCCTGTACAAATCTGGGAATAAAATAAAGTTGGTCTCTCAAACTAAATGTTACAGTATTGTTTTTAACATTAAGATAGTAAAATTACAAGGAGATTTTAAACTTTTATTAATGACTATTATATATATATATGTGTGTGTGTGTGTGTGTGTGTGTGTGTGTGTGTGTGTGTGTGTTAACATCCCTGTAATCTCTTTAAAGATGTCTCATGTGAGCCAAAAGCTTAGATACAACATGAGAAAAAATATCTAAATGTTGGAGAACTTTTGTCTTTATTTTCACCTGAAATTAAAGCCAAAATACAATGTTTAGAATAGCTCATGATTAAACATAATAAACATTCATTGACTTTTATATTTAGCAATACACATTTAGAAAAAAAAAAAAAAATATATATATATATATATATATATATATATATATAGGTGGTAAGTAATCCGGGATAAGGTTGGTAAATAATCCAGGAGGATCCTAATAATATCGTTAAAATATTAAAACTGATCCAACAGAGAGCTCAATGTAAATTAATTTATCTTGCAGAGCAGATATTTATTTATTTATCTGTAAATTCAGAAAAGAAAATAACTTAAATCCACAGATAAAATGGAAGTTCATAGGCAAGGCTAGGACCCCTAATAGCTTAAGAGACAGATGTAATCTTTGTTTGACAGAAAAAATTCAAATTTTGAAATTTCAATACCAAAATATACTCCTAAATAAACGAAGGAAGATCATTAGTATGTGTCATCATAGAAATAAGTATAAATTACAATAAGTATTTATTTCTTCCAATTAGTCACAATAAGTTTGTTTTTTTAAATTTGGCTAAGCAGTTACTTCCCCACCACCTACAACTACTAACTCAAGGGTCAAGCCACATAGTTTCCACTACCAAAGAGGAAATTACTACTAAAATTGCTATAGCTTAACCCTATAAAACCAATACCTCCCAACCCTTTCCTTTACCAACCTCTGGGCTTAGAATTTTTCCTCATTCTCTGTTCATAATGAGCTGAAAAATGCATATCATAAAATGACATGTTGAAAATGGTTAATTCCTTGCTAAGTTTTATCTGAATTTACAGATAAATAAAAGGTTATCTATAATAACTTTGCACCCTGGCACTTACAAGATTTCACCATTCCTAGCAGACACAATGCGAAACAGCTGCTAACAAAAGTGCTGGAAAGAAAAAGACTGTAAATGAATTTGGCTCATTAAAAAAATAAGAATTCTAAAATTCCCAGCACTCCCTCATTTGTGTACATGTTTAGTTGTGCCAACATAACAAATTTAGTTCAATGAAGTCCTGAACGATGGATATATATATCTATATATATAGTGTATCTAGGCAGCAGATAATTTTCTAAACATAAATATTAAATATAATTATATTTAACATTTATGTTAAATATAACATAACATAATAGACAATGAATGTCTATTATGTTTAATCATGAGCTATTCTAAACATCGTATTTTGGCTTTAATTTCAGGTGAAAATAAAGACACAACTTCTCCAACATTTGGATAATTTTTTATTAAGCTGGTTCTAAGCTTATTAACTTTTATGTTACAGAATCTTTGTCTGATGTCCTTCCTGTCTGAGCCCAGTGCTGCTACTCCTACTATTCTCTGCCGAACAGTGCAAGTTCCTGGGGGAGGAATCTTCCTGTTCCTTCATCAAGTTATATGTCCTGTGATTGGTCAGCAGCGAGAGTATGCTAAGAGTGGCTATACCATTGGCTCACATTGCTTGCTGTTTCCTAAAAGGGGATGACCAAATTAAATCAAGGGTCGGTGAAAGTTTAGAAAGTACCACCTGAAATAAATCTCCCTTTTAACCAAAATAATTCTTACATATTCTCTGCCTGAAGGCAGAGAGTCTGACAATGTCAGAATTGCGTCTGAGCAAGGTTAATCACTAGGGGGCAATGGACAATGGTTCATGCTATAATGTTCTTCTGAGATTTGCAGTGGTGCCATAAGCTGCCAAGTCTTGACCGCAGTCACCATGACACATTCTGATATTTTAATTTTGATAATTTAGCTGTCTCTATCTTTGCGATTCTCTGTGACTTTCTTTTTAGGGTTTCTGATAACTTTTTGAAAAATGCATGATTGCTACACAAGTTGTTTAATTGATAAACACAGTGTAATTTTAGACACAATTAATATGAAGAATCCACATCAGGACACCATTCATATGAAAAATTTCCTATATATCTTCCGAAATAAGTCACACCTGAATAGATTAACAATCTGTGACAATGGGAAGTAACAGTTTACAATGTAACAATAATTAGATCTTTTGTTACAGTAGGAGTGAGGGTTTATGCAACAGAGGTTTAACAGTTTTGCCAATTTTTTTAGTATAAAGAGTTTTTATTATTTAATAATATCCAATTACATCATACAATTTTTTATTTTAAAAAATTTGATCATTCAACTATATTTTGATAAGAGTATAACTATATTTGCAACCCATTGACAAAGCTAGACTTTAGTCATATATTAATGTATCACATGATGGAGAGAATGAAGATAGTGAACAGCTCAAATTGTATGCATAAAATGAAGATAGTAGAAAGTTCAAAATAGACAGGGAGAATGAAGATAGTGAATGGCTCTAAAAAAATGAAGGGAACGAAGATAGTGGACAGATTTAACTGACAAGGAGGTGATAATAGACAGCTGAAACTGATGAGAATGAAAATAATGAAAGCTTATTCTGACGGACAGAATGAAAATAACTGACCAATCAAACTGGTGGGAAAATGAAAATGTTTTACAAATCAAATTGATGTACATAATGAAAATAAAGGACAGCTCAAGATGTGATAGGATCTAAAATAAATGAAGAAGATGTAGAGTTTAAAGGAAGTATGAAGATAAAATTGATAGGATGAATGGACCTAATGGACAGATCAAAATAAATCGAAAGAAAAAAGTTAATTGACAGTTCTAAATGATTGATAGCATGAAGATAAGAGACTTTTCAATCTAACAGTGTTAATGAAGATAATGAATTGAGAGAAAGAAGTTAATGCACAGTTCATTAATGGGAGAATGAAGGAAATAGTTTGCTCAAATTGATGAGGAGAACAAAGATAAAAGTTTTTGTTTATATTATTTACATGTAGACTATTGTCCTTACCTTTGATATAATCACAAATTTTCCTCCTCATCATTGTAAACCTTCAGTCTTTCATCAAATGCTTGCCTATCCATGCCAATTTAAAACATGAGTAGATTGTTCTTTTTCTTTCACTAATCATATCTCATTTTATTTCATATTTATCATTCAGTCAGTCAGTTAAGTGCCATATGTGATACACGCTTTGGGCGATCATGTTTCAAAAGAGACATCACTGATTGGGCAGAAGATTATCCTGCTGTAGGTTGCCATTGCTTTCTGCTGTAGACTGGGTGCCAGCCAAGACTATAGAACCCAATCTGTCCTATTATTTAATCCATAACTGGAGGGAGGACACAGATTAATACCTTTCCCAAGGGTATTTGTGCGTAAGCGAATGCAAGGAGCTCAACTCGAGTTTGAACTCGGCCCCCTGATTTGTCGTTCCAAGTCAATATCCACTGCACCACAATGCATACTTCTCCCATTTTCACCGAAATCAACTCTGCACTGCCCAAACTAGGAATTAGATTCATAATTATCATATCACCAAATTTATGAGCCAACAGTTTAATCTACTACGTTATTGTCCATTGGGACAATTCTGAGTGTAGAACTTCAAATCTTAAACCTAATCTGTTTGATGTGACTGCTGCTACTTGTTATGCTTGACTACATTTATCAAGGCTTCTCATATCTACTACTGTTCCTGGTGAAACCTTGCTGTTGCTTCTCTTTCTTTATTAACAACTCCCATATCATATTTATTTCTATGCTGAAGATCCTCATAGCCTAGCATATGTACATAATGTGCTGATTCTATCAGATATCTCCAGAGTTCTTCTCTCTGCCTAGTAGTTTCACAAAATTTTTCCCCTATGCTTGATTTTATTGTCTGATCCCTAATTACAGCTGTTTTTCCAGTCTTACTTTTAGCTGATGGTTGGTTTCACCTTTATACTCTTAATTACAACTGTAAGGAATGGAATACACAGTTTTTGGTCATGTTCTTCTGTTAAGCTTGACTCAGCAGAGATTTCTCTGTAAAGTCAAACTTACCCTGAATATTATCCTGATGTTGTACAGACTACAGATCTTCTGGATCTAATAAGCCCTTGATATAAGGGAAAAATAACAGATGTTATGTTTTCAATGTATTTGATATTCTAAAGCCATTGTTCCCAACCCTGGGGTAAATTACCCCAGTGGGGTAATGAGCCCATATTTTGTGTGATGGCTTTCATGTTATCATCACCATATTTATGTAGAATTACCACCTATATATCATAATCACTAACATTTAAAACCAATATGATTTCTGTTTTTGGAGTGTAGTAAGCTAATGATAAGTTTGACATTAGTATTAGGTTGTTACAAAAATAATGACCACACAAAGTGTTGTATTTTGAAAGGCCATTTTAATATAGTATTCACGATATATATTAGGTGAATTTTGGTAAACATAATAATTAATGTGTCCTCTTTAATAATTTTTAACTTATTTTCAGACAGAAATATTCTTGAAGCATAGAAGCTCTTAATTATGAATATGACAAACCTTTGTTTGCTTTTCTGTTTTTTCTGAATTATTTTAACTTTTGTTTTTGTTTCTGAATTTCCAATATCTTCAGATAATTATTCCATATTTAGGAATATCTGGGTGTTTTCTTTATGCACACCAAAGAAAAAATTACATCAACAGGGTTCTAATTTATCATTGTCACTGTTATTATGTACAGTGAAGCAAAAAGGTATTTTTTCTGACTTCATATAAGTTTTGTTTCCTCATCACCACTGTTATAACTCATTACTAACCATTAAAATATTATGTCTCAACTGACTCCAATTCTAATGAACACTCTATCAGAACTCTCCCAGAAATTTGTTGCAGAATCCTCTTTGAATTCTTTATTTAAAATATTTTGCCTAGTTCATTTGTGTTGTTACCAGAGGTGGGGTTTTATTTACTCCAAAACTCAACAAAACTTTGATCAGTGAGTGGTATACCAAGCTCCTGCAGATAACTATAGATCTCACTGGATTCTTTGTGAATCTTGAGGAAACCATGTATATATGACAGTTTTGTCTAAAATATATTAAATAAAGGGTTAAGTTATAAATTCCAAGAAGTTTACGTGTTTTGACAAGGACCTGATGAAGGCTGCATTTCACAACAGCCAAAATGTTTTGATAATAACAACGAAGATGTGGATAATGATCCAAATGTATATATTTTAAATAATGATAATTCCTCATCTGATAAATTCAGACAGTAAAAAGGTCTTTGTCTTCCATAGAATTTGGAGATTACTGAGTGGTTACCAACAAAATGATTCCTGAAGAAAAATGTAATCCATAAAAATAGTGAAATAACAGAGCTAGAAGAATTTTTGAACAATTTTAAAAATATATTTTGTGAATTCACCCAATGTGATTTTTTCACTAAATTTAAAAAGCCAAAGGGAATGACAAATGATTGTAAGCTCTTTTGATACACTTGTCATTTCCCCAGCCACTTACCTAATGAAGAGACAAAAAGACCAGTGGAATATGAAATAATTATATTCCTGAACTAAAATTAACCTAAAATTTAAAATCTGAAAGAAAGAATAATATTAGTGCTATCAAATAAGTCTGTAGGGTTTAATGCAAAATATAATGTAAGTTCTAATAATTATCTTGTAATACAGGAGACTATATTGTCTTATCTTAGTTTTTGAGACTTTAAAGAATAGTAAAAACAAAAAAGGCATGAAAAGAGAAACCAAGGAAAATATCCAACCCCCCCACACCGCATCTGAGTAGAGCAGTAATGCTTTTTTTTTTTTTTATAAGCGTATCACTGCCACTACTGCGCAGGGGGCTACATAGAGTGGAGAAAGGATGATTAAATATAGGAAATGTCAGAGGGTGGGTGATAGGCGGGTAGGGATACCGAGAATGGTTAAATATAGGAAATGTCAGAAAGTGGGTGATAGGCGGGTAAGGATACCGAGAATGAGGGTTGGGTAGATGAGAGTGTTCTGAGAATAATTGGGAGTTAGTGTGATAGGAGGTGTCTATTGACCCTACATTTAAACACCTGGAGATTGTAGCTGTCGGGAAAGCAGACTCGTGGAAGGGAGTTCCACAGGCGGGAAGCGCGAGAAAAGAAGCTGTTGGAGTAGAATTTACGGTTACATCTTATTTGTTTAACTGTAAAAGGGTGGGACCTAGTTGCTAATCTAGTATCTCGTGTAAATTCGTGCTTAGGCGGCATCAGTGATCCAAGCTCATCGGAGCAGAAGCCATGAAAGTACTTGTAAAAGAGGCACAGAACAAATTAAATGAATAAGACTGCATTAAAATTATTAAATTAATGTTATTTATTAGAAATATTTTAACTGCTTTGCAGCTTACAACTTTTTTTATTCAGCTTTTATCAAGGCACACAAAAAGACAGTAATGACATTATTGCCATGGGAGTTAATCTTGAAGGTTTTCTAAGTCAACCAGGATTTAAGTAATTAAATGCACCCAAACAAGTAATTAAGTTATAATATAAAAATGAATGTATGTGATTAAAATAAACTGAAATTTGCCCTTGAAAATCAGGACTTCTACAAACAAAACTCAGCTGAGATAGATGGATAAGTGGATGGATAGATAAGTATAAACGGAGATTTGTAGGCTCATCTCTATTGGTAACATCAATGGAGTTTATCTGATACTTTACCTAAGCTGTTATCAAAGAAATTTGGTGAGATTACTGAATTATAGTGATATGAGATATTGAAACATGGAGTTCTAAATCTTCAATTAATGTCCTACCTGGGATGTGCATTGTGGTGCAGTGAATATTGGCTTGAAACGAGAAATAGGTGAGCCAAGTTCGAATTCTAGTTGAATTCCTTGTATTTACTGATACACAAAACTCTTGGGAAAGGTATTAATCCAACACATCTTCCTCCAGCTATGGGTTAAATGGCAGGACAGATTGGGTTCTACAGTCTTGATTGGCAACCTATTGCAGGAAAATCTTCTGCCCAGTCAGTTGTGCCTCTTCGAGACATGATCTTCTAAGTATATATCACGTATGGCACTTAACTGACTGACTAAAATTTGGACAAAGGGAGAACAATATTAAAAAGTATTTTTTGTTCTTAAGATCTGGGACAGACAATAAATGCAAAAAAATGTCAATCTTAAGCTTTTTTGATTGTAATAGAAAATAGAAATTTATCACTTTTACAAGTTACAGTAAAAGAAAAAACTAGAAAGAAAATTCAGTTCTGTTCTTTGTATAAATCTTGTTTTATCTTTAAGGACTTAATCTCATCGGAATTTTTGGTTGATTCATTATCTTGGAAAATTCAAAAATATAGTTTGTTGTTTTCAATAAAAAAAAGCCAAACAATTAAACAGAATAATAATATAATAGTATTATTTGGCATTAATTTTATAAAAGTAGTTCTAACTCATTTAGCAAATAAAAAATCTCTACCTGAAAAGTTCTAGAAAATCACATTATATTAATTTTTGAACATTTATTTGTATTTTATTGAAAAAAATAAGTATTTCAACCCATGGCAAAACATAACTCAGTACTTGGTGAAGAAACTCTTGTTGGCAAGCACAGCAGCCAGACATTTTCCATAGTTGTTTTTTTTTTTTTTAATCGTATCACCCCAAGCAAGGCGGTAACGCCACTGATGTGCAGGGGGCTACGTAATAGTGTAAAGATCGGAAAAGAGAAAGCCGGAAACCATATCCTAAACAAGGAACAAGGGATGAGCCTCTTAACCTGTTCAATAGACATGGGTGGAGTGTGAACCGGGCGATAGATAGATCTATCTACTCCAATTACCAAGATTTTACAGATCCCGGTAGTAGATTTTGGCCCACTCCACTTTGCAGATCCTCTCTAAATTCTTAAGGTCTGTAGGTTGTCATTAGGCAACTTGAAGCTTCATTCACAGGATTAAGGTCCAGAGACTGACTAGGCCACTCCATTACTTTAATGTGCTTCTTCTTGGGCCACTCTTTTGTTTCCTTATCCATATGCTTTGGGTCATTGTCATGCTGGAACACTAATAAATGATTCATCAGTGTACTGGCTGAGGTTTTCACTCAAGATTTCCCTGTACTTGGCTCCATCCATCTTTCCCTTGACCCCTATGTAGTCATCCTGTTTCCTTAGCAGAGAAACAGCCCCAAAGCATAATGTTTCCACCATCATGCTTGATGATTGGGATGGTCCTGGGGTTCAACTCAGCTTTTTTTTGTTGTTGGGCAACTCAAAGCTTCAGCTCCCTCCACAGATTCTCTAAAGGATTAAGGTCCAGAGACTGACTAGGCCACTCCATTACTTTAATGTGCTTCTTCTTGAGTCATTCCTTTGTTGCCTTAGCCATAAGTTTTGAGGTGTTGTCATGCTAGAACACTAATCCACGACCAAGATTTTCACGCAAGATTTCCTTGTACTTGGCCCAATCCATCTTTCTCTTGACCCAGTGTAATCATCCTGTTCCCTGAGTAGAGAAACAGCCCCAAAGCATAATGTTTCTATCACCATGCTGAATGTTGGGATAGTCTTCTTGGGTTCCATTCAGCTTTTTTTTTTCCTCCAAACACAAAGAATTGGGTTGATGCCAGAAAAGCTCAATTTCTGTCTCGTCTGACCACAGCACTTTCTCCTAACCCTCTTCTAAATCATCCAGGTGCTCATTTGCAATCTTCAGATGAGCCCCTGTGCATGTGCCTTCTTAAATATGATGACTTTGCAAGCACTCCATGATTTCAGTTCACTACAACATAGTGTGTTACTAATGGTCATCTTGGTGACTGTCATCCCAGCTGCCTTAAGATTGTCAACAAGTTCTTGCCACATAGTTCTTTCTAAACATCAAGTTCATTCCACATTGGAAGATCTTGTGTGGAGTTAATTGCTATTTCTTCCATTTTCTTATTATTGCACCAACAGTTGACTCCTTCTCACCTAGCTTCTTGCCAAACGTCTTGTAGCCCATTCCAGTTTTGCACAGGTATACAGTTTTGTCCCTGATGTCCTTAGGCAACACTTTTGTCTTGCCCATTGTAAAGAGATTAGATTCTGATTCATTAAAGAATTCTGTGAACTAGTATCTTTTATACAGGTAATGAGTACTTGATTAGGAGTGAAAACTGAGTAATAAGACTAGTCTATCTGCCCCCTTGTCGCATAATTGGTCTGTGGGGGCCTCTATCTTTGCTGATTTGTAGTGAATGAAATATTCATTTTTTTTCAATAAAAAAAACAAATAAATGTTCAAAAATTAATGTCATGTGATTTCCTAGAAATTTTTAATATTTTCTCATTTTCGAGGTCACAAACTCATAAAATCAGCAGGGGATAAAATGCTTATTTTTCCCTCTATATGCACCTAATCCAACAAAATTCTTCTTCTTCTTCTTCTTCTTCTTCTTCTTCTTGTGCTGTGTCCTTTCAGGACATAGGCATTCATGATTTTCACTATTCTCTGTCTCCCTTGTCACTCTCAATATTTTTCCTCTTGTTATTTCTCCCATATCCCACTCTGTCATCCATTTGCTCAGACCTATCAACTGGAAGTTTCTGGGCATGCAACAATGAAGAAGTTTTAGAGAATTCTTCTTCTTCTTCTTCTTCTTCTTCTTCTTCTTCTTCTTCATGTGCTGTGTCCTTTCAGGACATAGGCACCTGCGGATTTTCACTTGGCTCTGTCTCTTGTCACTCTCAATATTTTTCCTCTTGTTATTTCTCCCATATCCCACTCTGTCATCCATTTGCTCAGACCTATCAACTGAAGTTTCTGGGCATGTACAATGGCGTTTTCGAGAATTCTTCTTCTTCTTCTTCTTCTTCTTCTTCTTCTTCTTCTTCATGTGCTGTGTCCTTCAGGACATAGGCAATCATGGATTTTCACTTGGCTCTGTCTCTTGTCACTCTCAATATTTTCCTCTAGTTATTTCTCCCATATCCCACTCTGTCATCCATTTGTTCAGACCTACTTCAACTGAAGTTTCTGGGGCATGCAATAATGAAGAAGTTTTAGAGAATTCTTCTTCTTCTTCTTCTTCTTCTTCTTCTTCTTCTTCTTCATGCTGTGTCCTTTCAGGACATAGGCAATCATGGATTTTCACTTGGCTCTGTCTCTTGTCACCTTCAATATTTTTCCTCTTGTTATTTCTCCCATATCCCACTCTGTCATCCATTTGCTCAGACCTATCAACTGAAGTTTCTGGGGCATGCACAATGAAGAAGTTTTAGAGAATTCTTCTTCTTTCTTCTTCTTCTTCTTCTTCTTCATGTGCTGTGTCCTTTCAGGACATAGGCAATCATGGATTTTCACTTGCTCTGTCTCTTGTCACTCTCAATATTTTTCCTCTTGTTATTTCTCCCATATCCCACTCTGTCATCCATTTGCTCAGACCTATCAACTGAAGTTTCTGGGGCATGCAATAATGAAGAAGTTTTAGAGAATTCTTCTTCTTCTTCTTCTTCTTCATGTGCTGTGTCTCAGGACATAGGCAAATCATGGATTTTCACTTGGCTCTGTCTCTTGTCACTCTCAATATTTTTCCTCTTGTTATTTTCCATATCCCACTCTGTCATCCATTTGCTCAGACCTATCAACTGAAGTTTCTTGGGCATGCAATAATGAAGAAGTTTTAGAGAATTCTTCTTCTTCTTCTTCTTCTTCTTCTTCTTCTTCTTCTTCTTCATGTGCTGTGTCCTTTCAGGATATAGACAATCATGGATTTTCACTTGCCTGCCCTTGTCACTCTCAATATTTTTCCTCTTGTTGTTTCTCCCATATCCCACTCTGTCATCCATTTGCTCAGACCTATCAACTGAAGTTTCTGGGGCATGCAACAATGAAGAAGTTTTAGAGAATTCTTCTTCTTCTTCTTCTTCATGTGTGCTGTGTCCTTTCAGGACATAGGCTGTCATGGATTTTCACTTGGCTCTGTCCCTTGTCACTCTCAATATTTTTCCTCTTGTTATTTCTCCCATATCCCACTCTGTCATCCATTTGCTCAGACCTATCAACTGAAGTTTCTGGGGCATGCAATAATGAAGAAGTTTTAGAGAATTCTTCTTCTTCTTCTTCTTCTTCTTCTTCTTCTTCTTCTTCTTCTTCTTGTGCTGTGTCCTTTCAGGACATAGGCAATCAGATTTTCACTTGGCTCTGTCCCTTGTCACTCTCAATATTTTTCCTCTTGTTATTTCTCCATATCCCACTCTGTCATCCATTTCACATCAGACCTATCAACTGAAGTTTCTGGGGTGATGCAATAATGAAGAAGTTTTTAGAGAATTCTTCTTCTTCTTCTTCTTCTTCTTCTTCTTTGTGCTGTGTCCTTTCAGGACATAGGCACCAAGTGGATTTTCACTTGGCTCTGTCCCTTGTCACTCTCAATATTTTTCCTCTTGTTATTTCTCCCATATCTCACTCTGTCATCCATTTGCTCAGACCTATCAACTGAAGTTTCTAAGATGCAATAATGAAGAAGTTTTAGAGAATTCTTCTTCTTCTTCTTCTTCTTCTTCATGTGCTGTGTCCTTTCAGGACATAGGCGATCATGGATTTTCAATTTGGCTCTGTCCCTTGTCACTCTCACATTTTTCCTCTTGTTATTTCTCCCATATCCCACTCTGTCATCCATTTGCTCAGACCATCAACTGAAGTTTCTGGGCATGCAAATAATGAAGAAGTTTTAGAGAATCTTCTTCTTCTTCTTCTTCTTCTTCTTCTTCTTCTTCTTCTTGTGCTGTGTCCTTTCAGGACATAGGCAATCATGGATTTTCACTTGGCTCTGTCTCTTGTCACCTCAATATTTTTCCTCTTGTTATTTCTCCCATATCCCACTCTGTCATCCATTTGCTCAGACCTATCAACTGAAGTTTCTGGGGCATGCAATAATGAAGAAGCTTCTTTAGAGAATTCTTCTTCTTCTTCTTCATCTTCTTCTTCTTCTTCATGTGCTGTGTCCTTTCAGGACATAGGCGATCATGTGGATTTTCACTTGGCTCTGTCCCTTGTCACTCTCAATATTTTTCTCCTTGTTATTTCTCCCATATCCCACTCTGTCATCCATTTGCTCAGACCTATCAACTGAAGTTTCTGGGTATGCAATAATGAAGAAGTTTTTAGAGAATTCTTCTTCTTCTTCTTCTTCTTCTTCATGTGCTGTGTCCTTTCAGGACATAGGTATCATGGATCTTCACTTGGCTCTGTCCCTTGTCACTCTCAATATTTTTCCTCTTGTTATTTCTCCAATATCCCACTCTCTCATCCATTTGCTCAGACCTATCAACTGAAGTTTCTGGGGCATGCAATAATGAAGAAGTTTTAGAGAATTCTTCTTCTTCTTCTTCTTCTTCTTCATGTGCTGTGTCCTTTCAGGACATAGGCGATCATGGATTTTCACTTGGCTCTGTCTCTTGTCACTCTCAATATTCTTCCTCTTGGTATTTCTCTGTCATCCATTTGCTCAGACCTATCAAATATCTCTTGTGCTGCTCCTGTCTCTCTTTCCTTCTATCCATCTTGTGAGTATCAAATTCTCTAGGCTCTTCTTCCTCATTATGTGTCCCAGGAACCTCATCTGTCTCTTCCTGGCATTAAGTATGACTTTTCTTCTCATATGCATCCTCATCAATGCCCCATTGTTGTTTACATGCTCAGTCCATGGTATCCTCAGCATCCTTCTGTAAAACCAGATTTCTGCTGCCTCAATCCTCTTCTTCATCTTTGATGATATCGTCCAACATTCACTTCCATACAGAAGGACAGATATTACATAGCAATTCAGCACTCTTTTCATTGTTTCCAATGAGATTTTCCTGACCCTCAGTACTCTGGTTAACTTTTGAAATTCATCCTTGGCCAAACCAATGCGTCTTTGGATCTCAATGTTGCACTTTCCATCCTTGGTCAGAACACTTCCTAGGTTTTTAAATTTTTTCCTTGCTTTATTTTAGTTTTTCTGATATTTTGGTATTTTGGTCTTCTTTTTCCTGATGACCATACATTCGGTTTTCTTGAAGTTTATGCTCAGTCCTTTCTTCTCACTTTCTGTTGCTACCTTCTGTAGGAGGTCCTGCATTTTTTCTCCAATGTTTGGTATCAGCACCATGCTATATGCATATCTTCCATTGTTGAGTTTGTGGCTTGTGGATGATGAATCCTGGCAAGGATTTTATTTCTCTCGGAATTGTTTTTCTGTATAAGTTGAATAAATCTGGTAAGAAAACACCACCTTGCCTTATGCCCCATTCTATTTTTGTATACCTGCTGAATTCATTTCCTTTTCATATGCAAGTAGTTTGCCACCAATATAGATTCTTGATTAACCTAATGTCTTTTCCAAAATGTTGAGGTTGTCAAGTATCTTTATCAAGTCTTTGTGGTGTACTTTGTTAAATGTCTTTGTGTAGTCTATAAACCACAGGTAACGGTCCTTCTGCATTTTATATTATTCTTTCAGTTAGCATTCTGAGTATGAATATCACCTTCTTTATTGTGATATCTTTAACAAAGCTACACCATTCTTGTCCTATCTCTGGGTCAATTCTGCTGTGCACTCTGATCATCAGAATCAGGATGATGAGTTTTGTTATGTGGCTCATTAAACTGATTGTTAAGTGGAGTTTATATTTGTTTGTACCTGGCTTCTTAAATAGTGCTATGAAACTTGATCCGCTTAGGTCCTCCAGTATATTGCCACTGTTGTAGTTTTTGTTTATTATTTCTGTGTTCCTGTCTATACCAAAGCCATCCAAGGATGTCAGCATCTCTATTACAATACCATCTGGTCCTGCTGCTTTGTTTCTGTTCAATTTAGCCATTGCTAATTCCACTTTGGTTTTTAATATTTCTGGTCCATTTGTATTTTTGTATATTTCTGGTTACTTTCTCTTGTTGTGGAAGAGATCTCCAATATACTTGTCCCATCTCTGAAGTATTTTTTCTTTTTCTAGTATGAGTGTTTCATCCTTTGCTTTTATACATCCTGTCGCTAAGAAGGTCATTTGTTCTGTTAGTTCCTTAATTTTTTTATATATCTCTGTTCTTTTCGTGCTCAGTCTCTCCACTTTGATGCATTTGTCATTGAGCCATCATTCTTTAGCCCATCAGCATTTTCTCTATATTTCTTTGTGTAGTTTCCTGTATTGGGTTCCATATCTTGAAATCATTTTATGTTTCTTTTGCATCATGTCAAGAACCTCTTATTTTTCTTCTGACATGCTTTTTCCTTTGGGATGGTGTAATTTTCCTGGTGTCACTAGAGCTACTCTTAGTGCATCTCATTTTGAGCATCCATTTCCAATTTGTTCTACATATTTTGTTTTTACGCTACCCATGTACATTTCTTGCAGATTCAGGTCATTCATGGGTCTATTGTACTGCTACATTCAGTCAGTTAAGTGCCATATGTGATACACACTTGGGCAATCATGTCTCGAAATAGACATGACTGACTGGGCAGAAGATTATCCCGCAGTAGGTTGCCATTACTTTCTGCAGTAGACTGGTTGCTGACCAAGGCTATAGAACCCAATCTGTCCTATTATTTGACCCATAACTGGAAGGAAGAGACGGATTAATACCTTTCCCAAGGGTATTTGTGTGTAAGTGAATGCAAGAAATTCAACTGGAATTTGAACTGGGCTTCCCAATTTCTCGTTCCGAGCCGATATTCAATGCACCATGATGTGCATCTGCTACATTAGGTTTTTTTAATGTAAATAGTTTTATCCTTAGTTTGCATACAACTGGTAGGTGGTTGCTTCAGCAGTCAGCACTTGAGTAGGTTTTACAGTGAAGAACTGCATTTCTGAATCTTTTGTTGATAGTAATATAAACAATTTGGTTCTTGATTTCTCCTCCTGGACTTCTATCTGTTTATAGTTATTTTAGGTGTTCTTGGAACCAGGTGTTGGTTATTATCTGGTCATTTGTGGTGCAACATTGGACCCATTTCTCAATGTGGCCATTGCAATGTCCTAGTTCAAAATTACCAACCATTTCACCTTCTCTCCTCAAGCCAACTTTGGCATTCAGATCTCCAATGATTTCTTGTGATTTGCACTGCATCTTGGCATAATCTAACATGGAGTAGAAGCTTTTGATTTCTTCTGTACTTTGTGTTGTCGGTACATATACCACTATTACTGATATATTGAGAGGTCTCTCTTTCAGTTTAACTTCCAGAATCCTTTCAGATATCTGGCAGTATCCCATAATGCATTTCCTTGTGTCTTTATCCAGTATAACGCCAACTTCTTTTTCATTATTTTCACTTCCTGCATATATAATTGTGGTTGTCACTGATGAGATCTTCCGTGTTCAGCCATCTCATTTCACATTTACCTAAAATGCCTGTTTTACCTAATCATCTTCTGCTTCATGTTTTCCAACTGTCCACAGTTGTTCATCATTCTGATGTTCCACGAACCAAGATTTATTTTTTGTTTGGTGCAAACAGTTGCAATATAACAATCCAGTGACACTTGTCGCTCATGTCCTTCCACTCCGAACAAGGAATAAATTTTGAGAAAATTTGTGCTCTTTATTTTTTGTTTTTTGTAGATTTACTACATAATGAGCACAAGCTGTCTATTTAATATAGTAATTACTGATGACACATGCCTTATATTAGTCATTCACATACAAGCCTATTTCACTGTATCACAGGTCATCAGTGTGGCTAGACACATCTATTTGCTTCTGACTGGGATCAAAACTTGACTGATTTGATGTCAGTCAGAGTCACTACCCACTAAGCCATAGGCCCATGGAATCAGAGAAGGGAAATTTCAATGTGTTGTATATAAGCAGTGTATACACACACCAGTCACTGAAAGAACTCAATTCATTTCTAAAGAGTAATGCATATATATATATATATATATATATATATATACACACACACAATTCCTACCAGTTTTAAGTATCATAGGCTGAAAAAAAGAAGTTAAAATGTAGTTATATTTGTTATAATAATCATATATACTTATATTTAATGAATCTACTATACATATTCACTTAGAGCCCTAAAATATAATTAAATCAAACATCTAATTGAGATTTTCTGCTTTTGACAGTTAACCAGATGTTAGAATATTCAACATATACAGGATATTTAATCAGGCTAGATTCCATTTGCATTATGTAGAGTATCTACAAATTTAGGTAATAAATTTACCAAGGGATGTTTTTCCTGTGTTAATTAAATCTGAAATATTTTGGTAAACTTCTTTTTTTTTTAAATGTCAACATGTTGAAAATGCAAATCATAAAAGCAAATAAATTTGTAAAAAAAAGAAATGCACAAGAATTTTGTTATTTTTCTTTTATCATGTTAAGTTATTTCTTAAATTTATGATAGAACAAATCAATGCTGGAAAATGTTTTTTTCAAATGGAAAATTTTCTTCAAATGGAAGCGCTTTATTATTGCAGAGATAAGAATTATCTGTGAATATTATGAGATCTGAATATTTCTACATTTCTCACTTTATCATCGCTAAAATTTATCTGGTAAATTTCAGCAACTTTAAATTTTTTTCTTTTCTTTATTTTTTTCATTTCTTCACCAACAGCCATAACTTGAAAAATTAAACTTTAAATATAATTTTACAAAAACATACAGATTTTTTGTAATTTTTTCTTATTATTATGCAATTAAAAGTTTTAACAATATGAATATTAACAAGCCAGTATTGGTAAGATTATCAAGATATATTCACATAAGCAATAGTTTGTGTTAATTTCAGATTATATGTATCCATATTAAAATTATTGATAATAACTTGTATTGTGGATGTTGGGTTTGATTATGTCAACTCATTTCACTAGAAATTTTTTATTTACAAATAAATCCAAAATATATAGGCTACAGAAACATATTTGATTAACAGAATATCTTCACAATATACCATGTATCTAAATAAATTATTTTAATATTTTACATATGAACATGAGGTTCTTGATATTATCATCAGTTTTTAACCCATTGATTTCATTTTCTAATCTTGACTATAACACTACTTACAGCTATTTTTATTGTTTTCCAAAGATCTTTACTTGAATATTGTTTTCAATTTTAATATGCATTTCTTCTAATAATTGGTCCCACCCTTTTTATCTGGAAAGGCTAGGATCTATCGTAGCGACAGGCTACTCACCTCAAAGCTCTAGTGTGTACATCATGTGACCATGACTTAGCAAAACATTTTGTTATCATATACCAAAAACATTCTACTAAGACCACAAGTCATCTCAGAAATAGTAAATGGTTACTACCAAGAGCAAAATGTATTCACAACTTTCTTGTCATAGTATAATGACCAACCTCATTATACAAAGAAAGAAAAATAAAGAAGGATTATAGTTCAACCCTGAAAAGCTCTAAAACTAAAATGAAGCATATAACAACTGTGACTTACACAAGGTCTTATAAAAGCAGCAGTCAAAAGAGAATTTCTTCACTAAGTGGCTCAACATGGGCAAAAGAGGTTCAAGAATTTGATATTGTCCCAGTGAGCTGATTGATGCTACTGATGCCAGACCTTCACATCCAGCCTGACAGTGACCTGAGTCCCTGAGTTCATGCCTGATGCCTTTAACCACTACCTCTGCTACCACAACTGTTCTTTTTAGGACAACAAATAAGTCTTTTATTACTCTACTACTACTGTGGTTTTTAGGGAAAAAACAAATCTACCTTACTGTTTAATGTACTAGCTTGATGCAGTGACCCAGCAACTTCCATCATAGAGCCCAGTTTGACCCAACACCACCATCGCAGCAACTCAGCAACTTCCAATGTACAGCCCCAGTTCAACTTGACACCACCAATGCAGCAACCCAGTGATCTCCAGTATAACAACCCTACTTCAACTTCAGACTGATCAACTGTCGACTGCTAATGTGGTCTACACATCCATCACCGGATTGACCCGTAACTGTGAGAGTTATTGTAGTCTATGCCCCCCAACTTTGGCAACACCCAACAAACCAATCTAATCAATCTGGTATAGCAAAGACTAGCAACTCAAGCCTTGTTTCTTCTAGCCACACACATCAACAATTCAAGTCTATGAGTGGTGGACACCACTCAACCAAAACAATTCCACAGCAACTCAAGGGAGCATTTAAACTGTTAACAACAGCGCAATCAAAGTTGTCAGGTTTTAGCAATTTTATCACTCAACATTTTGTTTTTGTGATTCTTGCTTTTCCTATGTTTACTCCTATTACATTAATTTGTTTGTTTTTGTGAGCAATTGTTAGCTTTGTGGAACATGAAGAATTGTCTTGAATGAAGACACTCTTGAGTTTAATGCTTCTTGGTTATGACCTCACAAAAAGCATCTTTTCTAAGAACTTACAGAAATTATTGATATTTTTACTTGTGCCATCATCAGTATTAAAGAAACCTATAATTTTACATCCAAAACTAGCTCTAAAAATTACTCCAATCACTCCCTGATCTCTTCTAAGCCACGTAGATTGACTATGAAGGATCCAATCTCAAGTTCATCCAATACAGCGCTACATTTGTCTCTAAAAATTACTTTTGAGAAATCAATTTTCATGTACATCTTCACTAAAATTACACAATTCCATTTGTGATGTTTTCTTAAAGGTGATAATTTGGTTGCTTTAATGCTTTTCTCTAATATTCTTAATATGTTGCATCTTTCTTTCTGTTTGAATTTGCAACACCAGGTTTTTCAAATATTTTTTACTAATCAATCCACTTTTCTTGCTTTTAGTTCTTTAAACTAAAATTATTTATTATTCTTATATTGCCAATGTACTCATTTTCTTTTTTGACTTTTTGATCATTTTTATCCAACATTTTTCCTATTTTCCAGTGTTGTGTTTCCATCACTTGAACATTCACTTGAGATACAGTTGTTACTGTGTTTATCAGCCACTGTTAGAAAGTTCAAATCTCACAAACTGATCCTAAAACAAGTCAGTCAGTTAAGTGCCATACGTGATACACGCTTGGGTGATCATGTCTCGAAAGAGACATAACTGACCGGGCAGAAGATTACCCCGCAGTAGGTTGCCATTGCTTTCTGCGGTAGACTGGTTGCCAACCAAGGCTATAGAACCCAATCTGTCCTGCTATTTAACCCATAACTGGAAGGAAGAGACAGATTAATACCTTTCCCAAGGGTATTTGCGCGTAAGTAAATACAATGGATTCAACTGGAATTCGAACTCGGCTCCCCGGTTTCGAATTCCTTTGACAGCTTAGATAGAGGAAGAGGGAGAAAATAGATCATGACTTCTTCTTCTTCTATGTGCCTTGTCCCTTCAGGACGTAGGCGATCATGGTTTCCACGTTTCCCTATCCCTGGTGGCTCTGAGCATGCCTTCTCCTGTTACACCAAGCAATTCTTGTTCCATCATCCACCTGATTAGGTCCTTCAAATATATTATCCATTGCTTTCCCCTGTCTCTTTTTCCCCTCTATCTGGCCTGTTAGTATCAGATTCTCCAAGCCCTCCTTCCTCATTGCAGGTCCCAGGAACTTCAGCTGTCTCTTCCTGATGCTCAGTATTAATTTCCTTTTTATTTCCATCATTTCCAAGACCTCAGGATTGCTCACATGCTCGACCCATGATATTCACTGCATCCGTCTGTAGAACCACATTTCAGTTGCTTCAAGTTTTTCTTTCATTTTTGATGGTATTGTCCAGCATTCACTGCCATATCGAAGGATGGACAGCACATAGCAATCCAGTACTCTCTTCCTAGTTTCTAGCAAAATTGTCCTGTTTCTTAATACCTTACTCAACTTCTGGAATGTTTCATTCGCTATACCAATTCGCCTTCAGATCTCTGTGTCGTACTTTCCATCTTCTGTTATAACGCTTCCCAGGTATTTAAATTTTTGTACCTGCTTGATTCTGGTATCCCCAACCTGTATTTGGCATTTTGGGCTGCCCTTTTCCTGATGACCATGCATTCGGTTTCCGTGCAGTTTATTTCTAGTCCTTTCTTGTTACTTTCTTCTGCTACCTTCTGTAGGAGGTCTTGTAGTTTCCTTTCTGTGTCTGCTATCAGCACTGTATCATCTGCATACATTAGGTTGTTTAAATTGTGGCCTCTGATTAATAGACATTAAAACTCAAGTCAGATCCTTAATATGGCTCCTCACTCCAAATTAAATTCTGAAAATAAATTAAACATTTACAAAACTTTGGTGTTAGTAATAAAGCTCTCTGATTGTCATCAGAAATAAAAAGTTAGCAGTTCCAAGCAAAAGTATCATCAAACTTGCTAAGAGAAGCTGTTTGAGAGAAAATAATTCTTTCTTCTTGAGAAAGAGTAATTGTAATTTGTCTATAACTCTGAGAAAAGTCATTAATTTATCCAAATCTTTTTGTACAGTTATTAACAGCATAGTTCAGACATCATCAGATGAAATCCATAGAACAAAGCTTGTCTCTGGAGGAAGGAAGTTTCCTTTGTTTCTCCTGATGAGAGCTGAAGAATAAATTGGCCAAAACATGTTAATTTATTCTTCAGCTCACCAACTATACAAAGTAGACACAATTTCAAATATAATTTTAACTTGATTTATTAAAATTGTACTTGAATTATTAAAAATAATTAAAGAATTGTTAAATTACAACAGTTCAAATTTGTTACTTCGTTTACTGCAACACAGTTTTGATTTCTTGTATTTACTTATATATTAATATATACATTAATATATATATATATATATATTAACTTTTATATTAATATATATATATTAATATATATATATTAACTTCTATTAATTAATATATATTAATTAATATATATATATATATATATATTAACTTCTATATTAATATATATATTAATATATATATATATTAACTTTTATTTTATATATATATATATATATATATATATATATATATATATATATATATATTAACTTTTATATTAATATATATATTAATATATATATTAACTTCTATATTAATATAACACTGAAATATACAATATAAATGAAGAGACACTCATTGCATCAAAATTGTGCTTGTCACTCCCTTTCTTAAATCAAACAACCATTATGCCTTGCCAATGTCTAAAACATAATAGACTATTCTGCTTAGATTAGATAAAAAACAAAAGATGTATGAGAGATGCTACTTAGTTTCAGTGAAAAAAGAAAATGGTAGAAGTGTTTAATGTCACCTGGTAAGAAATAATGAACTTTTCCATTTTGACTACACGAGAAAACAAAAGACATATCAGAGATGCTTCTTAGTTTTAGTTAAAAAAAAGAAAATGATAGAAATATTTAATGTCACCTGGTAATACCTAAAAAATAATGGACTATTCCATTTTGATCACATGAGAAAACAAAAGACATATCAAAGATGCTACTTGGTTTAAGTGAGGAGGAAATGAAAGAAAGGGAAGATGAAAGGCTTTAATGTCTGTTCTAAAGAAATGAAAAAGTTATCAGTTTCAAATCATTTGTACCTTCTTGCTTCTTAAAAGAATAATCCACATTCATCTTTATGATGGTTATTGCAATATTTTGTTAACAAATATCAATCTCCTGCTTCAATGTGACCTTCGTACTTATCTACTAAATGTATACATAGCAGATTATGTATGTAGTTCACAAGGAGATCAAAGAAAAGGTGGGGATAGGAAACTGACTTTTCCACTAACTTATATACACAATTAACTGCCTACACAACCTGCCAAAGTATCATTTGACATGATTTTGTTAGCTATATTCTGGCATGTTGGGCCAACAAGTTCACTCTGTTGAACCATCACCATATATTCTGTAGCAATTAATGGACATGCTGCTGACAATCTAGCGCCAAATCCCAGATGGAACCTTAAGAGCTTTTCTATAGTCCATATCTGATTGGCTAAAAGCTGTTTTACAGATACATGGCTGAACAATACCTTATTATAAAAATTATCATAATGTTTTAGTTTGCGCGTGTGTGTGAGGGTGGGGGGTTAATAATTTCACCCCAAACAAAGCTATACCACCACTGATGTACTGGGGGCTACATGAGAGAGTTAAAGTTTTAGACAGGGGGAGAGTGAAAACAAAGACATACCAACTACAGGGGAAGAAAGAGAAATGGCAAGAGAAAGATATGAACAGAGGAGTGAAGACAGTTATGAAGGTAGAGAGAAAGGAAAAGAACAAGATACATGGGGTGATGTGGAAAGGGCTGGAGTTAAGTGGATAAGAGATGGGAATTGACTTTGCATTTAAATTCTTGGAGGTTATAGCCATCAGGAAAGCAAGTATATTGAAGGAAGTCCCACAGGCGGGAAGCACAAGAAAAGAAGCTGCTGAAGTAGAATTGTCACCTGCATTTCGTTGATCTAACTGTAAAAGGGTTGGATCTTGATGCCAGTCTAGTTGCCTGAGTAAATTCTTGTGGAGGGGGCACCAGTGATCTAAGTTCTTCAAAGCAGAAGCCATGAAAATATTTGTAGAAGAGACAGAGGGAAGCAACATCCCACCCATGGAAAAATGGCTCCAATCGTATTACGAGACAAACAGCATGGGCGCCTGACCAGATACGACAACATTATTCCATGCACAAAGTTGAATATATGGATTGAAATATGACAAGATGAATAGAATAAGTAAAGAGCAGGTAGGAAGAAGTGTCTTTAATCCAAAATGTTTCAGTTTAATAAGCATTTTTTGAGATTTGTTAACCAAATCTGACAAAGGAGGAGGTATAGTAATAATAGACACAGACTGAAAAATTAGAATCCCTTTTAAATAATGACAACACCTATATACAAACCAATGAACAAACAATAAACAAAATAATAAAAAAACTATTAAAAACTGAAAAGAAATCTTGGTCCAAATTCCGAGAATATCACCCCACTCTACCCACACTATATGGCTTACTCAAAGCTCATAAACCAAACATTCCCATTAGACCTATTATATCTGGTATTAACAGTGTTCCCCATAGATTATTTAGAACTATCACTAAAATAATTACACTATTCCTAGGCACCATTTACACTATGGAGTAATTGATCTGAGTGTCTATTATGTATCAGACACAAAAAATCCAAAGAAAAGCTCTCTCTACCTATCCACAAAATTATAAAAATATGTAGCATTCACCCCTTGGTGGCAGGTGGGCAAGTTTGGAAGCAATGACCAACTAAGACTAGCTATGACCAGCTAAGACTAGCTTTGCATCCAGTTACCATATAGGCTGGGGGTTGAGTAATCTTTGACCAGTAACCCAAGCATTTGCCCCTGAGGTCTACACTTTAAAAACCTGACTTTTTGTCACATCTTGCCTCAGTGAGGGAGGATAGGTAAATATGCTTTCCATGGCCAGGGGAGTAGGATCAAAGTGTAGTATCTGTTCTCAGATATTCACTTCCTGCCGGCCGGGAAGCAATGACCAGCTAAGACTAGTTTTTGACAAGCTATGATCAGTTAAGACCAGTTTGGTACCCAGTTACCGCATAAGCGAGAGCTGGGTAATCTTTGACCAATGGCCTGAGCGTACGTGCTCAGGTTCTCTACATTAAAAACTGACCTTGTGTCATAACTCAATCCAGTGGGAAAGTAGGGTAAATCAAAAGTGTAGTATCTGTTCTTAAATACTCACTTTCAGCTCTCCAACCACCTCCAGCTAAGTATACGCTTTGTTTGCATTCCTGCTACTAACGGTTGATTCCTGGAGCACATTACATTTTAGTTAGCAGCTGGTCTCACTTCAGAAGTGGAACAGTCTAGTTCACTTGAGATCCCATAACCTACGGTTTATCCAGCAAAGGAGACAACAACTGTTTAAGTTCAATTGCCATGGTTTTGCACATGCTAGTTCACAGCAACTTCTTTAACTGTGGTCAAATCCTGCAAAGAAAGCAAAACATAAGCCAGCACATGGCTGTAGCACACACATGCTAACTCGCCTACCTGCCTGGGTAAGTACACATGTTAGGCTGCAACTGAACATGTTCTCCTCAGACTATATTCAATCGCAGCTGAGACTCGACCTCAACATTCCAGCCTATGATGTTCCTGCTGACCAGTGATGACTTCCCATTTGCGCTGTTTGGGCTTGCTGACAACCTTCCAGCTTGTGTCAGTTCAGCCAGACACTGATGATTTCCCAGCCTGTACCTTTCATACGAGACGCTGACAACATTCCTGCCAATGAGCGATGATTTCCCACATTCACCGTTCCTGCCAACCATGATGACTTTCTTCCATGAGCTGTACACGCAACATTTCCTGTGTTGATCCTGCCAGACGCTGACAACTTCCCAGCCTGAGCTTTTCATACCAGACACTGATAACATTCCTGCCGACTGACAACAACTTTCCAGTCCAAGCTGATCCTGCCAACCACTGCCAACATTCCAGCCTTATTAGGATTTATTTCATACTGTTTGCTCAGCGATTTTATTGCAATAAAATTGACATTGAAACTCAACATCTTTGCCTCCATCTTATTGTCTTTGCTGTTTTCACACATACAAAAGTTTGTGGGGTCAATACACTCACCTGATATTGGCTCCACTACACCTGACTTTCAACAACTTTATACCCTTTGTAACTTTTAGCAATGCTTGTCTTAAATATTATTCCCATTCTCTGTTCTGTCATCCATTGCTTTTTCCCAATGTCCCTTTTGGCTTCAATATGTCCTGTGAGTGTCAAATTATCCACACCTCTCCTCATTATGCATCCCAGAAATTTCAAATGTCTCTGATTCTATTTGTAGGCATTCATTTTTTTTGTGTGTGTGTCTTCCTTAAATTTTCCTTCAATTGAAATCTTCAATTCAAAGTTCAAATGTTAGATTTTTTTTTTCTATTGACAACCAGACATTCTGTCTTTTTACAACTGATGGCTAATCTTTTCTTCTCACTTTTTGCATTCTAACTTGTTTAGGAGTTCCTGTAGTTTCCTTTCAGTGTCTGCCATCAACACAGTGTCATCCATTTATTTTTTGTTAAGATTGTGCAGACCAATAGTAAATTCTGACATGACTTCTAGTTTTCTGAGGATTACTTCACTGTAAAGTTTGTCTAACTCGATTGAGAAGATACAACCTTGTCTTACACCTCTATTTTTCTGAACTTACTATTTCTATTTCTACACATTTTTTCCTACCCACATTTGTTTCCTATTTCTGTGTTTTATGTTCTATAATCTGTCAGTCAGTTAAGTGCCATACGAGATACACACTTGGGCGATCATGTCTCTTTCAAGACATGACTGACTTGGCAGAAGATTATCCCGCAGTAGGTTGCCATTGCTTTCTGCGGTAGACTGGTTGCCGACCAAGGCTATAGAACCCAATCTATCCTGTTATTTAACCCATAACTGGAAGGAATAGATGGATTAATACCTTTCCCAAGGGTATTTGCGCGTAAGTGAATGCAATGAATTCGGCTGGAATTCGAACTCGGCTCCCCGATTTCTCATTCCAAGCCGATATCCAATGCTCCACAACGCACATCTATAATCTGTACCTTTCCTTAACATTTTTTGCTGTCTCTTTTCATCATCTCAAGGATTTCATTTTCTCTCTGTATGCAGACAGTTTTCTCACAGCATAAGTTCTGGAATGTCTTTCAAAAATAAATTTTTCCTAGTAAATAATATTTGTAGAAGAGACAGAGAAAAGCCACATCCCGCTGATGAGAAAGTGGCTGGTGTTGAGCTGCCAGGTACGGACCAATCAGTTTAAAAAGCATTTTTTTGAGTAATTCAAATACATCTTTGTCAAATGCTTTTACATAGACTTTGAAACATAAGTATACATTCTTCTATCTTTGTATTGCTCTTTCAGATGTCATTCTGATCATAAGCATCCCATTTCTTGTTCTAGTGTCTTTAACAAAACCACACTATTCCTTTCTTATTTCATATCTAATTCTGCTATGCACTCTATTCATTAGAATTCAGATAAGCTTTATTATATTATATTTATTTAATTGCCTATACAAACTGCAAAGAGGAATGATAATTTTATTTACTTCTTTATGAAAATATACAAGAGGAACAATCAACAAGTTTATCTTCATACTCTGCCTGGTGGCAAATGCTGATGGTGGCGCCAGGGGTGGCAGTCCCGCCATAGCCACCAAAACCATGACATCACCCCTAGTCGGCGACTGATGAAGACAGGGTATCACACGTGCTAACACACGTTCTATGTTACAAATATAGCTTATTAAGATGATTGTTCAATGGAGCTCACAGTCATTTGTACCTGGTCTCTTAGGTAGCGTAAAGATGAATCTATTGAAGTCTTCCAGTATGTAGCCACTGCCATATATTCCATTTCCATAACGTTGTTGATTCTGAACTTTTCTAAGGCTGATAGAATTTCCATTACAATTCCATCTGATCCTAAAGTTGTGCTTCTGTTGATTTTATCATTCGGATTTTAATATTTCAGGTTTTTCTATATTTTTGTGTATTGCAAGTTTCTTTTTCTCTTTTCTCATGATTGTTCTCCAACATATTCAATCTTTAAATTATTTTTTCTATTATAACTGGTCTCTCTCGATTTTATGTGTTTGGTCGATCTTTTAGCCTATTAATTCTTTTCTTTTATATTCGTAAAATAAATTTCTTTATCTATTACACTTATTCTTTCTATCTCTGCACATTATTTGCCTGCCTACATTTGTTTCCTATTTCTGTGTTTTATGTCCTATAATCTGTACCATTCCTTAACATTGTTTGCTGTCTCTTTTCATCATCTCAAGGATTTCATGTCATCCATTCATTTTTTTCTTGCCTTGTTTTCCTTGAGATGATCCCATTTGCCAAAGTCTCTAGATCTTCTCTTAATGTGTTCCACTTTGAATTTCCTGTCTCATTTAAATTATATTTGCTTTTAATTCTGTCAGTATACATCACTTTGCAACTTCAGTCATTCATGGATTTTTGAAAAATTATTACACTCCATGCAAAGCAACAAAGTTACAAGGGGTTACTGAGAGGGAAAGAAACTGAAAACATTTTTGGGGACAAAGGGCATTAAAAAAACAGTGTTCAAAGAAAACAAAGATGACGATTAACATTGCCTTTAAATTTTGAAGATTATAGTTTGTAGAAAAGCAAGAAGGCATAAGTGAGCTTCAAAGACAAGAAGTATACGAGAAGAAGCCATAAAAATAAAACTTACAGCTACATCTATCAATTTTAATAGTAAAATAACGAAACCTAATTGCCAATCTAGAGCTATGCTTAAATTCATAAAGTCATAAATATTTTCATAGCAATTCTTTTAATGAATTTTACTCTTTGTTAAAGAGGAAATTCATTAAAAGAATGGCCATGAAAATATTTATAAATAGGCACAGAGACGCTATGTTACAGTGGTTGAAAATGACTGAGGATAGCCAGGGCGGATAACATTGCAGATTCCTCTTCTGATTTGGTTAAGAATCTCTAGACACATGGCAGAAGCACTAAACCAGATGTGACAACAATATTCAATGCCCAGATGAATAAGTAGACTTATAAAATTGCAACATAGATTTTGATGAGAAAAATTGTTCAGAACAATACCGTGAATCAACATTTCTAACAGCAGACTTGGCAATTGATTCTATATAATAATTCCAATTTGATTTGGTAGATCACTTCAGGCAAAAAAGGTAAAATTATTACTCTCCTGGAGGTTACCATCAACTATAATGATGGAAGACAAAAAAGATTCTCTAACAATTAAAAGAAAGGAGTTTAGTTTTTGAGGCATTAAAATTAACAAACTATTTCTTTCCCCATTTAATAATAGATTGGAAGTCATTTATAGATTAGCTGGCAGTTTGACTTGATCAAACCTATCAGACTTACCATTAACATAAGAGTGTATGGTTATGTCATCAGCATTGATACAAAGTAGAGAATTGATACAATCTGGAAGATAAAATGTTGTTAATTTGATTTTCATTAATTTCTTTAATCATATTCTGAGTTTGCACATACTTCAAAAACTCTTTGATTGTTCATGAAATATTGTTGATTTGCAATAATTTTAAGTATTCATTTGCTCTTATATATATTGTTGTGGAGTAGTTTTCACACTGAAAGTTATAATCGTGCTATGTCAGTTGTTAATCGATTTAACACACCCAAAATGTTAGGAACTTGGTAATCTTACATTGAAAGCTGACTCCTTAGTATTCAGCTTACTGCCAACTAATATCAACTGCCTAGTAGTTCTACTGAACTCCAATAGAACTCTAAAGAACTCTCTAGAACTTCTAAGAACTCCTATGAACTTCCCAAGAACTTCTTGAGTTAACTTCCTGTTAACTCTTATTCATGTAGGAGGGAGAGTCCATTATCTGAGGAATAGGTATGTTTCACCATAACATATATATATATATATATATATATATATATATGAAATCATCTACATACAGGCTTGTTTCACTGTATCACAGCTCATCAGTGTGGCTATATTGTTATGAACTGGCAATATACAGATATGAATAACAGGTAAAAAAATAAGGAAACATGAGATCACTCAGATAGAAACTCATAACACAGGTGTCAACAAACAACAAACACAGGATGAAAGTTTAAAAACAATTTTATATAACAAAACAACTGAATAAGAGAGAATGGAAGATAGCAGATATAAGATCAACAAGAAGAACTTATCTGATACTGGATATCACTTCAATTATCTATGATTGATGAGTTCATAAGGTGAAATATTCATAACTGTAAACAGATAGAAGAAATTTAGAATGTCCAAGTAAAAATCGTTAATTATTCCTTCTGCAATATAAACTGAGAGATTCCAAAATGGCACTTCTATTTCGTTCCATATCTAGTAATAAAAATAAACCTAAGATAAAACTTGGAAGATTTCTTAAGGAATAATATTTTCTTATTTGGTACACATCTAGTAATTGAATAAGTCAAAAGGCACATTACAAATGAGATCACAATAGGAGACAATTTATTTGTGACTTAACTTAGAGATTTTCTGGAAACTGAAAATATATTTAAAAAATCGCACTTGGTGGTGTATGCCATGTGGGTTTGGGTGACTAGCTTTTACTTATTCCATTAGGAGGTCAAACTGTCTGGTCACCCAGATTCTATCCCAACATATTTCAGTCTAGGCTGGAAAAGGTCTACAGAGGAAATAAAAGAAGGAAGAAAAGTGTATCCCTTGATAGATTGATAATACATCTGATTTTAATTTAAATATTGAGGACCATGTCACAATATATATATATATATATATATATATATATATATATATGTATGTATGTATGTATGTATGTATTTATTATTATTATTATTATTTAATTATTTAGTTTTTGATCATAAATACCTATTAGAATCATACAATCATGGATGAAAACATTCTAACTTCTCCTAATTTTGAAAATTGGACATTCATAAAAAATCCATTATATGAGGGTTTAAAAAAAAACAGTTATCAGTTACTGTAAACCGCCTGAAGACACCAAAAGGTAGAAACTTTGGTTGCCTAATAACTTGTTTACAAATGATATATAATTGTTGCCATTTTATATTTTTAATTATACACATGGGCATTGTTTGTTTTTGATTCTGCCAACTGCACAATATAGTAGGACACCATCTGTGAAAATTTGGAAACAACATGCTGTACTGCTTGGCATTTATACCAGAAGTTCTAATACAAACATTTCAGAGTATTTGAGTGTCCATCTGAGGACAGTGCAGAGGATTCGGAATGATTTGAAGGAATCTAATTCTAATCAAATAGGCATGGCATCTCAAAAAATCACTTTTATTGTTCTGACAAGATAATAACCCTGAATTTGTTGATGAGAGCCTCAGACTCAAGATGGTACCCTACATCAAGTGCATTGAGGAGGTAGTTATGACCTGGGTCAAGACGGTGGCTACTGGAAGACCCTGTGTCTGGTAACACGACTGTGCCATGCTACACAAGCAAAAGAATCCAGTTATGGCTGTCAGACAATTTCTACAACCATATCACACCTTACATCTGGCCACCTTAATCCCTCAGACTGCAAACCCCACCCCTTGATTATTATGCATTGGGCACAGTTATGCATGAAAACAACAAGACTCCGTTTGATACCAGAGATGAACTGAAGGCAGGGATTATGGCAGCATTCATGAACTTAAACAAGGAGACTGTGCAGAAGAGTTACATGAGAGTCGTCTGGAAGCTGTGGCTCAAGCCAATGGTGATTTTTATTGAATTGATTTACCCTTTAGTATTTCAAGATATTTTTGTGTAATTTTAGCAGACATATCTGTTCAAATGAGATGTCAGCATTATTTTCATTTTTGTGAAAATTAAAATGACAATTTAAGCATTGTAACCGGTATATACAACACAGATGTGTGTATATATGTACAGAATTAAGTTTTCTTTTAAATTTGTAACATAATAGAATATTGATAATTTATTACAGTTCCCTTCCTGCCACCTGAAAAAAATAATAGCAGTAAAAATTATTAGTTTTATTTTTATCCATTTATAGTTATCTATCGTTTTTACATTTCATAATGAATAAGTATGACGTTTAAAATAGGAAAAATGTTCTTCCACTTCAAAACTTTACAGATTTTGATAGCATAAAAAATCTGAAGCTTCAAACAAATCTTTTTCTAATTTCAATATATATTTATCCTTTCTTTTAGCATTTGAATAAAACTACATACATTCAACATATCCATCTCTAATTTTAAAAATTTTAGTTTTTACAAAAGCAAACAAAAAATCTTTTGCAGATATTTTTTTCTGATTTTACTATGCAAATAAGCTACAATGATAAATTTTTTACATCTAGAAAAAAAGCAACTTATTTTAGTAAGTTGGACAAAATTTTACTCATTTAAAAATATGCCTTATATAAAAATGTTGCTTATTCCATTTTTAGTATTAGAATCAATAAACAAAATTCACAAATTACAAAATCATTTTTAAAAAATGCACACTGATATAACAGTTGTCACAATACTTTGTATACACTGTATACGTTGTATATCATGCTTTTTTATTGATGTTAATTAAAAGCAAAACTATTAATATCTTCTATTGACAAAAACTGAACAAATTGTGAGGTCAACTCAATCACAAAAAAAGCAAAAGACCCAACACCAAAACAGAAATATTTAGATATTTCTGTTATGTTTACCCCTTAAGAAAACAATTACCTTTTTGTTCAGTTTGAAAAGATTTATTATATTTTTTCAGACAACTAGTGTTACTTACATTATTCACAATCACACAATATTTCAACTACTTTGTAGCGTAGGGAGTTGGTTAATTTTTCTTGGATTCAGCCTTGTATCAGACTTAACCGAGCTCCCTACAGCTTACAAGTTTTATGCAGAATTATAATCAGAAGGTTTCTCATCAAAAGGTTGGTCGTTGGCAGGTTGGAATATGTGGAATTGTGTGGAATAGTGTAAGAAGAATAAAATATACATTTTGCATTTTAAAATAGAAATTTATTAAAGGGAAAGACTAACATAAGTTGTAGGAGTTAATGTGCAATTAGAAACATTATTAAGAGTTTAAGAGTAGAGTTCATACAAAATGTTTGTAGTAGTAATTGTTGAAAGAGATAAGAAGAAAGAGAAAGAGAACAAGGTGCACCTGACCTTATCTGGATTTGAAGTTGGTTACATTTTAGTTCTTTATTCTCTCAGCTCCCATCTGTGATTCTTGACTGAAGATGAAGTCATTTATATAGACTTTTTGAATTTAGCACTGGATAGCTAAGTCCTCAAGTCTTGTAAGTCACTCCCATTGGTCAAAAATCATTTTAACACCTACTTTTGAAATCTGGTTTGAACTTTTTTGTTAAGCAGATGGTCAATGCTTTTTCTATTTGGAAAAATCAGGATTTCATATGTCATTGTGAATTTTTATAAAAGTGAAGAAAAGGTTGATTTTAATACATTTCTTATCCACTACAACTTCATTCTAGGGTTCTCTTTAGGTTTTAGAGGGTCACTTTTTTTCAACTAAAAGGTTTTTCTTTTTATCAGTAAATTGAAATTTTATTTTAAAACCATCCAGCCAGGAATGCTCATGTCATTAAATGCCTCATTTCTTCCATAATATTTGTAGTTTACAAGCATTCTTCATGTAGAGATGTTCTTTGATTTTTGACTGCATGGGGACCAGATGGTTGATTTATCCATTCATTTTCTACAGCATATCAATCTTTTCACGTTATTTAAACCCAGAAAATATTTTTAGATTCTCAGAATTCTGTATTTTTTTTTTTTTTTTTTGAGATAATGATTTAGTGAAACAGTTAATTAGTTGATAGCTGGGTGGGGGGGGGGAAGTTGATTCATACTTTTCCCAAGGATATTTGTGCATGAGTCAACATAACAAACCCAAAAAGAATTGGTAGTTGGCTCTCCAAGAATCACATGTAATTAAACCCTTTCTTAAGCCCCCTTCTTATTTAAATGCCATCTAATTGTTCGAGAGCTTCACTTAGCATCCGTGTTTGCTTTTATCTGATTTGATTTTATATGATAGGTTTGAATCTCTCTTAACTTCCCGCCTAATGTGTCTGTCTAGAGGTGTGATTTTATTGGGGTGACCACTTGATTTTTTAGAATCATACACATCCAGCTCTGCTGTGGACAACTTCATTTGCAATGGCTTGTTATAAAAGACCATGTCATTGAAATTCAACAATCCTGCCCTGGTCAAACTTTGTTAACATTTTGCCCTTAGCCATTTTAAAATCTGAAATTTAGTGCCGGAAATGAGCAAAGTAAATGTCTACACACCTGAAGCTGTGATTAGTTCTAAAGTTTTTGTCCAGTAATTTTTTTTCACACATCGTCTTACCTTTATGACCAAACAAAAAAATATTTTTTCAATGTTTGTTTAAATTAATCCATTACAGGCTTAAAACGTTCACTTGTTTGTTGATAAACTACATTTTCTAATTAAATGTAAATGTTTTACAAATATATTTCAATTAAAGTAACAGTATTTCATATTTTTTTAACCCTTTTGTGTCTGGTCTTAAGATTTTGATGAGGAGTGTGTATGTATGTATGTGGACAGATAAGCATGTATAGCTTTATATATACACATATGAATATATTATATAAATGCATGATTTCATTTAGGAGCTGGTACTGCATAGATTACGTATTAGCTGTGTGTGGTGTCAACATAGATATAGGGATTACTTATCTGTCTAAAAACACTCCTACTTCCAGAGAAAAATAAGTATTTTTGTTTTTGTTTTATGAGGAATATTAACTCCAAAATTTTGTAGGAAAAATCAAGAGGAGAAAAATGCATGGTTTAACTAAAAGGAAAAGAAAACTATAGATGAGAATGTTAAAATTCAACTCTGGTTATTAATTTGCTTGTGTACATCATTATCAATGTTCTTTACCATAGAAATTAAAACAAAATACACATTCCATGTTGATAAATGATTTACTTTAAAATAAAATCATTAATGTTGTTTTTGCAGCTTATATTTTACAAGAACTAGACTTGTAAATTCTTTGTATTGATTTAAATTCAAAATGTTATTTCTTCTAAGTGACTCGTTCATAATGAATATCACAAACTCTGGAAAAGATAACTTTAGATCTCTTTGCCTGTAGTACTATAATTTTGCAGTTCTACACTACATAAGCCTTCATTTATTGTTTATATATTCCTATGTAGCGGAATATGGCTACATTTGTGGTGAACATTAAATTAATAGTAACTTTTCTCTTCATTTTTACAAATTTCACAATCCAATGTAAAATCTTAATTTTGACAAATAGGAAAAAGGACTAACCCTTTACTGAAAGAAAAAGATGAAGCCAAATTTTGAAATCCAATGTTAAATTAATTTTCTAACCAATGAAAGGAAGTGATTTACAAAACTTGAGAAATCCACAAGCTAGTGTGAAAAAAGTCTTTTGCTCTAAAAATAGAGAAAGAAAGTCGAATCAGTCAGAGAGATGGAAGTGAGATCAGACACCTCCAATATGTGACAAAAGAAACCACAAGCCACTGACTTGAGCATAACGTCCAGACCCACACTTGTTCTCCTTTTCCTTCTCCTTCTCATGTTCTATTTTCCTTTATTTCTTCTTCTTCATCCTCCCTATTCTCGCTGTCAACAAAGAAGATGACAACAACAACAAGATACTTCAACTGACTCCTAAAATTTAATGTCCGATAAGTACAATTTTCCTTCATTGATTCACCTTCCTTTTCACTTTCTCACCTGCCATAAAAAATGGACTGGAACACATACTTTATTAGTAACCTGTTAATCTTGCATACACACATTCTGCTACTTACAACTAGAACTCTGCATTCACTTAACTATGTACTACAATTTCTATTTGAACATTTAATGCCTACAAATTGATGTTATTCTGTTCTGTTAACAAAATTCTACTTTAACATACAAATGAAATACTTTTATTCTTCCAACCTACAACTTTCTAATGAATCTCATAATCTTAAGTTCTAAGGAGTTCAGTTATGTTTGACACAAGGACAATTTAATAAACATTCAACCTTCTCCCTATTTCACATTAACTTTTAACAGTCATCTTTTTAAATTCATAACACTTTCATTTTTCGCTTTATCAGATGAAACTTAATACCTTCATAAAAAGACAAAAAATCAATTTAAGATATTAAATGAAAATAAAAATGTTTTAGAGAAGGAATGGTAAATTGAATCTATAAAGACAAAACCTAATTCATCAAACCTGAACAAGTAACACTTTTGTTCAATATCTGAGCATTATTTCATGAAAAAAATTCTGTCTAGGGTGCGTTTATTGTCTAATAGTTTTGATGTAATAAAAAAAACCCATAATTGGTAATTAAATATATTTTACCCAGTTTCCATAATCTTTTCAATACCTTTCTATTACTGATTCAATCAAAATTTTAACTACAAAACTGTTGCAAGAAAGAACAGAATCTGACATGTGATTGGCATCGGAAATATCAGAGAAGCATTTGGTAGCCCCCAAGATGAAATGAGTGCTTTGACTTGGCAGATGATAACTAAAAGAACAGTTGCTGAATTGGATTGTGGGAAGGCTGCAGTGAACAACTTGAATACAGTGTGTTTTAAGTTTGTAAGAGGATTGGTAGTTGGTATGTTGGCAACTGTCAGTGTGAAGCTTGTTGTAATCATTCATTTTCAACACAAAAACCAAACCAAAAGAAAAAATATTAATAACCCTACAGTGAGGAATTATGTACTGATAACTTGTAAGAGAAATAATATAATCTGCTGTTTTACGATCTGTATTCATAGCATCCATTAAAATAGATCCCAATCTTATTGCTCCCCTGATAACTAAACTCTTCAAAAATTTTAATGCAACATCAATAGCTATCTTCTGTCTTCTTGAACTCTCTTCTATTTTTCTCCTTTCTTCAGTTCTCCCCATTCTCAATCTTCTCATTCTCTTTCACTCCCTGTAACACCATGTGTTCCAGTGGCATTATTGCCTTGCTTGGGTTCCTCCCACTTTTCAAAAGTCAGCCAAATCCTCTTCCTGGATTGCCATCAAGTGCCTCATATACACCTTAATCTTAGCCACAGTCTAAAATCTCCCATCCACCAACTGTTTTAGTTTGGAAAATGCAGAAGTTACAGAGAACTAAATCTCGTCTGTAGTTAAGCTGACATATCTGAGTGTACTTGCACAAAATATCAAGAATGATTAGGCATGTTGTCATCATGAATGTGACTGTCACAAGGTACACAAGCTGTCTCAGTGTCTAGCTTGTGACTGAGTAACTCTTATAAGTGAGTGTCTGTTTACACATGCATAGTAAGATCACCTCTTATTGGTTAGAAGGATACATCAAGACCACACAACTAGTTTTCAAGATATTCAAAGTAGATAAATAATTTCTGGACACACCTCATAAGAATTAATAGTAACAAAATTATAATAGTGAATAATATCTATATTAATAAAAATAAGTTTTCTTCTACAGTTTTTGCATAATTACATGAATTTTACAGTTGATTTACTACATAAGTTAAACATATTTAACATAAATAATGGCTTGTTTTCACTTCCCAACCTTTGTTGAAGTCCATTTGCAAAGTTATTCTGACTCTCAATCATATGAGTTTGATTATTTATAACTTTAAATGTCAGCGTGATGCTGAATATATAGGGAGAACTTGTTACAAGTTGAAAGTGAGAATTGATCAGCAGATACCAGTTAAGAACTGTAGAGGGTAGTATAAACATTTATATATTCTTGTCAGTACATCCATATTTGCAGTTGAAAAACAATTGGACTTCATATTTATTAAACCAGAATCTCATGAATTCATTTTCAGTTTCACTTTTCTTTTTTAGTAACCTATTTTAAAGCTCAATAGCAAAAGTCAAGTTTTTAGTTTTTAAAAAAGGAAAATTTCTATTTTTATCTCACACTAATTTGAAGTTAAATTTAATCTTGAACTGAGATAAGGTCTTTAACATTTTGGTAATTATCACGTGTTGCTTTCAACATTAAAATGAACAGCTAAAATGAATCATTTCAACATGGCTGCCCATTTTTAAAGTACAAGGTAAAGAAAGAAATAAAAAATGAGTAAAAAAGAAGCCACATAAAAAAGAATGTGACGAAAGGACACGAAAAATAAATAAAATTAGTAAATATGAAGAAACATTAGAAAGATGAAAAATAAACCAAAAATTAATTTTGTAATGAAAAGAAGAATAAAAGTAGAAAATAAAATTCCAACTAATTTAAACGATGTTCTTCACAGCAGCCTTACAACAGCATCAGATTCCATTTATTTCTTCTCAAAATATGAAGAAATTATTTTTTACCAAAAGCAAAGGGCACAAACTCTTAATTCATTTTATAATCAAGTCATAACTAAAATGCAATTTTATGAATTCTTAAACAATAATTAAGTTTACAAGATGGAAATTTCAGCAGTGAAGACAATCAAATTATATGACCAACAAAATGCTACAGGAAAGTTATAAAGCTTTTGCTGTAAAGAGAAAGAATATATAAAAAATATACAGATAATATATTCTTTAAAAAATATGTATGGGTGGGACTCTTCCATGTGGGGTGTCTTTTCAAGATGTGGGTGAACATTTTTCTCAAGAATTTCCTATTCTTCATAAATCAGAACAACATCTGTCATTTTACTGTCACTCCTCCTCCTTGTTTTGCCATCTCTACACAAACTTGTTTGGAAGATTACTTTCTGCTTTCCTGTCACTCATCTTCAATATATCCTATGAGCATGGCCATATCTGACTACCGGGCACACCGGGCATGGGTCTGGGCCGATCCGGGTAATCATAGTGAAAATCCGGGCAAGGAAAAATGTCTTTGTCAGAAATCAAACTAAACAATTCACAAAGAAAGAAAGAAAGAAAGAAAGAAAGAAAGAAAGAAAGAAAGAAAGAAAAACAAAGAAAACATCCGAATGAACCCAGTAAAAATCTGTTTGTTCATTTATTAATTTGGGGAGAAAAGACTGGTTATACTCAGAAAGTCCGAACCCAATTTCCTGCCTTCGTTCATGTTCTGTGCCTAATTTCCATTGGAATAGCCAAAAAATCCACAAAAATCATAGTTTCTGGAAACGGATGACACTGATGACATCACTGCATTGTCAACTAATAAATCCAGGCAATTTTCTCTGTGCCTGGTGTTTTTTTAGCATCAGCTACAGCCCTGCCTATGAGTGTCAAGTTTTCTGGTCTTCTTTTTTCACCTGTCCCAGAAACTTAAATTATCTAATTTTGTGTAGAACTGTCCATTTTGCATCCATTTTATTTCTTTAGGAGGCCCTGTAGTTTTCTGTCTATGTCTGCTATGAACACAGTATCATTTGTATATCTTATAGTGTTAAATCTGTGCTCATTGATAAGAAACCCTGGTAAGACTGTTGTGTAGGAAGATGGTTAATGTTTCTTTGATTCGGCCTTGTGTCAAACATAATCAAACTTTATACAGCTTACAGGATTTATGCAGAATTATCATCATCAGAATTATCAGAAGGTGAGTTGTCGGCAAGATGGAATATGTGGAATAGTGTAAGAACAAAATATACATTTTAAAAATTAATTGCACATTAAAAGTTAATTGCACATTAACTCCTACAACTTATGTTATTCTAACATAAGTTGTAGGAGTTAATGTGCAATTAGAAACATTATTAAGAGGTTAAGGGTAAATTTTGTGTTCAATGATAAGGTTATTTATGGGTATCAAGACTTGTAGAAAATGTTCTTTGTAGTCATTGTTGAAAGAGTATATGCATACGTACATATGTATGTATGTATGTATTCAGTAGGAATGTCTTTGGATGGAGAAGTAGAAGTAAAAGGAATCAGCAAACGAAAAGAGAAAGAGGACAATGTTTGAGTCACTTGAAGTTGAAGTTACATTTTAGATGATTCGTCTTGCAGATCCCATCTAACTCTCTGACTGACTGACACTGATGAAGTCCTTTTATTGTAATCTAGATTTTTTTGCACTTACTTGCAAAGTCCTTTTTTGGTCTTGCAAGTCGCTCCCATTGGTCAAAAATCATTTTAACACCTACTTGCAAAATCTGGTATCACTTTTTTTTAGCACATGGTCAATTCTTTTTCTATTTGGGAAAACCAGGATTTCACATGTCATAGTGAATTTTTGTAAAAGTGAAGAAGAAGGTTGATTTTAATTAATTTCTTATCTGCTACAAGACCTCCCGTTTCCTTGGGATAGCCTCACTGAAAAAGTTGAATGAATCTGGTGAGAAGACATCCTTGTCTTATGCCCCTTTCTACTTTAATGTATTTAGTCAATTCATTTTCTATCTCTTATGTAGACAGTTTACTTCCAGTATATGTTCTGGATTACAGGTGGAGTTCACTCCATTTAAAAAACAAAATTAACCTTGAATATTTTGTTAGAAAGTTTCTAAATATTTGTTAAGAAAAAGAATCATTACATTGTCATAATATTATTAATGTTTAATGATAGTATAATATTTAATAATCAGTCAGTTAGTTAAGTGCCATACGTGATACATGCTTTGAGCGATCATGTCTCAAAGGAGACATGATTGACTGGGCAGAAGATTATCCTGCAGTAGGTTACCATTGCTTTCTGTGGTGGACTGTTTGCCTGCGAAGGCTATAGAACCAAATCTGTTTTATTATTTAACCCATAATGGGGGGAAGAGATGAATTAATACCTTTCCCAAGGGTATTTGTGCATAAGTGAATGCAAGGAAGTCAACTGGAATTCAAAATCGGTTCTCCGATTTGTCATTCTGAGTCGATATCCACTGCACCACAATGCACATTTTTTAAAATATATTGACTAATTATCTTTAGTATTACAACTCAGTTTGTTTATCCAGTGTATTTAAAAAAATGAATGTATGTTTGGGTGAACAAACTGTAGCTTTTTTGGTCCTGCTAATTTTATTCCTGCTACATATAAATATGCATTTATGCAATTATATACATAAATTTTCATTTTACATGGAGATACAAGAGAATTCTTAGTAGTGTTTTTACTCCAAATCACTGGCTTTGCAAAGAATTAAGAATTTGAAAATTAAACTTGGTTTCTTGCAATTCCAAACTGCGTTATTTCTTTACTTCTATTTTTATTATATAAATCTGTTAAATGTCCAAAACAACAATGGTGCTGAAAAAGTCCAAATTCAGTCTGACAAATCTAAAAGGCAGGAAAAAAAGTAAATATAGAAATCCCAAATCCAACATCAAAAGTCTAAGAGGCAAAATAAAAAAGCGCAAATAAATCAAACTCACCAAATCTTACACAACGAACTGACTCTCAATCACAAACCAAAAATACATCTTCCTCATCAAGAAAAGCAACTCAATTCATGAGTTTCTTCACAAAGCCCTTTGGAATGCTATTTTTAATCATCTTTTTGAGAAATGTGTCACACTGTTGAAAGCTGAATTGGAGTATTATGCATTATGGGGGGGGCACCTCCCAAACTCAAGATAACTAAAGCATCTTTCTGCTATCAACCTACTGATTGAAACTCAATTCATGATTTTCTTTGCGATGCCCTTGGAATGATACTTTTAATCATCCTATTGAGAAACATGCCAGTTGTTGAATTATCAATGATTGTCAGTTTTCCAAGAGTTATCTGCTCTTAGTTTTAGTTATCTCCTCTTGTTTCTTTTTCTTTTTGAGCAGTCCCTAATGTAAATAAATCTTTCACTTTGCACGTGCGTTAAGCAAAACGTGTTTATGTAGTTTTATTAAATTTGTCTTTCAGTCTGAAGTATCAAGTCTATTCAAAACAAAATATGTTTCGATCTGACTAATTCTTGACTTAATATTTATGTTTTTGTTCACCACTAAGGTCTCTTCTTGAGTGAAAGCCAGCATTGAAGTCAAAACCAGCATGGAAATACCAAGTGAAACTACAATCTTCTCCTTGGTTCTTTCCTGTCTGTTTAGATGCTATGGTCCAAAGGAATCACTTCTTCCAGCTGTACCAGATTGACAGGGCCAATTGTAACAGGTCTCCTTGTCAACACTTGTAATGAGTATAAGAATATTCTCAAAGAACAAAAGAGACACTGTATACCTTCTCACAAGTTTAGTTCTATAGATTACTGGTAACTTTCCAAGATTGGGCTGAACAAGTGTAAATCTTCAATCATTCTTCTCTTCAACGAATTTAAACTGTTGTCATCCACTTACACTATAGCAGATTGCTTGGCCTGGAAATTCTCTTCCAACTCAAATCTCAACTACTCTGCAGTATCTTTGCCTGATTTTCTCCCTAGAATAGATTCTCTACTGAGTGATATGCACATAAGTTTATCCATGATTTCTGCTATAATTCCTAAACTAGATATCTAAAAGTCTTTGGATTTGATGACATCTCTGTAATTGTCCTAAAGAAATGTCCTCCTGAACTACCTCTTGTTTTCTCCAAACTCTACAAGAAACAACTCACTATTTCTTACTTTCCAACTTGTTGGAAACCATCTATGTAGTTCTTGTTTTTAAAAACGCCAGGGAACATTCGAATCCATCAAATTATCACTTTTTAAGCTCTTACTTCATTTTGGCAAAGGACTAAATGCTCAAATCAACACAAAATTGGTTAACTTCACATGGTCTCCTTTCAAATAAAAAACAAACATACTTTCTCTTTCACCAGGTCTACTGCTGATGGGTTAACAGCCATCACTGAATTTGTCTATCAAGCTTTAGATAAGGTAGGTGAAGCTCAGACTATGGCTCTAGATATCTTAAAAGTATTCAACAGGATTTGGCATTTTGACCTTTTCCACATGTTCAAGGACTACTGTGTCTCTGGATGAGTATTTGGTTCAATCCAATTATTCCAAACAAATCATGTAATGAAGGTTATGTTGAATGAACGTGCTTGGTCCTGGGTATGATGATAAACTTTATCTGGCAATAAGACCTATGATTTAGAGGTTGTGAGGAGCATGGAACCACCTCTTAATTGCTGTTGTTCCTAGGTCCACCCTGACTGAGGGTGGTAGCACCTGTTAGGGTCCCAACTATGGGCAAATAGTTAACCTCCAAACTGGGGTCAAAATACTATGAAAGTATAAAAATAGACTTTTATAGTAAAAATTTCAGAAATACATTTTGAAGGAAAAAAATTATTACCCACAATATATTTTTGAAGGAAAGTAAAATATTACCAGCAATAGAATTTTGGGAAAAAATACATACCGTCAATAAATCTGACTCTCAACAAAAGCCACTTTACAAAGATGCATCAAAGAAATTAAATAACCCATTGAGGTGTTGATATGCCGTAAAACAAAACAAATCAAACACTGATTTACAAACTTATTTCTTACAAAGCATATATATTCTATTCATACAAATCTGTTGTAAAAATCTCGTCGGCATTAAATAACCCATTGAGGTGTTGATATGCCGTAAAACAAAACAAATCAAACACTGATTTACAAACTTATTTCTTACAAAGCATATATATTCTATTCATACAAATCTATTGTAAAAAAACTTTCAGCATTAAATAATCTACTGAGGTTGATATTCCAAAAACCAAACCAAACTAAACCAAACCAAACCAAACAAAACCAAACAAAACAAACATGCTTCTAGATCATTTCACATTAATGCAGGAGTCTACCAGGGCTTTATCCTTGGACATACATGATTTCTGATCTTCATCAATGAACTTCAGAATTTCAACAGTTCCCAACTAGGAATCTATGCTTATGACAACTGTTTACTCCTGTCTTAGTAGCAAGTCCAACAGATTCAACAAAGTAGAACTGGTAACTGGAAAAGAAATTTCAATAAGTGGTTAACTGTGGACAAGGAATGGCTTGTAAATTTCAAGACCTCCAAAACAAAATGGCTTTTATTTAATTACTATACAGAACCTTTTCTTGTCTAGCATCAGTATTGCTAATGCTAAACTCCAAGAGAGCAACACTTTCTGATTTCTTGGGCTCACTTTTTACATCAACACGAAGTGGACATATAGAAAGAATAATAATAAAAATTGACTTGAAAATATTGACAAGATAAAAATAAAAAATGAAAAAATAGCATAAATAACAGAAAAATTAGAAGGGTAATAAACAAAAAAAAGTTAATTGATCAGTAAGAAAATATTTGGAAAAGCCATGAATGTCAAATATTAAGAACATTGGTTAAAGATATGAAACTTGCCAAAAACACCACAAAAAGTAATTTATACTGAAATTTAACCCAGAAGAAATAAATTCATGTCTTTCCCAAGGGCATTAGTGTGAAGTAAAAGCTTGCCAATTCTGTTGTCTGTACAGAGAAATATGAATGTATGCAGATAGAGAATTGGGTATGGATGTGTTCATTATTTTATTGTGCCATTATTGTCATTGTCCTCTTTGTTACATGACAGTAAAAATGTTTTTGGAATAATCACCATGCTTATCCGCTATGATTGATTGATGTGAAAGCTTTCAATTGTCATCTCTTAAAATCATTGGATTTGTTTCTTGGACAATGTAATCAGAAACAATTCAAAAAGCTGAAATAATTTCTAATTTCTTTCCACTCCTTTCTTTGCTTAGAAACAAGCTTAGAGAAGTTACAATTCAATGACAACACATAAATGCAAAGCAGCAAATGTGTGTAAATGTATAAATAGTGTATATAATAGTGTGTCTGCATATGAATGAATATCTATTACTGTTTATATCGATGTGAATGATAAATATATCTACACACATCCATATATATATATATATATATATATATATATTAATGAATTAAGCTCTTTTGGTGACTGGCATGTGTATAGACCGTTTATATATAACACACTAAAATTTTCCTTCTCCAATTCCATGTGTCTATAGCTCAGGAGTTAGCGACTCCGACTGACACCAAATCGGTTGAGTTTCGATACCGGCCAGAAGCAAGTGGATGTGTCTAGCCACACTGATGAGCAGTGATACAGTGAAACAGGCTTGTATGTGGATGACTAATATATTATGCTCTCATTACGATTGGTCTCTCTGGAGAAGAAAATTTTAAAAACAGTTTCCACTTCTGCTATATGCGTGACTCTTCAGAAATGAATTGAGTTCTCTCGGTGACTGGCGTGTGTATACACTGCTTATATACAACCCGTTAAAATTTCCCTTCTCTGATTCCATGCGTCAATGGCTTAGGGAGTAGCAACTCTGACTGACACCAAATCGGTTGAGTTTCGATCCTGGCCAGAAGCAAGTGGATGCGTCTAGCCACACTGATGAGCTGTGATACAGCGAAACAGGCTTGTATGTGGATGACTAATATATATATATATATATATATATATATATATATATATGGATGTATACATGCATACTTAGTTTGTATTTTACACACATTTCATCTATAAAGAAATGAGCATATATGTAAGACAATGTATATCTCATGATATATTGAAAGATACATTAATATTTTCCAGAATTTATTTAACAGGCCTATATTAAATTGATAGATTTGGTGTGCACATATTTTGGAACTTGATGCAATAAACATGTATTTATGTGTACATGTGTATTTATAATGTGTGTGTATATACATACACATTTACACATGCACACACACAAATATGAACAATATAAAATACTAGTAAAATCATAAATAAATACATGCAAGCAAGTAAATAAATATATACATACATTTTGCATACTACATCCACATACACTTTGTTGTTGTTCAATGAAAGTTCCTTCTTTAAACAAAGAACTTTTATTGGTCTTCAACGAACTGTTCATAAATGATAAATCTCTATCTCTCTCTCTCTCTCTCTATATATATATATATATGTGTGTGTGTGTGTGTGATATATCCTGAAAAGGAATACAGTATAAAATGATCAGTTGAAGAATGGAACTCCACACCAGGAATAAGAAATACAGATTTATTGTACTAAGGTACAATTAACAATAATACACAAACAGGCAAGCCACGGGTTGGAGCAGAATCGACTATCGAATAGTGAATGCCTTCGCCTAAGACTTTTTTTGCATCGTACCACTCATTACCATCTTTTATAAAGTAGAGCATTCTATTCTCGGGGATGGCAGGATGTTCCACTATAGCAATATCTATATATATAAAAAGAGAGAGATACACAAACTTGTACTCTATACATATTTATGAGTATTTATGTCTACTGCAGTGGTTATATGTGTGCCAGTCAGTTAAGTGCCATACATGATACATGCTTGAGCGATCATGTTTCAAAAGAGACATGACTGACTGTGCAGAATATTATTCCCACAGTAGGTTGTCATTACTTTCTGCAGTAGACTGATTGCCAACCCAGGCTATAGGACCCAATCTGTCCTTAGCTAGAGGGAAGAGATAGATTAATACATTTCCAAGGGTATTTGCATGTAAGTGAATGCAACGAATTGAACTGGAATTTGAACTCAGCTCTCCACTTTCTCATTTCAAGTTGATATCCACTGCACCACAATGCATATATGTGTGCATTCACAGAAATTTGGTATCTAGGAATTTGAATTTGCTTCATTGCATATTTAAGTAATTGAATAAATAAGGCCATGTCTTGATCTGCATATTACATGTATGTGTTTATGTAAAATCTAGTAACTATAACAAAACATATGCACACTTGTTTTGATTTATATGTGTGTGCATGTGTGTATGTTATATGTTTGCATGTGTCTGCGTGTGTGTATGTTATATGTATATGTGCTCCTGTGTTTGAAAGTAGCAGAAAGTAACTGAAACGTTTTTTAAATTTGGAACAATATTCAAGAAAATATCTGATAACAATAATTTCCAAAAGGAACTGAATTCGCTAAGTTGAAAAAAAGAAAAAGGAAAAGAAAAAGAAAAAGAGGCCAAAAGGAACTCTTTCCTACCATTGCTTGCCTGTGATTTCTCTCAACAAAATATAAAGAGGAAATATTTTGTATGAATCTGTAGATTTCATATTTGAATTGAATTCTCTCAATACAAAAGCAATGATGCACTGAACACTCCTTGTGCAAAATAAAGAGCAACAAATGCAGACAATGAAATTGCAGTTAGGCAGTCATACAAGCCATTTGAGATTCCAAATGAATACTTATTATCAGCCCTTTTGGCATTGAAGGATATACTTCCCAAGCGTGAGGCCCTTTCATTGAACTACTTAAAGAAATTGGCTCAAAGTGAAAGTCCTCTTATCTACCAAAGCTGGACTTATTCATTGCTCTTCAGGTTAGGTTGACCCTTGAGCTTCTAAAAAAGAAAAGGTTCTTTCTTTTTCATTCTGTAATTATTATAACCATTATCATTTCATGCCATATATTCATACTGATTATCTGGTGGTCATTCCTAGAGATTAAATGACAGCAATTCTCTTCAAATCTTCAGCACCTGTCTCAGTATCCTCACAAATTACAACCACACACCTTTACAATTCATCAAAACTTATTTACACTATATGTGAACTATTCTCCTTATCTTTGCTGTTTGTTATCATATCATTTCGATCATTGTGCCCTCTGACCTTCATCATTTGTATATCGATCTAGGTTATGAAGGCCAATTAGACATGATGCCTGAAATGATGTGATAACAAATAACAAAGATGAGGAGAATAATCTGAATATAAATAAACTGAATAATTATCATTCCTCATCTCATAAATTCAGGCAGAAATATTCAAAACTATAAATAAAAAATATTTCACCAATTATTATGAATATGATTTTAATTTTCATGTTCAGTTTCCCATGCAAGGTTCTGGCATTTATTTAGTTTTAATTTTTTTTTCATTTTTACCCTATGTTACTTTTATATCTATATAAAATTAATATAAGGTAAAATGAATATATATATATATATATATATATATATATATATATATATATATATATATATATATTTCAATTGCAAGTTATTTATTTTGCAGCCTAGGTTTCTACCTTTCAGTGTCTTCAGTCAATTTACAATAACTGATTTTACCATTTTTCAAATGCTCACATAACAAAGATTTTTTACTAATGCCCATTTTTCAAAGTTAGGAGAAGTTAGAACATTTTCATCCATAATTGTAGGATCCTAATAGGTATTTGTTGGGATGGTTACACTTGGTCATAACTTTTGTTCTTTCATTTAGTAATTCATTTTTGTTTGGCACAATCTACATATTTTGCCACCATTGGCTGTTTTTATTATACTCTATGTTATGTCTGGGTTTTTCCATATTTTAATTTTCAATTTCCATACATGGCTAGCTAATTTTGTACAATTCTTTAAGGTTTCTAGTTCAAATGTAGACCTATGATTATTCCATCTAGTCTTAAAAGTGTCTTTGGTTGATCCCAAATATGATTTGTTTTGACCATTTAAGTTATGTACTTTTGCTTTGTAAATAAGTCTTTTTGTATTACAAAGTCATTGAAGTGGGCATTTATTTTTTGTCACTACAGTTTTTTTTCTAATCATTTCATCCCAAGCAAGGCAGTACTACCACTGGTGCACAAGGGTAACATAAGAAGTGAGTGATGATAAAGAGAAACAAGTTACTGGGGAGTCAGAAAATGAGTAAGAAAAGGGTGAGAATACAGGTGTGAGAGTGGAGTGAAAAGAAAAAATACTTTTGTATATTTGTTAAAATTAATGGCAATTTTATTTTTCCAGGTACAGTACTGTGCAAAAGTATTAGGACAAGAACTATTTTATCTTTTATGATGCATATTGACAGAAAATAAACAATTTAATTAAAGTAATTTTATTTGATTTATTCAACAAATGCATTAACAAGAAAAAAATACTTGTTACAAAATAAATTTAATATTTAATATAATAGCCTTTTGCTTTGATCATAGCCTTCATTCCGTCAGGTATTGACATCACAAGCTTCTTCAATGTATCTAATGGTATTTCCTGCCAAGCAGCTTGTATTTGTTCCCAAAGTGTGTCTTGCAAAGTAACATTAGATTTATCAATTTTTTAAGAAAAAAGTCAGTCATATCTAAGGATAATAGAATAATGAGTAGTTTCAAAATAACTTGTTTAACAGAAAAAATAGGAAAAATCAAATATAACTTCTTTTTAATACATTTCTTTTACACCTAGTTTTAACTAATCAATATTTATTAGCAATTTACTTGGCTTTTCACCCTGTATTTGAATTTCAGTGAAGTTTTTAAGAAAATCACCCCTGTCCTAATACTTTTGCACACTACCGGGAGTGTGCAAAAGTGTTAGGACAGGGGTGATTTTAAACTTTATTTTGATGCCTCATAAAAGATAAAATAGTTCTTGTCCTAATACTTTTGCACAGTGCTGTATATATACTAGGTGCGATTGGTAAATTGTCGCAATTATTTTGATGCCTCATAAAAGATAAAATAGTTCTTGTCCTAATGCTTTTGCACAGTACTGTATATATAATCACTATTTAAAACAGTACCGGATCTGTTCAACTTATACAGTGAGAATATTTTAAGGACCCTAAAAGTTATGCCTGGATTTGTAATTAAAGGCCACAATTTAAACAACCTAATGTATGCAGATGATACAGTGCTGATAGCAGACACAGAAAGGAAACTACAAGACATCCTACAGAAGGTAGCAGAAGAAAGTAACAAGAAAGGACTAGAAATAAACTGCACAAAAACCGAATGCATGGTCATCAGTAAAAAGGGCAGCCCAAAATGCCAAATACAGGTTGGGGATACCAGAATCAAGCAGGTACAAAAATTTAAATACCTTGGAAGCGTTATAACAAAAGATAGAAAGTGCGACACAAAGATCCGAAGGCAAATTGGCATGGCAAAAGAAGCATTCCAGAAGTTAAGTAAAGTATTAAGAAACAGGACAATTTTGTTAGAAACTAGGAAGAGAGTACTGGATTGCTATGTGTTGTCTGTTCTTCAATATGGCAGTGAATGCTGGACAATACCATTGAAGATGAAGGAAAAACTTGAAGCAACTGAAATGTGGTTCTACAGAAGGATGCTGCGAATCTCATGGATCGAGCATGTGAGCAGCGATAAGGTTTTGGAAATGATGGAAACGAAAAGGAAATTAATACTGAGCATCAGGAAGAGACAGCTGAAGTTGCTGGGACATGCAATGAGGAAGGAGGGCTGATACTATCAGACCAGATAAAGGGAAAGAGAGACAGGAAAACAACAGATAACATATTTGAAGGACCTAATCAGGTGGATGATGGAATGAGGATTGCATGATGTAACAGGAGAAGGCATGCTCAGAACCACCAGGGATAGGGAAACATGAAAAGCCATGATCACCTACATCCTGAAGGGACAGGGCACATTGAAGAAGAAGAAGAAGAAGATATGAATTCATTTTTGTGTATGACTAAAATATACAAATCAACATGTTTTCTTCTTAAATTCTTGGCTACAATCATTTTTTTTTTTAGCTGTTATAAAGTATTTAATGTTAGCATATAAATATTTATAGTCATATCACATTCTTCTTCTTCTATGTGCCCTGTCCCTTCAGGACGTAGGCGATCATGGCTCTCCATGTCTCCCTATCCCTTGTGGTTCTTAGTATGTTTGCTCCTGTCATATCACATTACCTTGTGCTTTACTTACCAGAGATTAACATTGTGAATTGATTGGTAGGAGTTCTGATAGTTATCATGCTTTTCTGGGGTATCAACATAACAGGAATAAAAATGTCATCCAACTGAAGATACAATCGAAACACTACTCTAAAATCAGCAGAATTCAGCCTAAACAAAATGAGAAAAACCAGTCAGCATAACAAGAAGTGTTTGAATATCTCTGAACAAATACCTTACCTTGACTATTGTGTACAATCTAAAATAGAATTATATAAATTAGTAGGACCTGTGTAAGTTACAGAGATTTACTAATATCTTTTTAAATACTTCACAGTACTTTTCAACCCATAACCATTCCCAGATTGTTGTAAGAAAAGTCGGTCAGTCAGTTGAGTGCCATACGTGAAACACGCTTGGGCGATCATGTCTCGAAAGAGACATGACTGACTGGGCAGAAGATTATCCCGCAGTAGGTTGCCATTGCTTTCTGCGGTAGACTGGTTGCCGACCAAAGCTATAGAACCCAATCTGTCCTATTATTTAACCCATGACTGGAAGGAATAGATGGATTAATACCTTTCCCAAGGGTATTTGCGCATAAGTGAATGCAATGAATTCAGCTGGAATTCAAACTTGGCTCCCCGATTTCTCGTTCCGAGCCAATATCCAATGCACCACAATGCACACCCATAAGAAAAGTAAGTCTCTTAAAAATACTGAGATATCTTCAACAGATTGTTAGGTCATAATTTTTCTGATTCTATTATATTTTTCCTGATATCCCTTTGCCTGATCTTAATTGGAAGATCCAATGTGAATTCTGATTAGATAATTGAAGTATCAATATTGGGATTTCTTTCATGTGGCAATGTTCTAAAAACCAAGTGAAAATAAATTCTTTCAATTTACTTATTTAATCCTGTTTTGATTATTACAATTAGAAAATAAGAAAAGCTAGAGTCAAAGATCTAAAAGAAATGAAACCTTAAATGCAATCTCTCCTTTCCTTGTTGACTTAAATTGTTCTATGTAGATTATAATGAGGGGAGGGGATAGTACAAAAATATGATCAGAATAGACAGCAAAGACTGAAGAGACAACTTTTGCCAAAGCAAAATCAATAGGAAATGTTCAGAATTAAAAAAGACAATTTATTGGTGCCATTATTGTTATATTGAATATAAAAATGTTACACCTACAAAGGACCGGCTTATGGCCATATCATGTTGAATACACCGGTTCTTGCTCGATCACTGAAGTTAAGCAACGTTGAGCCTGGTCCATACTTAGATGGGTGACTGCTTGAGAATACCAGGTGCTGTAAGCATTTAGTGATGGATGTGCGTGCTTATGGCCATATCATGTTGAATACACAGGTTCTTGCTCGATCACTGAAGTTAAGCAATGTTGAGCCTGGTCCGTACTTAGATGGGTGACTGCTTGGGAATACCAGGTGCTGTAAGCATTTAGTGACGGATGTGCGTGCTTAAGGCCATATCACGTTGAATACACCGGTTCTCACTTGATCACCGAAGTTAAACAACATTGAGCCTGGTCAGTACTTAGATGGATGACCACTTGGGACAACCAGGTGCTGTAAGCATTTATTACTTACAGATGTGCGTTGTGGTGCAGTGGATATTGGCTCGGAAAGAGAAATCGGTGAGTTGAGTTCAAATTCCAGTTGAATACCCTGCATTCACTTAAGCACTGGTACCCTTGGGAAAGGTATTAATCCATCCCTTCCCTCCAGTTATGGGTTAAATAACAGGGTAGGACTTGGAGACTCTGCCCTTAAAAACAAATCCCAATGAATCTTGATACTCGAAAAGAAAAAAGTATTACTAAACACAAAACTTATATAAAAAAAAACAACAATAAATTGTTGAAAGAAAAAAAAAAGGTATTACCAGCAATAAATAAATAAAATCTAGTTGGCAATAAATGACCCGCCGAGGTTGATATGCCATAAAACAAAACAACCAACAACAAAGAACCAATCTAATGATTTCTAGGAGAAAATATGGAAAAACAATTTTTGAAAACAGGATTTCTTGAACATGTGTCTATATTTTTGAGATGAGGTTGAGATGAGGTATTGTAGCTATTTATATTATTTACGTTGTTTGGACTGCTGTCCTCATCTTTATTGTCATATTCATAAAACATGGCCCCGTAGATAAAAATACTAGTTGAACTAATCCAATGACTTGATCCAAAGAGTTGTGAGTTCAATACCTAGCCACAGCAGAGATAAACAAAAACTTGGAGAGTTGAGTTACTAAAAAGAAATGACTTAGACTGACACATCCAAAAAAGACATTGCACGTGGAACAAGAACAATCTACCCTGGTGAATGAAATAAAGGGTTTGGTTTAAAATTCTAAAATATATTAATTGAAGAAGGCTAGAGTGTATAATGGCTGAAATATGACAATAAAGATGAGGACAACAGTCTGAACAATGTAAATAGTGTAAAAAGGGTTTCTTGACTTCACAAAGTCTATAGAGAATAAAGAATATTCATAACAAGGATTGTTTGTTACAGCTGTTAATGTTGTTTTAACACTAATTATCCTGGTAGAACTAACGTACAGTATTAGATATACTACAAAAATATAAATTTTATGACCATAGATCCATTATTTCTAGATATACCCACAGTTGGGATATTTTTTATTCATATCAGTCAGTCAGTTAAGTGCCATACGTGATACACACTTGGGCGATCATGTCTCAAAAGAGACATGACTGACTGGGCAGAAGATTATCCCACATTAGGTTGCCATTGCTTTCTGTGGTAGACTGGTTGCCGACCAAGGCTATAGAACCCAATCTGTCCTGCTATTTAACCCATAACTGGAAGGAAGAGACGGATTAATACCTTTCCCAAGGGTATTTGCGCGTAAGTGAATACAATGGATTAAGCTGGAATTCCAGCTGAATCCATTGTATTCACTTCCAAGCCGATATCCACTGTACCACAACGCACATCCTTTATTCATGTAAACAAAAAAAAGTTTATTTTTTAGATACCATGAAATTATTAAACTTTGCAATTCAAACCAGTAATGTTCATCTTGACTCTTCTACTCACAGGCTGTGTGCCTTCCTTTATGATGTCTGTCTGTCTTGAAATTTCAAACTAAATCCAGGGTTAGATTTGAAACATACACCTTAGTGCAGGTGTTAGGTTTAAGGCTCCAGAAATTCAACCCCAGATGTTTCAAGAGACACATGGCCTAGTGGATTGAAGCATTGGTTAAAACATATTTGGTTGTATGGCATTTGTGAAATTAACACCTGGATTTGATGGTGCTGAAAAGTCAGTGGAATAAATGGACAAGTTAGTATATGAAATGTCCTTTAAACATGAAAAACAAAATGCAAACAATTGAATTGAATTGGTTTGGTTCAAAAATCCAAAGAAGTTTATCAAGTGCAAAAAACAGGTGCCTCATACAACAGCCAAACATCATGATTCTAACAACTATGATGAGCATGCTGGTCTGAATACCAAAGTTCTTCATTTCGAAAATTCTGACAAAAAACGATATATTTTTACTTTATATGCACACATATTTATTCAAATTATGTGTACACAGAAAAATTTAATATTTTTAAATTCATTAAAATTTTTCAACAATTTTAGAACTTCTGCAAAACTATGTATAGATACATTCATAGGTAGGCATAGATATATTTACACACAAACATACATGGCACACATTCATAAAAAGCATACACTCTATAAATGATAAACTTATTATTAAATTTTGGTATATTAATGAGAGAAGCATACACATACAGACACACTTTTTAATTATCATCAAACAAAATAATGTTATCCAATGTCTTTACTTATAATTAATAATAATTCTTAACTTAATTATACTGCAAAGAAAAATGTTTTATTCTCCATCAAAGTGATCAAACTTACTAAAAATTCTAATATTGCATAACTGACTTAAAAAAATATACATTTTCTTTTACATGTGCAAAAGTTTTTGCCTTGCCAATTTGTTTTTTATTTGGAATCAAATTATGGACATTAAAAGGTTTGAAATGTCCTCTATCCACCATTTCATCATTCGCTTTTTTCCAGGCTATCTTTGACAGATGCCTGGATGGAGAAAGTCTATTCTTGACATTTTTCTCAATTACTACTAATTAGATCAAACTGAGAGGGAAATATTAATTTATGTTAAATATGACTTATAACCAAATGATTCTTGCATATTAAATGATCTGATCAGTAGTTGGAATGAAGCATTCATTTAAACAAATCAGTTAAAAATGTCAGGTTTTTTAAATCTCAGCAAAATTATAAAAATTAGATATGATTTATTCTTCAAGATAAATATATTTTATGTATTTAAACTTTCATATCTGTCTTACAAAATTTATAATAAAATCTGTCATAATTAAATTGTTTATTTAAAAATAAATATTTATATATTTATCATGACATTCTGTACTACAAGCCTATCATGGTGCAACTTGAGGATGATTTGAAAAAAGTTTGAATTTCAAAAGATTTTGTAAGAAAATTTAACTTTTTCTTTAATTACTTTAACATTTTCCCACATAGAGTTTGTATTTTATCATAAAATTCATCTCAAATAAAGTAATAAAGTTACTAAGACACAAGGGGTTAATGGGCATGAGAGAATTATAAAACAGAAGCATTCATTGCGAGTGCTGCCCATATGAAAGATCAATTTGTTAAATTACACCAATTTTTTTTTAAGCCTGTTCAATGCTGGGAACTGTACCCTACATTTTGGTTTAAATACTCGCATCAATACTTTTTCACTCAAAATGTTTCTTTGACTTTGAAACACCAATTCAACTCATCTGACAGAACATCTGGAAAACATTTTTTTTCCATTCTTCCTTTATATTTTCTCATTGTTTTTTTAGACTGGTCCCTTGTGCACTCATATATTTGTAATAAATATTTATAGGTAAATCTCATAACTCAAATAATCTAATCCAGTCAGTACCAAATAAGTTTGTAGTATCTTTTAACACATAAGCCTTAACTTTTATACACCTGTTACAAAATGAAATGTTACAAGTCATTTTAACAATAACAAATAATTTCTCACCCAACACACCACATATGATATTTAAGTTCTTTTTAATAAAAAATTTTCCTTTGCTTTCCATGTGGCTTCGTAGATTACTGTGATAACATTACCAGTGTTTAGTTGCATTTTTACAGCCACATAATTAATTTTCACATACAGAAATTTTCTTTGGTTTTCTGTAGTCCTTTTTTCTGTCTCAGCACAACAATTTTTTCTGTGAGAACTTTTCCTTGCTGTAGTTTTACAATGACTTATGTCCTACTTTTCCACATACATAGTAATTTAAATTCTTAAAGGAACAGTTGTCTTTGAGATGTAACTTTCCACATCTGAAAAATATGGATTAATTTTTCTTCTTCCACATTTTTTTTTAGCTTGTATAAATATGCATTCTTTTTTCTGCAATTTCCTCTGTATTTAATTGGAGTAGATATACTAAACTATCGCCCGGTTCACACTCCACCCACGTCTATTGAACAGGTGAAGAGGCTCATCCCTTGTTTCCTGTTTAGGATGCGGTTTCCAGTTTTCTCTTTTCCAATCTTCTCACTTTTTTTTTTTTTCAACTGGAGTAGATAGACTAAACTATCACTCCACCCACGTCTATTGAACAGGTGAAGAGGCTCATTCCTTGTTTCCTGTTTAGGATGCGGTTTCCAGTTTTCTCTTTTCCAATCTTCTCACTTTTTTTTTTTTCAATTGGAGTAGATAGACTAAACTATTGCCCTGTTCACACTCCATCCACGTCTATTGAACAGGTGAAGAGGCTCATCACTTGTTTCCTGTTTAGGATGTGGTTTCTGGCTTTCTCTTTTCCAATCTTTTCACTCCTATGTAGCCCCCTGCACATCAGTGGCTTTACCGCCTTGCTCGGGATGATATGATTAAAAAAAAAAAATTGCATCTCAGATTTAGGATTCTCTGACATTCATCTGATATTTCTTGCAATGTTTTTGATTTTGTTCAGTTTCGTTAAGATTCTAGCATGTATTTCTTCATCTTTTTTCACTGTTAACCCTTGAACAAAAATTAATCCTTTAAACATGTCTGAAATCAGCTTGTATAATTTAAATCTTTCACATTCCTTGTCAATATGTAAAAAAGATCTTAATTTTCTTTTTTTGTTAGATTCATACACTTTCAGTGAGTTATGAATAACAAACTTCTGTCACTAAAAATTTTAGTCAGAATATTTACCATTTCATGAAAGCAAATTTCTTGGTAGTACAAAATTACAGTATTTTTCATATCCTACTTGTCTTAACTTTTTCAACAAAAATCTTGTTGCTTTTCTCATCTTCCTAGTCACTATATTCTTTTTCAGTAAATTTGCAATTATCTTCTAAAATAAGCAGAAAAGATATTTTCATCTGAATTATATTGGCATTCAACTCAACCTTGTTGAAAGTTGAAAAAAATTGGAGAATTTTCCATTTTCTTCTGAATTATTTAAATTAACTTTTGTTGTTGTTTCTGAGGTTCTAACAACTATTTCTACCACTTGAACTAATAATTCTTCTATATTTCCCAAGAAAGAAACTAATGGTTATAATATTATGTCTCAACTGAATCCAATGGTACTCTAACGAACACTATCAGAACTCTAACTCTGAAGTCTCTATGAGTTCTTTATCTAATGTGTCTTGCCAGGTTTCTTTGTGTTAGGGGTCGGGGGTATTTACTCCACAATAGTTGTGGGTAATATGAAAGGAAAGCCCCAAGCTGTATGATCACCATGCCTGAACCGCCCAAGGATAAAGGCACTAACAGTCATATTCTCAAGGGGGAAACTCTAGATAGCTATGCCAGCAAAGTGCATGTATTAAGCAAAATTATGACCCAAGGTCTGAAAAGTTTGAAAAGATCAAACAGTTAGTGAAACAAATGAAGTCCAAAAAACAATCTGAGACAGTAGGGGTGCTACAATCATTGGCCTCTGTCCCATCTTCCCCAACTCTTAAAAAAAAGTCAGCCCCTCCTCTAGTGACTAGGTCACTGACCCTTGCTTCTCCAAAAATGTCCCTGCATGAAAAAGGTGCCCACATAAGCATAACAAGTCAAAAAGCAACTCAACTTGGGTCAGTAAGGGTGTCACACCCCTCAGTCTCTAACCCTTCTTCTTCATTACACAAAATATCTGGCTCTTCTTTAGTGACTAGGTCATTGATCTCATTCTCTTTGAAGATGTCCCTACTTTAACAAGCTGCCTACTCCCTGTATATCTCAAATTTTCTGCTCCTACCAAATCTCCTTCTCCAACACAAAAAGAAACAAAGCTAAATTGCCATATAATATTGAGGAAGATCTCTGCCAGGTGTCTCCAGGCCAAAAAGAAAGAGCAAATCAGTATGGTAACTGCATCAAGGCCCTGAAATACCTGCTATCAATTCAGAAATTTTCTGACAAAGATGTCAATGACCTGCAGAACTTTACACATGCCAAGTGGGTCCTTACTGTCATTCAGACAGGCTCGGAATCTCGACAGACTTAGAGGATGGTAGTAGAGACTGTCAAGAACTTTAACAATTTGCAATTTCAAAGAAACTGAAGCAATTCTGCTCAAGGAGGATCCTAGTTTTTCTTCATCCCTCCCTATATAGAGCACTTAAATTAACTAAATTAACTTTTCTATAGAATATTGGGGGGCTTGTAACTGATGGTCACATTAAGATTGAAAAGACCTGGGAGTCAGTTCACAAGGTTGTCAGTATCCTCACCCCCAACAATGTTTAAGACAAACAGCTAACCTTAAAAGATTTGACAATGTCACTCTTTTTAGATGGTTTGAATGTCCTTGGGCTGAGGTTGGAGTCTTGAAGGGTGAAACTCAATCGCAACCTTCAGTGCCTGGGTGTGGGTATATGTGCTGTACAAAAGACTCATTTCCATTCTGGTGACCGTGATGTAATACTATCAAGGAGGTTTGGCCTCTTCTCAGAATATTATGATGGTCATTCTAGTTGGGGTTCTTGGCTGGTAAGTGTTATGTTTTTAACATGATAAAATAAAATGGTTATGGAAAAATGACACATTTTCCAAGTATTGGAAATAACCAGGGAATTTATTATTGTGGAAACATGAGTACAGCAAACAGTTGTAGATGTTGAACCACTGTGTGTTTCTAGAGAGCATGGAAAATCTCAGCCTGCCATGTTTGCTCACCTCTGCTGGAAGTCCCTTTTCCTTGTCTCCCGGCATGCACTTGTTAGCTGGGGACGGACTTCCTTGAATGCTCCAGGAGAGGTAACTTTTGACCCTTTTTTATGGTGATCCTAATAGTAAGCCATTCTTTGAAAGGTGTGTGTACACTTGTCTTTGTGGATCCAACAGGCAGGCTTTGTGTTGTGGATGCTACCATTTCATTTTATCAGAGTTTATGTGCCCAATGACTCCAGGGAGTGGCTGCCTTTCTTTGGTGGATTGATTCATTTCTGATGACATCTTGTGGTGTAATTTTAGAGGTTGACTGGAATGCTATCCTTGATCTCAATATAGATTGGCCAGGACTAAACTGGGTACTAACATCCAAGATATAAAACCATTTGGGGACTTTATTGATAGACGAGATCTTGTTGATAAGTTCAGGAATGAGCTTCTCCAAGAGAGAGTGTGGACTTGGACTAATAGGAACAGCTAAGTGTTATGTAGAAGCTACATTGACTAAGTCTTAGTAAAGAGTGTAAACTTAGAGGTCTCAGACTGTCTAAGTCTTCATGCCATAGTTTAATCAGAACAAAAGCTTGTCTAAACTTAGATAAACCTAGAATTAGAAATTCAACATATGGAATTAAACACATTGTTGCTTGATGAGAAGGATATTCAGGACTTTCTTTTACTAACTCTAATGTTGAAAATGATGAAGGCTGGGGTTGAGAATAAGTGGTTGGCTCACCTTAAGGCTACAATTAAGTCATTTGCTGCTGATTATAGTAAATAGTTTAACCAAAATTTATTAGCAGAGCAAACGACACAATAATCTAGAGTAGAAAGAGATAAAAAATTAGGAGCTAGTGAGGATATAGCTGCAGCTATGGCAGATTTGGAATTCTTGCTTATCAAGAAGAAGCTGTTGACCATGTCCACCATAGTTTATGGATATAGAATACAGCACAGTACGTAATCTGTTCAATGAAACAATGTCAAAAATTAACACTCATGAGTCAGACACTCTACTGAATCAGATTAAATCGCAAATACTCAGAAAAATATGGCTGCTTCTTATACATGTTACATTGACTATTTTGAGCATTCTGATTGGTTAACCCTTCTATTGGTGAACTATAAAATGAGTCAGTCTATTGCGAGCTCATTCGTATACAAAACAACCCAAAAAACACTAACAGGACCAAGTTCTTGGTCAGGACTAGATTAAAAAGGATGTCTTCAAAGGCAACATATATGGCTGTTGAATTGGAGTATCACAGACCAATACATTGTTATCATCACATTGCAGATGTGTGTACTGTGACTACAAATGATGATCTATGTGAGGCTTTAGGATCTTATTTTCAGGATCATTTTACCAGGGAGCCCAGTCTGTGTTTGACTCAGTTTGACACCTATTTAGCTGACTTTCCTCATCTCGAAGCAACTGAAGCAGCTAGACGCAAGGATCCAATCACAGAAATCTAGGATGCATTGAAGCTTGTCAGCAGAGACAAGACTCTGGATATCCATGATCTCTCCTATGAAGTATACTTGAGGCAGTCACACATATTTGTCCCAATGATGCCAGAGAGGAATACAACAAAGGTTAGAACAAAAGATGCAATTCAACTGTAACTAGTACAAAATAAACAATTTTGGCAATAGAATGAAAACTGTTAAAATTAAAAACATCTCATTCATCAAAACCTTCTCCTCCCTTAGAATATCTTGAGCACCCCCACACAAACTGAAAATTGTCTCTGTGCCATGTCCCTGTGCCATATCTCTTCAAGAAAAGTGCAATCATGGTTCTCCACGAGTTTCTATCTTTTTTAGCTCTTAATAAAGCTAATTATTTTTTTGTCATCTCTCCTTATCCTAATTTTCGACAAGAAGCCTAAAACACCTGATTCATCATCTTCCAAAAAAGACAATGAATTTTGCAGCCTAACCACGTGTGGTCAAACACCTGATTAATATTGGGGGAAAGACAAAGGTGTCCATTGGTGGAGGCAAAAAAGAGGAAAGCATTGCTGTTATACTGTCAAATTCATAATATCTAATTGTACAAAAAAATCCGAGCATACACTGTTACATTTTTTTAGGAGCCAATTAAAAAAATATACACATATTCATACACTAATTAAAATACTTTTTCATGTAACAGTTGGCTTACAAACTTTGCCATGAAAATTGCCGTGAAAACATCTTTGTAAGCAAAATAGATAAATGTTTCATTTTTTTAACTAATCAAAATTTAGAGAAAAACCTACCATTGTAGCGTCTTCTGAGCATCTGAAACACATAAATGCCGTAAACTTTTCTTTCTCAGCAGAGAGAATCTAGTTGTCTACTGGACTTCACATGCAAATGTTTACTCTCTCATTTTCTCTTCTTCACTGCATTCATTAAGTTTCCTTCTTCCCTTTTACTCATCTACTGTTGGTTTAAAAAGAAAGAAAGATCAAAAACATCACTTCCGTCCTCTTTTTTTCACCAAGGAAATAAATGTTTGCTGAATAATGTCCCTCATACATACAAATCAGTAGTTGACAAACAAATCAGTAGTTAGCCTGTTTGGGTGAAGGATGGGCGTCTTGCTGTTCCAGGGAGCTAACGCTACCTGACACCTCCTACCACTTCTACTACAACTGTCCTTTTCAGGACAAAAACAACTGTCCTTTTCAGGAAAAACTAAGTTATTTTCTCTAATCACTACAACTGCCCTTTTCAGGACAGGAAAGTCTATCGTCACAAGATACGCAGTAACCCAACATAGCAACTTTCAGCAACCAGTCCAGATTGAAATAACAAGCTTAAATTTCTCAACACAGGTGTAACCGTCAGCATGATGCCTCACATAAACAAACTCTCCACTAAATGCACCCTCTTCAAACTTCAAACAGCTAACAGCTCCACCATTAAAATATACAACAAGAAATCTCTCATGCTACACATTGACATGTAACGTGATTATACCAGCAAACATGAAGAAGCCCATTCTTAGCACAGATTTCCTGGCATACTACAATTTGGCACTATACATTTTTTTTAATCATTTCACCCCAAGCAAGGCATTCCATTGCCACTATTGCACATGGGGCTACATAGGGGAAGGTAAAGAGGAGGAGTGGTTAGGTGTAGGAAATGTCAAAAGGAAGGTGATAGATGGGTAAGGATATCGAGGATGAGGGTTGGGCAGATGGGAAGAGTGTTTGAAAGAATGGGAGCGAGGAACATTTTCTGACAATACCATGAATATCCAAGTCACAAGAATCTGCACCCACCACAAAACAACTGGAATGAACATCACAAATAGTCATGGCCGAGAGTATTTGGAGATCCTGAATCAGTCTTCTTCTTCTTCTATGTGCATTCTCCTTTAAGGACGATCATGACCTTCCAAGTCTCCCTATCCCTGGTGGCTCTTAGCACACTTTCTCCTGTTACACTACGCAACCCCTGTTCTGTCATCCACCTGCTCAGGCCCTTCAAATATGTTATCCGCTGCTTTCCTCTCTCTCTTTTTCCCTCTTTCTGGCCTGTCAGTATCAGATTCTCCAAGCCCTTCTTCCTCATTGCATGTTCCAGGGACTTTAGCTGTTCTTTTCCTGATGCTCAGTATTAATTTCATTTTCGTTTCTATCCTTTCCAAAACCTCAACATTGCTCATGTGTTTGATCCCTGATATCCGCAGCATCCTTCTGTAAAACCACATTTTAGTTGCTTCAAGTCTTTCCTTCATCTCTGATGAGATTGTCCAGCATTCACTGCCATATTGAAGAACTGACATCCCATAGCAATCCAGTACTTCTTTCTTTGTTGCTAGCAAAATTTTCCTATCTCTTAATGCTCTACTCAGCTTCTGGAATGCATCATTTGCTATACCAATTCACCTTCAGATTTCTGTGTCGCACTTTCCATCTTCTGTTAGAACACTTCCCAGATATTTAAATTTTTGTACCTGCTTGATTTTAGTATCACCCATCTGTATTTGGCATTTTGGGCTGCTCTTTTTTGCTGATGACCATGCATTCAGTTTTCTTGCAATTTATTTGTAGTCATTTCTTGTCACTCTCTTCAGCTACCTTCTGTAGGAGGTTTTGTAGTTTCCTTTCCATGTCTGCTATCAGCACTGTATCATCTGCATACCTTATGTTATTCAAGTTATGGCCTCCAATGAAGAATCCTGGCATAACGTATAAGGTCGTCAGAATAGTCTCACTGTACAAGTTGAATAGATCTGGGGAAAAGACACATCCTTATATTACGCGCCTTTCTATCTTTGTATATCTTCTGAATTCGTTGCTTGTCTGTATGCATGCTGTTTGCTGCCAACAGAGATTCTTGATTACTCCTATGTCTTTCCCAAATGTGTCAAGGCTGCTGAGCATCTCCTTCATTCCCTTGTGGTGTATTTTGTTGAATGCCTTTGCATAATCGATAAAACATAGGTACAAGTCTTTCTTCATTTGTATTGCCCTTTTAGAGAGCATACTAATCATAAATATGGCATTCCTTGTTCTAATGTCTTTGACAAACCCACTGTTCTTGTCCTATCTCAGGCCTGATTCAGCTTTTCGCTCTGTTCATCAGAATTCAAATAATCAGTTTTGTAATGTGTCTCATTAAACTTATTATTTGGTGAAGTTCACACCTGTTTTCTTACACTGTGCTATGAAAATCAACTCACTTAGGTCATCTGGTATTACACCACTATCACAAATTTCATTTATTATTTCTGTAATTTTCTCTATGCCGAATTTTTCCAGGGCTATCAGCAGCTCTATTACAATGCTGTCTGGTACAGCTGCTTTGTTTTTATTCAGTTTGGTCATTGCAGCTTCCAATATGGACTTTAATATTTCTGGTCCATCCTCATCTTTGCGTATTATCGGTTGCTTTCTCTTGTCGTGGAAAAGATCTTTTATATATTCTTCTTATCACTGGAGTATTTACTCTTTCTTCAAAATGATCGTTCCATCCTTGGATTTTATACATCCTGTTGAGGAGCAGGTTTTTTGTCCCATCAGTTCTCTTATCTCTTTATGCATGTCTGCTTTATTAGTCCTGCTCAATCTCTATGATCTTAATTCAGCTAATTAAAAGAACTTATCCAGCCAAACACCAGGCTTTATATCACATCAAGAAGTTTGGACAGCCAACGTATTTCCACCTGTGACGACAAGATGGATTATGCCAAGAATCCATTCAATGGGATGCTAAACAATGGCATATACCATCCATACGCCTTGCCATTACACCTGGTAGTGAAACCTGGTGGTATGAAATATCGAATCTGTATTGATTACAGGAAACTCAATGCCTTGACCATTCATGACCACGACCATGTATCCTACATCCATGAACTTGTGTCAGGAATACAAGGAGCAAGCATATTTTCTAAGATCAACCTGACCAAAGCCTATTACCAAATCTTCATAGCTCTAGAGGACATTCCAAAAACAGCTTTTACAACACACTTTGGTTTGTACAAGTTCATGAAAATACCATTCAGTTTACATAACATAAAGCCCAAATGTTCCAAAATCTAATGAACGAATCTCTCGTGGATTTCTACACATACACATGTAGCCAGAAAAGACGACAACACCCACAAACGACACCTACAGGATGTATTCCAGTGTTTATCACACTACGGTCTCAAAGTAAACCTGAAGAAGTGTGTATTCAACTCCACCCTCATAGATTTCCTTGGGTACCAGACTTGATTTTCTTGGGCTAATTGTATTGAAACGTTACCAGAGAAAGTGAAGAGAATCCAAGGTTTCCCAATGCCATCAATTCAAGCAATTGTCCCATTTCATAGGGATAGTAAACTTCTACCTACAATTTATCTAAAATTGTTCGACCATTCTCCACCTACTCACGAACCACTTACAGCAACAGAATAAGAGGCATCATATTGGAAGGTGACTCCCTGAATGCATTTTGCACGGTCAAAACCACACTAGAGAATTTCACGAAACTCTCTTACATCAAAAGTGAGACATGAACCAGGATTTACCTGATGACAGATGCATCATGCGCAGGGGTAGGCACAGTGACTGAACAATAGTTGAACTCACAACAAAAACACATTGCATTCTTCTCCACCAAGCACAAACGAAATACAGCACTTTCTCCTGGGAATTATTGACAATATATTTAGCCATTAAGCATTTTCACCACCTTCTAAAAGGTCAAAACTTTAGGATCTTCACAGACCACAAACTGCTGACAACACTTCTTGTGAGATCAGGCACTTGGACTTCATATCTCAGTTTATTCAAGTAATTTTTTCTGATTAAATGTCTTACATTTTTTAGGTACCGCCACTAATTTTCGGTACCTAAGTTTTAAATTGAATTTTTAAAAATAAAAAAGTTTTCATTTCAGCTTTAATTGAAATGATTAAATTTACTATTTCCAGTAAACAAAATACTCTAGTGAATTTCAAATAGAAATTATATTGATTGTAATCAATTTGTTCCAAATTTTCCAAATTCATCATTTTTTGCATCCATTTTGACAACTTGACAAGTTTGTAAACATAAGTTAATTCTCGGTTTTAAAAATCTTGTAAAAACAAAATATATATCTGTAACACGTTATTTTTGAAAAATTAGAAAATTTAAAGTTAAATTAATCTAATTTACACAAGTATTACTTGTTTATAGCAAGAAATTTAGAATAAAAGTATTTCTTAATCATGGAGCACTGGTCTTTCTGACCTTTGAAGTGAGTCATGACAGCCAGATGACATTTAAGTGATAGATGACAGCTAAGTATGGTTTTACCAGAATGGACATAACTGTCCAAATTTTTTTCCTATAAGGGGAAGAATCTGGGAAACACATGACCTTTTAATGTAACACAGAAAATATGATACTTAAAAAATTTCTATATACACAAAAAAAAATAAAAATTATTTTTAAAACCTTTTGGCTTGATGATTTGTATTAAACTTTTCAATTTTTGATTAGTAAATACAGTCTTCACTTAATAACTTAATAACCTAACCACAGCAAGGATTTGAAGAATTTAAAAAATATTTTTGAAACTTAAAATATTATGCAGCTTAAATATTTTTTAAACTTTATATAGAACACCATGTTATTTATATAATATCAGTTGTTTACAGTTATAGATCATCACACAGTTTCATTTTAATACTTTACCTTTTGATTTTGTACAAATTATAACACAAGGGACTTCTGGGTAATAAAGAACATGGCATTTGTTTAAAACAAAATAAATTGACTTCTTTGGGTGTATTTTTATGAATAAAAATGTGATTCAATTCAGACTTAAATGTACAAACACTATCAAAATGTGACACTTACCATTTTCCATTTTATAAAATACTTTATTTTTTTTATTTATGAATATATATTTCCTTTAAAATGTTATATTGATGAATTGATTTCTCCATTGATGGAAATTTGCTTTGTATTACCAATTTAATTTATATTTTTTTAAAATATGAATATATAGTATATAAGCCATTTTTTAAAGAAAGGTCATTTTGGCATCAAATATAAATATGTAGGTTATATGCAAAATGCATGGCAATGCAAAATAACAATGTGAAGCAAAAACTGAAAATCGACTGTTTTTTTATATAATCATATCGCCCTAAGCAAGGCATTTTATTGCCACTCTTAGGAGGAAAGTTATGAGAAAGAATGAAAGGTTATAGGGGGTGTCAGGAAGAGCGTATGAGAAGGAAGAGAAATTTCTGATGAGAGTGGAGTGGATGGAGAAAAAAGCATGAGAGAGAGGATGTAAGTTAGTGAGACAGGAGATGACTATTGACTTTGACATTACATTTGAATTCTTGAAGAGTGTAGCTGTCGGGGAAGCAAGTAAATATAAGGGAATTCTGCAGGCGAAAAGTGCGAGAAAAAAAGCTGATGGAGTAGAATTTGCATTTACAATTTATTGGTTTCACAGTAAAAGGGTGGGACCTAGTTGCTAATCTTGTGGCTCGAGGAAATTCATATATAGGGGGTACCAGTGAGCTAAGTTCATCAGAGCAGAAGCCTTGAAAATATTTGTAGAAGAGACACAGGGAAGCCACACTGCATCGGTGAGAATGTGACTGTATCCTAGCTGCCAAGTCAGGATCGATCACATTACAGATTCTCTGTTGGATTTGGTCAAGGACACCTAGGTGGATAACAGGAGCATCCAACCAGATATGGCAGCAATATTCAATACATGGGCAGATGGTAGATTTGTATATGTGCAGGATTGTTTCAGACAGGAAAAGATTCCTGGCCCTACATAGAGAACCAACCTTCTTAGCAGCAGATTTAGCCATGGATTCGATATAGTTATTCCACTTGAGTTCTGATGTGAGAGTTAATTCGAGAAGACACAGGGAGAGAAGCCTGATCCATGTTAATGGGCGGGTGGAACGATTGTCTGTGATGGTTAGTAGATAGCAGCTTCATTTTGGAAGTAATTTTGATCATATATCCAAAGAAAAATAAAATAAAAGATATTAGAAAGTTAACCATTTTAATTAATATAATAAAAATAGTTAATATTTTAGATATATTCATAATATCTGCATAATTTCCAACTTTACTTTTTGTGATATTCTGAATACTAAATTTTGTAACAGATAGAAAAAAAATCTTTTATTTGGCTCAATGGTTAATTCTATTAAATGCATAAAAATGTGATTGAAAACATTTATCTGTAAAGAATCCCAAAATAAGAGCTGGGCAAGAATTTCCTTTGCTTAAATTCAAGCAACAATATAAACTAAGTTATTGGGTAGGTAAATATTATTTACAGTCAAACATCAGGATAAGTTTCAAAGAAAAATACAACATAATCCAGGTGATAGACTAAAACTTCTAAATCAGACACAAATATACAAAAGGTGGTGTGTGGAGAATTTGATGATACTTTTAACCCTGAAGAGTTTAGTAGACAGGGAAAGAGACAAAAGAATGATGTAAAAATCAATAATGTTTCTTCTGTGCTCTCACAGACAAGATGTTCCAAATTTGGAAAGAATTGGAAATGGTAAGACAGTGTTCATGGAAGCCGTAGTTTGTCAATGACAAGGAACTACTGTTACTGTTTTTGCTTCAGGGACCTAATACATGAAAGCTACTGATAACTTTCTCTGCAGTTATCAGAAACATACCATTTTAATATTTCGGATTTGTGCTCTAACTCGTACTTGCAAATCCCAACTGTGGAGATAGATATGTCCTATGTAGAATGTAACAGATTACAGATCTTTTTTGTTAAACATCTGTATATATTGTTGAGGAGTGTCAAGAAAACTTTGGGAATAAATAACCCATATGATACACCTGCACACACAGTCATTACTGCATAAATATTTTCTTTTTTACTTTACAAGCAAAAAGAAATGTATTTTAATATAGACACAACTTCTTCATTATAATCATTATAAATGATTTTTTTATAAATGAAGCATCTTGAATTTTTTATAAATGAAGTATTGTTAACCATGATTATTTTTTCATATTCATTTCAGTTGCTTTTTATTGTAACTATTTATATTGTCTTTTTATAATTGTTATAAACAGCACAAATTGGAAATAAAAAATGCTTTCAGCAAGATTCAAATTCACATCATTTTCATCTTTGGACGTTTGTTTATCTATTATATAAACCACAAGAGCTCACAGTTGGTAGATCAAATCTAATCATATAAACTTATTTATTTTCTTGAATATATAGTGCTGCCATATTTGATTTTTATATTTTGCATAGATATGTAATATTAGACATTATCTGATGAAGCATTATCAGCCATTATATTTTTTACTAATATTTTTTCATTTTTATTTCAGTTCTTTTTCACCACAACTATTCAGATTATCATTCCGCAACAGTTAGTAAACATCGAACACAGATTATCATTATAGAATAGATGCTTCATTTCATTACTTGCAACAGTCCTAACCTTCTGCTCTAGTATTCATTATATAAGAAAGAATGGTTGATGGAGATAGGGAAAGACATTGCTACTACTCCAGAATGGCTGAATTTTGTTTACATGCATTCAAATTTCCATAATTAAATTCCCCCCACCACACAAACACACACAGTTTGATCCTCCAACCTCTCAGATCAAATCTTTCTTTTAAGAGGTTGATCAGATCATTTAAGGTGAAGTGTGTATGATAAAAAGTTTCTATAAAACCATATTCTTGTATATACTAACGAATCTGCAATGCAATATTTCCTCTTCTTTTCCACAAATACATGCTCTATTCTCACTAGTTATATAACTACTAATAGATCCACTAATTGTTTGTTGATGTTAACATTATTCTTATAAAAGACCTTTCTCCACAGAAGTAATAAAATATTAAAATACACAAGCTTTGCTACTATTCTGAAAATACTTTTATCCCAAATTAACTACTACCTATGATTTCATTAATGATTCTTTTCGGGTAGGAATACTCTCTGTTCCGTTCAGTAATAATAAAGTATCAAGTCAAACTCCCAACAAAAACAAGATATACTTTTGCCACAAACAGTAATTAATCACTGGCAACTTTCTTTTTTCACAGCATTGAAAAACCTAAAATTTGAAGTGATAATGAGGAAGAAAAATATTTATCACATTGACTATGTTTATTTAGTTTAACTAGTTATACTGATGACAAGATTTTTAAAAATGCAAAATGTGGTAATAATGATTTTGATACTTGATAGGAGCTCAAACATTTGAGGCCTTCTGTCCTTACTTCTAAAGTTGTTGGTTTGTATTGCAATCTAATAGATTGCAATAAAGACAGTGGATATTGACTGGATAGACAAGATTTTCTCATGAAGTCAGCAGGTGCACTCTGATGGTAAACTTGAAATGGTTACATCACCAAATACCAAATTTTATTTGACATGTGTCAAGCAAGTGATGGGATCAAAACAAACAGGCATGATTTGATATTGGTTATGTTCATAGATTTGCATTTTGAAACATTCAATACAAGATTGATCACACAATCCAAAACAAAGAGTGATTGGGCAAATGTGACAGAATTGAACAAAACCATAGAACTAGAGAAAGAATTTTTCTCAGCAAGCAATCAGAACAAAATTACAAAATAACAATAAAACTGACTTGTCAACAAATAGTAAATGCAGAAAAAATACCCTATCCAAAAAATTCCCTCCAGTTCACTTGTTCTTTTAATAAAAAGCTATGCACATACAATTTGTATTCATAAGCCTGTACTGCTACCCCTGAGTTAGGAAGTTGTACACAGATCAGAAAGGCAACAAAGCATGTTCTTTTTTCCTCTATACATACAGTTGAAAGCAAATAAGTTAAAAGCTAAGTAATGACTAGTAGACAGTGACAAAAAATACATTAGATAATCTGTGTGTCCAAAATATCAATTTATCAAACAAAGTTACTTTTAGCCCTTTATACACAGCTTAAATTAAGTGTCAGACAAAAACCTTTTTTCAGCAGGGTGATTTTTAAATTGGATGTACGTTGTGGTGCAGGATGTGCATGGGCGGTGCAGTGGATATTGTCTAGGAACATGAAATCGGAAAGCCGAGTTCGAATTCCAGTTAAATTCCTTGCATTCACTTACACGCAAATACCCTTGGGAAAGATATTAATCCAGCTCTTCCTTTCAGTTATGGGTTAAATAACAGGACAGATTGGGTTCTATAGTCTTGGCTGGCAACCAGTCTGCAGGATAATTGTCTGCCCAGTCAGTCATTTTGAGACATGATCACCAAAGCGTGTATCATGTATGGCACTTAACCGACTGACTGATTTTTAAATCTATACAATTTAAACTGAAATTAATATAAAAAATATTTTTTAAAAAACCTTTGATGCCATCAGTGACATTAAAAATCCAAAGTATCATTTTTTTTTTAATTAATATCAAAAACATCAATAACTTCTAAATCTACCATATCTGTAGAAAATCTCCTTTGTGAATTCTTCATAAGCTTACAATTTCTAATTTACATAGTATGCAAATTTACAAATGCCTAGACATACATATTTACTTTTTAGAAAATGCATCTTTAATAAAATTTCTTTTTGAAAATGGAGCAGGTTATTGAATTAAAAAATCTATGAAGAATAAGAGTACACAATTGTTTTAGAAGAAATGAAACCTTTTTATTTCATCTGCCATATGACTTTTTGGGTAGACAAATTTTTCATAAAAATGTCTACTCTAGGCTTGAAAAAGGTCCTTACAAACTACGTACATATAGTGTTCAATTCATTTATATACTTGTAAAATACGTCATACCAACGGTTATTCAGCCTGATTATTTTTAATCTGGAAAATTTGAATCAAACAAATCCTGTGATTTTTGTATTGTGTGATTTTTATTCAAAATAAAATGGTTAATTCTAAGTGTGAAAAGAATTTTACATGTAAAATATCTAACACAGCCAATTTTGTTAATCATAGAAACTTTCATCACCCATTAATGAGGAATTAAATTCTATGATTAACAAAACTGACTTGAAAGCAAACAAATGAGTAAATTGAATAGATACAATGGAAAGAAAAATTTAAATGTCTGATATTTTTCATGAAGAATTCTTTTCACCCTCAGAATTTTCATTCTATTCTGAACACACTCACTGACTCAGAATAATTTTAATATATTTTCTGTTTGAATTTTAAAGTAATTCTGCTTAATTTGATCTTTGGTAAAGAATCAGATATTTTATTAAACCCTCAAACTGTCCTATGATCTTCAACTGGTTGATGACCTAAAATCAATTTCTAACTGAAATTGTTTGATGCATTGTGGATAACAATATCTATACCACTTTAACACTACTTAATTAATTTATGCATAACATCACTTTCTTGATAAGAAAAAAAATTAAGTGGCCGTAAAGTTCATCAATAAGTTCATAGATCATAAAGATTAGTCAGACGTTTGTAACATTGAAGACATTTTCAATTTGTAGAACTTTACTTTCAAGTGGTTAGACATTCTAGTCACTTATATGCCCTTAAGGGCAGTTGTCAATTCATATGACCTCTAAATGCTCATCAACAATGAAAGCTACAATTAGCAGACATTAAAGAGGCTTAAATCTAAAATCAGATATATAAACATCTCAGGTTGTTATTAGCTGGCTATCATTATTGAAACCGATAAAATATGATTGCTTCATTGTAAAAATCAGACATCACTAAAACTGAAAGGCTATAATTTAAGGAAAGATGTTACCAAGAATCTGAAATCATATAAGACCTCATTTTGTATATATAAATCTAAGAATCTTTGTTAGAATATTGCTTAAAAATGTTTTCCATCTGCTTTTTTATAGTGATTATCAAACGGTTTAGTCACTTTATAAACTTGTTAAACTCTTTAAGTTATTCTACTGTTTCTGTTATAGGATTTCTGTAGGTTCCAATCTATATTAGGAATGTATATATAAATATATGTCTATAAAAATACAATTTTGGCACAAGGCTGAAGAGGAAGGAGGGTGAGACTGGTCAAGAGTTTCTATCCTAGACCTACCTAATCTAATTCATGACCAATTCATTCATTACATTTACTCATTTACCACATAAACACACCCATCACCATTCAATCCTGCACATACCACAATACAGCATATTCACAGGGAACTTACAAAAAAAACATTAGATAAAAATTTCTTTGTGTACAAATGTCCTTTTTTCCTTTATTTACAATTGTTTTTATAAAAATATATCTAAAAAATATAATATCACAAAACATTCAAACTAAAAATAACAGATGCTAGTAAAACCGGTCCACCCCATAAAAAATAAGAATGGCTACTGTATTTTGTCTTTAGACAGAATCAAGAAGCTCATTTATTACTGGAGAGGTGACCGCTTGGGAATACCAGGTGCTGTAAGCGTTTAGTGACGGATGTGCATTGTGGTGCAGTGGATATCAGCTCGGAAAGAGAAATTGGTGAGCCAAGTTTGAATTCCAGTTGAATACCCTGCATTCTCTTAAGCACTGGTACCCTTGGGAAAGGTATTAATCCGTCCCTTCCCTCCAGTTATGGGTTAAATAACAGGGTAGGACTAGGGAACCCTGCTCTTAAAAACAAATCCCAATGAACCTTGGTACTCGAAAAGAAAATAGTATTACTAGACACAAAACTTATATAAAAAACAACAATAAATTGTTGAAAGAAAAAGGTATTACCAGCAATAAATAATAAAATTTAGTTGGCAATAAATGACTAACCGAGGTTGATATGCCATAAAACAAAAACAACCAACCAACCAACAATACTAGTGAAGGAAGGATAAAAATAAATAATGGAGTGTGTAATTGAAAGGAGGCCAAAAAACAAATGGATTAAGTAGGGAATCTCAACATGGTGTATAACAAAAGAGAATGCTGAAAATAACACTTACTCACATTAACTAGATAAACAAATAGTATATCTTAACCAGGAAAGGGTTCAACATGAAGCCACCCAGTTGCAACCAAGGGGACTTAAAAAAGAAGATCATTACTGGCCCTATTCACACAGACCAAGCTTAATTTTCACTTAAATCTGTTGATAAATGCTATCAAATCTAATCTTCATCTTGTGTTGATGTCTAAATAATGCAAGATAGAATGTTGAAGATGTCTATGAATTCTTCCTAGTTAAGGTTATCTGCAGGACATAGTTGCTATGCTTGTCTTGCTGAAAACAGGCAATACCACCCTGACTTAAACAAATCTGGAGAAGACAAATCCCCAGTTGCACATCTATAATATCTATTGGCACCTGCATGTTGCGTCATCTTTGTACTTTGAGTACCCATTTGTCATCAGTCATACTGACATGGTCATTAGTACACTGCTTGCCAACTTTTTCACCTCTTCTTCATTTGCCAGCAGGATATCCCAGATGACATTAGACCTCTTTGCAATAACCCTTAGGTGAATTTGATGACTCTTGGGAGTCTTGTCCATGGAGTCCCCGTCAATGTGTCCTCATGTTTCCATGTAGGTCACGAGCAGAAAAATTATCTAGGTGGGATTGTGAGCAACTTATTCCCATTTGTGAAGGGAGCATACTTCACTTGTAGGACAACGTAGTCCTCCAGATTCTTTTTCCATGCAGAGGCTCATTCCTTCCTAGCCAATAAGATAAGCCACTTGTCAGTATAATTTGACTCAGTCCTGGTCTGCCTTGCCTTGAAATAAGAACACTTTTGCCTTGAAATAAGAACACTTTTGAAATAAGAACACTTGAAATAAGAACACTTTTGCCTTGAAATAAGAACACTTTTGAAATAAGAACACTTGAAATAAGAACACTTTTGCCTTGAAATAAGAACACTTTTGAAATAAGAACACTTGAAATAAGAACACTTTTGCCTTGAAATAAGAACACTTTTGCCTTGAAATAAGAACACTTTTGAAATAAGAACACTTGAAATAAGAACACTTTTGTTCATTAGAATTTGTTCTTGTGTATCAACCCCAGTTTTTAGGTTGTGAACTTTTTAGATTATTACTGTTGCTTTTGTCGTATTACTGTTAATTTGCTTGGTATATATTGTTTGCTTGCTTTATATTATTTTTCCATGTTCTTTTCTTTTTCTTGTTGTTTATTGAAAATTTGGTCAATTCTGTTCATTGAACAGTTCTGCCATTATTTACATTTAACCATGGCCACTCACTCTACAATTTCTACTTACCACTGCATATGAGTGTAATATAACGGTCTGGCCCACCCAAGAAAGGCTGATACAAGCCGTGTTGTTTCCGGTCGGTGAAAAGTAACGGATGTCACTTTGACCCTATTTCCGGCAGATGCGGAAATAACTCAGAGGCAAACAGACAGGTGACTCTGAGAATTACGTAGGCGTCGCGTGGGCGTCGCGTGATCAAGGCAAAGCTGGAAGAAACAAGTCCCGGTTTTGGAAGATATATAAAGACCGCGAAAACACGGATTCGCCAGTCAGAAGAAGTCGGGCAGAGAGACAGAGGCAGACGAGAGAGCCAGACCAGACCAGAGGAGCAACAGACGACCCCCCCCCGTCAACCCCTTAGGAGCGCGCTCTCTCACTCTCTGTTCACTAGGCTACACGGTCCATCGTTCATTAATAAAAATATCACTTGATATATTTTTATATATATACGTGTTTGTTGTTTATTGATATACAACATGAGATGAAGTTAAGCTTTGAAAAAGTATAAGAATTTATTTAATATTTCTTATGTACATGAATGTGTGCAAGCATGAAGAAAACAAAAGAATATGGATTAAGAGAGATGAGTAAAAAAAGAAAGAAAAGTACAGATATAGAAATATAACTAAATGGGGGAAAGAGAAAGATAGGATTAAAGAGATGAAGAAAAGGTAACCAGTTAGAAAAGAAGATTCAAAAGTTAAATAGAATTTAATACATGAAATTATTCTAAAATTATAGAATTGTTTTAGGTTTTTATCTTCAATTTCTTGTATTTAATGGTCATTCTTTTTGTCTCAGTTAAATATGTACTGAAACATTAACTAAATAGCTAGGTTTAATAAGTTTCCAAATACCAAATTTATACACCGTACAAATCAGATGTTTGTTGGCCAACAAGACAGTCATCATCTTGCAGCTTTACTGGTGTTTATGCTTACAGGAGGATTAGTCATTATCTATTGGCTAGTTTGAGTTTGAGTTTTGTTTAACAGCATATCAACCTCTTTAGGTTATTTAATGCCAAAAAGGTGGGGTTTTAAGGTATTTTTTTTAAGGTTCAGTTATAGTGAGAAGGTTGATTTTAGTCAGATTTTAATGAAAATGTTTTTTGTCTTTTCCCTCTATTTCATAAAACTGAAGATATCTTCTAGTTTTGTATTCAAAAATGTATTGCTGGTAATATTTTTCCTTCAAAAATGTATATTTTTCCATAAAAGTCTATCTTTATGTATATATTCTATAAAAGCCTATTTTTATACTTTCAGAGGGTTTTGACCCCAAATTGGGGGTTACTATTTACCCATAGCTAGGACCCTAAGCAGATGCTACCATTCCAGGTCAGAGTGGACCTGGGAACAACAGCAATTAAGAGGTGGTTCCATGCTTCTCACAACCTTCCAATCAGAAGCCTTGAAGCTGGATGCAGTTAAGCATCATACCCAGGACCCTATTGGCTAGTAAAATAGAAAATAGAAGAGAATAATAAATTATGTACTGATATCTTGAAAGTCCTTCCTTAGAAACTACAGGAAACAAAGGTTTCACATATGGATAGAAAAGACCAGTAAGACAAGCCAACAATTTTCTAACCAAATCATCTTGAGATGCAAATCAAAACAAAAGTAAAAACTGATCATAAATTCTAAGAATCTGCTGACATTTTAGATTATATAAATGAGAAAAAAAAACAAGCTGATATAAAAGAAATATCATACCTAAACTCTAAACTTGAAAAGATGAAAAAAATGACCATAGTAAGAAAAATATTGAGTACAGATATTCAAAGCTGATGAAGGAACAGAAATAACCATTATCATCCGAAGCAAAGAATGGAAAAAATAAAATCAGAAACGATTAACAACATTTGAAAACTACCAAAATAACAAAGCTGATGTTAATTTGCATTTTCTGATATTCTTCTGTCTATTGATATCTAGTTTGGCTTCATTTGGCTCAAATGAGCAATCTTCGATACTTGACAATTGTGATGTATTAATAAATATAAAGTTAATTCCCTTTATCAGTTTCTTGAGATAAATCACATTTCAATAAATTGTAGGGCCTGTGACTACTTGCAATTAGACAATCACACCATCGGTTGCTACAGATAAGGACACAGTACATTTTATCATGTCATTCACTGTTACTCGCAGTTGTCCAACATAGCATCAACACAATACATTATAGAAATCAACATTCCAAAATGATCAACATTTGACACTCAAGAAATATGTAAAAACAAACTTCAAACATCAGGTAATTCACCTTTTTGATTCTTGACATTCCAATTTATCAGGACTCAATGTGATGAGACTGCCAACTTCTCTCTTCTAACTAAAGATGTGTTCACTCTGCAGAAGTAAAGTATGAAAAGAGAGCTGTCTCCTTACTAATCTGCCTCATATATATATATATATATATATATATATATATATATATATATATATAATATTGAGAGAAAACAATATAGACAATATATAATATAATATATTATGCTCTCATTACAATTAAGCTCTCTGGAGAAGAAAATTTTAAAAAACAGTTTCCACTTCAGCTATAATGCGTGACTCTTCAGAAATGAATTGAGTTCTCTCGGTGACTGGTGTCTGTATACACTGCTTACATACAAGACGTTAAAATTTCCCTTCTCTGACCCCATGCGCCGATGGCTTAGGGAGTAGAGACTCTGACTGATTAGGTCCTTCAAATATGTTATCCGTTGCTTTCCCTGTCTCTTTTACCCTCTATCTGGTCTGTTAGTATCAGATTCTCCAGGCCCTCTTTCCTCATTGCAGGTCCCAAGAACTTCAGCTGTCTCTTCCTGATGCTCAGTATTAATTTCCTTTTCATTTCCATCATTTCCAAGACCTCATCATTGCTCACATGCTCAAGCCATGATATTCGCAGCATCCTTCTGTAGAACCACATTTCAGTTGCTTCAAGTTTTTCTTTCATTTTTGATGATATTGTCCAGCATTCACTGCCATATTGAAGAACAGACAACACATAGCAATCCAGTACTCTCTTCCTTGTTTCTAGCGAAATTGTCCTGTTTCTTAATACTTTACTCAACTTCTGGAATGCTTCCTTCGCCATGCCAATTTGTCTTCAGATCTTTGTGTCGCACTTCCCATCTTCTGTTATAACGCTTCCTAGGTATTTAAATTTTTGTACCTGCTTGATTCTAGTATCCCTGACCTTTATTTGGCATATTGGGCCGCTCTTTTTACTGATGACCATGCATTCGGTTTTCTTGCAGTTTATTTGTAGTCCTTCCTTGTCACTCTCTTCAGCTACCTTCTATAAGAGGTCTTGTAGTTTCCTTTCTGTGTCTGCTATCAGCACTGTATCATCTGCGTACCTTAAGTTGTTTAAATTGTGGCTTCCAATGATGAATCCAGGTATAACTTCTAGGGTCCTCAAAATAATGTCGCTGTACAAGTTGAACAGACCCAGTGAAAAGACACATCCTTGTCTTACGCCCCTTTCTATCTTTGCATATCTGCTGAATTCGTTACCTGTCCATATACAAGTGGTTTGCTGCCAGTAAGGATTCTTGATTACTCTTAAGTCTTTCTTAAATCAAGGCTGCTGAGCATCTCCATCAATTCTTTGTGGCGTATTTTGTCAAACGCCTTTCTATAATCAATAAAGCACAGGTATAAGTCCTTCTTCATTTGTATTGCCCTTTCAGAGAGCATCTTAATCTTAAATATGGCATTCCTTGTTCCAGTGTCTTTGACAAAACCACATTGTTCTTGTCCTATCTCTGGCCTGATTCTGCTTCTCACTCTATTCATCAGGATTCGGACGTCAGTTTTGTTATATGGCTCATTAAACTGATGGTTCTGTGGAGTTTCCACTCGTCTGCTCCTGGCTTTTTAGGTAGTGCTATGAAGATCGACTTGCTGAGGTCATGTGGTATTACACCACTATTATAAATTTCATTTATTATTTCTGTAATTTTCTCTATGCCAAATTCTTCCCGAGCTATCAGCAGCTCTATGATTATGCCGTCTGGTCCAGCTGCTTTGTTTCTTTTCAGTTTGGATATTGAAGATTGCACTTCACACTTTAGTATTTCCGGTCCATCCTCATTTTTTGTGTATTATGTGTTGCTCTCTCTTGTCATGGAAAAGATCTTTTATATATTCTTCCCATCATTGGAGTATTTCCTCTTTCTCCAAAATGATTGTTCTATCCTAAGATTTTATACATCCTGTTGAAGAGCAGTAGACTAAAATATCTTTGATCATTTTGATAACTTCTATGAATCACTTATTCTGAAAGAAAAAACAACTTTATTGATATAACTCATTGAAAGATAGAGAAGGAATTCTTTATCAAGAATTTTTTGAAGATCTTCTTGAAGTGGCAAAGATTAAAAAGCTCAATATTTTGTCATTTTTGTCTAAATCCTTGCATTTCAACCTTCATCAACAATAATCCATAAACAGATAAAAAGCTTACAAAAGATTATTTTCAAATCAGTGGTTATATTTTTTTAAATAAAAAGTGATAACATGCTATGATTTTTTTGTTTTCAGGATAAAACAAAAATGACCCCAAAGAAGAAATTTATGATACACTCCGATACAAATTACTAAATTGCTACACAAGTTACTTTTCATTCTGTAACTTTTATTAGACGTGTTGTGTATACTTATAGGTACATTTATAATTTTTAAATCTAGATCTAAATCTAAACTTATTTATAAATGGAACTTTGTGTGTGTGTGTGTGTGTGTGTGTGTGTCCGTTACCTATAGACTCCTAAATGGCTGAACCAATTTTCTTGAAAATTTACACAGCTGTACTATAAGCGTCTGCAAGTGTTCTTAGCTAGGTTTTGTGTCGAAGTACTCCCGATAAATATCAAAATTCGATAATCGAAAAAATCAGGTTATAGAAGGAATGGTCCAATTTTAATCAAATTTGATACACACATAAACAAAAACATAAGAAACGATATTCAGAAGTTTCAAGGTTGCAGTTCTTACAATAGTGCAGAAAATCGATAATATATATATATAAAAGCAAGCTATTTGTGTGTGTGTCTGCTTATCTACCTGTATGTCCTTCATACAAATCCACAATTTTTATCTGATTCTCACCAAACTTCGCACAAATATTCTTTAGGCTGAGTCTGAGCTCCAGGACCATGGATTAGTTTAAAAGCTTTCATTACACCCGAGTAACACCGGGCTATACTGCTAGTTCTATATAAGAATGTCATTCAATTTGTATTATATTTCTATATGCCCAAGAATTTCCCTGGTGTTTTCAGTTATTACTAGTGTTTTATCAGAATCAATAACAAAAAATAATATGTTTTATATTCAATATTATATAAGGATATAGACAGGTTGAACATTTCAGTTATAACAATTTAGTGAACTATTCTAACCACTGTTTAGGATGTGGTTTCTGGCTTTCTCTTTTCCAAATTTTTTCACTCTTTTCTTTTTTCTTTTTTTTTTTTCAATTGGAGTAGACAGACTAAACTATCGCCCGGTTCACACTCCACCCACAACTATTGAACAGGTGAAGAGGCTCATCCCTTGTTCCCTGTTTAGGATGTGGTTTCCAGTTTCCCCTTTAACTAACCCCCTGCACGTCAGTGGCATTACCACCTTGCTCGGGGTGATATGATTTTAAAAAAAAAAAAATTTAGTTATTTCCTAAAATACAAAATTTCTTCAATGTTGCTCACAAATGCCAAACCTAATTCTATTATTATCTGATAGTTTTCCTTACAAAAGTCATTTGACACATGGTGTAGAAGTTTGATTTCCAATCAAAACTGCTACAGCTCTTTGAAACTTAATCAGAGATTTTGTGGTCTTTGAAGACCAAGCAAGAAACCTTAAATATAATTACTTTTCTGTGTAAAACCTTGTTTCTTCTTCAATATCAGAAAGCACTGAAATAGGTTTTCCCCTATTCTTCAAGTCAAATGAATCAAAATGACATTGATTGATTCAGATTTTCCTAAACAAAGAGTAGACTATATATAAACAACTTTGAATCCATTATAATATAAGTCTTTATCAAATGAGATCTGACCATTTACTTGATCTTGAACTAATCTTCACTAAATAATTATTAGAAACAAACTTAATCAACCTGTTTAGATTTCTAAAGAAGTCAGCATTTATTGTTCTTAAATTGCTATTGTCGATTTAATGAAGAACTAGTAATAAGAGCAGCTGCTGTATTCTGTAAATATGCAAAATCAAGAAGCTTACTAACAGAGATGGAAGGATAGAAAATAAATAAAGGTGTGAGAAAATCAAAGACTGACCCCTGGCCAAGATGAAAACGTAGGCCAAAAATAAACAGGAGAGTTTGGGAATCTCAACATGGATCATAACAAAAGAGAATGCTGGTAACAGGGAAGGCATAGCTAATATTTCCCTCTAAGATTGAATCCTCTGTTAATGCATAGCATAGGAAAGCAAACCTTGAGACGTATCAATGACTCACTAAGTATGGTATTCCCAGCCCCCATGATATGGATGCTGAACACAGACCTCTATGCAAACCTAATGCTTGTCGCCATTCCATAAGTAGGAAGAGAGCAAGTTGTGCATGAATACCTTCTTATGGTTCTTGCAGTGGGGGGGATACAAATAACCAGTAAAGGATGAGAGGAAAGACATATGTGGTACATGCCTCAGTTCTACTGTTCATGAGTAACCAGCTTCAAAGTCAAGTCCAGACCACTGCTCTGACCTGTGTCTTTAGCTCCTACCAATTCTTCTTCAGCTGGAGCATGGGGCCAAAACACACTCCAAGAATGCAGATGTATCTGAGTCGAAATCAATTAAAGGGCCCCAGAAGAGATGTGTCCTTCTAATCACATAACCACAAGCCAGAAGAATTGTTTTGGTTAATCTTGGCACCTGTGACCTTCTCATACCATTCAAATGCCTTCTGTACCACATCAATTTCACTGCAGCATGACATAAAAATGGATACATCATCAGGATATGCAGAAACCCTGGCTTAAGCACCACCAGGGACACTGATTCCCTGTAGGGCTGAACTGCATGCCCTGTCCTTTAGCCAGCAAAGTGTAAAATAGGAGCAAACCAACTGCTTTCCACTCGCTTGTACCACAGCACTGAAATAGCAGTACAAGAGGCCGATCTATATGCAGAAGTTAGGTTTAAATCCAGTGACCTGCAGGACAGCAGCCAGCTACTGATGGTCAACCCTATCAAACACCTTGGACTGATCAAAATTGATCAGCATGGCTTGATCATAGTCTTTCATGCTCTCTAGGATCATGCAGATCTGATGCAGGTTGCTCTGAATTGTTTGGCCCTTCACAGCACAAGTCTGCTCAGATCCCAACAGAATCTCAGCAACTGAGTGCAAACACGCCGTCAGGACCTTGGCCAAAATCTTTAACTCTCTGTTTAGCAGAGTTATGGGCTTGTAAATATCTAAATCTCACCAACCGTTCCTGTCCTTCTTCAACAGTGTGATCACATCCTTGGACAAACTCCTGTCAAAACCATTTGATGAACACAACTGGCAAAATTGGGCACAAAGATATTTGGCATCCTCATGTACAATTTTTAAGGTAGACCATCAAGCTTTGGTGACTTGCCACTGCTGGCCTTCTTCAATACCAAGCAACTTTCACACTCTTTAATCTCACCCTAGCAGTAAAGCTGACTAAAGTCAGCCAAATAGCTGCAAATGTCTTAAGCACAGAAACTAGGCTCCTTGATAAACTGGTTCTCAAAATTCTTTGCATTTGTACTTGCTCTACTTCAGAGTACTCTACTCCAGGAGTATCAACCTCCCGAATGTATCAATCAGAACTTCAACAGATCTCTTCCTCGTGCAATTCTGTGCTCATGTTCACAGCTTCATTAGACATCTTGTTTAATCTATATCTAATTACCTGACCCTGATAGCGCTCACTAGATGCTAGCTCCAAAGCCTGTTTAGCTAAACATTTTTCTAGGAAATTCCCCACAGCCTCTGACTGGGACTGACTATGCATGAGCCTTCACCTTTTTAGCCTTATCTAGGGTGAGTCATTGGCAATATTTGGTGATGAAAGATATAATGTTATCCTTATGTCTCTCCCACTACTATTACCAATAACCGCACCCACTAAGTTCCACGGCACTAATCTAGTTAGCTGTTGCCAGAAGTCACTCTGGCCATTAAAAACAGATTGAACTGCCAGTGTCCAGATTTTCTATGTCCAGCACCTAACACAATCTGGGCACACTAAAATGCCCACATCCACATCTCCTGCCCTGGGTCATTTACTCGGTATCTATCGATAAGACCAAACTCACAATCAGATCAACCAAGCTATAATTGTTCCACACCATCAGGATGACATTCCATTTCTCCATTAAGACAAAGCATGATGAATCTATCAAGAACGGCCCCAACCTATAGAAAAACGACATGCTTCGTCTGGTCATTTGGCACATACACTGCAACAATCCAAAACAAAATATGGTTCATGACAATATCAGCCACAATTCACCAGCCTCCCACATCAACATGGATAAGGTCCACCTTTGCATCAAGGGTACATTTATCCAGTAAGGAAATGCTCTCAACCAGCTGGTCCTTATATACAACAAAGTTGCCAGACAGTACACAAGCATCAACTTTGCAAATAAGGCATGTCTCCTGGATCATGATCATATCTATGCCAAAGGACAAGAGATCATGAAGCAGGTTATCTGCCTTACTCCACTCCCTCAAGCTTCTCAAATTCAAACTGGTGAGCTTGAAAGACATTTTTTAAAATCGTTCCTTATAAGCAGACTGGATGCAAATCTGTGGTAGGCACAATCCCACCGCATTGTCCCAGATTGTAATTGCCAATAACATACATAATTTATCCACCTGAGAGTATACCACCAATGTCTGTTGGGAAGGTTAGCTTCAAAGCCTTTGTAAAGAGGGATGGAGAAGAACCAGGACACTCCCTGCACATAATTGGACTAAGTTTTTGAGCTCAAAAGACTCTATTTGGGTCATCTTAAGCTTTGGGAATGAGTCTTCTTCCTAACAGTCCCACACTTTTAGATTGCTCCAATGTTCCCAATGAGGGTGATTACTCAGTCTGGGAACTTTTTTGGGTCCTCAATTGATGAGAAGCCAATGATGGTACATTTAAAAAGAGGTCTTAAGGGGAAAGGTTTCAATAGAGAGCCAGCTGGTTCATGACACATATTTTGCTTCCCTTGGAAAATTTCTTTTCTTTTTTCCTTGAGGATGGGTTTGTCCTCCACTGCTTCTTTTGGTGTTGCTGGTATTGGTGCTGGGTTCTTTTCAGGGCACACCTTTGACAAGCACTCTGTGATGCCACAGGATCAGCAGGGGAGTAGGCGACCTCCAACAATAACATATATGAAATGACTGCCACAGTTAAGTATATCAAAGATGTCTAAATAAATTTTTCAGCTTATTGTCAGCATTAACTCCCACATAAGTAAGAAACCCATCATTGCGGACAAATATAATCTCACTGCTAACCTTGAATGGGATCTGCACTCTGTGGTGAATTGGGGCAAGAAGTGGCTTGTCAATTTCAATGCGACTAAGACCAAGCTGTTGTCTGTCAATCTTCACAGGCAACCTCACCTGCCTCCCATAAGCATGGACCAAGTCTCCCTGAGAGCAATACACTGTGCCTCCTCGGCCTTACCCTCCCTTCTGATCTCAAATGGAACCACTACATTGAGTCCATAGCTAAATCCACTGCTAAGAAGGTTGGGTCACTGTGTCGGGCCAGGATGTTTTTCCCACCTGAATCCATCCTGCATATATACAAATCAACCACTCGTCTGTGCATGGAATACTGCTGCCATATATGGTCAGGCACCCCTGCTGTTCATCTCGGTGTTCTCAACCAGCTCCAAAGGAGAATTAGTCATGTGATAGGTACCGACTTGGCGGCTCGACTGCAGCTACTTCCCCACCGACAAGATGTGGCCACCCTTTGTCTATTCTATAAATACTTTCATGGCTTCTGCTCCAATGAACTTAAGTCACTGGTGCCCCTGCAACAGGTGTTTACTCGTGCAACAAGATTGGCAACTGGGTCCCACCCATTCACAGTCAGGTTAGCCAAATGCAGATGACAATTCTACTCCTGCAGCTTCTTCTCTTGCACTTCCCGCCTGTGGAACTCACTCCCATATTCTTTCTTTCCTGATGGCTACAACCTCCAGGAATTTAAATGCAATGTCAATACTCATCTATTAACCACTTGACTCTAGTTCTTTCACCATCCTGTATATCCTTTCCTTTCTCTCCACCCTTGCAACTGTCATCACACCTGTATTCCCATCCTTCTCTTGCTCCTTTCCAACTGGTTTGTCTTCCTCTTCACTCTCCTCTACTTAATCTTTTTACTTTTATGTAGCCCCCTGCACATCAGTGGCATTACCACCTTGCTCGGGGTGATACGATAAAAAAAAAAAAATCAAAACAATGGCACTAATGGAAATGTCTGCTTTTCTGTTTATTGCTGAGACATCCCTGACCTGTCCATAATTGGTGAAAAATACTCCCAAATGGTCCTCGGTGATGTACATGAACACTCTGCATGATGTAATCCGTGTCTTCCAGGTGCCCATGTAGTCGGTCTGCAACCTCACCAATTTTGTGATGAAGATACTTCCTGCCAAAGATTTGGCTGCTGCCTCTGCTGCCAGTAGAATGTCTCTCATGGGGTTAGTCCAACGTGAATACAGTTTGGTTCCATTATTGGGGCTCTTTAGGGCTTCCTCCATCACATTCATGCTGACTCCAATCAAATTCCTAGACTTTATGCCTGTTATCAGCTAAGATATGGTCCTTATTGTGATTACCTCCATTACAAAATGCACAACCAAAAAAGCTTGAAATGATCTTTATACTGCTCTTTCAAGCTATTATAAATTTTAGGCCTTTCTTTTTTTGACCTGTCTCCTGCCCATGCTGATGGGCTTGCAACAGCAGATATGGGTTCCAATGCTTAGGGGCCATACCACAGTACACACTGAAAAAACAGTTTGCAAAAACAATTACATATGCAAAAGAAACTTGGTCAAAAAACTAAACATTAGAAATAAACAATGTAAAATGAAATAATAAATAAAAACACAAATGACAATGAAAAATAAAAGGGGGGGATTTGTAAATAAAATGATGTGTTTGAAAATAAAGTTTTGTTTAAGAAAGAAAAACAAAAAGATTGAAAAAAATAAAATAAAGATTAAACAATAATCAAATGCAAAAAAGCTAAGCTAAAAAATGGAAATTGGTTTTCAGAAAAAAGGTAAAAGAAAATTCCAAAATTTGACAAAAAAAAAAGCATGAAAAACAAAAATAAGAAAAATTTCTACTAAAATTTCACACAAGTTTTTCATAAAAATAAACCTCGCTAGTCAGAGCAAAAGCAAAATGTTTGTCTCATCATGTAAAAAGTTAACCAATATTTTAAAAGCTGCTTGCAAAAACCTGGAATAGATTATACCTCATAGCATATTTACCGTCTGTAAGAACTTTAATGCAGTTATCTGTTCAATTGGATGTAAAAACAGTATATTTAAATGTACTGATTGACTGTGAAGTATATGTTCAACAATCTGAGAATTATTCCATTAGCAGTAAAAACAATGATAAACTTGTATGCGGACTAAAAAATCTTTTTATAGACTTAAACAAAGCAGACAAAATTGAAATCAAGTCCTCCACACATATTTAATTGGTCAATGTTTCTCTCGGTCCTTGGCAGGCTCTTGCATTTACACAAAAAAAACACTTCAAATACAACACTGATTATGATTGTTTGGTTTGATATACTCATTGCTGAAAGTTGAAATTTTGTGTTAATCAATGTAAAGACATGTTTAAATAAACAATTCAAAATGACTGATCTTAGAAAATTTTCTTTCTTTCTGGGTATACAAGTTACATTTAAAAATAACTCTCTAGAGATGAATTAAGTGAAATATATTGAAAAGATTCTAACTAAATTTGAAATGCAAACCTCAATCAATACCTTGTGAAATGGATTTCAATCAACTGGATAAAAGCAATGCTGAACCAGCAGGCAAAAACCATTACTGAGAGATAGTTGGTAGCCTGATATAATTCATGACTCTTACTCATCCAGATATAAGTTATATGGCAACAAAATTGTGGCAATATTCTGCAAATCCAACCACAAAACACTTGATAAGAACCAAACAAATTTTATGCTTTTTGAAAGCACGAACACACTTTTTATTGTTTAATAAATTGAATAAGCACCTAAAGTTAAGAGGTTTTTGTGATGCTGTTTGGGAAAATTCAAAAGACCACCATAGTATTACAGGATTTGGCTCCCAATTATCACCAAACAGTTCAGTGATTTTGTAGAAAACAAGAAAGCAATCTAAAGTAATGTTATCAAGATGTACAGCTGAGTATATAGAATTGGTACTGCAATACAGGAATAAAAACTCCTTATTCAATTATTAGCCACCATGGTTAATGCAACTAAAAACAGCAAACCTTAATCCACTGCAATAATCAACATACCATAGCTCTTGCTCAGAACCCAGTCGACCATCAATGTCCAAATCACACAGACATAAAGCTGCACTTCATAAGGACTGAAATTCAAAATGATACAATCAAATTGGACTATATACCATTGGAAGAAAATGTTACCAATTTGTTTACTAAACCTATCAGCAGATCAAAATTAAATAAATTCTTTACTGCTTTAAATGAAGCGCTGTACTGAATATTTTTTGGCATGTTAATAGGCATATTTTTGTTTTTTATTTCCCCCTTTTGTATATGAAAAATAAAAGTGCAAAAAAAATTAATAAAAAAATATAAAATATTTATATTTAAATATAAAAAAAATTTATATGCAAATTATATGTAAACATTTGCATATATCTTGTTTGTATTTATTGGCCCCATAGAAAAGTGGGGATTTAGAGAGAGATAAATATGAGTCAATTCATCCATTAGATTGGGGGGGGGGGGTTGATTTCAGCCTGTATAAGAATGAACATTTATTAATGTGGACACATTCAATTTGGCACATTGCCAAAGGGGGAGGGTGGGGCTGGTCAACATTTTCTGTACTCATTACAATATGCTCATTCATCACAAGAACTTTATCAGCTTACAATCCTATGTATGCCATAATACCACATATCTGCAGGGACCTATATCTAAAAATATATATGAAAATGAGAGGGGGGGAAATAAATACCAAAACAAACTTGAGTTTATAACAAAACATTCAAACTAAAAATAACAAATGTTAGTAAGACCCATCCACCCTTTAAAACGAAGAGTGGCTGCTGTATTCTACCAACAGGCAAAATCAAGAAGCACACTCACTAACTTTATTTTCAATGTATTACATTGATGTGACAAAAGGCCAAATTGGAGGGGGAAACAAAAACTTGAGATGGTCTCCAATAACTATTCCATACCTTGTTAATCTGACTCACAACCCAGACATACTTTACAATTTCCACATTCACCATAAGAACTTATCCTTCACCAATCAAGCCTTTATACACCACAATACCACATACAATCTGAGGACCTAAAAACCCCAAATGACAATAAAAATTTTATTATATACAATATATGATATACAAAAATATATAAAAATCCAATATGAAATAATAACTGGGCAGGGGTATGACAAATTCCCAACTGAAAATTTTCAAGTAAAATATAAAATAAATCCATGATGTTAGTTAGACCCAGCCTACCTACAAAACAAAGAATTCGCTGTATTCTGCTCTTATGACAAAATCAAGAGGCACTCTTTCTATAGGGAGTGGTGGCAAAGAGAAAAATAAAATGATGGGGAAAATATAATATAATATAAGCACGCTCACTAACAGAAAGGGAAATTATAAAATAGATATTGGAATGGGAAAATCATAGACTGAACCAGTCAAGATGGAAAAACAGGGCCAAAAACAAACTGGGGAAGTTAGGAATCTCGACATGAGTCAACAAAAGAGAATGCTAGGAAACAGGCTAGGAACAACATTCATTTACATTAACTAGGTAAATAAAAAAAAGTCTGTCTTAACTAAGGAAACTCACTCATTGGGACAAAATAGGACTTTAAAAAAACTCAAGATTGGCCTCTTTCTCATGAACAAGATTTACTACAGTTACCCACCTTTTGCTGAAGTTTGTCGATATCAAATATTTTCTATTAGATCTGATCTTCATCCTGAGCTAATGCTCAGAAACAAATCAAACACTGATAAGAACTGCATCCATATCACAAAGTTTGCAACATCCAAATCACCATTCTTGATACTGCCAGAAACATTAAAAACACCATCCATTTCTCCCTGAAATACAGGGGCGCGATACATTATCACATGTGTATATGAGATTGATGGACATGAAATGTTCAGGAGTGATACGAGCCATCAATTCAATGACATGGTCCCAAAAGATGCACATCTGAGGACAATGGTAGAAAGTGTGTAAAGCTGTTTCCTCCTATCCAAGGTCACACCAATGACAGTTGAGCAAATCCTCCTTGCTATCTTTGAAGGCCACGTCATTGAGATAGAACATTCTGAATCAATCACCAAACTCAGAGTTTGTGAGATAATTCACTGCTGGTGCCCAAGACCAAAAAGAGCACAAATTCGTCGCCAACAAGCTGAGCTGCTCACAAAGATGATCCTTCAGTGCAACCTTCTCCACTAGTCCATGATACAATAGCCTGTGAGGCCAAGAAAGGTCAGTGGATCGAGAAATGACCCACAAGTCTGCTTGACACTCTCGTAAGAATCTTGATTGATTCCACTGCTAATTGTCAGCACTCAGCCTGCAAAACAGGAGGACTGATAGTAAGGCTGACACTCCCCTCCAAAATTGAGTCCTCTATCAATGCCCGGCATAGGAATGCCAACCTTATGACGGGTCATTGACTTACCAAGTGTGATATTTCCAGCCTCCCAAGAGATGGATGTTGTGCACAGACCTCTCTGTTGACCTGATGCTTGATCACCTTTCTACAGTCTTTATAGGGAAGGAGTACAGACAACTAGTAAAGGATGAGGAGAAAGACAATCACCATCAAAGCCAAGTCCAGATCACTGCTCCGACCTTTGCCTGTATCTTTGACCAATCCTTCTCTAGTTGGAGATCCGGCCCAAACCACACTTCAAAAAGGGCCCTGGAATCGCATCCATGTTCCAGGTACCTAACAGCAAACCAGAGGACTGGCTCCAATCCCCTTTTACCATTCCAGCACCTCAATTTCATCATGGCACAACACAAGAATGGATACATCATTGGTGTACAGCTTGTATAGGAATAACTTCAGAATACTTGTTCCTCCCCATTTATAGGCAAAAGAACACAAATGCATGCTGGGATTTTTTTCTTAGCCAATAAAATAGGCCAGTTTAATGTTTGATATTACTCAATCCCAATCTGCCTAGAAGACATTCACTTGTCCAAACTTGCTTTTGTGTGCTGATGCCAATTCTTACTTCATGAACTTTTTGCCTTGTGTAAATTGCTTGCTTGCTTGATATTATTTTATTTTGTGCCATTCTTTTTTCTTATTATTACAAACTTTGTTAATTCTATTTGTGGGACAATTCTGTTATTTATTTTGTATTTGGCCATGGCTAGTCACTCCACACTCTATAATTTACAAGCTTAGATTATTTGCTCATTCTGGGATATTGTATATCAGTTGTGGGGAAACAGTTTATTTAGGGTATAACATAAAGTGCTAGTCAAGAAAAGCCATATATAGAAAATCAACACACATATGTAGTCAAGGGTAATAAATCAGTTCTAATAATTTGCTTTAATTTTACCCCTTTTTTCTAATCCAACACACTTATTCTATAAGATATTTACTTTTAAACACTATCAACCCTTCAGCAAATTTTTAAAAGAATTGTAAAATTCCATTTTCTAGCCCTAAAAACCTTTTTCTTTCTTCCAATTGAAAGGCAAGTAATTGTGTTCTTAGATTCTGTTTCTTGCCTTAAAAGTAATATCCTCAAAATAGCCTGTTTTTATTTTGATGAAATTATTAACTGAACTTTTACATGTCCATTCTGATTGGACTAGCATTCTTGTTTCACCAGTTAATTAACCTGTCACATGCACAGCTGTTTGTTACCCTCTGAATTCAAGAATATCAGTCAATTTGAGTGGAAGGAGACAGACTCTATCCATGTTGCTTTATGAATAATTTAGATTAAGATCAAATATGTTTACAAAAATTGAGATATCACATCTGTTGGCAAGCTAAAATTCATATTAATTTATTTATGCTGTGAAATATATTAATATATATATATCTATATATATATATATATTCAATACTTGAAAATTACTAAAGAATAATCATACCAATATATATACATATATAAAAAACTTGTCTATCATAAATTCTAAGAATATTTTTGCTGTTAATCTATATTTGATTAATATTGTTTTTGAAATCATAAGAATAAACATTAAAATGTTAACAACATCAGTGTTGTGTATATACATACATACATACATACATACATATATATATATATATATATAATAATATTTTTAAAAACAAAGTTTACTCCAACACAAGAGCTGTTATGTTTCAGTACTATCTTATTACCACCTGGCCACCTTGGCATGGTGTAATGGTTAGTAAGTTTGTCTTGCTAGAAACTATTACAACTGAGTAGTAAGTTTGATCCTCACTGGGTGCCCCATACTTTCAGCCTTGTGCCACATCTAAGCAGTGCTTAGAAAATCAACTATCTTATTAGCACCTCGTCAGGCAGTGAAATATTTTTTCTGTTAGGAATCCTTATATATAGAAGCTTAAAAACAACACAATTTTTACCATATCCAGACAATTAAGAGCGGGGGGGGGGGGATTTTCAGAGTGTTTGCCTCAATGAACCAATAGAAAGTCAGATCATGATGAATAGAAGAAATTTGATTGTAAGGGTAAAGAAGAGTAGAAACTTGAAATGACTTGAGACCCAAACTTTTTTATGCCGTTGATGAAATAAATTGAATTATGCATATGTAGCATTTAACAAGACATCATTGTCTAAAATATACCCTAAAATATAGTTAATTTTTCTTTTTTTTAAAATAGACATCTATAATCTGTTCCCTAGCATAAATTGATTGCTTCTCTCATCTTCTGATAATTAATTTGTTTTGGCTTTAACGGATTAGATCACCTACTAAAGTCAACTACACATGTTTGATGTGCAGTGTACTTTTAAAAAAGAAAAACCATTCCTGTCTTTGTCACTTGTTCACTACTGCAAGAAAATCCTGTAACCATTTCATGATGACACATAATAACTTTTCGGACTTGTTAAATGTAAGGAAAAGGGGTAAGAACTTGATGTGATGGTGGGGGAGAAGGTAAGGCAGAGGTATTGTTGATCAGCCAGCTGCATAGCAGCCTGTAAGCCCTTCTGACGAATTTGATTTTCTCATCGATTTATATAGTGAAATCAAATTTCGTGTAGGCTTGTTAAATTTCTCGGGTTTTGTTTCCAGGTATGTTTTCCAGGATTCTCATTTGCTGATTAATATTTTCATATATATGTGTGAGAAAAGAAAAAAATTGTTATGGACCAATCAAACAACAGTATTTAGCAAGTGAAACTTGGAGTCTGTTTTAATGGGTTTCTGAGAAAGAATGTAGAAATCCTATTCAAAGCCAGAACTGTATGTGTGCTAAACAGGTTTTGAGTGTTTTTAGTAAGTGACTGTAAAATCAGAGGAGATATGACATTCAGTTTTATAACAAGGCTCCCCCAGATCTCAATCTGATTCACAGTGGATATGTATGTGTGTGTATTGAAGTATTTAATGCATAATAAAGTCCCTAAAACATGTGGGGAGTTGTTCTTGCGTTATCTTTATTGGCATTTGTTTTGTCTCATTTTGTTGTAGAGTTATATTGGTTGGACTGGAGGTATTTGAGTTATGTGCCCCGGAAGGGAGTGGGGAAGAATGATCATGAGCATTCTGGTGAGTGTTACATGGTGGAGGTAGAGGGGTTGTATCAGATAGATGTGTTGTATGCAGTGCAAGGCAGGGAATGTGTGTGCGGTGGATCCAGGTTGCGTCACCATTCTCGTCTTGCACCTGACACATCGTGTCATTCGTTTTGATAATTGTGAAGTTCCCAATCCAGAGCAGATAGAATGATTGGGCCACAGTTGAGTGTGGCTTATGAAGCAAGACCTTGTCACCTATTTGTATCGGTTCCTTGTAGATGATGAAAATGAGAGCGGTGAGAAAGAGGAACAAATGATATTTACTCTTCTCCCCCACTTGAGAGAGATGTGACACAAGGTCTTTTTTAATGTGAGGAATCACGAGTGCGTACGGCCAGGTCCTGGTCAAATATTACCTATTCACTGCTTAAGCGGAGGATAGGTTCAAAACTGGTCTAAACCGGTCTAAACTGGTCTTAAACTAGTCTTATTTTGGTCATTCTGGACCCTAGTCGAAAGGCTGGGAGCAAAGTTGAAAGAGGAACAAGTTGCAGGGGACATTCCCTGTAGTTGTATTTATCTTTCAAAATGTTTCCTTCTTTTTTTTATCAAGGGCAATCCTTATTATTATTAATGTGAATAAGAATAACAGACCTGTGAGGCACCAATGTAAGATGAAATGGATATATTTAATCAGAATTAATGCATAAATAACATGCAGGATTTTTTATTATGGAAATAAAAATGCAGAATAATATGGGGAAAACAAAAATGATACTGGGGGATGTAAGCTTCCTGTTTATGTGTTTACTAGCAGTATAGCCCAGCATTGCTCGGGTGTAATGAAAGCTTTAAAACTAATCCATGGCTTTGGAGCTCAGACTCTTTGGATGTTGGCATGAAAGACTAAAAAGCAATAGTTGTTTCCAGTTAAAGCGAAACCGTAGACTAAAAGAAAAATGAATGGATGTAAGTCAAATTTTGATTTCCTGGTATTGATATCAACTAATTTTTTTTCGTCGTAAACTGAATTTTGAAGGCTAAATAAGTCCTCTGAGTAAATGGTATCATGGCTGAGATTAAGAGCTCCAATTATACCTACTTAGAGCCAAACTCAAAGCAAAAACTAAAATAAAAGGGCTGAAAAAAGTGCAGACATACAGGCAGATAAACAGACACACACACAAACATCTTGCCTTTTATATATATATATTATCAATTTTCTGCACTATTGTAAGAACTGCAAGCTTGAAACTTCTGAATATTGTTTCTTATGTCTTTGTCCATGAGTGTGTCAAATTTGATTAAAATTGGACCACTCCTTCTATAACCCGATTTTTTTGATTATCGATTTTCGATATTTATCGGGGGTACCTTGACACAAAACCTAGCTAAGAACACTCGCAGACACTTATAGTACAATTGTGTAAATTTTCAAGCAAATTGGTTCAGCCGTTTCGGAGTCTATAGGTAATGGACACACACAGACACACACACGGACAAATAAGTTTAGATTACACAATGCTCCATTTTTGAGCAAAAAAAATTATATAAATGTTTTTCTTTTTTCAGCTTTATACTTGTAATGAAAATAATCAGTCATTATTACAACTTAAAAAGTGTTAATAAACTAATTATGCAGGCTACTGTTATTGACTGAAAAAGCCCACCTTTGATTCTTCATGGTAGGGCATGTGTTATAGTCCAGGAGAGCTCCTTAAGTGCTGATAACCTTCATTCCGTAACATGTTCCCCTCAAGGGATTACTACCATATTTTCCCCTTCTATTTTTAATTGGTTACAAGTCCAGATGCTGGGAGGTTTTACCAATCTGGAAAATCTATAAAGTACTGGACAGTCAGCTTTAGTTAGTAAAGTTTTGGGTGTATCGAGTTAAGCTCACTTGGATAACAACTGTTCAGTACTTATTTTTGTCATTTTACCTTAGATAAATTTAGTGGTAGGTGTTTTTCAGATCAAAAATAGAATAGACTGTGTTTGTAGAGAGCTTGTTTATAATCTCTTTGATACATGGAAGAGGATAAGCATCAAGTTCTGTAAATTGGTTGATAGTCTGTGAGCAAATCAATGCATCTCGTTATGTCTTTTTGTGGGATTCTTAACAACTACCAACTGGGCTCTCCAAGGGGATGAACTGGGTTCAATTATGCCTTGTTGTAGCAGCTTCTCAACTTTCTATCTGATGAAATCCTGTGTCATCTTTCCTAAACTGCCATGATTTTGTTGTGATTAGTTTACAATCAGGAGACAAGTTTGAAAAAAAGCAAGGGTTCATTAAAAGTAGCAGCAGAAAGAGCACAAATTGATTCATAGTTGGGTCTAATAAAATCAGGTTTAGGGCTCGTACATCTAATGTGAAGAGACTTATGTTGTTTCTGAATATCCTGTTCAAGTATCTAGTCACTACACAAGTTCTTTAAAACTTTGAGAATGACAGATTTATAGTATGCTTTGTTTATTCGTAGGTCAACAACACGGAAGCCACAAGACTGGGTGTTCATTGTGATCGGAGCCATGGAGATTTCCTTGAGTGGTTTGATTTTAATTTAAAATTTCAAAGTAACCTTCTCGTTAATGAAAATTTCTGAGCTGCCTGAGTCTAGTAATGCATTTAACCTGTGATCATTAACAGACACTCTAGTAGTTACAGCCAGAGACTTTCTGGAACTGATGCTGCTATGGTGCATAAGTGTTGTGAAGTAGTTTTCGCACTGAAAGTTATAATCGTGCTATGTCAGTTGCTAATTGACTTAACGCACCCTAAATGTTAGGAACTTGGTAATCTTCCACTGAAAGCTGACTCTTTATTATTTGGCTAAACTGCCGACTAATATCAACTGCCTAGTAGCTCTACTGAACTCCAAGAGAATTCTAAAGAATTCTTAAGAACTTCTATGAACTTCCCAAGAACTTCTCGAGTTAACTTCCTGTTAACACTTATTAATATAGGAGGGAGAGTCCATTATCTGAGGAATAGGTATGTTTCACCATAACAATGGGGATCAAAGTTTGAAATTTGAAACCAGTGAGGAATAAAAGGGAAATGTCATACAATTGAGCCTCATTTCTAGGTAGAAAGTAGGGTGTGGATTTTACTTACTGACCTAAGGAGCTGATACATCAAAAACAACACTCCCACATTCCTAAGCATTAATTCTCTTTTCAGCATTTTATTGCCATGAACAGTTTAACCTCCGTTGGACCTATACTTCATGTATTACTTTAATTGTAAAAACATTAATTGATATGTGTATATATAAAATGTTATTTTTCAACTCAATTTGCTTTTCTTGAATTTATATTCATTTTATGACTTATAGTGGGCTATCTACCACAAGACCAAATTCCGTTAACCTTCAACAGTATACAACTACCTTTCACTAGAACGGACTCTCCACTACTAACAGAAAAGAATAGATAAGCAGCCACTATAAGTCCATTATCTGAGAAATAGGTGTGTTTCACCATAACATTAATATATGAGGGTGAGTCCATTATCTGAGGAATAGGTGTGTTTCACCATAACTTTAATATATGAGGGTGAGTCCATTATCTGAGGAATAAGTGTGTTTCACCATAACATTAATATAAGTGGGAGAGTCCATTATCTGAGGAATAGGTGTGTTTCACCATAACATTAATATATATGGGTGAGTCCATTATCTGAGGAATAGGTGCGTTTCACCATAACTTTAATATATGAGGGTGAGTCCATTATCTGAGGAATAGGTGTGTTTCACCATAACATTAATATAGGTGGGAGAGTCCATTATCTGAGGAATAGGTGTGTTTCACCATAACATTTGTGGAGATGTGTTAGGGGTGGATGAGTTATGAGGTGGAACCACTGACTCTGGTGTTGGAGGTCTGACTACTGTCATCTGGTCAATAAGAGAGATTGGTAGTTGGGATGGTAATAGATTTGCTTGGGTTGCTGCAGGTAACTTCTCTGTTAGTATAGCAGTCAGTACCAGTTGATAGGAGTATTGTTTCCAGTGGTTGCCAGGGCTGATTTCCACTTTATATGATCTTGGAACTTGTCAGGAGCTAATTCTTGAATATTGCCAGTGTTGGTATTAATGGTAATCACAAGCAAAGACAGTGGCACCCTCTTTTGACTGAGAGTGAGAAGAAATCTGTCTGCTCTGGTTTGCTGACACAGTGGTTTTGATATTGTGCCATAGCATTTCTAACATATTTTCTGACCAATCATGAACACTGCAGGTGACTCTCCTTTGGTAGCACAGGGTGAATTTCTATAAGAAATTATGAATTTGGATAGCTTTGTATTGATGGTGCCACATTTATGCTTTGCTAATCTCAGAGATTGAACCATTCATTCTGCTAATCCATTGTTTCGGGATGGTATGGGGTGCTTTTTATGATGTCTAATATTATAATGTCTAATACTGTTACTTGTGGAAAAGCATTTAAATTCCTCAGATATGAATGTTTATGTTCATGTATTTCATTCCATCATTTGGCTTTTAAATATCTTATTATAAACATCTTATTTTAGAGTGTCATGATAGAAAATTATAAATAATTTAGGTCAAATTGTTTTTAAAAGATGCTACATCTGAATTAGTTTATTTTACTTTCCTAAGTATTCATCTTATCAAAGGTAACAAGTACTGAATGAAAAATAACATCAATGCAACTTGTTTCTAATGTTTTAAATTTTATCAATTTTGAAAGGAAATATTTATCTTAGTTAATAGATAAGTTACTAATGAGATTTCATTTGATTATTGAGAGAGTAGCATAAGTGACACTAGGGTACAAATATACAAAATTCAATGTATTTATCATGAGACCTTGTCTGATAAGAGTACATGAGATGTATGCATCACAGATAAATTTGTACAATATGGTGACAGGTTTTTATAATTGCTGTATGTCTTGTATGATCTTCAGGTTGGGTAATGCGGTGAGAAATTGAAGAACCAAGTTTGAGTTCCAGTTGAATTTATTGCATTCACATACATGCAAATACCCTTAGAAAAGGTATGAATCCATCACTTCTCCCTCCACCTATAGGTTAAATAGGATGACAGATTGGGTTCTTGTTATGGGGAAACACACCTATCCCTCAGATAATGGACTCGCCCTCCTATATTAATAAGAGTTAACAGGAAATTAACAGAAGTTCTTAGGAGTTCTTGGGAAGTTCATAGGAGTTCTTTAGACTTATATTGGAGTTCAGTAGAACTATTAGGCAGTTGATATTAATTGGCAGTTTAGCTGAATATTAAGGAGTCATCTTTGCAGTGGAAGATTACCAAGTTCCTAATATTTAGGGTGTGTTAAGTCGATTAGTAACCGATATAGTACAATTATCACTTTCAGTGCAAAAACTACTCCACAACAATATCTCAAGATGTAAACACAGTTGCACCTTGAATATTCATGTAGCAAAGTCTGTATGACAGGTAGATAGATTAACACCCAACTGAGATGGAAAAGGCATGATACAGAATCAACCCTAAAGCTACACATTCAATGGCCAAGAGTTGAATAAACAGTAATGTTACATTATAAGAGATTTAGTCTTGTTATCATTAGAAAAATTTAACAAGGGCATTTATAATTATTATTATTGAGGAAAAGAGCTGTTTGCCAACAAAGTGACACTGGAACACAAATATCTGGAAACCCAATGAACCTATCATGACACAATTAGGATGTATGAGACATGCATATATTCAAAGTTTTCTTGTTAATTCCAGATCAAAGGATTATTTTAAATACTTCAAAAAGTAAAGAATCATTAACAAACAGGTTTAAATTCTCTCTCTCTCTCTCTCTCTCTCTCTCTCTCTCTCTCTCTCTCTCTCTCTCTGCATGTGTCTTAATAAAAACAACATTGTATTGGATGCATTTGATATTGCAATGTCAAATATTTAAAAAAATATGCAAATTGATACCTCATTTTCACTCTCTCTCATACACATACAAGGGGTTGTAAAAAAATATATATGTGCATGCACATAAATTACTAATGTTCACCCTATACAAATCCCAAGAGTCCCTCAAGATAGAAAGTTGCTGAAAGACTTTGACTGAGTGTTAAGAGGTATGAGGTGCAGTTTATGAGAATATGTGGGAAATATGACTTGAAGCGTTTAAGATTTTAGTGGTCAGGGAAGTGTCCTCTTGGAAGTCTGTTCCACAAAGTAGCTGTTTATAGTTAGAAGATGCTTATATGGAATGTACTTCTCAACTGGATGTGCATTGTGGTACAGTAAATATTGGCTCGGAACGAGAAATCAAAGAGCCAAGTTTTAATTCCAGTTGAATTCCTTGCATTCACTTATGCACAAATACCCTTTTCCCTCCAGTTATGGATTAAAGAACAGAACAGATTGGATTCTATAGCCTTTGGCTGGCAACCAGTTTACCGCAGAAAGTAATAGCAACCTACTGCGGGATAATCTTTTGCCCAGTCAGTCATGTCTCTTTAGAGACATGATCGCCCAAGCGTGTATCAGGTATGGTACTTAACTAACTGACTTCTCAATAATTAAATTCAAAGGGAATGAAGGTGGTTTGGTACAGTGTATGTGGCATTGTGTATCTAAGGTGTGAAGGTTAAAACTGGTAGAATGAAGTAATGTAGCTCATCAGAATATTTTCCATGCAACTAGTGATAGTAGCAATAGATTTACAATGTTTCATTTGTAAGAATAGGGTGACAGGGTAGAAAATAATTTCTCATCCATTGGAACACATAAACACTTTTGGACTTTATCAAGACTGGAAAGTAAAAACTGGACAGCTCCATTCCAGATATGGTAGCAGCCTGATTTGGCACTCGTAAAGGTAAAACATAGTAAGAAGAGTCAGGTACTTAATGGAGTAGTACAGGGAACCAATCATTTTTCTAGTATCTTTAGTCATTGAATCATATATTCAAATTCTATGAGGTCAGAGATAAATTTGGTTCAAACAGGTATTTGAGACAAAGAGCCTTCTTGACAGAACATCCATTCATTGTTATAGACAAAAATTCAAGATCTCCTTAATGATAAAACATTACTAGTTTGTTTTATGAGGAATTGAATGTGACTATTCAATTCCCTCACCCCCCCCCCACCCCATTGAAATGTTAGAAGTAGATCAGAGGAGAGATTAGCTGCAAGGATCTGGTCATCTAGATGACACCTTTCACAAACTTGGAAAGATTTCTCTTTCAGGTAAGGGTTAAACAGTTTTACTAAGATAGGGTCATAACTCATATTTAATATTCTTCAGAACAAACATTGGGATTTCATCAGGACCAGTAGTCTTCTTTGTAAAGACATTTGATAGATATATTAATACTTCCTGGGCTTTGATAGAAATATTACTAAGTAGTATCCTTAGTACTTTGTAAGGTTAATTCCACAGGGGATTTTAATCCAATGAGAACTCAATGTTAGAATTTAACAGAGTATTATAATGAAAATAAGTTAGATGCTTTTACAAATCCATTGATAATAGCTTATTTTGGGAGCTCTTACAGACCGCTCTTCAGACCAAATTCCTTACAACAATGAATGGGTTAGATTTAACTAGACAAAAAGTATCATGGGAGGACAGCAACAAAAAAAAACAACAAAACAAAACAGGGTGAGAGGGGTTAGATTTACAGTATTAGTTATTACAGGAGGCCGTATTTCTATCCCAAGTGATAAAATAACCTTGGCATGAACTTTTAGTTGGCTATTCTCAAATACATGACAGTAAATTTAGGGGTGTATTTTCACTAGAAGAATTGAATTGTTGGTTTTTATATTAATTCTAACGGTACTAATAATATATTCATTTTGTACATAATCATTTTCTTTCGTTTTGGTTTTATGACAATAATATTTTTATTGTGTATGATAAGAATGTTACAAAAAAAGGAAAAAAAATGGGAATAAGTGCTAATTATTATTCTTAACGATACCAATAACACTATTTCATAAAACTTAATAATAATAATTATGATGACAATAATTGATAAAATTATAATAATAATGATAATTAACTAATAAAAATACAAATAAATTAAGCAAAATAAGCTATTATCAATAGATTTATAAAAGCATTCAACTTATTTTCATTCTCTCTCTCTCGCTCTCTCTCTCTCTCTCTATGTATATATATATGAGCTATAATACAGCAAAACAGGCCTGTATACGGATGATTTTATATATATATATATATATATATATATATAAACACCAATCCTTCATTTAAACATGTTCTATTAAATAAAATGGAGAGGTAATATCTTTTGATGAGTTTCTCCTGGTGTCAAATTATTTGTTTATGTTTAGTAATAATGACTTTACTCAGTGTGGATCAAGAAAAGCATTATTTTTACAAACAATCATAGTAATATACAAAATAATCCACAGCAAAAATATTATCTATCATACATATTATTTATCTGTAACTTCAGTTGCATAAAGGATAAAAATGCAATGAAAAAATAATCCATTTATATATATATATATATATATATATATATATATATATATATATACCAATCGCAGACAGGCCTATATATAACAGCTTGTGACAATAAAAATTGCCTAGGATTCTTCTTATACTATAAAAAATTTTGAAATTCACAAACTTGTAGTCACTAACAACACTTTTCTACACCAAAAAACTTTGCAAAATACCAATTTTGTATATCAATTTTCTTATCGTTTCAGAAATTAAAAAAAGAAAAACAAGCAGCATATTGGTTATATCATCACATTTCTCCTGAGAAAACTGAACTGACATCTTTCTAACCAAAGTGCAAACAAACAAAATTCAATGTTCCCAGTTCTCAGCAACTCTAACCATAAAAAATTTTACAAATCTTGGAGATACTTTACATTAAAAGAAAGCAATCCACTACCACTTAAAATTTGTTTCAATCTAGATGCTCTTGCATTAAAATGTTCTAAATTCTACAGTCATTTGTGCCACCTCAGGCTAAATTCTATTTCATGCTTATAGCATGTGAATTCATGTTCATTTTAAACTGTTAACAATACAAATTCTATTCTATTTCTCAACTTTCTAACTTCTTTCCTTGAAAACAAGAACCAGTTTTAAAATGTACTCAGAATATAAAGACTGCATCTTTACTGTGGATGGTGACCTGTAATGTCTGGGGACAGGAGCATAGTCATTAAGGGCTTCAAGAGTTAGGTTTAGATACTTCTAATTCCCAACAGACCTCTTCTTTGGCTCTTACTTGGACTAGACATCCACTTGCTTCCAGCCGGGATTGAAACTCGACCGATTTGGTGTCGGTTGGAGTGCCTACTCCCTAAGCTATTGACACATGGCTGAAAAAGGAGAAAGTTTAGCAGTGTATACCCATGCCAGCCACCAGGAGAACTCAATTCATTACTGAAGAACAGGGTGATTGAAAAGTAACTCCCTATTTTATGTCTGAGTGGTGGTTAGCCAGAAGTCTTGGCTGAACAACCAGTGACATTTTTGTTTTGGGTGAGTTAAAGGAGCAAGTCTACCAAGACTCTGGAAGAACTTGAATGGTAAATACACGAAGTTATGTTTTCCATACCACAAGAGTTCTTGGTGAGATCAGTTGATGCAATGCCTGAGTAGCTCAAGAAACTGGTAGCAAAATATGGTGCTCTTATCGAATCTAAAACCTCAGACTAAACACTTTCCTCTCATATCTGTTTCTTGTAAAACTTATAGTTAATAAATAAATTATAACTTTTCAATCAAACCTTATGCATATAAGATAGGAATGTACAATATATATATATATATATATATATATATTGAGGAGAAAACTCAATACATTATTAAACACTTATAAATCCAGAATATATTTCAGCAATGTATCAAAAAATCCTTCTAATTGCCTTGTTCAGACCATTGATGAATAAATAAATGTTAATTTCACTCAGAATATTTTGAAAAAACCGTTTATAGCAGAGGGATTTTTTTAACTAGAAATAAATTGAGAATGAATACATCAAATCAAACACATAATACAATACAGAGTAAGGAATTAAATCTTGCATACATAAAACAAGAAATTCTATACATGCAAAAAGGAGGAAAAGGGTTCATGCACAGACAGAATTAATCAAACATTATTCAGGAAGAAATATATACATACGCTATAAAGGGTTAGGAAATAATGCACACAGGTTTAAATAAGTGAAAAAAAGGAGGAGAGGAAAAAAAAGAAGAGGAGGAGAAAAATGGCGGAGAGGAGAAAAAAAGAAGAGGAGGAGAAAAAGAAGAGGAGGAGAAAAAGAAGAGGAAGAGAAAAAAGAAGAAGAGGAGAAAAAAAGAAGAGGAGGAGAAAAAAGAAGAGGAGGAGAAAAAAGAAGAGGAGGAGAAAAAAGAAGAGGAGGAGAAAAAAGAAGAGGTGGAGAAAAAAGAAGAGGAAGAGAAAAAAGAAGAGGAGGAGAAAAAATAAATAAAGCGAAAGTGAAGAGAAAACCCATACAGTCACAAATTTTAGCTAACACAAAATCTTTTAGAAAATAATAAAATTCTTTAAAAATCTTTCAAAAATTTATTTTACAAAGTATTTATTAAAATTTTTTTCCCAATTTAGACCTTAGAAAATTAAAGTAAAATTTAAATTCACATAGACTATTCTAAAGAAATTTTTAACAAGGGAAGTGAACTATATATATATATATATATATATATATATATATATTTATTATATTTTAGAACATGTACAAATTTTTTTATCCACTACAAAGTGTACATTTTGTTTCAACATTGAAATTACAATATCTCATCAGGTGGTGCAGAAAGAAATGGAAAGCCTCTTTTCTTATGTTTGGTGAGTTTTTTTTTTAATCATTTCACCAGGAGCAAGGCATTCTACTGCCACTATTATGCAGGGGGTTACATAGGGAAAAGTGATGAGAAAGAGTGGTTAGATATAGGAAATGTCAGAAGGAGGATGATAGGCGGGTAAGGATACCAAGGCTGAGGGTTGGGTAGATGGGAAGAGTGTTTGGGAGAATGGATGAGAGCTAGTGTGTTCGGAGGTGTCTATTGACCTTATATTTAAACTCCTGGAGATTGTAGCTGTGGGAGAAGCAAGTGTGTGGAAGGGAATTCCACAGGTGAGAAGTGCGAGAAAAGAAGCTGTTGGAGTAGAAATTGCAGTTACATCTTATTTGTTTCAATGTAAAAGGGTGGGACCTAGTTGCTAGTCTAGTATCTCATGCAAATTCGTATCTAAGTTCATCAAAGCAGAAGCCGTGAAAGTATTTATAGAAAAGGCACAGAGAAGCCATGTCATGCCGATGAGAGAGTGACTGCAGCCGATTTGCCAAGTTGGGATCAATCACATTACAGATTCTCCATTGTATTTTGTCAAGAACCCCGAGGAGAATAGCAGAGGCACCCGACCAGCTGTGGCAGCAGTATTCAATGCATGGGCGGATGGTAGATTTATATATGTGCAGGATAGATTCAGACGGGAAAAACTTTCAGGCCCTGCACAGAGAACCAACTTTCATAGCAGCGGATTTAGCAATGGATTTGATATAGTCATTCCACTTGAGGTCTGCTGAGAGTGTGAGGCCAAGGAGGTGTAGTGTTTTACTCTCTGGGAGGCAAGCCTGTTCCATGCTAATGGGAGGTATGTGCGATTGTCTATGATGGTTAATTGATAGCAGCTTCGTTTTGGAAGCATTAAAATTTATGAGCCATTTCTTACTCCAGTCCACTACGGATTGGGGGTCTTTTTCAAGCTCGGCAGCGAGGTTTGCTTTGTCGCCCACACCAGATTTTTGATTGAGGCGAGAGTAAACTGTAGTGCCATTGGCATACATGCCTACTTGGGATCTTATGGGATCGGGGAGATCATTAATATAGATAAGGAAAAGCGTAGGACCTAGGATAGAGCCTTGAGGGACACCGGTGTTCTTATGGTAGTTTTGGGAGGCATGTCCGTTTAATACCACCTTCAATGTGCGGTTAGAGAGGAATGACTGGATAATGTCAAACAAATGTCCAGTTATACCATAGCTCCACAGTTTGCGTAGAAGGCCAGCATGCTAGACTCTGTCGAACACCTTGGAGATATCCAAGGCAACGTTTCAGGCTTCGCCATTCTTGTCAAAAGCCTGGTATTTATACTTGGTGATGGTCGTTAGCATATCAGCAGTAGACCTGGTAAAACGAAAAACCATACTGTTTGTCTGAGAGGAGCCTGTGGGCTGTGAGATGCTGAACCACCTTGGCATTGATAATGGCTTTGAACACTTTGCCAAAGATCGGAAGAAGGCTGATAGGGCAGTAATTTGCGGGGTCCAAGGGTTCTCCAGTATTCTTAAATATAGGAACTACAGAGGAAGACTTCCAACAGGCAGGAAAGCAGGAAGCAGATAGGCAGAAGTTGTAGAGCTTAGAGAGGACAGAGGAGAGTTCAGGGGCACATTTCTTCAAGACTATGATTGGGATTCCGTCCCCTCCGCTCGCTTTGTGAGGGTCAAGTTTTGAGATTACGTTAGAGAATAGCAAGGGTATAATGTTGACGTCATTCAGTTGAGCCTCAGTTCTAGGTGGGAAGTTGGGTGTAAATACTCTAGACGAATCCAGTCTCGAATTGGTCAAGAATCTGCAAGCAAAGCATTCAGCCTTATCCGCTGAGGAGGTGAGGACCTCAAATTCATTGATTAGGGGGAGTATTGAGGTCTTACTCTTGTTTTACAGTCTTGCCAGTAGTCTTTGGTGCCAAACTTACAGGGTGCTATGCATTACTTCATTCTGGCAGCAAACATCTTAGCTTTGTTAAGTATCTTTTTACACTTATTACGAGCTGAGGCGAAAAGGTGCCTGTTTTGGTCCGATGCATGGCTTCGATAGAGCTGGAAGAAATGATTCCGGTGGGCAATAGTGACTGAGCAAGCAGGTGAGAACCAGGAAGATGAATGGGATTTAAGCTGAAATTTCCTGGCAGGGATGAAAGTCTCAATGCCAGCCTTATCCCAAGAGGAGACCTCGGATGCACAGTCTTCGACGGAAAGACTAAAAACATTGTTCCAAGGGACGCCACAGAGGAAGTCTCGGAATGAATCCCAGTCTGCTCTTTAATAGCAGTAGGATATTTTACTGGTCTGGGTTTCTTGGGTAGAGTGGGAGTGGAATGAGATGTTAATGGAAACTATGGCGTGGTCAGAGTTTCTGAGAGGGCAGAGCTGCCTGGTAGTGCAAGAGTCTGGGATGGAAGTGAAGCAGAGATCTAGTTGTGAGTCCCATCCTTTAGGGTTATTACAGAAACACGTGGGGAAGTAAGAAATTGGGTGATTGAAAAATTCACCAGCAAGGTTGGTGACAGAGTTTTCCAGCCACTTGGTGTGGTGGGCGCTAAAGTCACCAAACATAAATATATGGGCAGAATGATGAGAAGAAATGGCCTTATCGATATTGTTAGAGATGATAACAAACAGTCAGAGGAGGAGGGGGAGTGGTAGAGAATGAAGAGATAGCTAACCGAGCTTAGAAGTGAGACACGAAAGCACATGAAAGAATGATCCAGGGATTCAAGAGATGTCACCCTAGCTAGAGGGAGGTGTTTGCTGACATAAACACCAAGCCCATGCATATGGACATTGGACTCCATCCTGAAGAGGGGAAGGTCACCAGTAACGTAAAACTCAGAATAGGGGATAGAAGGGTCAGGGTTTGTTTCACATAGAGCTAAGATATCAGGTGAGTTAGTTTGAAGGAATGATTCTACACTGGAAAAGTTAGTACGGATACCTTGTATGTTTGTGAAGGAGACGCAGATAGGTTAGCAATAAGTGAATAAGTCTTGTAAATTGTCCATTAGAATTTTTAAAAAAGCAGGGTGGGTAGGGAATATAGTTGATTAATGAAAGTGTCGGGAATTTTGTAGACAGATTTAACATTAGAAGATGGGGTATAGATTTATGGCTGCATGGCTGGACTTTATTCTTTGGATTTATTAGAGGGGGAGAGTAAGGAAGGTTTATTAGAGGGGGAGAGTAAGGAAGGTTTATTAGAGGGGGAGAGTAAGGAAGGTTTATTAGAGGGGGAGAGTAAGGAAGTTTAAAGGGTGGGAAGGGATGGGATTGGACATATTTTTAATGTTTATTTGTACAACTATAGAATATTTTTGTATTTAAACACAGCTTTTATAATTAATCTAATTTTGTATATTTAACCCTAATTTTGAATTTAGGAAATCACTTTTTTCTATAAAACTTTAAATTAGATCACAGTTTGTGGTGTGTAATAGGTAAAATTTGATGTAAATGTGTTGTTAATACTATAAAGGTTTATCACCTCTAAGGGGTCCTAGCTTTGGCTTTTGTAGTATTTTTAGCATGATTGTAAGGTTAGTTCTTTAATGTGTTTCATGTCTCTGGTTTAAAAGTTTGTTGCTATTCATATATTTAATGATTTCAATTTCTTCTTGAAGACAAAGAAAACATGGTTCCTTTATTGATTTAGCTCTTCTTGCTTGTTTGAGGATTTTCCATTTAACTTTAGGTGTTTTATTTTCATTTTTAACTTCCAAAAGGATTTGGAAAGTGACGTCATGTATTGTTTTTTTTTATTATTGAAAGATGAGAGGTGATTGTATAAGAACTTTTTAAATACATTCATAGTGTTTTTGATATACATTTTTTCATCTTTGGGATTCTCCATGGATGAAATCGAACACATATATATCAGGGATTTCGTTAAACATTTATTGGGAATGAGGCATTGGTTTGGGTTAAATAAATAAATGTTTAATGAAATCCCTTATCTTCTGAGGAATACATTCTTATTTTGTGACATGAGCAACATACTAAATCAGTGAGAAATGAAGTGATGATCTTACAATTGTGTATATAGACAGACTGTCAGTCAAAGGAAAGGAAAGGACAAAAGAGTGCATGTAATACGGAAAGAAGTTCTCTTGAAATACTTTATATCATCCTATTCTCATAAGCCCTGCTGAACTTACTCAATCATACAATGACAGGTTTGATACTGAAACCATCCTCCCCAAGAAAATTATCCTGAGTGAAAACTTTTCTAATAATGCATTAAAGTAGTTGACACTTTTGGCCGCACGGATAAAATGAGCCAAATCCAATGATTATTAAATCATCAACTAATAATTGTTGAGACATAAACTTGTTTGAAAGAGAAGTTCATCTGACAGTTTATTGATATATCACTGCCTGAACAAAACAGTTTAAAAATTATATTCTACTTGAAATTAAATTTAATAGCTTAGTATTTTCTGTAAAAAATATTTTATTTAGAATTATTGGAACAAAAGGAACAAAAATAGTATCTGTGTTCCACATATCATGATAACTCATTCATTTTGCAACTATGGCAAATGTGGCTGAAACTGACAAGATGGCTACAAACAAGGTGATGGAGATACAACACTTTCCAAGTGTCTAAATGTTCCTAGATCAACAATTCACTATCAAGAAGTACAAGACTCATTGTGTTGAGGATAAATTAAGGACTAACAGAAAATGGTTAATAGACTTGAAGCAACTATGATTCTATAGAAGGATACTGATGATACCATGGACCAAACATGTTAGCAACAAGGTTTTGGAGAGGATGGGAATGAAAAGAAAACTGATATTTAACATCAGGAAGAGACAGCTGAAGTTTCTAGGACATGTAATGAGGAAGGAGGGCTTGGAGAATCTGATACTCACAGGTCATATAGAGGGAAAGAAAAACAGGGGAAAGTAACACATGACATATTTGATGGGCTTGAACAAATGAATGGCAAATCAGAGGTTGGGAGAGGTAACAAGAGAAAATGTGTTAAAAGATACAAGGGATAGGAAGATGTGGAAGGCCATGATCGCGTACATCTTGAAGGGACACAGCACATAGAAGAAGAAGAAACGAAACTAGAATTATTTGGCCCCATGAACTCCTGTTATGAATGGAGGAAAGTGAATGAAGCTTACAAACCAAAAATACCCTCCCTACAATTAAGCACCACTGAGAGAGAATTCTGCTCTGGGATGTTTTGCTGCTTTTGGACCAGGAGAACTAGTGAGAGTACAGGGTATCATGGATAAAGTGCAGAATTTGGCGATTCTTAAAAATAATATAAACCAAAGTGCACAAAAGCATCACTTGATGCCCAAACATGACAAAGACCTGAAACACATGTCATGAATTGTTACAAAACAATTAAATGACAGCAAAATCACTGGTATACCCTGCAAAAGTCCTGACCTAAACTCCACTGAAAATTTATTGGCATATTTGAAGAAAAAAGTAAGAGAAAGAAGTTTTTCAAATTCATAGGAACTAGAAGCTATTGCCAAGGAAGAATGGAGCAAAATACATTGTTCAGAAATTTGAAATGAAGTGCATGTAGAATCAAAAAGAATATTTTGAACATTTGTTAAGAGTTGATGTATTGAGATACAATGATGGTTTTTTATTATGTTTATATGGACATTTTACTTTGTTTTTGTGTAAAGAAGGCATGCCCAAAGTTTTTAAAAGTATTTTTGATGCACCCTCTTTATATATATATATATATATATATATTTATGAGAGAGAGGATGTATTTCTGTATAATGCAATCCCATGTATAATATGATCCCCTATTTTTACTGATAAAAAGAATATATTTTATTTTTCATATGTTGCAATTCAATAAGGAGTGAAACACTTATTTTTTATTTACATAATGCATCTGAAGTTAAAATTAAGAAAAATCCAGCTACATCATTGTTCCAAGAATGCACCATAGTCAATTCTTGATGTTTGGGGTATCCAAAAACAGAAATGCGAAGGGAAGTGAACAATTTCTGGAAATCTGTATTAAACTCAACTTTGCATCAATTCCTTGTGGTAAAGCCTCAATTTTAGAAGCTATTGTAAACCATGGATTTGGATATCTTTGACTACTAGAGAGAGGGTAAAAATGAGGTTTTCTGTTACAAAAAATGTATCCCAGTAACAATGGTGACAATTCATGAAAAGTCTATTAACATGGTGAATTATTCTAATCAAGCAAAATCAGTCATAAACACAGGTTGAGTCACTCTATCAAAAGTCATTTTAAAGTGACGAGTAGAGTGGAAACTTGCATATATAAAAGGATATGGATACAATAAAATCAAATTGACAAAGTATTATACTCAGCTATAATGAGAGCGATTTTTTGTTTAAATCCCACTAAAAATGTTCTTGTTTTATATACAAACTGATTTATTTGATTATGGATTATAAAGATAATGAGAATTGTAAACATTTCACATAGAGTATATCTGTAAAATGACAATATGAATAAAGACAAAAGGAAAATTTATCTCAGCTGACCCTTTTTGTTCTCTGAGGAAGTCAAATGCAAGGATTTTTATTTGTAACAAAATAAAAGGTTACTTTATTAGACATTGAATTGTGTCACTTCTTGTCCTCCATAGTTTGTCTAACTTTTCAGTTAACCCAATAAATATTTATGAGCGTCCCTAAACTTAAAAGTTTTTAAAAAATCAGGAATATTTTTGCTCCAGTATATAAATACTTGTTACTGTTATGTCACCAAGTATAAATGAATAACTCAACAACAGAATCAGAATATAAGTTGTATTCCGCGGAAAGACGGTTAGTATATACAAAAGTGATTAGTAATATTTACAATAGAAAGATACAAGAGTCCAATCCGTCGTAAGACATGTGTATACGTGATTACTTCCGGTATGCCACTGGAAGTGTGACTAACTCTTCACTGACTGGCACTGACTCTTCAGTAACTCATTAGAGACTCTCAAGTGACTCTCTACGACTCCCTCCTAGAGAATCCACCATTGCTATATATAGCAATGGGAACAGTCCATTTGTAGTCAAATAGGAGCGGCGCCCTAACAGTTACAAAATAAAATCCTTGCATTTGCCTCGATAAAGTCCTTCAGGATGAAACGAGTTGTTTAAGATAAATTTTCCTTTTGTCCTTGTTGATAATAATGTGAAGTGTTTATAAATTGAAACTACTTACAACAAAAATGATTTGTAATTCTTCTGGTATGTAACTTAAAATTGCAATAATATATATATTTACATAAACTGATAGATAAGATGACATTCTTTTATATTGATTTATAGCTTTTCATTATTCTGGTTGGCATATAACTTCCTAGCAAGCATGTGTAATAATAGATAAGTTTTCTTTCCTTGTTATAAATGATTTCACTTTTGAAAAATGTCCTCCCAAATTTTCATCATCATCTCCACCCCTTTTACACCCAATGGTGGGTAGGGCAGTAACTTTTGTTACTGTTTCCATGATAAACTGTTTTTTATGGGGCAGGCTTGTTAGCACTGTGCTGAACTCCGAAACCTGGAGAACTGGTGGACCAATCTTTATCATTACGTTTACAGCACCTGGTATTTCTAAATGGTCACTCATCTAGACCAGGGTCAATGTTGCTTAACTTTGGTGATCGGACAAGAACTGGTATATTCAACACGATATAGCCATAGATCCCCCCCCCAAAGATTACCTTACCTTATTTTTGTTCTTACCTGCCAAAATTAACAAACAGAACCAAATTAAATATAATCATTTTTAAAGAGTTCTTTTCAATGGCATTTAGATAGAGGAATCCTTGAAAGTAAATTTCCTTTTTTATAATTCTTTGTTCATCTGTATTCTTTATTGATCATTTTTATTACATTCTATTACTACAAAGAAAAATTAATTAAACACAAGAGAGAACGTTCCACAATTCAATTGCCTGACTAATCTTAACCAATTTCTATGATGAACCCATTATTGTTCACTGACCCATTTTGAGTAATACATGCATTAATAGCTTATTGGTAGCAACTTGCTAATGACCATCACCAAGTATATATACCAGGATCTCGACAAGAATGGCAAAGCCCAAACCGTTGCCTTGGATATTTCCAAAGCCTTTGACAGAGTCTGACATGCTGGCATTCTACAGAAACTGCGGAGCTATGGTATAACTGGACATTTGTTTGACCTAATCCAGTCATTCCTACTAATTTCTACTCCAACAGCTTCTTTTCTCGCACTTCCCGCCTGTGAAATTCCCTTCCACACACTTGCTTCTTCCACAGCTAAAATCTCCAGGAGTTTAAATGTAAGGTCAATAGACAATGTAAGGTCAATAGACAATGATTAAAAAAAAAAACTTACAATGAATGCTTACATTTTTATAGACATGTATTTAATGTAAGTTTTTATTATAATTTTTATAAATAATACCAGATTTAATTGTGAGCATTAAAAAAGTAATAATAATCAGTGTTTATCAAAAAATAAATTTTTTCAGCCCCAAATAAGAACATTTATAATATATTTCAAATGAGGTTAGATTACATAAACACTATGAACATTAATTTTAAAAGCTTTCAAAAAAGAAAATTAAGATACTTTACAAAAATTAATTATGCATGAATAAACTGCATAATTATATTATCGAAATCCGTTAGTTTATGTTAAAGTTTCATATTTTTACGATATATTTTAAAATAATTTAAAAAGGTACAGAATGTGTTTAATTGTCAATTCAGTTTGCTGCAATGAGAAAATGGTTATAAGTGAAAAATATTAAAAGTTTTTATATGATTAAATCATGTACATGTATAAGGTAATTTGATCTGTTTTCTTATTGCTTTTTTGTATTTTTTTCTTAAAGACTTGTCATAAATTATCTTGTTAGAATCATTTTATGTTAGTAAATGTGCAGAGAACGTTTTCCCCATATTACCAATGGGAAAAAAATACACATAATTCAAGGGAGGTTACTCTATAAGTTATTTTAGTCAGTTACTTCCCATAATTTACATCCGTCAATTGGACATTTTTTTAGCTAATAAATTACTAAATAAATTGGTTTTAACTTTTAATCAAACTAAATACATCTTCATCAAGTAAGTGCATAGTGACTAATATCTCTCTACAGACAGGTATATCTATGTTTTTTGTTTTTTTTTATTCAAATGGCATTTAAATGATACATTTGAATGCATGTAATAAAAATAGAAAAAAAACAATGGTTTTTCAACCAACATTTAGAGTCGTGAGAGCAACAAGAAAAAGTAAGAAGGATGAATGGAGATAAAACATTTCCTGACACCTTAACATAATTTTTGTTGTTGACTCCATGCTGACAGTAAAATCAAAGCTTTGCCACTTGTACTTTTTTACTTACCAATGCGTCATTTTCGTGTTTTTCTTTCCTTACAATTCTTTTGTACTTTCATTGAAACGGCTCAACTACCGTTTTTAGTTCCAAGGTCCTGGGGAAACCAACGACTTAAATAAAGCAGTTGGCTAAATGAAAATTGATAAGCACACGTACAGTGGCGATTGTGGAACTCTGAAAGTGGAGGGAGCACTTAGGGGCCGAGATTTTTCTGAGAAGGAGCGGGTTAAACTCAAGCAACGTCTTCATTTTCAATAGTACACCGCTATCGTATGCACAATTTAGGAATGAGTTTGATTATGATTATAAGTATGTTACTTCACTAAATTAAACCGAATAACTTTTCATTCATAGTAGTGGAGTTCTTATTCCTTGCCCTTGTGGTGGGACACGGCCTAATATCCCACTCAAATTTTATAACTTAGGTTAATAATAACAACGAACACAAATAATGGACGAAGAAAAATAAACTCCTGATAATTGGTAACAAAAGAAGAGACAACATTTAAACTCACAAAATATACATAAATGTGGAGTTGTGTAGGAGTCTCGGTGATGTTTATCGTATTGAACTTGTGCCAAACACAACTGAAGTCCCCACAATTTAAAATATCAGGTTGATTGAAGGTCGGAAAAGTAAAATAAGTGGAATTTTATTAACTGAACAGAATAACAAATTTGTAAGAAGAAAATGTTCAAATAAAAAATGTACCTAGTTTAAGTTAATCAATTTGTAAGAGCTTGTCGAGCTCTCTACGATACCCTCGTATCACCAATATTTTATAGAAAGTTCGAGAAGGAAAATTGTAAAATAAATCAAACCATCTTCTTTTTGTAACCAAACTTTTCATTGGTTTGTTCTGCATCAGCAGCAGCATTTTGCCTCTCTTTCGAAAAAGCGGGAATCTTCCCGCTCTTCAAGCTCCAGTTGGAAAGTATCCTTTGAAGCCACCAGACCTATTGTTTCCAGCTCACTTTTCTTTTAAGGCAATATATGTTTTCGCCTACTCTTTTAAAAGAAAATAAGCCGGTTTCATCTTTACCTGACTGAGAAGTTAAGTTAAATATTCAAAACTTTGCAATACCAGCTTTTTGCATTCAACATTTTTTCCTGGTATAATAATTTATTATTGTTTCAACTTCTCAGCTAAACCGCAAGTATTTTTGACATTTTTTATTCACACACACTTTGCTTGCAGATTATCTTCCAACTCATAACTTTGAACTGTATCAAATTATTTGAACATACAAACTGTTTTCCAACTCACAAATTTCCAGCTCACAATTTGAACTGTTTCAATTATTTGTCTACATACAAACTTTTGAACATTGGCTTTGGGCCTTTTACAATTCAAAAATATTTTATTGTTTAAACACATCTCTAAAAAAGTGTTTCATTCATTTTTGCAAATATTTGCAGTAAAAGGGAGATAACTTATTTTTACCCCTTTTCTATAATTCACAGTTGTTAAAATTTATTTACCTCTGTCTTGTGTCTTGTTTGTTCACTTATTTGTACATACATAAAATTGAGAAGCTCTCATTACCCAACAAACAACAAAAAAGTAGTTAGGCCGCTACAAGCTAAATGTTCAAAGAGAAAATGTACGTAGTTAAATGTTCCCGAGAAATAGTCGTAAGGAGTAGAATGAGTGTATGTAGAAAGATTAACAGGTTGCTAATAAAGTATGTGTTCCTTTTCTTTTTTATGGCCGGCGAAAATGTGAAACGGAATGTAAAGCAATAAAGAAAATTGTACTTATCGGACGTTAATTTTTAGGAGTCACTTGAAGATATTTTGTTGTTGTTGTTAATGTTGTTGTTTCTTTGACGGCGAGTGTGTGAAGACGAAGACAGGAAAATTGGAAGGAGAGGAAAAACGAATGTATTTCGACGAGACATGACAGGTGAGGTGTCTTGAAATTCCTTACATTGTGACGAGGTCCTTATCAGATCCCTGCTCCCATCGGACTGTTTTTGGCCGATCAAGGTCACGTGGTTGGATACAACCGCATACCCATTTGTTAGGTATTAAGAATATTTGACCGGGGTCATAGTTCAATTTGCTATCTCTTATCCAATCAGAATCCAGACTTAATTTTCTCACCGTCTCGTGAAATTTGCCTTGGTCTGGTTTTTCCAAAATGTTTTCAGTCATTCTGATCCGATTTTGCTGATGTGCAATTTTACTTTTTTGCGTGTCATTTAATTGTTGGATGATATAGGATTTGTATCCTATAGGTGAGATTATAAGTTGAGAGAGTACAAAGCAGTTTGTTGAATCAGGTTACTTTAAGTGAGTTTGTAGCGAACAAAACAAATCCAAATTTAAATTTCAAATGCTAAGCACTGATTGGTTGATTTTTATTGAAAGACTCGAAAAGTCTCGAATTTAAAAGCTTTGCATAGCACACATGCAAAAGTAGATCCAAAACAAAACTCAAGAGATTTATTCTATATTTCACAGTCAAACCTTAATGCAAAATGTTTTTCGGCCAATAGAAAACCAAGAAACATCTAAAAGCAAAAATTCAAATAATCTTTAATTCTCAGAAACAAATTTTTTACGGACCTTTTCGCGAGCCAATAGAATGACCGGAATCACATCTAAGAATGAATTCAGCAAATCTTCCATCCCTCCTTTAATCAATAAATATGAGGTTCTCACAGCTAGAGCGGACAAGGCTTTGCTCGCAGAGTCTCCTCCAACTCCTCACTTAATTCTTCTGGAATATCCGCACTCTACTCCCCACCTAGAACTGAGCGACGTTTACATTACCCTCTCGCTGGTTTCTAAAATAATTTCCAAACTTGACCCCGATAAGGCGAGCGGAGGTGACGGAATCCCACTCATCGTCTTAAAAAATGTCCCTCTGAACTCTCTTCTGCCCTCTCCAAACCCTACAACTACTCTCTCTCTCTCTCTCTCTCTCTCTCTCTCTCTCTCTCTCTCTCTCTCTCTCTCTCTCTCTCTGCTTCTTGCTTTCCTGCCTGCTGAAAGTCCTTCTCTGTGGTTCCTGTTTTTAAGAACTTAGGAAAACCCTCAGACTCCCTCAATTATCGCCCATCAGCCTCCTACCGATTTTTGGCAAAGTATTTGAGGCCATCATCAATGCTGAAGTAGCTCAACATCGCATAGCCCACTGCCGACAAAGAGTATGTCTTCCGCTTTGCCAGGTCTACGGCTGACATGCTAACAACTATCACTGAGTACATATACTAGACACTTGATAAGAACGGCGATGCTGAGCCGTTGCCTTGGGTATTTCCAAAGCATTTGACAGTGTCTGGCACGCTGGCCTCCTGTACAAGATACAGGGTGATGGTATATCTGGACGTTTGTTTGACTTAATCAAATCGTTCCTATCAAATCGCGTAATGAAGGTCGTACTGAATGGGGATGCTTCCAGATCCTATCATACAAACGCGTGTGCCCCTCAAGGTTCTATCCTAGGTCCTACGCTTTTTCTGATTTTCATCAACAATCTCCCTGATGTAATTAGATCCCAAGTAGGAATCTACGCTGACGACATCACCATTTACTCTCGCCTTGCTAAGAAATCTGACAATTCAGACAAAACAGACTTTGCTACTGCTCTCGAAAAGGGCCTCAATTCTCCACCTTGGTTCTCTTCTGGCAGTTCTGCAACTACTGTCTCTCTGCTTCTTGCCTTCCTGCCTGCTAGAAATCCTCTTTTGTGGTTCCTGTTTTTAATAACTCGGAAGAACCCTCAGACCTCTCGAATCATCGCCCTATCAGCCTCCTACCGATTTTTGGCAGTGTTTGAGGCCATCATCAATGCTGGAGTGTTTCAACATCTCATAACTCACTGCCTATTCGCATTATGGCTTCCGCTTCGCCAGGTCTACCTGACATGCTAATGACCATCTGAGTACAATACCAGACTTTTGATAAAAACATTGAAGCTCGAGCTGTTAACTTGGATACCTCTAAAGCATTTGACAGAGTATGGTACACTGGCTTTCTGCGCAAGCTACAGAGGTATGACATAACTGGACGTTTGTTTGACTTAATCAGATCGTTATTATCGAATCGCGTAATGAAGATCCTACTGAACAGGCATGCTTCCAGATCCTATCATACGAACGCAGGTGTCCCTCAAGGCTCTATCTTATGTTTTACGCCTTTTCTGATTTTCATCAACGATCTTCCTGATGTAATCAGATCTCAAATAGGCATCTAACCTGACAACACCACCATTTACTCCCGCCTCGCTAAGAAATCTGCCGAGGCTGAGAAAACAAAACTTGCTGCTGCTCTCGAAAATGACCTCCAATCAGTGGTGGACTGGGGTAATAAATGGCTCGTTAACTTTAATACTTCCAAAACGAAGCTGCTCTCCTTTAACCACCATAGACAATCTTTCTTACCCGCCAGTAGCATGGATCATTCTAGTCTCCCTGAAAGTAATACACTGTGCCTCCTCGGCCTCACTCTCTCAGCTACTCTGAAGTGGAACGACTACATTGAATTAATAGCTAAATCTACTACTAAGAAGGTCGGGTCTGTGTCAAGCCAGGAAATCTTTCTCTTCTGAATCCATCATGCACATATACAAATCTGTTCGGGAGCTCCTGCTGTTCACCTTGGCGTTCTCGACAAGACCCAAAGAAGAATCTGCAATATAGTCGATTCTGACCTGGCAGCCCGACTTCAGTCTCTCTCTCTCTCTCTCTCTCTCTCTCTCTCTCTCTCTCTCTCTCTCTCTCTCTCTCTCTCTCTCTCACACACACACACACACACACACACACACACCGATGAGATGTGGCTTCCCTCTATCTCTTCTATAAATACTTTCACGGATCCTGTTCCGACAAGCTTAGCTCCTTGGTGCCCCCTACGCGAATTTACTCGAGCCACTAGACTAGCAACAAGGTCCCACCCTTTCATTGTGAAAACAATCAAGTGTGACCACAACATCTACACCATCAGCTTCTTTTCTCGCATAATCCCGCTTGTAGAACTCCCTTCCGTATTCTTGCTTCCCTGATAGCTAGTCTCGAAGAATTTAAATGCAACGTCAACTGTCATCTCTTATCTCCTTGATTCTCATCCTTCTTCTCACTTTACACTTTGCTCTCACGCAGCTCTCTTCACGCCAATGTTCCATGTCCTTCTCTTACCCATTATCCGGCACCTACTGTGACCTGTTCTCCTCTCTCTTCACTCTCCTATTATATAACTTCCTGTGCACCAGTGGCAGTACTGCCTTGCTTGGGGTAAGACGATTGCAAAAAAAAGAGGATTCAGGTTCGCACTGCATGGCGAATGAAGTGGGCGATTGTGCTTGTCTGTTACATGACAACTTGCATGGACGTCTGCTTCCTACCCGAAGTGAAGGTCTCGCTAAATTTTCTCCTTAAATACTAACTGGGTAAGCACCGTAACAAATCGTAAGTTTTGGCGGATTTTACATTTGAACATGTTCTCAGACGTGTTCTCACGTGCCTTCGATTTATTAACCAATCAGCGAAGACTAACACGGGCTTCAAATTTAACATTTTCAATCCAGTGTCTGTGCTAAAGAAATAAGAGTTATCGTTCTGAAGTAAGTTTTGTACTAATGTGATTTTTTTTTATCTGGACTCATAACGAATGCGATATGTAAATTGTCATAACAGCTTTTTTAATTAAACTTTGCAAGGTGGATTCCACACCCTCTTTTCCACTCTCAAGCTGTTGGAACACAAGAGAAGTTAACTTCGAAACAAAACCAAACGGTTAATACTAAGGTCAATACTAGCAGAACAGTGTAATTTGTCTGCTCTGATCTTTTTCCTCTACAAAAACTTTTTGGAAGCACAAAAAATAAATGCGAATATAAAATAATACAACGAAATCAATCAAAATGCTGTAGTATACACAGCATTTTGATTGATTTCTAAATCAGCTAAAAAAATTAATTTGTTTTCGGCAAAGTACAATCATACGATCAACAAGCTACTTTGAAATAAGGAAATAATTTAAGTAATACGATTTCTCCATAACACTAAATGAAAAAGAAAATGCAGAGGGAAAAGTGCTGAAGATCAAATCTTATCAAAATCAAAGACTGATCAGTTTCATAAATTTTTGAAACTTAAGTAAAAGTTGGGGCAGCCAAATTTCTGAGGGTGCCTTGGCCCTTTCTGCCCCCCCCCCCCCCGGTAGAATCGCCACTGCACATGTACAGTGTTGATGATTATGATGGCGAAGAATGAATTCAGAGAAAACTTAAGAACAACAATTAACCTCGCCTATTATTGTCATAGAGATCCACTTCCAATTCGCTATAACCATCAACTTAATTATAATTATTAATGTTAGATAAAATTAAAATAGAAGCAATCATTTATCCGATTGTTCGATTAGGTTTGAGATGTACATGTTAAAATATTGTGGTGAGATTGCATCACTATTTTAGCATTCAGTCAGGGGTTTATGGGACACCGATTACGTAAACTAAGGAGGGTCACGTAATGTAGAAGTGCGGGTAGTTGGAATTAGCACAGACTACTTGAAAAAACTTTTATTCTCAATTTCACTTGACTCAGTCTGTCAGTAGCTGGCTTTGGTAGGGTAAGCTGAATTATCGCGCTGCCTTAACGCTGAACCTGTCTATTAGTACACATGTTTAAATTTTATTGAACTTTAATGCGTATTCGTTTTTATTTCGTTTTTCTGTAACTGCAATATTTGATTCGTTTCCCTTCTAATCTGTTTGTTTTTTTACACCAATGGTGGAAACTTTGTAAATATGCCTGAAATTCGAAGGTTAATTCTAGTCACAGTAATGGTTTTGGGAAATCCCCCACTTCAACTTTCTGCGACCCCCCCCCCTCTCTCTCTCTCTCTCTCTCTCTCTCTCTCTCTCTCTCTCTCTCTCTCTCTCCATAAATATGGGTAAGACAGTCACTTAAGTAGCTGTGACCACCAGAAGAACCTGAAGAAAAAGTAAAATTAAGCTCTCTGAAATTTGAAGCAGGATGACCTGCATGGAAGTACGTATGCTGACTGATACTAAATTGTAACTTAATAATACTTTTCCCGCCCCACTAATACGGCCCGTAAATCTGTACAATGTAACGCGTTATGTCGGATCGCCCTCATCGACACAGGTATGTATAAAAAAATTTAAAAAATATTTTTCGTCGAAAAGCTGGCGTCTAAACCGGCTAACCCACTGCAATGCAGTGTCTCGATAAATCACCGTGGAGAAGGCAAAGGGATACCACTCTACTATCTTTCCCGAGAACAATCATGGCCTTTAAAAATAGACATATAAAACCCAACGGTGTGAAGGGGATCACTTCCAGAGGAAGTAATTCCTCGCGCGTTAAGGACCGATATGTGCAACAGGTGTCACCTAACCGTCATCCTGTGACTGTTAGCACCAACGGTGTAAAGGAAGCGCAATTCTTCGGATTTTGTCCTTCGCCCGGGAAGGAAAGAAATGAGCAACAAGTGTCTCTGGATCGTTCCCCTGCGACTGTGTGCAGCAAACAAAGAATTACCTTGGAGACATGGAACATCAGGACGCTCAACAAATGTAGTCAACACGAGAATGTCAAGCAGAAGATGAACAGACTGAACATCAATATTCTGGGAATATGCAAAACCAGATGGCCTAACAATGGAGACTTAAGCAGCGATAACCATGGGAAAATATACACAGGAGGCCAAAATAACGAAAAAAGAGTCGACTTAATACTGGACGAAGAAATGAAGACATGCGTTCTTGGCTTCGTCCGTTAGGAGGCACTATTCATCAATAAAAAGACAAACATTTTCCTCTCTCTCTCTCTCTCTCTCTCTCTCTATATATATATATATATATATATATATATATATATATATATATATATCTGATGTACCAGTGCGTGTAACAATAAAAACTCTGCACCGGGTAGTGTTCGTTTTCTCGGTTCACTGACAACTGTAACTCTCTTCCCAACGAATGACGTTCGAAAGTGTCTTCGAGAAAACGTCACTTTTTCTGTGGTCGTTCCAACTCATCGCAAGGTTGATTTAAGCGCGGCCATTACAACAATGTTTATATTTACCGTAACTTCTGAAATAAAGAAAACGGACATACCCAAGGGACATTAAGAAATTTGTTTGATTACAATTTATATAAAAAAAAGAGAATAAACTGTCCATAATAGAAACCCAATTTCTTGTATGCTACCTTAAATGTTTACATGTGAGCATGCATCCACTTATCATATGCCAGCACAAAACGGTTATAACATGCGTTTGGTTGCAAAAGAAATAACAAGAATTAAATTTTCAAACAGTTTGTATTTATTTAATACTAGCAGTATAGCCCGGTGTTGCTCGGGTGTAATGAAAGCTTTAAAACTAATCCATGGTCCTGGAGCTCAGGCACTTCGGACGTTGACATTTTTTCATTAATGCAGGTTTCATTGAATAATATAGACATAAAATGCTGCCAAAATACACACAATTTAAATTACATGATCCAGCAGCCCAACACACCATCACCACCTTGAAATATAAATGGAGCCTTGTGAAAAGGCAAATTGAAATAGCGAAAGAAAATCTTGACACATTACTCTTTGGTAATGGCTTATGTGAGCCGAAAGCTTAGACCCGATAAAAAATTCAACAAATACTGTGATTTTTTGTTGTCTTTTAATGACATCACCATCAAGTATATCAGACGGTATGAACGGATCCTACACAAAATTAATAGACAAAACTTGTCTATATTATTCAATGAAACCTGCATTAATGAAAAAATGCTGCCAAAATACACACAATATATATATATATATATATATATATATATATATATATATATATATATTATCGATTTTCAGCACTATTGTAAGAACTGCAACCTTGAAACTTCTGAATATCGTTTCTTATGTCTTTATCTATGAGTGTATCAAATTTGATTCAAATCGGACCACTCCTTCTATAACCCGATTTTTTCGATTATCGATTTTCGATATTTATCAGGGGTATCTCGACACAAAACCTAGCTAAGAACACTCGCAGACACTTATAGTACAACTGTGTAAATTTTCAAGAAAATCGGTTCAGCCGTTTCGGAGTCTATAGGTAACGGATACACACACACACAGACAAAGTTCCATTTATAAATAAGTTTATATTAGATAGATACATGATATTATGGTGGGCGTCGACTATGCTTACAAATGACCTTGTGCCAAATATAACCGAACCCACCGACATTATAAGAAATTATGTTATAGAATTTTTGCTCGCTACTTGCATGACTTGTTTGGTATTGTAGATGAAGTGACTTCTTGAGAATGTAGTAGCAGGTGGAAAGGAGCCAGCAACATTGAACAAACTTTGGTGAACAAACATGAAAAAAGGATAAAAGGGTTTCGTTTGTAATAAGAAATGCAAAATTTATTTAACGAGAGAAATTGATTATATTATTTTGTTGGTTTAAAGTGTCTGTATTGAAAGTCTGCATAAAGTTTCTCTTCCTTGTGGGTGTCTTTACAGTACTTGTGCAGCTGTGAAAACTGCAATTAAGACAAACAAATAACATAAGCACATGGAGGAAGAATGTACACAAGGATAGATAATTACAAAATCCGAAAAAATATGGAAATAAACAATGAAATTTGCATAAATAGTTATAACAAACAAAGGAACTTATAACAAGTGTTTAAATCAACAGGAATCGATTGCGTCGCCAAAGCAACACATTTTTACAAATTAAGAAAGGGTCTGAAAAGTAATAAAACTTTAGAAGAATTAAATTCCATTAACTATAAAATTTGTCTTGGGTTTGTTGGAACGTGAATGGAAAAAATGTTAATTACCTCATTGGCACCTGGTGTGGTTGAGATAGTTACTCCCTAACAGTACCGAAAACGAATGTGCTGCCACTGGAGATAGTGGCCTATTAGAAGGTCTTAATCCAAAAGGCTGTTAAGAGGATTTGTATTTTCTTTATTTAGGTTGTCGTAAAAACAGCTTAATTGTTATATTTTTACTTACTTATTCTAACTTTACTGTTTCTGTTTCATACTTTCTATTTAGACCTCATAATTGTTTAAGTTGTCCTAAAATAGAAGGAATTATATTTTCTGGTAACATTGACCCAAGGGGTGACAAGGCCGCCGGTCAAGAATACAGGGCTGGCTTCGACGAGAAAACGAACCTGCTGATTTTACATTAAGGTTTGGTAGCAAATGGTGCCTGGCGGCAGCTACACGGGGTATACTTTCGTCTCAGACAGCTTGAACCAGTGTATTGTTAGATTTTTGTTTGGTGGGTTAGTAGTTTTACTATATGTTCACTTCTGAATCCTATAATTATAGTTATAAACATTTTTGACTGATTGGTTACACTGACTAAAACCTAAACTCTTAAATATATTCTGTCAACTGCAACTTAGCATGCTTAAACATTTCCTCAGGTTCGATATGCCTTTCAAATTTTAATTCGCGACTACTATTCTAAGCTGCTCAGTTTAAATATGTTGTTTTTTGTTTCAGATTATATTGATTTTGATAATTATGCATGATTTTAAATATAACAATCATATGGTCACAACTACTGGGACTTTACTTTGTAAAACAAGTTGTTAAATAAATTTACTCAGGACTTACGTATGTGTACAGTTGCAAATTTTGCTTGATTGTTCAACTATAATTCATGCACATATCAAAGTGTAAGAAATCCGTCTGGATTGAGGGGAAAAATAAGTCGTCTGGCCAGTTGGAACCAGTCAGTCAAACCTATGTTTTTCTTGCCTTTTATGCTGAGGTTGCTTCACTGACGAAAAGTATGGACAAGCCAAATATCAAGTAATTAATTCTCTTCCCTGTTTCATTTTGGTAAGAAGAGCTGAAGTTAATGCAAGGCTTTAGCATCAGTCCTTCGTAATCAACATGAACTTTTCAGCTCACCTTCATATATTTTCTTGCGCTGTTTCCTTCTCATGTCGAGAATTTCATCTGTCATCCATTCATTCTTTCCTTCTTTTTTTTTTTTTTATATATTATAGGAATGATCTTCATTGTGGTGCAGTGGATATCGGCTCTGAACGAGAAATCGGGGTGCCAAGTCCGAATTCCAGTTGAATTCCTTGCATTCACTTACGCACAAATACCCTTGGGAAAGGTATTAATCCGTCTCTTCCCTCCAGTTATGGGTTAAATAATAGGACAGATTGGGTTCTATAGCCTAAATAATAGGACAGATTGGATTCTAGGTGTGCAACCAGTCTACCGCAGAAAGCAATGGCAACCTACTGCGGGATAATCTTATGCCCAGTCAGTCATGTCTCTTTCGAGACATGATATCCCAAAGTGTGTATCACGTTGGGCACTTAACTGACTGACTAGTTTGATGACGTTACTGTGACCCATTTCGAATTTCCATTCTCATTTAGTTCATTGTGTTATACTCCTTCTGAGTATATACTGACTGCGACGACTATTAAATCTGCTGAAACTCTGTTGGGACCACAATACTGTACTACCTACGTCAAATCAATGATGCGAGAACAAACGATGACTGGACGAAGGCTGCTGTAAATTCGGTGTCTCTCACTATGACTGCGGCAGTTATTAAAACTTCAAACTCAAATTTCATTTCGCTTTGTCAGAGATTACCTCAACACGTCTTCTTCATCGTCGTCTTCGTCGTCCCCGTCAGCAAAAACAATCATTTTAATCAAATGTCTTTTTTTCAAGAAGCCTTTTGTAAACCCGTCAGCTTGAAAATCAAAACTCTCAATCCAAACTGGCAATTACTACCCTTCCCAACTGTCAGCTATTTGTCTATATTTCTGAGATGAAGTAGTATTATTGTCTCTTTTTTTTTTTTTTTTTTTTGTTATTTTTACGATGTTTCGGTCGTTGTAGGCTCTGGCCTTCTTCAGGTGCTAGGAATCTTTAACCGAATCTATCACTGGGGTGTATCATTCTCAGTCCTTGTGCGAAGCCAATTCTGATAGTCATGAGTTATCTCCCTTTAACCTAACTCTCTAACTTATCTGTTTACCACACCTTTAGCCTGGTATTGAACACACACCTCCTTGAGTCAAGTCACTGGAACTAACCAACGTCTATCCATGTGTCCCTGAGGACAACAGCAAGTGAATTTCTGGGACTTATAAACCTAATGTTTCAGTAACCATTTTATTTTTTACAAGAGCTCATATTGCAATATTTTTTACGCTAATGATTTTCTCTAGCACTACGTATTACTAGTTCTCATATAGTATCTATTTCTATGCTTGGTCAGCTTAGAAGATTTTTGTAGCTTAGCATATGCGCTGATTCCTTGTTTACGTGGTTTCCAGTGGCGTTCTCTGTCTATTTTAACTTCATCTTATAGGGGGCAGTGATCCCCCTTTCTTCCCCCATATGTGGTCAGCTACGCCTGCTTTTTCCATCTTCCCTCGTGTTTTGGTCTTACGATGTTTTTGTAGCCTTAACTTAAGGGGCGGCCTGTTTCTTCTTTATATTTGTTTCCACAGCTACATGGAATTACGTACACACAGTCCTTAGTCGTGTCCTCCTCTGTTGGGGGTCTTACTCGAGAGGCGTGCCTGCGAAGTGTAAACCCAATTCTGAAGGTCGTCCTGAGACCACAAATCCTTTTCTCCGATAACCCCTTTTACATAGGGTAGACAGACCGAGGCTGTTTTCTGAGAGTTGTTATCCTCATGCACCCTCCCTTCCATGTTCGTTGGAGTTGTTGTAATGTACCCTGGATAATTGTTACGTTGTAGGATAATGCTTATACTAACCATTTTCTGCTCGTATGTCTTTGGGTCGCCGCTTATGACTTTTGCTAGATACTGCAGGCAACGGACGCTCCCTTTCTTTACATTGTATATGTGATGGAACTTGAAGTTGAGGTATTGTCAGGTGAGTGCTGGGCCTCATTCTGGTGTGGCTAGAGTTTGAAGGTGTCATCAACGTGTCTCAGACATAGAGTTGGCTTTAGAACAGTGGATTCTAATGCCATCTCTTCAAAGTATTCTATGTATATGTTAGCCAGTGATGGTGATAATGGCGAGCCCATTGCTAAGCTTTCACCCTGTCGATATATGTCTGATCTCAATCCGAAGTGTGCTGTGTGCAGAAAGTTAGCATTTTCATCAGGTTGTCTAGTGGAATACTGGTACGTTCTCCTAGGGATGAGTTCGAGGCCAGTCTGTCCCGTCAGTGCCGACAGTGTTTCCACCGTGGGTTCTTTGGTGAACAGACTCATCACATTCAGGCTCGCCATCTAATTGCATTGGATGGGAGCATGTTTTATAAGTTCCACAAAGAGTTTCGAATATATGATGGTGACTTTTCTATCAATGGGTCAATTATATTTACATATATTTAGGCTGGAAGTGATCCTTTTTCTTGTTTAGGATCTGCGACGGCTGTCGTTCCGGTTTCAATGTTTCTTTACCTTGCTACAGCGACCACTTCCAATGAGGTCTTCCATTTTCTTGGTGTATTCGGTTCGAGTAAGGACTGTGTGTACGCCATTCCATGTAGATGTGGAAAAATATAAAGGAGAAACAGGCCGCCCCTCCTTAAGGTAAGGCTACAAGAACATCGCAAGGCCGTAACACGAGGGGAGATAGAAAAATCAAGCGTAGCTGACTATATTTAGAGGGAGAAAGGGGATCACCGCCCCCTATGAGCTGAAGTTGAAATAATAGACAGAGAACTATTTTAAACTCTTCAATTCTAAAGCAACATTGTAGGTAGGGATTGTTATAAAAATAACTTTCTTTCCTTCACGTTTTGCAAACTCGCAAAGTGTGAAAATCGATTTTTACCAATAAAAAAAAAGATTGCAAGTGTGAATTTATTTTCTAACCAATGAAAAGACTGGTTTACAAAAATTACAAATTTAACTTTCCATGACTCATGTCATGTTTCTTACCGACCAAAAAGGAGTTGAACCAATCCCGTGATGAGACTAGCCTATTTATTAACGTGTCCGGTCTGCCAGAAGGCAGCTGAAGTCAGAGAGCTGAGAGAAAGAAAAGCAGAGACTACGCTTCTGAATATCACCGATATCATATTTCACGCTGATACATTATTCTTCTTCTATGTGCCCTGTCCCTTCAGGACGTAGGCAATCATGGTTCTCCATGTTTCCCTATCCCTTGTGGCTCTTAGTATGTTTGCTCCTGTTGCTCCTGGCAACCTCCGTTCCGTCATCCACCTGATCAGACCCTTCAAATATGTTATCCGCTGCCTTCCTCTGTCTCTCCTTCCTTCTATCTGACCAGTCAGTATCAGGTTCTCCAGGTTCTCCTTCCTCATTGCGTGTCCCAGGAACTTCAGTTGTCTCTTCCTGATGCTCAATATCAATTTCCTTTTTGTTGCCATTCTTTCTAACACCTCATCGTTGCTTGCATTCTCAGTCCACGATATCCGTAGTATCCTTCTATAGAACCACATTTCGGCCGCTTTCAGTTTTGTCCTCATTTTCGATGATATTGTCCAGCATTCACTGCCGTATTGAAGAACTGACATCACGTAGCAGTTCAGCACTCTTTTCTTTGTTTCTAGTGAGATTTTCCTGTGTGTTAGTATTTTGCTCAGCTCCTGGAACGCGTCCTTTGCCATGCCAATTCGCCTTCGAATCTCCGTGTCGCACTTTCCATCTCCTGTTAAAACACTTAAAAATATCGATACATTATTAATGAACTCAAAAGGCATTTCCAAGTTTCGCCCCATATCCCTCCTGAATGTAGAGGGAAAAATATATTTTGGAGTCATCGCTCGTCGAATGACAGATTTTCTTATAGAAAACAAGTACATAAACATATCTGTTCAAAAGGCTGAGATACCTGGCTTCCCTGGTTGTCTGGAACATGCACAGATATGAAATTCCATACTATCAGCCAAAAGAAATAAAACAGAACTCCAGGTAGTATGGCTTGATCTTGCCAATGCATATGGGTCAGTCCCATATAAGTTGATAGGAATGACCCTTGAGTTTTTCAACTTCCCTAGCAAGATTAGGAAAATCATAATAAAGTATTTTAACTCAGATTTCATGAAATTCGCCGTCAATGGTTACACTACCAAATGGCAACCACTTGAGATCGGCATCATGATGGGCTGTGTAATTTCCCCGCTTCTGTTCGTTTTGGTCATGGAGTTAATTTTACGAGGCGCATCAACCACAGCTGAGGGAGTGATGACTAAAGAACAACTGGTCGCTCCCCCTTCTAGGGCTTTTATGGAGGATATCACCATCTCATCCCTTCTAAAACTGCTGCCGATGATGACCTATTACAAAAATATCATGATCTCTTCACATGGGCAAGAATAAAGGCAAAGCCCAAGAAAAGTCGAAGCCTGTCATTAGTTCGAGGGTCTGTCAAGAGAATTCACTTCAGAATTGGTGATAAAACAATGCCAACATTAAAGGAAATGCCAGTAAAAAGCCTCGGACGGATGTATGAAATCCCTCTGACCGATCGACATTGGGGTACAGAATTACAGAAAGCAGCTTTAAGGGGTCTAATTTCGATCGATAGAACCTATCTGCCCGGCAAAATGAAAGCGTGGTGTTACCAACATGGCCTATTACTTCGCCTTTTGTGGCCTTTGCAAATGTATGAAATTGCACTTTCTCGTATTGAGCGCATTGAGCAAGTGATCAATAAATACTTGCGTAAGTGGCTTGGAGTTCCTCCTTGTTTTTCGAAAGTGGGGCTATATACCAACTCAGGGCATCTGCAGCTCCCTATACACTCGTTAGTGGAGGAATTTAAGGTTGGGAAGGTACGCCTGCACATGATGATGAGGGACTCGGCTGATGATTGCATTAAGAGGCAACCCAAGAAGCGGAAACCAGCCTACGAGTCAGAGATATCATGGGTGGGACTCAAAATGATCGGGTTGGACTGGGAAACAAGACGCATAAGTTCTTCTCCAAGGAGAAACCAAAGAGAAAGAGGCGCATGGTAATGGAAGAAGTTAAAATGTTCGGAGAGGAACATAGAATAGCCACTGCTGTTACTCAAGCTAAACGATGTAAGTGGTCAACCTGGAATGATATAGAGCCGATTAAACATTCTTGGAACTCGTTAATCGCGATGGGGCCATTGGCGATATCTTTTCTTCTTCGATCTACATACGACCTTCTTCCAAATGAAACAAACCTCAAAATGTGGGTATACATAGATGCAGATCTCTGTTCTTTGTGTAAAAAGGACTGAGGTACCTTGTGTCATGTGCTTTCTGCTTGTCCACAATCGTTCCAGGTGTATACGTGGCGACACAGCAAGGTATGAGAGGTGATCAAGGAGCTTTGGGAAGAAAACAGGGTAAAGGCGCACGAGCTAAGGAAAAACCGATACGAGTCACTGCGTGCCGAATGTGTGGACAATGGTTGGAGATGTAACTTGATGCCTATTGAGGTTGGGTGTCGTGGGTTTCTGGAACATTCAGTTATTTCTTTCCTTTCAAAAATAGGCATCACTGGCCCTGGTTTAAAAAACGCTTCGCATCCCATTCGAACAACGGTGCAGAACGCGTCAAGTTGGATTTGGTCGAGATCAAAGCAACAAGCAAACCAAATTCACGCAACATCACGATCTAATATGCGCAAGTGAGATATTTGTGTGGTCTACAACGTTTTTTTTTTTCTTCTTCTTCTTCTGCCTTCACGAGCGCGTTAATAACGGCAAACGCGTTCAGGAAATTTCATTACCTATACAAACTGCAAAGAGGAACGATCGTTTTATTTACTTCCTTATGAGAATATACAAGAGGGACAATCAACAAGTTTATCTTCATACCCTGCCTGGTGGAAAACGCTGCTGGTGGCGCCAGGGGTGGCGGTCCCGCCATAGTCACGGTTTCGGTGACTGATGAAGACAGGGTATCGCACGTGCTAACACACGTTGTATGTTACAAATTAACCTTTAATGACAACGGCTGATTACAAGGACTCTTTCGACGGTTGAAGCTAAGTTCCTAAAAATACAGCTTTTATATTGAATTCCATTGTAATATTTTCATATGAAAAATGAGCTTTCAATTTTTTAAATTATTTTGGAAACCTTGTCAATATGGAATTCAACTTAATACTTTTGTGTGAAAACGAATTTTGGAAATGTACTTAGTGCCTGATATTTAAATATAAACACTTTCTCTGTTTATCAAATCTACAAATTTTAATGTGTGATTATTTGTCTTGAAATAATCTACTGACAATTACAACTGAAAATTTGTAAATAAATTTCTTATTTTGTTTGGTTAAAATATACACACGCGTTTCCTCGTCATTATTCTACCAAACCCCTTTCTGCAGGATAATTCCCACTTGGTCTGCCAAGACACCATTAGATAGTGTTGATTAAGTACTATAAAAGAACGAATATATCTTCCTCTTTTTCATCCTTTCAATCAAGAATGCGGCAAATAGAAACAACAACATGAGACCCGGTCATCCTCTCTGAGAGGCAATATACACTCCACCCAAAAGACATGCACAGACACACATTCCTTAACAGTTTAAAGTATTTTCTTCCTTTTCAGCAATGTACACACCAATATTTCTTCTCTTTTTGTTAATCCTTTATTAGTGATATTGTGGTGATACCGAGTAAAGCGAGGGACCGGATGTTTGCACTCTCACGATCAGAAAGCAAATGACCAAAACAGGTCTGTGCGCACCCGGGTCCACGCATATGTTCCGGTAGAAAACCAAAAATTAATTAAATATCAAATTCCTGTTCGCGAGCCTACGCGAATTTTATTTATCATCCAATGGGAAGCCCAGAATTAAATACGAGTGTGAATTCCCAAATGACCTATTGGGACCCACAAAGACGAAATAAAAAGCCGACACAGAAAGCATCGCCTGAGTTGAGAGAGTGCGAGCATAATTAGCACGTCCCTTGGCCTCGTCAAGCGATCCACTATGCTCGCCTCACCTTTCCCTCTCAACTTCTTCTTTGCTGTCTCCTGAGCTACTTATCCAAGCAAAGGAGCGGAAACATCAAAGACATTCCTAACTGACAACGCTCACACATACATGCCCACAAACTCTTTTTCGGCATTTACTGCTACGAACATTTTAACGTCCGTTGAACCCATCCTAAAGACATTACTTTATTTGCAAAAAAAAACCCTCAATTGATATGTGTGTATATATAAATATTGTTTCTATACTCAATTTGATCTTCTTGTTTTATAACCCCTTTTATAATTTATAGTGGGCTATCTACTAACGAGGCCAAATTCAGTTAATCTGTTTCTACATACAACTACGTTTCACTAGAAGGGATAACCCACTATAATAGACAAGAAACGATTTCCACATTGAAATTCATTCATTCCACATTCATTTCATTACATCTACAAATGACAACCCGCAATTTACATGAGGACATTTTGGCTACCATTTCTTTTAGAAAATCCGCGGCGCCATCAAATGAAAATCTCATGAATTATAGTTTCATGATTGCATACTGAACTAGCAATAAAATCTATTCCTTTTTTAAGTTTTTAAATTAACGAAAAATACATTTTAACTAGTTAGTTTAACAATCAGTATTGTTTCGTATTTTAAAGTAGGGGTCACGTGTGATGTTTTCGTTGCTCAAAGTGTTAACAGGTGATAGCGACTGAATGGTGATAAACGATAATAATGTTACCATTTTTTTATTGCTACATATTATCCAGGTCAAATGGTTATAAATTACATGTTTTGCTTGTTTACCCGTGCTGTCATGCACTGGTTAACTTTTTCTTTTCTCTTTTTTTATTTCGTCAGAACAGCTCAATCGAACATTAACAATGATTCATCTCAGATTTTTTAAAATATATTACTACTGATACAACTCGTATATGTAAAATTATGCATATCAAGCTGTCGGGGAAAATAAAGTGTGGCTATAAATCTGAATGACTGCAGCTGTCATGTTCGAACAGTTTTCCTAAGGGAAAGGAAGAAGTTTTGCTTCTTTTTTTTCTGATCCCCACAGCCTCCTTACTATAACTGTAAGCGGAGACGATTTAACGCATTAGCACTTGCCCAATGGGCACTTACCCGGAGGGCCCACGAGCATATGGGCCTCATGCTAGTCTGTGTATGTTAAGTTACTTGTCTTACAAAAACCTCTTTTTAGGGCAAACTGAAAATACAAATTACTACAAGCTGCGTGTATTGCGATTGGTGAAAAAAAAACATGTCATAACAGAAAGATTCATTTCATTTCATTTGATTTTCAAATAAAAATAAATATGGGAGAATGTCCCATTTTGACCAGGAAGACATCGGAAATGATGCGGACTTTCTTCAAAGAGGCCACTCATATATATAAATGAAAGTCGGCTCTCTGTGCAGGGCCCGGAAATTCTTTCCGTCTGAATCTATCCTGCACTTATACAAATCTACCATCCGCCCGTGTTTTGAATACTGTTGCCACATCTGATCGGGTGCCCCTGCTATTCTCCTCGGGCTTCTTGACAAAATACAGCGAAGAATCTGTAATGTGATTGATACCGACTTAGCTGACCGCCTGCAGTCACTCTCTCACCGGCGTGACGTGGCTTCCTGTGCCTCTTCTATAAATACTTTCATGGCTTCTGCTCTGAGGAACTTAAATCACTGGTGCCCCCTAGATGTGAATTTGCACGAGATACTAGATTGGCAACTAGGTTCCACCCTTTTACAGTGAAACTGATGAAGTGTAACCGCAATTTCTACTCCAAGAGCTTCTTTCCTCGCACTTCCCGCCTGTGGAATTCCCTTCCGCATGCTTGCTTCCCCGACGGCTACAACCTCCAGGAGTTTAAATGTAAGGTCAATAGACACCTCCTAACACACTAACTCACACCCATTCTCTCCAACTCTCCCCCTATGTACATCCTAACTCGTCTATCGCCCTATGTAACCCCCTGCGCTATAGTGGCAGTGGAATGCCTTGCTTGGGGTGACATGATTAAAAAAAAGTGCTATCACGAAAAATATCAAAGAACTGACACTAACTCTCGACAATCAGTCTTCGCACAGTCCTAGTACAGGCTCGCAGGTTAAACTCATTTCTGTCGCCTTTTAATATTGGTGACTATGGCTGTATCTGACTACCGGGCACACCGGGCACGCGTCCGGGCCTATCCATGCAATCATAGTGAAAATCCGGGCAAGGAAAAATGAAAAAAAGACGAAGAAAACATCTGAATAAACGCAGTAAAAATCTGTTTATTTATTAATTTTGGGAGAAAAGACTGGTTATACTCAGAAAGTTCGAACCCGATTTCCTGCTTTCATTCACGTTCTGTGCCTAATTTCCATTGGAATAGCCGAAAAAATTCGCAAAAATCATAGTTTCTGGAAACGGATGACACTGATGACGTCATCACATTGTCAACTAATAAATCCGGGCAATTTTCTCTGTGCCCGGTGTTTTTTTAGCATTTAGCATAATAGTTGGTGACCAAAACTACTTTCTTTAGGACACATATTATCTTTCATTTTCTCTCTGGTTTAATTCGATTCTTAAATTTTTCCCTAGGCTGAATCAATATTGTTTTAAATGTTTAATTGTAATATATTTATATTTTTACTTTTGTAAATAGATTATTTCTATATTGTTAATATTTCTTTATTCTCATCTTCTTTCACCTTCACTAATACTCTTTCTTCTTTTTATCCCGACTGTGTCAAAATGGAGGCTTAACCTAAGCTTTGATGTACATTTCAAAACAAGAAACAGCAATTCATCTGTCTTAACTAAAACAAATATTTTTCCCATTCAATGTTCATTTCGCGACAACAACAAAGAAAAGTAATTTTTATTCTTCTTCAGATATTTTTGGATAAAACTGACTCTGTATTTGGGTTTGTTTGCAAGTGTCGTTTTCTGTTGAATATCTTTCTTCATTCAATTTTGATGAAGAATTTCACTTTCTAAAAAGTCGGGGTTTTTGCAAATAGCGACATATTTTAATTTTAACAATTATGCAAATGTGAAAAAAAATAACATTAGACTGAAGCAGAAGTGCTTGTTAGTAGCGTATTATGACGAGAAAACACGTGTGTATCATTTAACAACACAAAATTATTTATTTACAAATTTACACAGTTGTAATTGTCAGTAGCTTATTTCGAGACAAGTAATCACACATTAAAAGTTGTAGATTTGATAAACAGGGAAAATGTTCATATTAAAATATCAGACACTAAGTACGTTTCCAAAATTCGTTTCCACACAAAAGTATTAAGTGGAATTCCATAGAAACAAGGTTTCCAAAATGATTAGAAACAAATCGAAAGAGTTCAATTGAATTCCATAGAAACAAGGTTTCGAAAATGATCAAAACGAATTGAAAAAGTTCATTTTCCACATTAAAAATATTACAATGGAATTCAATATAAAAGATATATTTTTAGGTACTTAGCTTCAACAGTAGAAAGAGTTTTTGCCATCATTAATCGTCATTAAAGGCTCATAATGTATAGCGTGAAATGGACATCGGTGAAGCGATGTCTCTGCTTCCTTTCTCTCTCGTCACTCTGACGCCGACTGTCGTGATAATTAAACTAGGTGAAATGGATTCTATTAGCCTCATTCGATCTCACTCGAGATCTGAGGTTTAAATACTGTCAAAGTGGATCAACTGAGCTAGGCGGGAAAATTGTATCTCGTGCAATAATCATTTTGTGGAGAAAATTAACCAATCAAATTGCAAGTTTGTAAGAAAATAAAGGAATCTGGTTGGAGCCTCTTTTCTACCAAAATTTGATCAGTGAAAATAAAGCAATAAGTAAATTGTCACTAGACTGTAATTTGTAACTTATCTTATGATAACTAAGTAGTAATTTTTCATTCAATGGTATCACGAGATTGCAAATCGTGAAGAAGAAAATTATTTTTATTTTTTATCCACCACAAGACCTACTGTAACACTATTAATAACACTAATGTGATTATTAGATATATATACATACACACACATACTCATTGTATATGAACCCTGGTATAGGGCTATACATAAATTATTTTTAGTGATTGAACCTGAGATTGAACACTTGTACGGTAAGCATGTAGGTACCGCCACTAAATAGCTGGAAAAAACAGCATAATATGAAGAAAAAAGGCTCCAAACTGAATAAAAATTATGTTTTTCTATTAAAATGTTTATGTTATTATTAAGAAGAAAGATCAAAGTATAATTTTAATTATTTTTCAATATTTTAAAATCCTTTCCAACACGTTCGAAATTTTGATAAAATATCTTGTTTTGATTTTCGTTTGCTGGTAACCAAATTGTTACGAGAGTTTGCAATGAATAATGTTATATTTCATAACTCTTTTTTTTTTTCGGTGAAAAACACATTAATCTAGAAATTCTTGCAAAAAATAATTGTAGGATCTTAATTAAATTTTCAGAACTTATTCACAAATAAATATAATTACTATTGAAATTATTATTTTTTTAAATTTTGGTAAAAATATAATTTTACCACCCGCCACGTAAATTAAATTTTTTTGAGAAAATTGGTTTTACTAGTTAAACGCAGGATTCATTGGGAATGTAAATCATTTATTATTTTTTTTTCAAATATTTCGCCTTTATTTCCGAAATTCTGCTTCCAATAGTAAAATAAAAAATGCAATAAAACTATGACATTATTTAATTTGATAAACTTTTAATTGCTTTAATAAATAATATATATTAAGGACATTATAGTCTGAAGATTTTTTCGATTAATAATGATATTTTAAAAGAATATTTTTCATTTATTTTTATGAAAAGTATTTTTTAAATTAAAAATGTTTTTAAAATACTTCAAAGCTTCGCTGGGGTTAGATTATTAGTTTATTAAGTGAAGACTATATTTACTAATCGAACATTGAAAAGTTTAATACAAATCGTCGTGCCTTCGTAGTTTCAAAATATTTTTAAATTATATTTTGTGTGGGTAATTGAAGTTTTTTTTTTGTTTTGCATGTTAATTTAATGTGTACATGAAAAAATCATGTTTTTCCCGGTTTCTTCCCCTTACAGAAAAAATATTTGTACAATTATGTCACTTGTGATCGTCATACACTTATCTTATCGCGCATCTGTCTGGCTGTCAGCAAATGACAAATATACGAGGAAAAGAGCAGAAAATCAACACTAAATGTTTAAGAAACTGTTTCATTCTAAATTTCATGCTATGAAAAGGTAATACTTGTGTAAATCAGATTTATTTAACTTTAAATTTGTTAAATTTTCAAAAATAACGTGCTATAGATGTATATTTTATTTTTGCAATATTTTTAAAACCGAGAATTAACTTTTGTTTACAAATGTGTCTATTCTCTCAAAAATGGCCGAAAATTTTAAAAGATTTTAAAATCTCAAAACTTTAAGTTCCAATCAATATAATTTCTGTTCGAAATACACCAGAGTATCTTTGCTTACTGGAAATAGTAAATTTAATCATTTATCTTTTAATTAAAACTAAAATAAAGGTTTCAAGAAAACATCTTATTTTCAAAACTTCAATTTAAATGTGTGGAACCCCACTCAAAGATAATAAACTACAATTTTAACATGCGATAATTTACTCCGCGTATAGCATGTGAGTGAAGAAAAGGTTCCAACGAAAATTTACCTATCGCACATGTTGTGAGTCCTGATAAAAAAGAACTACGATAATATTATATTTGCTTCAGAACGATAACTCGTGTTTCTTAAATGCAGATGCTAAATTGAAAAATTTTAAATTTGAATTTCGCGCTTGTCACCACTGATTGGTCATAAAATATTAAACATGTGAGAGCACGTCTAAGAATACGTTTAGATGTAAAGTTCGACAAAACTTACGATGTGTTCCGGAGCCTACCCAGTTTTTATATAAGGAAGGAACTTAGCGAGAACCTTCACTTCGGGACGAGAAAGCAGAGGGGGCGTAGGTACTGTCTTATGCGGCTGGGTTTAGAACTGAATGTAGCACCCCTCAAAATGCGGTTGATAATCGATGTGATACTGGCTCAGGATTAGTCAATTATACATGCAACAGCAGCATACATCAACGATATTTTCGTCGATGAAAACCAAGTTTCGATGAAATAAGTTCAGAAGCATCTTGCCATTATCGAACTCTCGTGCAAGGTCCTTGAGAAAGTGAAGGATGGGACCAAAGTATTGGGACTGTACGTCTGGGGGCGGGGAGAGCATGATACATCTCAGTTGAGACGATGGAGAGAGTTGAGAGATCCTAGCAATTCCAGCTACCATTACTCGTCGAAGCGCATTTTCCGTATGCGGGAAGCTCACGGGACATTTTTGTGTTGGCTGATACTTATGGCCCACTGGACCCGGATGAAGAGAAATTCCCTGTCTGATTCACATCAACAGATAGCCGTCCCGCGTTAGACGCACAAACCTCTTCGGTTCCACTACAGAGAAGCGCAGGACAAGCGATCGACCCCCGGCTGTCACCAGTGTGTTCAGAAGATCAAGAGAGAATGTAGTGGACATGGCCTATCTCCACTAGGAAACAGGCACAAAATTGCCTGTGTCATACACGGTTATGTAAATTGCCCAGTTTTAGGACCAAGTAAATGCCTGTAGATTGACGTGACAAATTTGCAAGACTGTCAAATGCTTTCGAGATATCCAGGGTAACAGCTCGAGCTTTGCCGTTCTTATCAAGCAGACAGATCTGTTTCGCTGCATCACAGCTCATCAGTACAGTTAGACTCCGATTACTTTTTAACCCAGAATTGAAACCCGACCGAATTGGCATCAGTCGGCGATTCTACCTCTGGGCTATGGGCGTTTAGTAGAAGAAGGCAGATCTTTTTTAGCGTGTATATTATAATTATACGCGCCCAATAGCCAGAGTGATCTAATTCATTTTACTGAATGAGCGATGCGTGTATATATATATATATATATATATATATATATATATATATATATATATATATTCGGTGATGGCCGTTAGCACATCAGCGATAGACGTGGCGACGCTGGAGCCATACTATTTGTTGGATGTGAGATTATAAATTATTTCAGCATTGATAATATCCTCGAACACTTTACCAAAAACAGTTGCTGATAGGGCAATAGCTATAGGGGTCGGAGGGCTCTCCAGAGATTTTTAAAACAGGAACTACAGAGGAAAACTTCCAACAATCAGAGAACCAAAAAGCAGCGAGGCAATAGTTATAGAGTTTGGAGAGGATAGGAGAGAGTTCAGGGGCACATTTTTTAGGACGATGACTGGAATTTCATCATCCCTACTTGTTTTATACGAGCCAAGCTTAGAAATAATGTTAGAAACCAGAGACGGGGTTATATATACATCACTCAGTTGAGCCTCAGTTCTGTGTGGGAAGTAGAGTATGAGAACTCCAGACGAGTCCAGTGTGAAGTTGGAAGAGAATTTGCGAGCAAAGCACTCAACTTTGTCCGCTGTGAATGTGAAGACATCAAAATTATTGAATAGAAAAGAGACCAAAGAGCCGCCAGTAGTCTTCGAAGCCAAACTTGCGGGAGTCTATACGCTGCTTTATTCTATCAGCAAACAACAACTTAGCATCATTTAGGACACGCTTAGATTCATTACAAGTAGAGACAAAAAGACGTCTATTTTAGTCCGACGCGTCAATCTAATAAAGCTGGAAGAAGTGATTCCTGTTGGCAATGACGGTCAAGCAATCAGAAGAGGACCAAAGGGAAGAATGGAGTTTAATTCAGAACTTCCTTGCTGGAATGAAAGCATCAATGCAGGATTTCAACCTGGAGACCTCAGAGATGCAGTCTTCAACAGGGAGACTAAACACTTTGTTTCAAGAGATATCACAAATTCACAGAACGACTCCCAGTCCGCTCTTTGATAGCAGTAAGATGTTCTGCTGGTAGAAGTTTCCTGGAAGAAGTAGGAACGGAAAGATATTAACCAAAACCACAGTATGATCAGACGTCGAAAGAGTGCAGAGCTGCTTGGTATGGCATGAGTCAGGGATAGAAGTGAAGCAGATATATAGCAGTGAGGTGTGACCTTCATGGTTATTGGGGAAACGCGTGGAGAAATCCACCACTAGCGTCAGAAATTGAGTGATTGAGAGGTTTAGAGTAAGGACAGCAGCAAGATCAATGACAGAGTGAATAATTGTAAATGAAAATAGAATGGGTCTTTTGTTAATATTGCACAATAACATGTGCATCAAATGAATTTATAAATATTTAATAATTACCTATATTGCAGTTTCATCAATGAAAGAATTAAAAAAATTAGGGTGATTCGGACGAGTTCATCTTTGCTTCTTTGCCTTGTAAAATTTTGCAAAGTAATAATAACCATTTTATTTTTATTTAGAATTATCCTCTTGGCAATAAATACTAAAAATAGTATGAAATACATCATTTCTTTTAAAAATCTGGGGTGGTCTAATAATTACGGCCGGTAGTATATATATATATATATATATATATATATATATATATATATATATATAAAATATACAGCGTGCGATGGGTAAATTGTCGCTATTTGCCTTATAAAATTCTGCAAAGTAATAATAACAAAAGAACCATTCTATTTTCATTTAGAATTATTCACTGGGTAATAAATACTAAAAATAGTATGAAATACATCATTTCTTTTTTTTAAAAACTGGGGTGGCCTAATAATTATGGCCGGTAGTGCATATTATCTGAAATAATGTCAAGCAATGAACAGTGAGAGGAAGGAGAGCGGTAAAGAAAGAAAACATAGCACACTGATTTAAGTATAGAGAGAGACGGAGACACATGTAAAAATGATTTGGAGATTCAAGAGATTCAGAGGGAGGTGTTCGCTGACATAAACACCCAGGTCATGCATGTGGATATATTGGAGTATATAGTATAAGGGAAAGGTATTTATCAAACAAAACTACGGAATGGTAAGTCAAGTGTGTAAAACGTGAATGGCTACTCTGTTCACCATCCTTTGAATGTGGCCTATTGTCCAAGAAAGAATCTCCCATTGATATTTGGGGTTCAATGACTGGTAGAAGAGCAACGGTGTTGTAAAACATGAAAGTGGAGAAGAATACCGAAAGTGTATGACAGTAAACTCTATGAGTCATAAAGAAACTGAAAGTGTAGATTCTTTATTACTTGAGCAACATCACTCAAAGCTGCAATATTGGCTAAATTGTAGACACGTATAGTTTCTGTAATTCGCTTTTTTGCTTCTAGAGGTTTGCCATTTCGTGAAAATAAAAGCCAGATTATTAAGCCAGCAAAAAGTTGCAACTATTTAGCTATACTAAAGCTGCTGAATAAATTTAACCCTTTCTTGGAAGAACATCTCAAACTGTATGCAAATCCTGGAAAAGTGAATCTGTCATATTTATCTACAAATATTTGGTTGTTTCTACTATTCTTGAAGAAGTAAAAAAGTCAAAGTATTATTTAATAAGTGCAGATTCGACTCCAGATATATCGCAGACAAATCAACTGACATTTGCTGTTATGAGTTTGTGGAACGCTTCTTGATGTTCATCCATATTTTTTCTAATGGAGAAAGGATATCTAACAGACACTGTTGAGGATTCTCTTAATGAGAAAGAATGACAATATCCAACTGCCGCAGTCAGTCATATGATAATATATAAAATATATTTGGTCGATATACTGAATTGCATGCACAGGTTCATCAACTCAATGATTTGCCATTTTATTCCCTGTGCTAAACACAGCTTGAACTTGGTGGGAATAAATGCAGCAGAGTATTGTATACAGGCTTTAAAATTATTTGACTTTGTTCATGTTATGTATGAAGAAAGTGTCGATACCGACACGTGTGGTCGAACACCGATATCCAGGCAACAAACGTAACCGTTGAATAACTTGTGCTATTGGGATCATGTTACCATAAATATTTAGTATATAAAGCACTCAGTCAGAATTCTGAGTGTTTTCTGTGTTGTGCATCATTCCGGTGTTGTGCATCATTATGGTGTTGTTTTTGCGTGAACTACTCGAAAGAATTATTCCGAGAGCATTATTGTGTATTATTCGAAGGATTCGTTTAGTACGTTGACTTACGCAAAGATATCGAAATATTATAAATGGCTACACAAACAACAAAAAGACCAACATGAACGACTAAAGCAACAGCAAGAACTACAGTTACAACAAGAAAAGGACCAACATGAATGGCATTTTTCAATGACAAAAACAATCACAAATGTTTTTTTTCCGAATTGTTTAAGAAAACGGCAGAGGAAACGCGCCTGACTCATTTACCCCAGACGCGATAGCGACTTCTATCATCGAGTTCGTATACAATCCGGATAAAGGAATAACTTTAAAAACAAAGATACGAAGGGATCTTCAAAAAGGATTGTTCGAATTTGAATTACGAAAAGGAAATTTGACTATTATTGAGAAAAAAATATGAAAATAACCAAGCGAGATAAATTTTGAAGAAACTGTAGAGATATTATCGAAAATTTTCGGAGATAGAACCTCATTATTTAATGCCCGGTGGAATTGTCTAAACCTAGTAAAGTGTTACGAAGACGATTTTGTCAGCTATGCAAGAGTTGTCAATCGATAATCTGAGAAGTTTAAAATGAGTTAACTTCGAGGTTGTTAATAGCTGCTGAGAAAAAACTACAGACAGATCGAGAAGGAAGCTTTGGCTATAGCTTTTGCCATGAAAAAATTTCATAATATCTTAGATGGACGAGAATTTATTTTACAAACCGACCATCATTGTCAGCTATGCAAGAGTTGTCAATCGATAATCTGAGAAGTTTAAAATGAGTTAACTTCGAGGTTGTTAATAGCTGCTGAGAAAAAACTACAGACAGATCGAGAAGGAAGCTTTGGCTATAGCTTTTGCCATGAAAAAATTTCATAATATCTTAGATGGACGAGAATTTATTTTACAAACCGACCATCATCTGTTAGTGTCTCCATATATTTTTAAAAAATGGGTGTTCTCACACATACAGCAAATAGACTACAACGCTAGGGAACTATACTACTGAATTGCAACTATAAAATGGAATTTTTAACATCGGAGAAACTAAGTCATGCTGATGGTAAACGATTTGAATATACAGGGATTGCGGCAATAAGGGCTAAAAACAAAATTAAAAACGTTTTACATAATACAGTAAGAGAGTTGCCTATAACTGTGGAAGAAATACGCCAAAAATAGAAAGGTAAATGAAAGTAACGCATTTTCAATGTGATAGTGTAATGATGTACGCTGATAGAGTTGTAATTTCAACATCATTGCCAAAACGCATGTTAAAGGAATTCCGCGTTGGTCATCCTGGAATTTCTGGAATAAAATTCCTGGTGATATGCTATACTTACAACGTCCCCGTATCATCCAAAATCGAACGGACAAGCGAAACGCTTTGTTGCCACGTTTAAAAGGTCACTAAAAATCGGAGGGGTAGGAGTCGTATGAGAAAATGCTTCAGCAATTTCTGAGCATTTACAGAATTACGCTAAAGATAGATCTGGAATGTCGCTGGCAAAATTGATGTTCGCCAGAAAAATTGATCTGTGTCCAACAAAACACTACCTAAACGGAAGGCGAAAACATCAAGGAATATCCCTGTAAATAATTACTTTAATCCGGAAGAAAAAGGTATTTTTAAGATGAACCAAAGGGGAAAAGATTTTTGGAAGGATGACTTGGTAAAAAGATCAGTCGAATGACTTACACGATGCAGAATCCAAGGTAAGAGTATAAACGTCACCTGAACCAGATAAGACGTAGATACTAATTTGGAAAGTTCCAGGTAAGAAGTTTCCATGTAAGTAGGTATGCCGACACATTTGGCATATCTACACCACTAGGAATTATTGAAACAGAGTGGTATGCCAAAAGAAAAAGAACTATGACGGAATTTTTAAGTGTAGAACCAACACTTAAAAGATACAGGCTCTAGAGGACAGACTCCAGGGGAAATCAGCTCAAAAGGACAGGTGTTATGTAGGAAGGAAGTGTCGATACCGACACGTGTGGTCGAACACGGATCTCCAGGTAATATGCATAACTGCTGAATGAATTGTGCTACTGGGATCACTTGACCATAAATATTTAGTATATAAATCACTCAGACAGAAGTTTGAGTGTGTTCTGTGTTGTGCATCATTCCGGTGTTGTGCATTTGTATTCTTTTTTTCTTTTTTTTCTAGTTTTACTAATCGCTGGAATATGTTGACACCATCTCCAGAAAAAGGTTTTGTGGTCAAGCGTCTATCTGACACACGATGATCAGCACATTCTTATTTTGTTCATGTTCCTTATTGGGGTTCGGAGAAAATAAAAATGCGTTCTTTATCAGCTGACAATGAACAGCAATCGAGAAATAGAAAGATTGAGCAAAAAAAGAAAAAGCGTGGAAACAATCTTTCTCACATTTCTCTGGAATGAAAGAAAGAACAAAACAAGGTTCTGCAATGGAAGGATATAAACATCCTCGCTGCCACGAATCTTCTTGGGTCTATGAAAACCTACCTTCAGGAAACTAGAAACAAATTTAGTGAATTGCAATTCAAAGTCAGTTGTATGTATCCAAATTACAGTGATGGAAAAAAAACAGGAAGAAAAAGTGTGCATTTTAATCCCTATGATGGATCAGCAGAAAAACTACATATCAGTAAAACCGAAAAGTACAAGGTGGGCATTTTCCTCCCTATTCTGGACACTAATCTTTGGACTGGCAAAACATGCAGAGGTTTTATTCATGTATCGGAAATTTGTTTTCTTTCTTCATTGAATTGAAAACCATTACTTCTGATGCATTAAAGAAAAAGTGTGAACATTTAATTAATAGATCTAAAAAAAAAAAATGACCTTTTAAATGAATGTGAGCATCTCAAGCACTACAATGGCTCTTGACGAAAATTGTGAGACTCTCGCTGCACTGTACGGAAAAATAATTTCGGATAATTTGAAATCTATATTCCCGAATGTTGAAATTGCATTCAGAGTATTCATGTGCATGATGGTGTCCAACTTTACAGGGGAACTTTTTTTTCAAGACTGAAACTTATAAAATATCTGCTTCATAGCACCAAATGGCAGCATCGTTTAAACTGGCTTTCATTCATGTGAATGTAAAACGAAATCCTATTCCTGAAGACCACTGACTTTAAGCCAATAATAAAGCAATTCTCTGAAAAATGCCACAAACGCTTGTTATAATAAGAAGTTCGTAGTAATTTCATACTATGCAATCTAATCTATGTGGCTTACGGTGTATTGTTGTATTTTTCAAGCCTTCTGTATTGTTCAAAGGTTTATTATATTGATTAGTTGATGTTGTGCAACATATTTTTAATGTTTTAACACCAGTTTTGTTGAAGTGCCAATAAAATAAATGTATCTTTAGTATTATTGAGCATTTACTTTTTATTCCTGTAACCGGTTGTCATATGGGGCACTGCACACTGGTTTGCCCAGGGGCCCATAATGCTGTTAGGACGGTTCTGACTGTAGGTAGAGTGACAACTTTATATATTGGGATAAAAAGCAATTGAAATTATAATGAAAAACATACTAGTCGGAAAATAATAATTGGCAATGTTTCAAGAAAATGTTTAAATAGTACACATTATAAATATAAATATCTCTCTAACGTATATAATTTTTTGAATCAGGAAGTATTCCAGCCTTTCTTCTAACAACGCAAAGATGACGATAAAATTAAATTTGTTATCGGTTATTTTTATTTAGTTGAAGCAAAAGTTATGTTCCGAAAAAAACTTTTTCTAATGATAATTGTCCTGATAAATAACATATATGTTTGAACTGTGGAGTTTCATACATTGACACCCACACACACACACACACACACACACACACACACATGGTCACTCGGCGTTCCACGTGATGACTGGTTCCCGCCAAAACGATGCTAATAAAAGCGGAAAACATCACGTGGTACAGCCAGTTAGGATTTCGTCCCGGGACAAGAGCAAACATGTCTCCCTAACTCACACAAACACACGCGCGCTAATTGCGGGTAGCAATTAGTGGCGCAAATTTCTTTTTTCTTCTCCGACATTAACACTATGCACATTAACTTTCATTCAAACAGGACTTTACATAAAATAACTTTCTACACATAAATTCACATTTTTCCAACCTTCGTCAGTAGAAATCCACAGACTGACTAAGACTGCTACATTCGCATGTAAGTCTCTCTCTCTCTCTACTCAACGCACACACAGACACAGAACTTTGTCTTCTGTCTGACTTTCTTCATCAAGGATTTGAACTTTGAACTCTTTACGATAATCTTAACAATTGTTACAAACCTTTCTTTCAGCTAGAGAAAAAACTTCATACATCTTATTTTGTTTCTACGAACAGACGAAGGGGAATGACTCTTTCCTTTTCACTTTCTTATGCATGCTCTCTCAACCCCATGTAACCTTTGTCAATACATTGTTTTTCTGGTTACTTTCGCCTTACTCGTTCTTTCTTATTGTCTGTTTTATTTCACCACCCATGTTACGTCGAGTCGACACGTAAATTTAAATTAGTAAGTGGACCTATCGTCCACTACAGAACAATGGCTAAATTCAAATTTACGACCCCAAGTGAAAACATTCAGTTTGATGAGAAAGTAAATAAAGAATTTTGTACTAATATTAATTAGTTGCTGTTGGCAGATGGAAGATATTTATCTTTCCTTAGCATATAATAGCGTAGGACTTCAGGGTAAAAATGGATAATTGATTTGCGCAGGCCAAGACGGTTAATGGGTACTGATAATAACGGGGAAACACAGGCTATTTTTAACAAAGAAAATAAGGGATTTATTTATGAATTTTCACGCTTGAAGTTGTGTCTGAAGCTCGTTTCATGAAAATAAATCACATTTTTCTAAGACCATAGTTTCAATGAACTGTCATAAAGAGAAAATATTCATTCAACAGATTCTGAAACAAAGAGTTCGTTTTTCGTCTAAAGGTTATCCGGTTGCATATATTCAAAAGTAGATAAAGAGAGGTAGTTTGATATACGTAGCTTTCTTGGATAGTTCAAATAAAGTTCTTGACATGACAAGAGCTTCGTTATTATAATCAGCTTTTCATATTATAATTTGACGTTGGCGAAAATCTGAACGCTGGCGCGATAACAATTCTTTTGTTCAGTTAAATTTTTATCCTACTTTTATATCAAAAAAGATTTTGCATGGGCTCGCTATTTTCTTTTCTTGCTTTGTCTATGCTCAATAGCTAATTTCTATGGAAGCAAGATTTTCATTGGTCCAATTAAAATTTCACATAGGCTCGCGAATTTCTTTCCTTCTTTTTTCCTCAGCTCATCTGAATTTGAAAGGAGTGGGTAAATGGATTTATTATTACTATTATTCCGTATTCACTACAATAGGTACCTACACTAATTCGCTGAAAAAAACAGCATAGTATGAAGAAAAAGGGTCCCAAACTTAATAAAAACGAAGTTTTTCGTCAAAATGATTATTTTATAATTAAGAAGAAAAATCAAAGTGAATTTTCATCATTTTTTTTAAGTTTTAATCCTTTCTAACATGTTCGGCATTTTGGTAAAATTCCTTTTCTTTTTCATCAGCGGGTTCAAAAAGAAAAAAATCGACAAGAAGAATTGTTTGCATTTTTCATTATAATAATTTATAAAGTTTTAAAAGAATTTTTAAAATTCTTCAAAACCTTGTCGCGATTAGGTTATTAAATTATTAAGCGAAATCTATAGTTACTAATCAAAAATTTAAAAGTTTAATACAAATCCTCAAGCCAATAGATTTTTTAAATAATTTTGAACTTTTTGTGTATGTATTTCAAGGTTTTTTTTAAGTATGGTATTTTTTGTATTACATTCAATTGCCATGTGTTTCAAGGTTTCTTCCCCTTACAGAAGAACAATTTGGAAAATTACGTCAATTCTGGTCAACCATACTTAGCTTATCACCACATCTGGCTGTCATCACACATCCATCACTTTACTTCAAAAAGGTCAACGCTCCGTGATTAAAAATATATTTACTTTATGCGGTTTCCGGTTTTCTCTTTTCCAATCTTTTCACTCTTTTCCTTTATTATTTTATTTTTTTTTTTCAATTGGAGTAGATAGACTAAACTATCGCCCGGTTCACACTCCACCCACATCTATTGAACAGGTGAAGAGGCTCATCCCTTGTTTCCTGTTTAGGATGCGGTTTCCGGTTTTCTTTTCTTTTCCAATCTTTTCACTCTTTTCCTTTATTATTTTATTTTTTTTTTTCAATTGGAGTAGATAGACTAAACTATCGCCCGGTTCACACTCCACCCACATCTATTGAACAGGTGAAGAGGCTCATCCCTTGTTTACTGTTTAGGATGCGGTTTCCGGTTTTCTCTTTTCCAATCTTTTCACTCTTTTCCTTTATTATTTTATTTTTTTTTTCAATTGGAGTAGATAGACTAAACTATCGCCCGGTTCACACTCCACCCACATCTATTGAACAGGTGAAGAGGCTCATCCCTTGTTTCCTGTTTAGGATGCGGTTTCCGGTTTTCTTTTCTTTTCCAATCTTTTCACTCTTTTCCTTTATTATTTTATTTTTTTTTTTCAATTGGAGTAGATAGACTAAACTATCGCCCGGTTCACACTCCACCCACATCTATTGAACAGGTGAAGAGGCTCATCCCTTGTTTCCTGTTTAGGATGCGGTTTCCGGTTTTCTCTTTTCCAATCTTTTCACTCTTTTCCTTTATTATTTTATTTTTTTTTTCAATTGGAGTAGATAGACTAAACTATCGCCCGGTTCACACTCCACCCACATCTATTGAACAGGTGAAGAGGCTCATCCCTTGTTTCCTGTTTAGGATGCGGTTTTCGGCTTTCTCTTTTCCATTCTTTTTACCCTTACGTAGCCCCCTGCGCATCAGTGGCGTTACTGCCTTGCTCGGGGTGATATGATTAAAAAAAAAAAAAATTTCATGCTATAAACAAGTAATACTTGTGCAAAACAGATTAATTTAACTTTAAATTTGCTAATTTTCCAAGAATAACATGTCACATATCTATATTTTATATTTGCAAGATTTTTAAAACCGAGAATTAACTTTTGTTTACAAATGTGTCGATCGCTCAAAAATGGTTGAAAAATTGAAAAAAAAAATTTGAATCTCAAAATTTTATATTCCAATCAATATAATTTCTGTTTGAAATACAACAGGATATTTTGCCTACTGGAAATAGTAAATTTAATAATTTAGCTTTCAATTAAAACTAAAATAAAAGCTTCAAGAAACCTTTTTTATTTTTTATTTTTAAAAATTCAGTTTAAAGTTAAGGTATCGAAAATGAGTGGAAGTACTTACATAATGTAATTGCCTGTCACTCTCATTAATGATGTCAGTCGTTAGAAACAGATTGTGAGAGAAAGTAAAATCGAGACTGGATACAACTAGTAAGACTTAACTGTTCAGTGTCAGTTACACAGAAAACAATTTATAACAGACAAGAATAACAATAAGAAAGAAATGTACTAGTATGATTTGGGTACAAAATGTGCGCATCTGAAACGTATAATTATCTGCGTCTTTTTTTCAGGGTGGTAAAATATGCACTGCTTGTAAAAACTGCATTTTGGAAGACGTTTCAAGATTTGATTGTTCATTTGCTGTAAGTAAATCTCAGTCATCAGCGTCTCTTCAGAATCCTTTTTAAATTCCTAAGACAAAAGTAAGGACTCTCACTTCCTTATCTTTCGTCAATACAACTATACATTTCGAAACATACGAATTCTATAGAACATTTTTCGTCGAGACAAAGTAAAAGCCTCGAGTACGATTTATGTTAATTCTGAAGATGTTTCTCGATTTGTCACTTGCTTGTCACTGTTAGACCTTCAAGAAATTTTATCTTTACGAAATATTATCTTATCAGCAAAATTGAAAATTTCCTTTAGACTGGAACTGCTAGGTCATAATAGATTGTTATAAAAGTGTTGGAGGAGCTATTTTCGTGAAAATAGTAGTAGAATGTAAGCACTATATGAAATGAGGGCCGAACAAAGTTCATTGGTTGAGGTCATTAGGCTGTTATCATGTGTTGTATAGGTGCGATACTGGTGTGACCGGCTGCTTTGTTCTTCCCTTGATTGGTACATTCTAAGTAGAATAATACTGGGTAAGAGTAAAAGAAGTTGACATACTAAACGATATTGAGTTTGTAAAAAAAAAATAAAGAAATGAGAATACGAAACAAAAAATAAGAATAAAGAACATATTACTTTTTATACGGTAAGCTTAAATGAAAAGAAGAATGACAGTGAGTTCTTTATTGAATAGATCGGATTGGTTAACTGGCGGTTTCGCTGCTTCAGGTAGTAGATATGTCATTGTTTTTTTTTCTCTACGTCCATCTATCTGATGAATATCATATTTAACGTAGACAATGTTTTTGTTCTTATCTGCGTCACTCAAACTGTTCCACTCTTTGAATTAAGAAAACTTTTAGTTTTAAATTAATTGGTAATCAGAAATATTGTGAATCTGAGAATTTTGCAACGATTTATGCCACCCTTGTTTGGAATTCAAATTCAGATTCTGTCGATATCGGCACTGAAAATGAACATAAGGCAAATTTCCTACTCTTATTTCTCTGCTAGGATATCGAGTGTAAGGGAAAAACTGGGTGTAATTGTAGCTCATCCTCACTAGGAATATGATAGGACAGAGTTTGTAGATAATTTGACGCCCTCATGATTCACTCACAGTAATCTTGTCACGTTCTCAACGATCTCCCAAGTTGAATTTCTTTTTAACAGAGGGCATGTATGAACTGTAAATTTGCTGGATAACTTTACATGCCCAAAATTATATATTTCTCCAAGAAGAGTAACACGATCGGGACAAGTTGAATTAATTTCTCTGCGTAGGAATGACAGCCATGAACGAAAAGTTGGTGGTTTTCAACTCTGTTATCTTGGATTTGGTTACATTCCAGGATCTTGAAGTTGTAGACTTATTTTTAAATCGAGTAACTATCTCGAAAGTTGTTCTCTCTGTAACTTCTGTGCGTTACCCCACTTGACTATTACAAAAGCGCTCGCTAGGGGGCGTTTTTAAGATGATCAGTCAATTAGTTAAGTGCCATACGTGAAATACGCTTAGGCGATCATGTCTCTGAAGAGACATGACTGACTGGACAGAAGATTATCCCGCAGTAGGTTGCCATTGCTTTCTGCGGTAGACTGGTTGCCTGCCAAGGCTATAGAACCCAATCTGTCCTGTTATTTAACCCATAACTGGAAGGAAGAGACGGATTAATAACTTTCCCAAGGGTATTTGCGCGTAAGTGAATGCAATGAATCCCACTGGAATTCGAACTCGGCTTCCCGATTACTGTGATTTTCCCCCTATGTAATTCATTGATTTGGTCGTTACCAATTTCAACTTGTTTCCCAGAGGCGGAGTATTGTTCAGCGAGAAATCTCCAACAAAATTTCGAAAACAATTTTTGACAAGTAAGATCACTCAGCAATTCGATCTTCATAGCGCTGCCTAAGAAGCCAGGAGCAAACGAGTGCGAATTCCACAGAACCATCAGTTTAATGAGCCATATAACAAAACTGATCGTCCGAATCCTGATGAAAAGAGCGAGAAGCAGAATCAGGCCAGAGACAGGACGAAAACAGTGCAGTTTCGTCAAAGACACTGGAACAAGGAACGCCATATTTATGATTAGGATGCTCTCTGAAAGGGCAATACAAATGAAGAAGGACTTGTACCTATGTTTTATTGATTATGCAAAGGCATTTGACAAAATACGCCACAAAGAATTGATGGAGATGCTTGGCAGCCTCGACATGTTTGGGAAAGACCTAAGAGTAATCAAGAATCTCTACTGACAGCAAACTGTCTGCATACAGACAGGATTCAGCAATTATACTAAGATTGAAAGGGGCGTAAGACAAGGATGCGTCTTTTCACCGGATCTATTCAACTTGTATAGCGAGACTATTCTGAGAACCCTAGAAGTTATGCCAGGATTTGTCATCGAAGGCCACAATTTAAACAATATAATGTATGCAGATGATACAGTGCTGATAGCAGACATGGAAAGGAAACTACAAAACCTCCTACAGAAGGTAGCTGAAGAGAGTGACAAGAAATGACTACAAATAAACTGCAAGAAAACCGAATGCATGGTCATCAGCAAAAACGGTAGCCCAAAATGCAAATTACAGGTGACGGAGTCTAAAATCAAGCAGGTACAGAAATTTAAATACCTAGGAAGTGTTCTAACAGAAGACAGAAAGTGCGACACTGAGATCCAAAGGCGAATTGGCATGGCGAAAGAAGCATTCCAGAAGTTGAGTAAAGTATTAAGAAACAGGACAATTTCACTAGAAACAAAGAGGAGAGTACTGGATTGCTATGTAATGCCGGTTCTTCAATATGGCAGTGAATGTTGGACAATATCTTCGAAGATGAAGGAAAAACTTGAAGCAGTTAAAATATGGTTCTACAGAAGGATGCTGCGGATATCATGGCCCAAATATGTGAGCAATGACGAGGTTTTGGAAAGGATGGAGACGAAAAGGAAATTAATACTGAGCATCAGGAAGAGACAACTAAAGTTCCTGGGACATGCAATGAGGAAGGAGGGATTGAAGAACCTGTTACTAACAGGCCAGATACAGGGAAAAAGAGACAGGGATAACATATTTGAAGGACCTGATCAGGTGGATGACGGAACGAGGGTTGCATGGTGCAACAGGAGAAAGCGTGCTAAGAGCCACTAGGGACAGGGAGATGTGGAAAGCCATGATCGCCTACATCCTGAAAGGACATGGCACATGAAAGAGGAGGAAGATCACTCACTACTTTCTCCATAACATGCACAAACCTTTTTTTGTTTGGGAGGGGATCATAGTTTTAACGTTTTTATTATTAAAATAACATCAATTTTTAGGTCTGTTGCTATTAGGAAAGTTGGTCTACTGTGTCGTTCCAGACAATTTTTCTCGTCAGAATCCATTTTGCCTATAAAAATCTACCATTTGTCCATCCATTTAATATTTTATTATTTGTATTTATCCTGCTCCCCCACTGGAGCGAGTTGTGGCACAAGTTCAGTTTTTTTTTTGTTTTTTTTTGTTTTTTGTTATGTGGGGAACCCGAGCACGAACGCTCGGGTCACTGGTCAAAGATTACCCAGACCCCGCTTACACGTTAACTGGGTACAAAGCTCGTCTTTGCATGTCTAAGCTTGTATTTTCTGGTCGTACAGATCTGTCAGGTGGCAGGTAAGTATAATATTGCTGGTGCAAGGCCGTTCGACACTTGCGAAAGAATTTATAGGATACAGCTCCTATATTTTACAGCGATTGTCTGAAACCAAAAAAAATAGAAAACTTATACACACAAAATCGGATCAAAAATACTAAAAACAAATTTCGGTACAAATTACTAAAACAAAATAAGATCCAAAATAAATTTAATAACTCTGGTTGCCGATTGGATAAAAATGCAAGTTGAACTTTCAATGACCCGTGTCTATGATTTTTGGCGTCAAAAAATAAATAAATTTGCGTTCGGAGCCGATCATGTGACTGAATTAGTTATTTATTCACGTTTTCGGTGACAGATTAGTCAGTTAAGTCATTAGTCATTCATAGACCCCAGAACGGACACTAGAGGGACACTGGTCGTCAAACCGGACGTATCATAGACACAACATGCTTCCACGCTCTCTTTCACGGAGCACTAATTGTTTATCCTCTTTGCGCGTTGATTTGTCGGCAACAAAAGAAAGTGGAATAAAAGACCTCATATCCGTTTTTTTTTCACGGTGACACCAAATTTGTCTTTTCTTCACAGCGACCCCTTTTGCTTTTCCTAACCAAAGAAAAATTCAATATCCGATCGTTACTAATATTGTTCACACACATCGCGAAAGATAAACTTATCTTATCTTCACAAATCACATTTCACTTCCACAAACGAGCTCTTTGAACTTTCAAACTTTGAAGGTATTTAGACTATAGGTCACTGAAAAATACCTATTGTTCATTTTACGTGTATGTATGAAATATATGATTATTCTTCCTATTTTTTTACAAAACATTTCTTTTCATGTTGACTTTCTTAAATTTTGCGGTGTATTTTGTGGACAAGATACTTGGCATTACTTTTTCCTTTTTAATCTGCGTATTCTGTCCCCACAAACTCAAACTGAATCAGTTTTACAACAACGCTGGTTAAGCTTTTTTTTCGGTTATTTTTCAAAAAATATGTGAGCGCTGACAGGATATGACATTATTACCATCAATACCATACTGCGCACCTTATTAGGACCTTAAATAAGTTCTCGCTGATTTTTCATGAAAAGTAATGTTTTATTTACAAAAATTAGTGAGAAAGATGTCACTGAAAGTATTGTTCATTGCTAACTACTACTTTTTCCCATCTTTCTGGCAGCATTTGAATTCCACGTCGGAAAAAACGACACGTCTTTTGAGGCTAACCACGATTCGACTCATTTTTTTTTTTTTTTTGCATCTTCATAAAAATAAAAGTGCTGCTCAGCCAGACCATGCGCCATCGATTGGAACAAGCGATAATCGGACAGGGCAATGTCCGGTAAATACGGTAGGTGAAGTAGGACTTCCCGTTTAAGCGTTTCCAAGTAGGTTTTCACCCGTTTTCGCAACATGTAGCCTAGCGTTGTCATGCTGCAAAATCACTTTGTTATGTCTCTGCTCGTATAGAGGCCGTTTTTTTTTCTCTTCAAGGCTCAGCTCAAACGCGTCAATTGAAGTCGATAGCGATCTCTCGTGATGGTCTCAATCGTGTTGAGCAGCTCATAATAAACTACACCAAGCTGATCCCACCAAATGCAGAGCAAAAGCTTCGAACCATGGATATACGGCTTTGCTGCCGATGTTGATGAATGGCTGGGCTTACCCCACGATCGTCTACGCTTAAGGTTATTGTAGTGTATCCACTTTTCATCACCGATCACAATACTATGCTAAAAAAATTTCCTTATCTGGCGTCGAAGCAGTTGTGCACAGGTGACAAAGACACCGTTCGACGTCTCTCGGCTTCAACTCATACAGCACCCAATATCCTTGCTTGTGAATCATTCCTAATGCTTTCAAACGTTTCGAAACTGTTGTGTGATCAAATCTTAATGATTCTGCAAGTTCAGTTTGCGCCTGACATGAGCCTTCATGAAGTAATGTCTTCAATTCTTCGTCTTCAAACTTTTTCGGTACACCAAAGCTTTCCTTATCTTCGACATCAAAATTTATGAAGCGTCTAATCTCTGCCTGTTGTTTCCGACAGAGCATTTAAGTCTCAGCAAGAATTCTGTGCTTCAGCTGCAGATTACTTTTGAATAAAGTAGTGCAGTAAAATTCCCCGTAAATACACTTTCTTTAGCACGAAATCCGACATATAAAACTCTATGAAAAACAAAGTTGTTTACACTTCAGCGAAATGACATATATTTAATTTCAAGCTTGCTTATAATAATACTTCCTTATAGATGCGTTGTCATCTGAAACTAAAAACGCACGCAGTTCTGGGAATGCCATCTGTTAGAAAACAGCTAGAAGTTATCAAAGGTCCTAACTAATTTCATGTCTTTCATGTGGAGTATTATGCCGCTTCAATTCAATATCTGCCTTTTAAGTAAAAAATTCTAAATAAATTTTCTATTGTTTTTATTATTAGTAATTTTCCGTGCAGTTCTCCTTGTGTTTGTCGATTTCCATTGTTCATTATCAACCGTCGTTCTTTCGAACAAGTTACAAAGATATGATTTAATCTACACAGAAGACTATTTCTATTAATAAACTTTTACTTTTATCAGTACTTCACGTGATGTTTATTCTCCTAAAGTCATTTTAGTACAAGACTTTTTAGTTCAACAATCTCCTCGTCGTTGGTCAACAACATTATAAAGCGACCGGGCAGTTAGAAGTTGCTTGCGAACTAACATCAACTAAGGTTTGTGAGATTTTTATTTAACTGACAAAGAAAGAAAAATTCTCTAATAATGAAGGAAGACGTTCGTTTTAATTCAGTTTGATCCCACCTAATGTGTTGTATGATGTATCTTTTTTAATTTCTTCTTTCGTTTCCTTTAAAGTGTTCATTTATTTTTAAATTTTAAGCTGTTAATTTTTACTTTGTTGATTTTTAATCTTTTTTTTTTTTTTGTCCTAAGAAAACCACTTACGATGATTCAAACCCCCTGTCTAAAATTTTAGACAAAGTTACGTGTTCTTTTTACTTTTTTTAAACCTGGTTTAAGAAAATTGTCATCGCTACCGTTTACCAAGCACACAGTTCTAGAGAAAGACAACTTGAATAAAACTTTAAAACAGTTGACTAAATAGATGGAATTAATAAAAATAGTAAAAGTAAAACGCATATACAGTGCTGATAATTAAGGTGACGAAGAAACCAGTTTTTGATTCTCTCTTAGTGTTGTCTGGTATTTTACTTTTTATTTCACAACTGGGTTGTAGATATTATTCAGGGTTCAAACAAAAAGTTACAAGGTCTCTAATAGCCAGTGAGGCTTGTTTATTTCCAATACTTTCGTTTTGTTTGCTTACGAGTGGGTATGTTTGCAATATTTGCCGTTAAAAACTTATACCATCTCTTTATTCGATGTTCAGTGTCTGTTTGTTGCCAACAAGCCTGTCCCTCTTTGTAAATTCATCTCTCTCTTATGGTGATTTTCTCAGCGTAGCTTATGTGGCACAAGGCAGAAAATATGGAGCATTCAGTGAGGATCGAACTTACTCAGTCGTATTTTTTTTTCTAACGAGACAAGGTGTCCACCTCTTTTACTTTAATAAAAAATTTTTTTTTCTTTTTACCCGGTATTATTTAGTTTTTGCTTCTCTTGTTTACTTACCTTCCCACATACACAACTTTATTTTTAACTTTCTGTTCTTTACGTTGATTTTTTTAGTTTCTTTTTGCTTATGTTTTTGAATCAAAAGAGCCAAGGATCAAGTAGTCACTAAAAATATGACTAAAAAAAATCTGCTGATCTTTTAGATAAAACTATAATGGTCGCATATGTGTGCTGTTTCTTCTTGTTTTATTTTCTAAGCTCAACACACACACACACAATAAAATTAATTGACACCACGTGTGTCTCTAAAAATACAATTGCGCGGGCATTCACCCCGTACCAAACCCTTTTGGGTAAAAAACAAAAACGGCGCACCCAAAAGCACGGACGTAATTGAAAACACATCACATGATCAAAAATATGAATTTTGACCAATCAGGGCTCGATAAAAGAAACATTTCTCGATTTCCAGGAGCCTCACCATGAAGATAAAAAGACAGTAGAAACTTTCTTCACCAGAGAGAGGAACGGGCAGTTCGGGGCACATATATAGAGAATCCCGCAGCCCATACAACAGACCGTATCATGCATCAATGAACATTGTTTCACCCTCTCTTTCTCTCATCTCGCTCGCAACACATAGTCCCTCCTTTCCCTCTCACACTCCCAATTCCTTTCTTTCTTCCATTCTTCATCTTTATACGGACAACTACATTTTTGTATAAAAAATAATTCTTTTATTTATTTATTTATTATTTTTTTTTTACGAAAACAAACAAAAGTTTATTTTACCTTATTTGTAGTGTATTTTCCTTTTTATTTATTGTTCGGGGGAATTATACAAGCCCCTACATATACAAACAAACAGAAACAGAATAATTAAAGAATCTTTATCATATAAATGTTATAAACTTAAACTTTATGAGATTTCCGAAACTTAAGCATTTTTTTTCTAATGTACTTTCTTTTTTTTACTTTTTATTAATTCAATTAAATGTTGATTATCTCTTGGTCTTCTTATAAAACTGTCATATCTCCTCTGATTTACAGTCACCTACTGAAAGCATTCAAATCTGCGTAGCACACATACAATTCTAGCTTCGAATTAAATTTTTACATTCTGTCTCGGAAATCCATTAAAACAAGCTCCGAGTTTCACTTGAACTGTTTACTGTTGTTTGATTGGTCCGTAAATAGACGTGCCATGTTATTGCATATGCCCACACAGCTGGATCGCTAACTAACGCCACAAATTTCTTCTTTCCTCACACATATATTAATCAGCGAATGAAAACACTGGAAAATATGCCCGGAAACAAAACCTGAGAAATCTAACACGCCTACGCGAAGTTTGGTTTCGCTATATAAATATTCGAGAAAGTTGAATTCGTCAGAAGGGCTTACAGGCTGCTACGCGGCTGGTCGATCAGCAACACCCCTGAATTACCTTCTCACCCATCTTCACGTCAAGTCCTTGCCCCTCTTCCTCACAAATTGTTGGCAAGTAAGAAAGAAGGAACAACCCGTCAATGTCACAATTACTACTACGGAAGAAAAGAGAGAACAACACAGAGCTACCGACTACCCAACTTACCCATCGAGTGACACGTATCTGTTCCTTTCCTTCTCTCTAAGGATAACAGCTTTGGGAAACCACACATATCCTCGTGAACATTACATACAATTACAGACGACCAGCCTAAAACAAATTCTACCAACATCTGACGCCAACCGGCTAAGCATTAAAAACAACCAAATTCATAAACCACTTGCCTGCATTTATCCAATAAACGAGTTAGATTTACATCTGCCTTTGGCTTAATTCTTCTTGCAACCATACGCTTGTTTATAACACTGGTGTCAGAAGCGTGCAGCAAGAGGAATATGGATGACATAAATTTCACTTTCTCCGAACTTTTCGCTCTCATCAAGGAACAGAAAATGCTACTGTTTAACCTCAAAACTGGACCAACATAGCCATTCCGTCACATGGTAGAGGAGATTCAAGAAAACATAAACAGTATATTGACCACCATAAAATTGGCCACCACACCATCCGCAGCCCAAAATGCCAGTGACTACAGCCTAGTGATGCGCCAACAATCGCTTTGTGACGTCATTAAGCTAAAGGGAACCTTTAATCCTGGAAATGACGTAAACCAGTTCATTACGGTCCTAACCAAAGTCTACACAATTCACGTCATGCCTGAATTGGGCATCTATCCTAGCTTCGAGGGTGAATTCGTCAAGCCGCCAAAGACTTATTCGACCAAGCCATTTTTCAGCAGATGGTTGATTCCAAGCAGGATACATCCACCTTCGAACAACTGAAATCCTACCTCTTAGCAACCTACGGCAGCCAGACGACCAACTTCCAAAATCTTAGTTGAACTTGGGATCTACAACAGCAGGACAGCGAAAAGTTGAGAGATTTTGCCGGTCGGATTAGAAATGCGCTCAGAGAGGCAGCGCTCCACATAAAAGGCAAATACAAGAAGGACAACAATGCAGAATTGACCGTAGATGGATTTGTTTCCATTGTTACAATGCTTATGAGCGAGAAGATGAAGGTTTGGATCTCAAACCCCCACCCTCGTCAAGACTATGGACAACCATTTTATGACGATTGGCATCGTGTGCGAAGCCCAACGATACCTGGATCGCGGCGACATGACCTCACACGACACGGTGTATTACATGCACAAACCACATGGACCAAGTCGAGGAAATGACCCACTCAAAACAAAACCACCACTCAAACCAAAACCACCACTCCGGTCGAATGGGTTACAACAGATGAGCACCACCAAACCACACAAACGTGACCTTTATCAGACACACAGAAGCCGCGGTCACACAACAGAGCCCGTCGTGTGCAAGAACTACACCAGGGATCGCGCTTGCTTCCGCGGACATAACTGCTCATATCGCCGCCCACCCCTCACTCAAACACAGGCTCCTATCGCAGCAACGGATGATAATACACCATCTATAAACCACAAGGAGCAGGATTTTCAGTACGAGCAGGACGACATGTGATGCTTCGTTCTCCAGTTCTCCACATCAGCCATCATATCTTCAACCACAGGACCCACACACCACAAGATACTCGCTTAAGCACATCACCAACACATTCTTCGCTCACCACTCCAACTCCACCATACCCACTGATAGAATTTTTAAGCACCTTGGTATCGCGGCTGAACAACAGAAAGATGATGCTCTGAAAAAGATCATCAGCACCGTCCAGTCGTCAGATTCGGACGAAGGCCATATCGATCCCGACGACCACCGGGCATTACTTTTCAAAAATCACACGCGCCATTTTTTTTTAGAACCGGGCACCTCCGTTTTGATGATAAGAGATAGCAAACACCCTCCCAAACTAGTCATACCATAAAATCTCCGTGCCATATACCTTCGTCAAGTCCAGGAGGGCACCAAACACTCAGGGGTTACCCGCATGCGAGAACTCCTATCCAGTTAATAATGGGAATACAAAAACCGCGACATCCAGGCCTACGTCAATTCCTGTGACGTGTGCAAAGTGTAACGGTAACTATGGTAGGCGCACTCATTGGCCTATCGGTCACAGTAAACGGGGCAGGAGACCATTCGAAGTCCTTTGTATAGACTTCTTCACAACGTGCATCTCCAAGGGAAAGCGCAACATCCCAATCATCTTAGACAGCTTCAGCCGGCACTTCATCACCATACCTCGCGCAATCGATGCTACCCGGGGACTATACCAATTTTTCTTCGACACACAGAGATTCCACGCATAGTGTCCTCTGATCGTGGCACACACTTTATTGGCGAAGTCTATCAACAGTTCTGCAACCAGATGTCCATCTCTCAAGAATTTCACTGTCCCTGACGACCGGAAAGCTCGAGAAATATCGGGCGGCACAATCGCACGATGAAGAACGCCATCTACATGTTGTACGAGGACAGAAACCGCGAGTGGACAGACATCCTCCAGTCTGTCGTTTCATCCATGAACGCTAGGGTCAACAGTGCCACTGGCATTTCCCCGCACTACGCGATTACTGACTGTCATCCCAAAATCGGCCTGCCCCAACTACATATAAGGGAATTTTTTTTTTAATCATATCACCCCGAGCAAGGCGGTAACGCCACTGATGCGCAGGGGGCTACGTAAGAGTGAAAAGATTGGAAAATAGAAAGCCGGAAACCACATCCTAAACAGGAAATAAGAGATGAGCCTCTTCACCCGTTCAATAGACGTGGGTGGAGTGTGAACCGGGCGACAGTTTAGTCTACTCCAATTGAAAAAAAAAAGGAAAAGAATGGAAATGAGTAAAAGATTGGAAAAGAGAAAGCCGGAAATCACATCCTAAACAGGAAATAAGGGATGAGCCTCTTCACCCGCTCAATAGACGTGGGTGGAGTGTGAACCGGGCGACAGTTTAGTCTATTTACTCGAATTGAAAAAAAAAATAGGAAAAGAATGGAAATGAGTAAAAGAATGGAAAAGAAGAGAAAGCCGGAAACCACATCCTAAACAGGAAACAAGGGATGAGCCTCTTCACCCGTTCAATAGACGTGGGTGGAGTGTGAACCGGGCGATAGTTTAGTCTATCTACTCCAGTTGAAGTGAGGGGGAGAAAAAAGTGTTGGTGACCTGCTAAATTTTAACTTAGTTAAAGTCCACTTAAAGGAATTTCTGCTAAGAAACAAAGCCAATCCTTCAATTAAAGTTTTAAGTTAAGCAATAATTAGGCAGAAAACGAACAGAGTGAATATGATTAAAAAAAAAAAGTATTACTTGCTTATAGCACGAAATTTAGATTAGAAGGATTTCTTAATTACAGAGGTCGTATTTTTCTGACGCGTTAAGTGATTGATAACAGCCAGATGTGTTGACAAGCTAAGTGTGGTTGACCAGAATTGACATAGTTGTCCTTTTTTCTTTTTTTTTTTTTCTTTTTTTTTTCTGTAGGGGAAGAAACTGTGAAAAACGTGACCTTTTAACAAATATTTTTTATGAATAAAAATTACATGTTCTATACTAGAAGACCGAAAGTATTCAATACCATATTTTTAAAAAAACCTTTTCACACACACACACACACACACACACACACACACACACACACACACACACACACACAAAGAAAATTAATTATTTAAAAAATCTTTTGGTTTGAAGATTTGCATTATGCTTTTCAATTTTCGATTAGTTATACAAAAGGCGCTTATTTCCCTTTCGTGACATCACTCCAGATAGTGAACGAAGCGCTACTCATTAAACAGTTTGTGAACAGCAATCAAACGGGAAGGTTGTTTTCTTCTGCTTAGGCCTTTTAGGTTCTAAATCTGTCTACATCCGTTCAGTTGGAACATAGATAAAAATCGTGCCGCGTCTCGCTGGGACAAACAGCTTAAAAGCGCATAACCGCGTCTCGCTGGGACAAACAGTTTACAGGCACATGGTACCTTATCTCGCTGAGATATAACATAGATGAATCAAGCCCCGTCCCACTGGGATATAAGATGAATCGCCCTCTGTAAATCAGGAGTCATAACAATGGCTTCTCCAGATCAGAAGTAACTTCAACTATATGTAAGGTCTTTCCTTTTGTTCCTCTTCATGGCCGCCGTCTTTCTCAACCTCCAAACTAAGTTTGATTTTGGTGCGCTTCGGAGGAGACCATGCCTTTCAGTTATCCATATCTTGAACACTGACTTTGAAATAATATCTTAATTTGTTTTCTCTTTTTACAGCACATATTCTTTCATATGGTCTTTTACAATATTCTAACACAGGAATATTTTTGTGCTATTTAATGGACATTGTTTCGGTCTTCTAGCAATTTTTAATATTGCGTGCATCTTCGTGTTTATATTGTAGCTTGTATAAAATGTTCCTACATTTCTATTATATCAACAAAAAGCTAAGTATAAGTAGCTCTCCATGACAGATTAAGAACTTGTTTAGAAGAAGGTGATGTTAGGGGGTGATGTTAGTCAAAGACGCTTATCTCCCATTGGTCAAGGTAAGTCAGGTGGTTTAATGTGACTTACGTCACCCCAGATAGTGAACCAAGCGCTAGTCGTTAGACAGTTCGTGAACAGCAACCAAACTAGAATGTTCTTTCTTCTGCCTACGTCTTTAACTTAGGCAGACCAAGGCCTACACCCGTTTCGCTGAGGCATAGATAAATTCTGCCGTGTCCTGCTGGTACAAATACCTTTTAAGCACATGATGTCTTATCATGATGGGATATAATATAGAGGAATCTATCCCCGTTCCGCTGGGACATAAGATGAATCCGCTCCCATAAATCTTGAGATCAGAAGTAATTTCAACTATATGTAAGATCTTTCCTTTTGTTCCTTCTTATACTTTGCTTTGCAGTAGACATATATGCTATGTATTTCTCTACGTGTGGACACTTGTATATATGCATAATTTGCGTATGTTGTAGTATATCAAGTCTGTCGTTCATCATTCATTCGTTTACACTTTCAACCATTCCGCTCCATCCAGTCCGTGAGTTTTGGTGTTGTTATATCGCTGATATGAAATACCCGTTAACGTGAAAAAAGTTTGGGGAGAAATAAATCTTTTTACCAAGCCTTCTCGTTACATAATCTTCACTTAATAGCTTATTAATCTAACCTCAACAAGGCTTTGAAGAATTTTTAAAATAGTTTTGAAACTTTATAAATGATTATAATTAAAAAAGAAAAAATGAAAACAATTCTTGTAAAAATTCATTATTAGTTTTAAAAAGTTTTTAAAAAGTTTTTCTTAAGAATATAATGTCCTTGATATATATATATATATATATATATATATATATATATATATATATATATATTAAAAGCTTATCTAATAAAATAATGTCATAGTTTTGTTTCTATTTTATTTTACTATTCGAAGCAGATTTTAGGGGAAAAGGCTAAAAAGTGAAATTGAAATTCCAGTAAAATTCTCATGAAGCTGGAAACCTAAGACGAAATTTCAGAGAAATAATTATCTCAAGAATGAACTCTCTAAAACCTGATTTATATATATATATATATATATATATATATATATATATATATATATAGTGTATCGAAGCAGCAGATAATTTTCTAAACATATATTGTTAAATATAACAGACAATGAATGGCTATTATGTTTAATCATGAGTCATTCTAAACATCGTATTTTGGCTTCAATTTCAGGTGAAAATAAAGACAAAAATTGTCCAACATTTGGATATTTTTTATTATTATGCCGGTTCTAAGCTTTCGGCTCACATGAGCCATCTTCAGAGAGGTTACAGGGACGTTAACATATCGTTGCTTAGCAATGTTTTATGTCAACACAAGATAAAATCATTTTTGATGGTGGATGTCTTCATGCTAACGTCCCTGTAACCTCTCTGAAGATGGCTCATGTGAGCCGAAAGCTTAGAACCAGCATAATAAAAAATATCCAAATGTTGGACAATTTTTGTCTTTATTTTCACCTGAAATTAAAGCCAAAATACGATGTTTAGAACGGCTCATGATTAAACATAATAGACATTCATTGTCCGTTATATTAACAGGTGTGACACGATAACTAGACATATATGTATTTTATTATAATAGATTAAAATAGAAATAGATTAGAATAGAAAATAGTTTAAAAACATATTTAACAAAAGTGAAAAAGAAGAGGAAAAAAATAAATAAAGGCTTTTTCTTTTATGAGGAAAATTGTCCTCCGGTAAATGTTTGACTCAGTGATTTAATGAGATAAGTTCAGCAGGGGGGTTTCCGATGACCCGGTCAAAGGCTGTCCTTTACTGCATCTTGACCACACATTAAGCCTTTTCCGGCGGAAGCCTTATTAAGATAAACAAAAAAGATAACTGAAATTTCAGACTTACAGTCGCCGGTGTTTGTCACCGGATTTCCGGTCAATTTTGGATAAATTCAGGTATTTTTTCCGAGTCAGGCAGTTGAGTTAAGAAAGTTAGAGAGAAGTTAAGAAGACAGTTAAGTTAGAGAGTTGAGAGTCCCGCCGGGCGCGAGCTTGAAGTAAGGATCTCCGTTCGTCTTGTTTCGTTCAGTTTGGATTTGTTGATCTCCATTAATTAGAGTTAGAGCTGTGTGTCACATTCGCCTGCCCCAACCGACAAGGCTAACTCTAAACGAATAAAGAATCCTTTACAACTCATCCAAATTGTGGAAGTTCGTTCCTTATAGTCAATCTTGTACCCCCAGCTGTCCGGCCGACATTTTCAACAAACAACCGGCAACATCACAGCGTGGAGAACGGCCGCCGGAGGAAATTGTTAGGACGGACCGTTGGTGTGGTACAATTGGTGCCGTGACTGCAGGATTTGGAACCCACGGAAGTGCCACTGGATGCTAAGTTTGGATTTCGACGAACCGACGCGACTGGACGAGACGGGACGAACGGAGAAAAGGAAATCGAAGAAAGAACCACACTAACAACCAAATTCTAATTGTTTGGTATAAGCTTCAAAAGAAGAAAAAAGAAAGAAAGAAAAAGAAACAAGGGAAGGAAAGGGAACCCGTTATTAACACGCACCGTAAGAAAAAAAAAAAGGAAATCGAAGAAAGAACTATTCTCACATCCAAATTCTGGTTGCTTGGTGTAAGCTTCAGGGGAAGAAGAAGAAAAAAAAACAAGAAACAAAGAAAGGGAAGGGAACCCGTTTTCAACAAGCACCGTAAGGTAAGCAGAATTATTTATTCCCTTTTTGTCTGGCCAAAATTCTCGCCAGGCAGAAGAACGGTTACCACTAACGGCCGTACGATCGAAAAAAAAAGAAAAAAAAAGAAAAAAGAGGACAATGAATTGATTAAGAAAAAAAAATGTGTGAGTACTTTGAGAGAAAAAAGTATAAATTTTGAAAAAAAAAAGGAAAAGAAAAAGAGAGATAGAAACAACGCGAACGGTGTGAAAAAAACAACAACAAGAAACAAAGGAAAGGGAACCCGTTATCAACGAGCACCGTAAGGTAAGCAGAATTATTTACTCCCTTTTTGTCTAGTCAAAAAAAGAAAGAAAAAGAGAAATAGAGACAACTTAAACGGTCTGAATGAGTACTTAACAACAAAACAAGGAGAAGAATGAAAAAGGACTGTTTGAACAGAAAAAGGGATGATGATGAAAAAATATTTTTGAGAAAAACAGAAAGAAACATTTTAGGAACATTTATTTACTTTTTTTTTTTTGTTGTTTTGTTTAAAAAAAGAAAGAAAGAAGGGAAAACGGACTATGTCTGGAGAACTTTAAATAGTTAAAAAAAAGAGACTGATAATGAGGAGCAGTTACATCGCTCCTATATTTATAGACTTGCTCAGAGTTATGACTATTTTGTCACCTTGTGTTAATTAATTTTTTTTAATTTCTTTTCTTCTTTGGGAGAGAGGGTGGAAACACCCCTCTCTCGAATTTATTGCGTAAACTATGCTTCAATCATTTTGTCCGGCGCCATTGACCCCATTGGGAGGGGACGTCCTCAGCAAACTTCCATCATGTCAAGGTTTCATTGGGTGGGGGGTGATGCAGGAAAGGCCCAGAGACTTGTGGCCGGAAAATGGTAACAGGAGATGAATTAACGAAGAGTTGAGTCTTTTTTCAGGAATAGAAGAGAAGAAGTAAAGCGGAAAGTTGAAAAAGGTGTTCGTTAACGAAGAATTGACCCTCATACGTAGCGATAAACCAACTGCGTGGATTCATTGATGCCACCGGCTACGTAGGCAAAAATTGAGGAATTGGTTGTTGAAATAAGAAGAAAAATGTGTTGAGGAAATACAAAGAAATGGTATGGATTAATAAGAAATTTCATGATTGATGTTTGTGGAGAGGAGGAGAATATCCCTGGGGGATCAAAATAATTTTTGGTGGTGATGGCGTACCGACATGATGAAGCATCGTGTCATGTTTTTTTTTGTTTTGTTTTGTTTATTGTAATTTATTGACATAAATGACAAGGTCCGTTGGGGGAGGTAATGTGACACGATAACTAGACATATATGTATTTTATTATAATAGATTAAAATAGAAAATAGATTAGAATAGAAAATAGTTTAAAAACATATTTAACAAAAGTGAAAAAGAAGAGGAAAAAAATAAATAAAGGCTTTTTCTTTTATGAGGAAAATTGTCCTCCGGTAAATGTTTGACTCAGTGATTTAATGAGATAAGTTCAGCAGGGGGGTTTCCGATGACCCGGTCAAAGGCTGTCCTTTACTGCATCTTGACCACACATTAAGCCTTTTCCGGCAGAAGCCTTATTAAGATAAACAAAAAAGATAACTGAAATTTCAGACTTACATTCGCCGGTGTTTGTCACCGGATTTCCGGTCAATTTTGGATAAATTCAGGTATTTTTTCCGAGTCAGGCAGTTGAGTTAAGAAAGTTAGAGAGAAGTTAAGGAGAAGGGGAGTCCGCCGGATGCGAGCTTGAAGTAAGGATCTCCGTTCGTCTTGTTTCGTTCAGTTTGGATTTGTTGATCTCCATTAATTAGAGTTAGAGCTGTGTGTCACATTCGCCTGCCCCAACCGACAAGGCTAACTCTAAACGAATAAAGCATCCTTTTCAACTCATCCAAATTGTGGAAGTTCGTTCCTTATAGTCAATCTTGTACCTCCAGCTGTCCGGCCGACATTTTCAACAAACTCCCGGCAACATCACAGCGTGGAGAACGGCCACCGGGAAAAATTGTTAGGACGGACGTTGGGGTGGTACACAGGATACTGTGTCCCAGAGACGTCTATGTGGCAATTTGTAAATAGATCTTCGTGTTTTTTGTTTGTTTTTTTGTTTTTTTTGTTTGTTTGTTTTTTTATCAAAGGTGGTTGCAGCTTTGTTTTTATTTCCTTATTGTTCTCGCTTTTCGACATTTTAAAAATGTTTTTGTCTTCTCTACAGTTGTATTTTGTTCACATTTTTCTCTGGTGATCCTTTATCATAAATTGTTATCCTGCCTTAATAGGCGCTCAAAGGAAATTTTTTGCAACTTTTAAAATTTTTTTTCGACGTTCTAAACTGTAAATAACTGTATTTTTCCATTTGAAATTTTATGCAGTGGTTGTCTTGTATTTTAAAATGTTGTGCCTATTAATGTCTTGCTATTTCTACTATCTCATTTTTTGTGAATGGCACAAGAGCTTAGATTTAGTAGAAATAAAATTTTTATCTCACATTATTAGTAACTCATTGTTTTGTAATTTCATGCTATTGCAATTTCTCCAAATACTCAACAGCATATATTATTTAAATTGATTTCGTGAAAATATTTACCTAAACTCTTGTCTTGTTTAGGTACCTCCACAAAATCGCTGAAAAAACAGCATAGTATGAAGGGAAAAGGCCCAATTTGAAAATTCTTGCAAAAATCAAATAATGGTCGGATTTTGATGAAAATTTCAGGACTTATTCATAATTGACTGCAATCAATTTTGAAAGAATTATTTTTAGAAAATATTGGTAAAAATATATTTTTTACATATGTTACCCCCACCACCATCAATTAATTTCCAGAAAGGTCTAAAAATTCTACTTTGCTCCCCAATAAATCTAATATAATTAAATTCAGAAGTCATTGGGAAATGCTAATAAACTGTCTTTTTTTTTTTCTTCAATATTAGCCTTCTTTCTAAAAAGTAGGTCCGAATTGCGAAAAATGCAATAACTATGCCAATTTTTATTTGGATAAACTTTCAATTGCTTTTTTTATGAACAATATAAATTAAGCATAGAATAGTCTGAAAAGAAAAAATTCAATGAATAATAAATTTTTACAAGAATTATTTTCATTTTTTTTATAATAATATATAAAACTTCAAAAATATTTTAAAATTTCTTCCTCGGTTGTCCCAGCTAGGGTATGAAATTAAAGCATGAAGACTACATTTACTAATCGAAAATTGAAAAGCTTAATTCAAATGATTAAGCCATTGGATTTTTTAAATAATTAAAACATTTTAATTGTGTGCATTTTGATTACCCGGATCTTATTTGTACGGGTGGCTGTACGTAATATTTATCATTAAAAGGTCACGTGATTGAAGGGTTGTCCTGCCTTATTTGAAAAAAAATAAAATTTATGCCAAATTCGTCTTCCATACTTGGCATTTTTTGGCCGGCTACTGTAAATCATATCATTGGCGCCATTTCATTAGGCGATTACAGATGTGATAACCAGGATAACATAATTGAGAAACGCTTTTTTTAAACTTTTCAGGTAGTAAGCAAATAATTCATGTTTCAAGTCAACTTAAAGTAAGTTTAAATTCGGTAATTTGAACAAAACAATGTATCAGCGAAGTGTATTTTATTTTTGTAAGATTTTTTTAAAATCAAGAATTAGCTTCTGTCAATCAATGAAAAATGGCAGAAAATTTGAAATTTTAAAACGTTTTTTTAACCTAAAAAACTTTTGATTCCGATCAATATAATTTAGGATTGAAACACACCAGGGTATTTTGCTTACTGTAATTAGTAAATTGAATCTCTTGGCTTTCAATTAAAGCTAAAATTAATACTTCAAGAACACTTTTTTATTTTTAAAAATTCAATTTAAATTGAGGTACTGAAAATTTGTGGAGGTACCTACTCCTGTTCAATGTTTTTTCTCTTTTGAGAAAAAGATGGAAATAATTTTGATAAACTATTTCGAGGTAATCGCCAATTGAACAATAAAGTAAATTTAAGAATCTTTTCTGTTAATTTACTCCAAATAATGTAAAGTTACTTATCACAAATATTAATTCACTCCAAGAAATTATAAATTTTAAATCAAAGTTTGTTTTTTGTTTTTGTTTTATTTTATTACATTTTTGGCAAGTTAAGAATGTCTTACAACTAAAAAATAAGAAAAAAATCTGTGTTTAGCTTATTTATTGGAGTGAGCGCGTACGTAGACCCTCACACTTAGAAATACCACACCCGAATCGCCTACATTTGGCGCGATCGCAAAGGTCAACCCAACTTGAGTGTGATAGAGAAGTGTGAATCAGATGACAAGTAAACCTACACTCTTATTGAGGAAAAGCATGTAAATATATAAAAATTCTGATTTTTAGAAGAAGGAGACGTTAGAAGTATAGAGAATGGATTTTAGTAAATATAAATTCTTTTTATTTTGGGTTGAATTATCAAAAAAGATCCAAATTTAATTTTAATGTTTCAGTGTTTATATCTTATAAATAAATTATAACTTAATTAGCATTGCTTATTTACAGGTGCAAATGAGTATTCAGAGCTAATAAAATGAAATATAAACTATAGGCAGATCAAGTTGCTAATAATTAAGAATTTAAGATTGATGATGCTGAATAGAACTCGAACCCAAAACTTTTTTTTTCGTCGAGGTGGCAGGACGATACCCAGAAGATGTGTGCTGAGTATCTACAGCACAATATACGTGCTAAGGGATATTAATACAAATAAGACAAACAGCAGAAAGACAAAAAACAGGTAGTAGAAGAATGGAGAGGTTAAGTTGTTAGAGTCAATCGTCGATGACACTCTGAAAGTGTCAACCACCTCTCCACATGGGCAGATGCCCGAGGTAGATGCGGCACAAGGCTATTTAACTGAGAGCATCGAGCGCGTAAGCTCGAACAAAAATTCTTGTTTGTTTTTCCCCAGACGAGACTTTACACTTCGGCGGATCCTCGTCTGGGTTCCTCTCCGCCCGAAGGCAGAGAGTCCGACAAAATGAACGACTGAAGCATTCAATCGATCTTCTCAGAATGTCAATGTCACTTCGAAATCCTCCGACTGCTATTAGTCTTTATTTTTATGGTCACCTCGGTCCACAGGCCATTCCATTCTTGTAAGCGTAGAGCTGCTCTACAACACCTCCCCCTGAAATGTTCCGTCTCCTAGACGAGATATTTTCCCATTTTTGGATCGATCTCGATCGTTTCCGTAGCTCTCCTTTTTCGCTTTCCTAAGCGTCTTTGTTGTACCTCTAGAGACATTGGCACATCGAGCATGTCGTTTATTACTTCCATGGGTTTTTCTCTACTCTGTTCAGTATTGTACCTTCTTTTTATTTGGATTACGTGCCTCCTTATAATCCATCTTGGATGTTTTAAAAGGTACATCATGTGGCCAGTTCTCTTGTTTAAAATGCCTTCTTCCCATGAATCTTTACCGAGTTTGTAATTTTTAAAATAAACTATCACCAGGGTAGAAACGTTTGTCGTTGCACTTAGTTCTGTCACTCATAACTTTTTTTCTTTATTTGGTTTCAGTTTATCGAAAACTGATTTGATCTTCCTCGCAAATATTAATTCTGCTGGATACATTCATAAATTAGCGTTTGCGTTTGGTGTGATACGGTAGACAGGAAAGAAATTCTGTAGCTCCTCATTTTTTGTTTCTATTCCTTCTGCCTTTCTTATTACCATTTTAAAAACGTATATAAATCGTTCTAACAACCCGTTAGATCTTGGATGGTAGGTCGCGGATGTCAAATGAGTCACTGTATGCATTTTGCAAAAATTTGCAAATTCCCTTAATGAGAATTGCGTCCAGTTGTCCGGTGCGATCTTATACGGTACACCACATCTTGCAAACAGTTCCGTTAGAAATTCTATTGTGCTTTTTGTTGTCGGTGATTTGCATCTGAATACTTCTGGACATTTTGAAAAGCTATCGACCATAACAAAGTAGTATATACCCCTTATCGGACTAGACCAAGACTGGTTGGCTTTTGCCATGGGTTAAACTTTATGGGTGGTGATTTTGTCATTAACTGGGAATTCTTTCAATTTTTAACCAAGTTTTCAACGTCTTTATCCATTCCGTTCCAATACAGGAAACTTTGCATAAGCGCTTTCATACGTGAAATGTTCGGATGTCTCGTATAGAAACTTCGTAATATTCTTTTTGTTAATACCGCCGCGATGACCACCCGTTCACCATCTTGACAAATTGAAAGATTTCCTTATTGTCCTTTTTTTCCAATAACTTTCTTTTTGTGAGTTATGAACTTGTCAAACTTCGCTTTAGTTCTAATCACGTCACTTGTAACAGGTAATTATCTCACACTGTTATACATTTTTTTTTCTGACTAACAAACCAATGAAACTATTACTGTTTCTTCCAGTGGTTCGGTCATTCTTGGAATCAATCTCGACAATCCGTCTGCATGCACTAAGGTAAATTTTAAGGTAAATGCTCCATTTTAAAGGAATAGTTGAGTAAAATAGTTGTCAATCTTTGCAGTCTGTTTGCAGTGTGCATTGAAATACCTTACTTCGAGCCAAAAATTGTCACCAACGAACGGTGATCCATTTGAAAAATAAACTATCTGCCTTTAATATACTTGTGATCTTTTTTTTTTTTTACAGCAAAATCTATTGCTTAACCATCTTTTTCGATTTGAGAGTATTTTTGTCCCTCTGACAGGGGCGTCCTTGAGACGTGATAAACAGCTTTTAGTTTTTCATCATTTTGTTTATGAAACAATTCCCAACCCAAATTTGCTAGCGTCATTTGCTTCATATAATTTTCTTGCTTGGGTCGTAATGTGTTAATGGTAGACCAGAAATTAGAGCTGCTTTCAATTTCTGAAATGCTTTCTCGCATTCTTCAGACCATACCCATTTTCCATCTTTTTTCAACAATTTATTAAAAGGTTCCCTGAGCTCATTCATGTTAGGAATGTAGTTACTATAGTAGTTCGCTAATTCGAAGAATGCTTGTAAGGATGCAATATTTGTAGGTGCTGGCATGTTTTTATAGCATTTGTTTGAATAGGATCCGGCCTTCTACCTTTGTCATAAAAAAATTGACCTAAATAATTAATTTTTGGTAGAAAGAACTGACACTTGTCTATAATGAGCTTAAAACCATAATCATTTATCCTTTTAAACATCTCGTTCACGTGCTTCGCATGTTCATTACGAGCTATGCTTTTAATTAACACATCGTCAAGATATGCCATAGTGTAATCTAAACCACTTAGTATCATGTCTATTGCTTGTTGAAAAATTGCAGGTGCTACTTTTATACCGAACGATAATCTGTTAAACTTAAACAGGCCCTTGTTCGTATTTATAGTTAATATTTTTGCACACCATCAGAATTTGTAAATATGCTTCTGACAAGTCTAATCTAGAAAATATTTTTCCTCCATTCAGCTTTGCGAATATATCTTCTGCTGAAAGTAAAGGGTAATTATGTTTTTTTAGGCATTCATTTAATCCTGTGGATTAGTCTGCGCGGACTTTGATTTTATCATTTTTTTTCCTTATGTATACTGTTGGACTCGCCCATTGACTGTAAGTTGTTTTTTCTATAAAACTTAATTTTTCTAAATGTTACAACTCTTTGTCAATGTCTTCTAGTACGGCGAATGGTACCGGTCGCTTAGGTCGAAACACAGAAGTTATCTTTTCTTTTAAATCAAGCTTTGCTTTAACCGTAGAACAAATTCCTAGGCCTTTAGAAAAAATATCTGGCAATCTTGCCTTTAAATCCCGTTTGAAATTTTCTGTGTAATTAGATGATCCAACAACATTGTTACAATGTGTTGATAGGAACATTAAATAAATCTAACTCCTCCATCCAATCAGTACTTAAGAGATTCTGCGTTTGCTGCATGACATAGGCTATTAATTTTCTTTTTTCCAGCAAAACCAACATTTAAATAAATTTAACCAAGAAATTAGTTTGTTTTTTTGCCTGATATGACTTTGGAAATTATTTTAGATCTGCATAATGTCGGTCTACCAATTTATTCCATGTATCCGTATTAATAATTGTCAGGTTTTTACTGTGAAACCAATAAATTGTAAACGCAAATTCTACTCCATCAGCTTCTTTTCTCGCACTTCCTGCCTGTGGAATTCCCTTCCATTCACTTGCTTTCCCGACATCTATAATCTCTAAGAATTTAAATGTAAAGTCAATAGTCATCTCCTATCTCACTAACCTGTATCCTCTCTCTCATACTCCTTTCTCCGTCCACTCCACTCTCGTCAGTATTCTCATCCTTCTCTACCCACTTTCTGACACCCCCTATAACCTGTCACTCTTTCTCATAACTTTCTAACCCCCTACAAAACAGTGGCAGTAAAATACCTTGCTTGGGACGATATGATTATAAAAAAAATTATACTATTATAATGTGGATATAATGTGGGGGACCGATTCTACATTAAAATCAATACATAGACTGATCACTCACTTTATGGCCACATTCATCCTTCTCTTAACCACTTCCCGACACTCCCTATAATCTGTCACTCTTTTTCATAAGTTTCTTCCTAAGTAACTCCTGCAAAACAGTGGCAGTAAAATGCCTTGCTTGGGGCAATATGATTATAAAAAAAAAGGTTTGACCCTGTGTCAATATGCATTTTTACTTTCGTCTCATTCAATCGAGCGTTTAAAATTTTCCTTTTCCTGCGACTTTTTCACTCATGGTATAACGAACCATATTTTTTGTTTTCTTTTGACTGTTATTTTACAAAAAGTACTTTTATAACCCTTATAACCACAACTGAAGCATTTTTTTAAAATCTTTGAATGGACAATCCTTGTATAGATGTAACTGAACACAACAGTAGCATGGATTTATTTTAACTTTCCTAATTTGTGATTTTACTTTTCTAATCTATGATATCTCCTGTTGTTCAATATTTGCGGTATATTTTTCTAAGTTTACAATTCTATGACATTCCTCTGTCAGTTTTTGTACAGTTATTTTCTGGTCTTGTTCCAACTTTCTTAAGAGTCTCGCTTATAATTCTTATCTGTTTCGCTTGGTGAGGTTAATCCTTGTACAAAAATTAAACACTTGAATACATCCGTGCTTAATTCATTCAGTCTGAACTTTTCACACTCCTTATTTACTATACTTGCGTTCGTTGTGTAGTCTTCATCATCGTTTTTGATAAATTTACGCAACGCCATTGCGTGTTGGATAAAGAACTATGTTCTCCAAAAATTTTAGACAATATCTGGATAGTTTCTTCAAATGTAATTTCTCCAGGTTGTTTTGGTAGAATATAATTTCTGTATTTTTTGTGTTCAGAATCACCAACTTCACTTAATAGTAAACGAATTTTCTCATCGTCTGTCCAGTTCGAGCAGTTTTTAACAAATATCTTCTCAAACCTGCGATAATAAGCATCAAATGTAGCCTCCTCTTCAGGCTTATGTGAAAACTTTCCAATTGATTTAAACACTGCATCCTGTGAAAATGTATTTGATTTATTTGGCCTCGTTTCTCTTTGAGAAAATTTCCAACATTATAGCAAGTTGCTTTTCTTGCCGTTTTTAAACTAATTCTTCTTGACATTTTTGTGCTAATTCTTGTTGTTTGAAAAATTGTTTTCTGGCTAATTGTTGTTATTTAAAAATTCAAGAAAGCATTTCTGGAAGTCCTCCATTTTAAAATTTGCTATTGTTCCTGATTGTTTTGAAATTGTCGTCAAACTTTTCGTTTTCGCCAGTAAATCTGTACGAATGTTTTCAAGCACAGTTTTCGACGACCAAATCTGTTATTATAGATTGCTTGAAATCTACCTATCCAAATCTGTTAATTTTCCTCGTTGCCAGTCTGTTTCGAATCTTTGTCGCCAATTTGTTGTATCGCCGATGTGGCAGAACGATACCCAGAAGATGGATATTAATACAATTAAGACAAACACCATAAAGACAGAACAACAAATAGAACAGAGTAGAAGTTAAGTCGTTAGAGATCAAAGTCCGATAGTAATCATCAATGACACTTAGAAATCATCCGACTGCTATTAGTCTTTATTTTTATAGTCACCTTGGTCCACAGACCATTCCACTCTTGCGAGTGCTAGAAGGGTGTTAGCTGCTCTACAACTCTTCTGAACCTAGATTTTCAAGAGTACAATGTTTCAAAAATTGTTTATTTTTACTTTCATTTTTTATGCTTTATATTTTTTCATAGATCAGTTGCTTTTTAAACAAAAATATGTAAAATATTAATTTCTTTCATCAAACGTAATTGCTACATTATTTTTTATGCATATTTCTTAAGCAGAAAATAATTTCTTACTTTCAGCAAAATGGTGTCCAGGTACCTCACTGTTGGGTCACTATTACTCTGCATTTTAGGCCTTCATCTCACAAGTATGTCATTTTAAAATATTCTATGAAATAATCTTTTTTTTTTCAAAATAAATATTTTTTATCTTTTTGTTTCTCATAAAAATTACATTTAAACAAACATCAGTCTTGCTATTTCGAGTCCTATTTATTTAGTATTTTATTTCCTATTGAAGAATTCAACAACTTTTTGTCAACACCCAAGCCTACTTCAGAAGCATAGCAAGAGGGGGACAAGTGGTGCAGGTGTGAAGGGGTACACGATTTCCTCTGGCCTATACCTGCTGAGTGTTAATTAATAGTTATACAAGAGTGTGATTCTCGCTTGAGACAATGTTGACAATAGAAAGACAAGCCTATATTTTGGCCATCAGTGTAAGAATTCGCCATCCTAAGAATGTGTAAGCTATGCGATCCAAGTAACTTTCTTTCTGGAATAGTCCTAAATGGGTACGTGTTTTTTTTTTTTTTTTAAACTGCATTTGATTTTAATCTGGTATGGGATATTTCAACTTTTATTAATTTAAAACTTAATTATAGATATTAATTATATAATATACTGACAGTTCCCTAATAACCCATCTTAACGCATTTCCTTATTTAACTGATGGGGAGTAAAGATAAAGAAAAGAGGAGGATTGACAAGTTAATTCGTAAGTCTGCCTATTGCCCGTCCATAATTCTTTCTCTTCTTTTAAATAGGACTGGAGGTTTATCCCCTGTTTCCAGATTAGAATGTGGTTTCTGGTTCCTTATTTATATTCATGTTTTTCCTAAATAGAAGGAGATAGGTTTGTTTATTGTCCTTAACTCTATACCTCTAACGTTTCCACCTCCTAAAAATCAGAACTTTTATATTAAAATTAGTATTAGATAAATTAATGGCAATTATCTTGTAAATTATCTGCATATTTATAAATCATCATGCCTCTTAGATTTTTATACACAATCCGGATGTTGAATGCTCACCCCAAAGCAGACTGTGTTAATAGGTTTTCTGTGCATGGGCTCTAAGCATACATCTGCTTTAACCAAAATAAAACAAACAATTTATTTACGAGTCAGAGCCACTATGGTTCTAAAAACCAAAATCATAATTTGGATCAGCTATATATTCTATTGTGGAACCTCCCTACGTACATATCAACACATTTACATACATCCATATATACCACACCTGCTTTGTCAAGCAATGATTGGTTAATATATCACCAGTGCGTTCATTACAAGACAATTTACAAATCGCAGCTATGCAACAATTTACCAATCATGTTATTTTCAAGTAATCGCTTTTGTTCACTTTTATGAGAAGATTGGATCAAACAGGCCTTTTATAGTTTCCCCAAAGCACACTCACTGAATGGTTAATTTTTAGCCAATCAAATTGTTTGCACGTGAAAACCGAGTTTTTTCACGCAGGCATTCTAAGACACCTTCTAGCAATATAAGGAGTGAACCTTTCTCAGCTCCTTAGTGAGAATTCAGCCTTCTAACCAACTCTTGTTGGTTAAATATGCTCCCCTCATTCACACCTAGTTCATACACATGCTGATATACACATACATACACTTTCACACTTTCATCAAGGCGATCGATTTTCGATATTTATCGGGGGTACCTCGACACAAAACCTAGCTAAGAACACTCACAGATGCTTCTAGTACAACTGTGTAAATTTTAAAGAAAATCGGTTCAGCCGTTTTGGAGTCTATAGGTAATGGACACACACAGACACATACACACACACAGACAAAGTTCCATTTATAAATAAGTTTAGATGATCCATTATTGTACATAATTGGGTTACAATAAAATTTGTATTTTATGAGTAATACCTTATGAAAACTGAATACCCCCACCACAGACCCAGTATCATAAATACAGGTGGAAGCATGAGACCCTTGCATTTGACCTGGAAGTTATAATTATCAGTAAAAGAACAAAGCTGCGACTTTTTATTTCCACATCTCCACATTCTCACTTCTTATCATTTGAAAAAAATTCTGGTTCTAGATTTCAATTTATATGCTCACTTCATATGTTTACTGCAATGTATATACTTCACCTTCAATGTATATACTTCACCTTCAATGTATATACTTCACCTTCAATGTATATACTTCATATTTATATGCTCACTTCATATGTTTACTGCAATGTATATACTTTAATATAAATAAAGCATTAAATATATACTTTAATAATAATAATATATATATATTAATTAATATATATATATATATAAATATATATATTTATTATAAATAAATTATATTAATATTAATATATTAATATATTAATATTAATATATTAATATATTATAAATATATATTTATTATAAATAAATTATATTAATATTAATATATTAATATATTAATATTAATATATTAATATATTAATTAATATATATATATATTATAAATATATATATTTATTATAAATAAATTATTATTAATTATTAATATATTAATTATTAATATATTATAAATATATATATTTATTATAAATAAATTATATTAATATTAATATATTAATATATTAATATTAATATATTAATATATTATAAATATATATTATTATAAATAAATTATATTAATATTAATATATTAATATTAATATATTAATATATTATAAATATATATATTTATTATAAATAAATTATATTAATATTAATATATTAATATCTACTTTAATATAAATAAAGCATTAAATCCTACATTAAAAACAGGGAGAAAGTGGAAGGTGAGAAAGATGATAACAAGTGCTAAAGACAATCTAACATTCAATGAAGTCATTGGATACACTCAAAAATGGAAACAAGGGTTACAACTAAATGAAAGGCAACAGTGGCTGAAAACTTCTAGTAAAGATCGCCAAGACATGGTCATCCAAAGTATAAGGAACAAAGAAGATAACAAAAGACTTGTAAAAGCAGTAGAACAATCCCAACAAGGCCAATGAACAAACTGGGAGGGGAGGCTCTGCAGAAATCAATTACTTGGAAGGATATTTGACAGATGGCTCCACTCAGGTTGAGTTTTTTAATACGTTCCACATATGACCTGCAACCATCTAAGAACAATCTTGTTAAATGGAAGAAAGAGAACAATCCTATTTGTCCCCAGTGTAAGGAAAACCCACAAACATTAGAAAATGTTTTTAGTTCCTGTAAAACAACCCTTGTCAATGGAAGATATACATGGAGGCACAATAGTGTTTTGAATGAGTTGGTCAAAATTATAAAGAAATATATGAAGTCTGAGTCATCTAATTAACCCAGAAATTCGTTGCATAGGGGAAAATATATGTTGGTTCTAAGCAAATAAGCAAATGTCAAGCTATACCTGGAAAAAATCTCTTTAGTTCTGGTGGCATTTGGGAGGTATCTGCAGACCTTCCTGTTTGGTATAATGATTACCCCAAAATAATATCAATTAAAAGTCTGCAACCAGATATTGTTCTTCTATCAAGGGTGATCTATAAAATTATCCTGGTTGAATTAACAGTACCATATGAAAGCTGGATGGAACAAAGCCATGATTATAAAACTAATAAATATGAAAATCTAAAATCAGAGCTGATAAAGGAGGGGTATAATGTAATTGTTAGAGCAGTAGAAATTGGAGCAAGGGGTTTTGTTGCAGGCACTCTGTACCAATTTCTGGTCCAAATTGGAATCAAAGGGCATAATAGCGCCAAAAGTATAAAACGCCTAATAGAAGTAATTGAAAATAGTTCTATGTGGATATGGAAAAAAGAAATATTCAGTGGAGTGTTTCAGCAAACATGACGGCTAAACATGACTGATCATGAATGATGCATAATGATGCGTGATGAGGTTCACGTTCCATTCTCAGAACGCAAGGTTTGCTGTTTTTCAAAATTTTTTGTAAATCTAATTTCGCCATTAGACATTTGAACTAATATATCTACAACACATTTGTAGATCATGATAATGGGGCCTCACATCAGTGTGGAGGGCCGGTGTGCAAGTAAAATTGTTGAGAAGAAGGCCTTGAAACGGTGCACATTCGCACATTCTTTCCTGATGATCCTAATTTAAATATAAATTCAAGAGGAACACATTAAAAGAAATTCAATGAAGCCATATGTCATAGAGAAGCTTGGTGGAAATGTCATTGGCATGAGGAGCATTACAAATTCAGCTCACTTCAGGTGAGTTTCAATTACATTCAATGAAGTCATATGCCATAGAGAAGCTCGATGGAAATGTCATTGGCATGAGGAGCATAACATATTCAGCTCACTCCAGGTGAGTTTCAATTACATTCAATGAAGTCATATGCCGTAGAAGCTCAGTGGAAATGTCATTGGCATAAGGAGCATAACATATTCAGCTCACTTCAGGTGAGTTTCAATTACATTCAATGACGTCATATGCCGTAGAGAAGCTCGATGGAAATGTCATTGGCATAAGGAGCATAACATATTCAGCTCACTTCAGGTGAGTTTCAATTACATTCAATGAAGTCATATGCCATAGAGAAGCTCGGTGGAAATGTCATTGGCATGAGGAGCATAACATATTCAGCTCACTTCAGGTGAGTTTCAATTACATTCAATGAAGTCATATGCCATAGAGAAGCTCGGTGGAAATGTCATTGGCATGAGGAGCATAACATATTCAGCTCACTTCAGGTGAGTTTCAATTACATTCAATGAAGTCATATGCCATAGAGAAGCTTGGTGTAAATGTCATTGGCATGAGGAGCATAACATATTCAGCTCACTTCAGGTGAGTTTCAATTACATTCAATGAAGTCATATGCCATAGAGAAGCTTGGTGTAAATGTCATTGGCATGAGGAGCATAACATATTCAGCTCACTTCAGGTGAGTTTCAATTACATTCAATGAAGTCATATGCCATAGAGAAGCTTGGTGTAAATGTCATTGGCATGAGGAGCATAACATATTCAGCTCACTTCAGGTGAGTTTCAATTACATTCAATGAAGTCATATGCCATAGAGAAGCTCGGTGGAAATATCATTGGCATGAGGAGCATAATATATTCAGCTCACTTCAGGTGAGTTTCAATTACATTCAATGAAGTCATATGCCGTAGAGAAGCTCGGTGGAAATGTCATTGGCATAAGGAGCATAACATATTCAGCTCACTTCAGGTGAGTTTCAATTACATTCAATGAAGTCATATGCCATAGAGAAGCTCGGTGGAAATGTCATTGGCATGAGGAGCATAATATATTCAGCTCACTTCAGGTGAGTTTCAATTATATTCAATGAAGTCATATGCCGTAGAGAAGCTCGGTGGAAATGTCATTGGCATAAGGAGCATAATATATTCAGCTCACTTCAGGTGAGTTTCAATTACATTCAATGAAGTCATATGCCATAGAGAAGCTTGGTGTAAATGTCATTGGCATGAGGAGCATAACATATTCAGCTCACTTCAGGTGAGTTTCAATTACATTCAATGAAGTCATATGCCATAGAGAAGCTCGGTGGAAATATCATTGGCATGAGGAGCATAATATATTCAGCTCACTTCAGGTGAGTTTCAATTACATTCAATGAAGTCATATGCCATAGAGAAGCTCGGTGGAAATATCATTGGCATGAGGAGCATAACATATTCAGCTCACTTCAGGTGAGTTTCAATTACATTCAATGAAGTCATATGCCGTAGAGAAGCTCGGTGGAAATATCATTGGCATGAGGAGCATAATATATTCAGCTCACTTCAGGTGAGTTTCAATTACATTCAATGAAGTCATATGCCGTAGAGAAGCTCGGTGGAAATGTCATTGGCATAAGGAGCATAACATATTCAGCTCACTTCAGGTGAGTTTCAATTACATTCAATGAAGTCATATGCCATAGAGAAGCTCGGTGGAAATGTCATTGGCATGAGGAGCATAATATATTCAGCTCACTTCAGGTGAGTTTCAATTATATTCAATGAAGTCATGCCGTAGAGAAGCTCGGGTGGAAATGTCATTGGCATAAGGAGCATAATATATTCAAGCTCACTTCAGGAGTTTCCAATTACATTCAATGAAGCTACATGCCATAGAGAAGCTTGGTGTAAGGCACAGACAGAGGTGTGTATATACATATTCAGCTCACTATGTGAGTTTCAATTACATTCAATGAAGTCATATGCCATAGAGAAGCTCGTGGAAATATCATTGGGGCATGAGTATATAGATATTCAGCTCACTTCTCAGTGAGTTTCAATTACATTCAATGAAGTCATATGCCATAGAGAAGCCAAAATGTCATTGGCATGGAGATAATATTCAGCTCACTTCAGGTGAGTTTCAATTACATTCAATGAAGTCATAAAGCAGTAGAGAAGCTCTCGTGGAAGTATCATTGGCATGAGGAGACACATTATATTCAGCTCACTTCAGGTGAGTTTCAATTACATTCAATGAAGTCATGTGCCATGTAGTCGTGTGTAAATGTCATTGCATGAGACATAATATATTCAATACTTCAGGTGAGTTTCAATTACATTCAATGAAGTCAGAAGGCCGTAGAGAGAAGCTCGTGTAAATGTCATTGGCATGAGGAGCATAATATATTCAGTGTCATCAGGTGAGTTTCAACACATTCAATGAAGTCACATGCCATAGAGAAGCTCGGTGGAAATATCATTGCATAGAGGAGCACAATATATTCAGCTCACTTCAGGTGAGTTTCAATTACATTCAATGAAGTCATATGCCATATAGTTTGGGTAAATGTTGTATGAGTGAGCATAATATATTCAGCCCATTTAGTGAGTTCTGAATTACATTCAATGTGTTATGCTATAGAGAAGCTCGTGGAAATATCATTGGCATGAGGAGCATAATATATTCAGCTCACTTCAGGTGAGTTTCAATTACATTCAATGAAGTCACATGCCATAGAGAAGTCAAAAGTAAATACATGGCATGAGGAGCATAATATATCCAGCTCATTTCAGGTGAGTTTCAATTACATTCAATGAAGTCATATGTCAGAGAGTTTAAAAATGTCACTGCATATAGAGCATAATATTCAGCTCACTCTGTGAGTTTCAAATACATTCAATGAAGCTACATGCCATAGAGAGAAGCTGCGGAAATGTCATTGGCATGAGGGACAATAAGTATTCAGCTCACTTCAGGTGAGCTAATTGTACATTCAATGGTAAGTCATATGCCACAGAGTCATGGAAATACCATTGGCATGAGGAGCATAATATATTCAGCTCACTTCAGGTGAGTTTCAAATTACATTCAATGAAGTCATGCCATAGAGAAGCTCGGGGAAATATTGGTATGATATATAATATATTCAGTCACTTCAGGTGAGTTTCAATTACATTCAATGAAGTCATATGCCATAGAGAAGCTCGGTGTAAATGTCATTGGCATGAGTGAGCATAATATATTCAGCCTACCAGGTAGTTTCACCACATTCACAGGTTATATGCCATAGAGAAGCTCGGTGGAAATATCATTGGCATGGAGGAGCACAATATATTCAGCCTACTTCAGGCATTTAATTACATTCAATGAAGTCATATGCCATAGAGAAGCTGTGGAAATGTCATTGGCATGAGGAGCATAATATATTCAGCCTACTTCAGGTGAGTTTCAATTACATTCAATGAAGTCAAGGCGCTGAAGAGAAGCTCGAAATATCATTGGCATGAGGAGCATATATTCAGGCCACTTAGAAAAAGAGTTCAATTACATTCAATGAAGTCATATGCCATAGAGAAGCTCGGTAAATGTCATTGGCAAGAGGAGCATAATATATTCAGCTCACTTCAGGTGAGTTTCAATTACATTCAATGAAGTCATATGCCATAGAGAAGCTCGGGTGGAAATATCATTGGCATTAGTGGAGCATAATATATTCAGCTCACTAGGTGAGTTTCATCATATTCAATGTTTATGCCATAGAGAAGCTGTGGAAATGTCATTGGCATGAGGAGCATAATATATTCAGCTCACTTCAGGTGAGTTTCAATTACATTCAATGAAGTCATGCCAGAGAAGCTCGGGTAGCACACAGCATGAGGAGCATAATATATTCAGCTCACTTCAGGTGAGTTTCAATTACATTCCACAGTCATATGCCAGAGAAGCCTGTGAAGACACAAGAGACACACATATTCAGCTCACTTCAGGTGAGTTTCAATTACATTCAATGGAAGTCATATGCCATAGAGAAGCTCGGTGTAAATGTCAATGCACAAAGTGAGGAGCACAATATATTCAGCTCACTTCAGGTGAGTTTCAATTACATTCAATGAAGTCATATGCTACAGAGTTTTCGGTGGAAATATCATTGGCATGAGGAGCATAATATATTCAGCTACTTTCAGGTGAGTTTAATTACATTCACGAAGTCATGCGGCCATAGAGAAGCTCGGTGGAAATGTCATTGGCATGAGGAGCATAATATATTCAAGCTCACCAGGTGAGTTTCAATTACATTCAATGAAGTCATATGCCATAGAGAAGCTCGGTGGAAATATCATTGGCATGAGGGAGCAGAGCATTCAGCCCCACGCCCAGGTGAGTTTCAATTTACATTCAATGAAGCCGAGTGAGTGCCATAGAGAAGCTCGGTGGAAACATTTCATTGGCATGAGGAGCATAATTATTCAGCCACTTCAGTGAGTCAATTACATTCAATGAAGTCATATGCCACATAGCTCGGTGGAAATACTCATAATAGAGCATATACAGGCTCAGCCTACCTGTGAGTTTCCACTACATTCAATGAAGTCATATGCCATAGAGAAGCTCTTCAGAAATATCATTGGCATGAGGAGCATAATATATTCAGCTCACTTCAGGTGAGTTTCACCATATCCAATGAAGTCATATGCCATAGAGAAGTCAAAAGTCATTATTGGTATGAGGAGCATAATAGGCTCAGCTCACTTCAGTGAGTTTCAATTACATTCAATGAAGTCATATGCCAGGAGAAGCTGTGAAAGAGCCACAAAGAGGAGTGAATATATTCAGCCCACTTCAGGTGAGTTTCAATTACATTCAATGAAGTCATATGCCACAGAGAAGCTCGGTGGAAATATCAATAAAGGAGAGCTGCTTGCTGAGAACAGCTTGCTTCAGGTGAGTTTCAATTACATTCAATGAAGTCATATGCCATAGAGAAGCTCGGTGGAAATGTCATTGGCATGAGGAGCATAATATATTCAGCTCACTTCAGGTGAGTTTCAATTACATTCAATGAAGTCATATGCCATAGAGAAGCTCGGTGGAAATGTCATTGGCATGAGGAGCATAATATATTCAGCTCACTTCAGGTGAGTTTCAATTACATTCAATGAAGTCATATGCCATAGAGAAGCTCGGTGGAAATGTCATTGGCATGAGGAGCATAATATATTCAGCTCACTTCAGGTGAGTTTCAATTACATTCAATGAAGTCATATGCCGTAGAGAAGCTCGGTGGAAATGTCATTGGCATGAGGAGCATAATATATTCAGCTCACTTCAGGTGAGTTTCAATTACATTCAATGAAGTCATATGCCATAGAGAAGCTTGGTGTAAATGTCATTGGCATGAGGAGCATAACATATTCAGCTCACTTCAGGTGAGTTTCAATTACATTCAATGAAGTCATATGCCATAGAGAAGCTCGGTGGAAATATCATTGGCATGAGGAGCATAATATATTCAGCTCACTTCAGGTGAGTTTCAATTACATTCAATGAAGTCATATGCCATAGAGAAGCTCGGTGGAAATGTCATTGGCATGAGGAGCATAATATATTCAGCTCACTTCAGGTGAGTTTCAATTACATTCAATGAAGTCATATGCCGTAGAGAAGCTCGGTGGAAATGTCATTGGCATGAGGAGCATAATATATTCAGCTCACTTCAGGTGAGTTTCAATTACATTCAATGAAGTCATATGCCATAGAGAAGCTTGGTGTAAATGTCATTGGCATGAGGAGCATAACATATTCAGCTCACTTCAGGTGAGTTTCAATTACATTCAATGAAGTCATATGCCATAGAGAAGCTCGGTGGAAATATCATTGGCATGAGGAGCATAATATATTCAGCTCACTTCAGGTGAGTTTCAATTACATTCAATGAAGTCATATGCCGTAGAGAAGCTCGGTGGAAATGTCATTGGCATAAGGAGCATAACATATTCAGCTCACTTCAGGTGAGTTTCAATTACATTCAATGAAGTCATATGCCATAGAGAAGCTCGGTGGAAATATCATTGGCATGAGGAGCATAATATATTCAGCTCACTTCAGGTGAGTTTCAATTTCATTCAATGAAGTCATATGCCGTAGAGAGGCTCAGTGGAAATGTCATTGGCATGAGGAGCATTACACATTCAGCTCGCTTCAGGTGAGTTTCAATTACTTTCCAGTAATTTCCTTCTTTGTATATAAATATATTTTGTTTTAAATGTCTATGATCTGTGACTAAACTCCCTGAATTAAAATCTATTTTAGAAATAATAATTTTTCTTTCGGATTTTTCAGATGGTAAATACAAAAGAGTGTGCTATTATACCAACTGGTCACAATACAGACCAGTTCCTGCTAAATTCGTTCCCGAAAACATTAATGCTTCTCTCTGCACTCATATCATTTACACATTTGCAACTTTGGAAAACAATCATCTGAAACCATATGAATGGAATGATGATTCCACTCCTTGGATGGTTGGAATGTAAGTTTGGGTTTTTAATTCCTTTTTTATGAAAACATTAGAAGCACTTTATTTGTTAGTTCACTCAATGAAAATCTTTGAATTTTGTATACCTCATTTTTATAGATATGAATTAGAGTCTCACCTTGTTGATAAATTACGAAGAAATGATTAAACTAATTTGAAAGGATTATGAGTTGTTTCAGTCTGCAGTAGGGTTTCAAATCACATTCATGTTTGACAAACAGAAGAAGGATATATTTCTAATTAGTTCAAGTATGAAGGATTTATTTTCTAATTAGTTCAAGTATGAAAATTCATATGAAGCATAGTAATGTTTGAAAATATGTTGCATAAATGTAAATTCATCCTACCACATCCCTTGCAACTGTAAAATTAAAATATTTCAGAGAGAACCAGGGAGCTTAATTTTTCCCATCTTAGGAGATAATATAAATTGTAAAATTTCAATAATATTTACCATTTTTTTAAAAATCAATTCATCCCAAGCAAGACACTGATGTCATTATGATGGAAGTGGCTACTGTGGGTGAAAAAGAATTAAAAAGACTTACTGTGAAACCAATAAATTGTAAACGCAAATTCTACTCCAGCAACTTCTTTTCTCGCACTTCCCGCTTGTGGAATTCCCTTCCATTTACTTGCTTTCCCGACAGCTATAATCTCCAAGAATTTAAATGTAAAGTCAATAGTCATCTCCTATCTCACTAACCTGCATCCTCTCTCTCATGCTCCTTTCTCCATCCACTCCACTCTCATCAGTATTCTCATCCTTCTCTTACTCACTTCTCTTACCCTCTTCTCTTACCCACTTCTCTTACCCCCTGTGACCTTTCACTCTTTCTCATAACTTTCCTTCTATGTAACCCCCTACAAAATAGTGGCAGTAAAATGCCTTGCTTGGGGCAATATGATTATAAAAAAAAAGGTTTGACCCTGTGTCAATATGCATTTTTACTTTTGTCTCATTCAATTGAGCATTTAAAAAAAAAAACAAGGAATAAATTTCTACTTCTGTTAAAAAAAAAACTAGGGAGGAGTGTCAGTTGTATGATAGGAAAAACTATCTACTCCTATTAAACATTAAGTACAAAATATAATGCACATGAATGACCATTTCTTTTCCACTTCATTCCAGGTATGCCCGTGTTATCAACCAAAAAAAGAAAAATCCACAGTTAAGAGTTCTTCTTGGTCTTGGAGGCTGGAACATGGGATCACCTCTCTTTACAAAAATGGTTGCAAACAGTCATAACAGAAAAATGTTTTACACAAATGCTACTGGTTTTCTGAGGACAAGAAATTTTGATGGACTAGATTTAGACTGGGAGTATCCAGCCAGTCGTGGAAGTCCAGCAACTGATAAAATAAATTATGCGAATCTCGTCCAGGTAAATTGTCAACATTTTACTTATAAATCTCGGCACTACTTAAATAGACTGGTCCACTTGTAAAAAAAATAAAAACAAAATCTTTTGGAAGTAATTTTTGTAAATTAGATGTTGACCTGCTGATTTTTATCAATTTAGAAAAACTGTTATATGATGAAGATATTAGTCTAAATAAAATAGAGCATTAAAATGCTTCTTTAGACAGTATTCTATTATTAGATTTTGTTTAGCTTTCTGTTTTTGAATCTGTAAGTGGACAATTTTACTTTTATATGATTCAGTCAGTTAATAGCTATACATGATACATGCTTGGGTGATCATGTTTTCAACCATGACTGACTAGGCAGTAGATTTTCCTGCAGTAGGTTGCTATTTCTTTCTGCATTAGAGTGGTTGCCAAAAATGGATATAGAACCCAATCTGTCCTGCTATTTGACTCATAGCTGGAGGGAGAATAGCTAGATAAATTCCTTTACCAAGGGTATTTGTGTGTAAGTGAATGAAATAAATTCAACTGGATTTTAAACTTAGCTCTCTGATTTCTCTAGTAAAACATTATTGGCTCCAATTTCTATAGTAAACCATTATTGGCTTTAAATACAGTAAATATAAAGATCACTTTGGTCATGTTTATAATATTGATACACTATCAAATCAATCCCTAACTTTTATAGAGTTTTGTGTATGGAAACAGACTTTGGGAGTGGGGTTACAAAGAGATTTCTTTTAAATAAAGCATGTGACACCAAATCGGTCGAGTTTTGATCCTGGCCAGAAGCAAGTGGATGTGTCTAGCCACACTGATGAGCTGTGATACAGCAAAACAGGCTTGTATGTGGATGACTACTATATATATATATATATATATATATATATATATATATATATATATATATATATACTACCGGCCATAATTATGAGGCCACTCCTGTTTTTAAAAAAAATTATGTATTTCATACTATTTTTAGTATTTATTACCAAGTGGATAATTCTAAATGAAAATAGAATGGTTCTTTTGTTATTATTACTTAGCAAATTTTACAAAGCAGTCAGGAAGCCTTTGCTTCAGCCAGCCAATAAGAAGAGACTAGCATGGGGAAGAGATCATAAAAACTGGACACCAGAACAGTTCATTTGATGCACATATTATTGTGCAGTATTAACAAAGAACAATTTTATTTTCATTTAGAATTATCCACTAGGCAATAAATACTAAAATTAGTATGAAATACATCATTTCTTTTAAAAAACTGGGATGGCCTAATAATTATGGCTGGTAGAGTGTATATATATATATATATATATATATATATATATTAATTAAAGAAGAAAAATCTGCATAAATTAATAAAAGTATGTATCAATTTATTCTTCACTTAAGATTTAATAATAATTATTAACCTTAAATGCTTGTGTCTCTGTTTTTGAAAAAATCCCATACAAATGAAGTTTTTAAAAAAAAAGGTTAAAAATCTAAGAAATTAAAAATATCAATGATGGTACCACACTTTCAAACTTGACATCTATAAACAACAGTTAAGTTCAATAATATTGTAAAAGTCAGGGATTGATTTTACACTATATCATTATTATGAACAGAGCTCCACTTCTAAACTGATAAAAATAATCGACATTTTTTTATTTTGACAAATGTTGTGGCCTAAAAAATGTCTAAAGAATACCAATCTACAAAATTATTTATAAAAATTTTCTCCTTTTTAAAAAATTAACAAAAAGAAATGTACCCATCTATTTAACACGTATCTAAATCTGAATAAAAGCTTTGTTACTTAATAATACTCATTTGCAAACTCTCAATTTGTGAATGTGCATAAAACTTAAGAGAAACTTGTTTGGAATTATTTTAGACTAGTTTGAAACTATTTGTAAATTATACTATAATTGATAAGCTAGATATGTTAGTTTTATATTTACTGTGTTTAAAACCAGGATTGGTTCATTAATCATATAAGAACTAAAACTGTCCACTTACAGATTCAAAAACAGAAAGCTAAATAAAATCTAATAATAGAATACTGTTTAAGGAAGCATCTAAAGATTTATTCTTTATTTAGACTAATATCTTCATCATGTATTAAAACAGCTCTTAGTACTTTTGATAGATTAAAACAGTAGTGAAAATAAATTTTACCTGGCCAAACACTTAGAGTTCTGGAAAAAGGGTAAAAGAAAAACTGTAAAGATGTTAGATACTAATTATCTTTTTGTCATTTTTTATTATTTACTAAATAATTTCGGCGCTAAAGACTACTGGCGACTCTGTAAAAGAGTACTTAACAAGAGCAAGTCCACAATACCCCCACTAATCAACAAATTTGAGGTCCTCACCTCCCCAGCAGATAAGGCTGAATGCTTTGCCTGCAGATTCTCGACCAATTCGAGTCTGGACTCATCTGGAGTTTTTACACCCGACTTCTCACCTAGAACCGAAGCACAACTGAATGATGTCCACATTACACCTTCGCTTGTCTCTGTTACATTATGCGTGATCCATTCATGCTGATGGATTCGATATTAAGAAGGAAGACAGGGACTCAGGATCTGACATGTTTTATTCATGCTCGGTCATTACAGGAAGTGGCCAAAATCAAGGGTAGATTATTAGCCCTTGTCTTAAGGGATCATGCTAAGGGGAACAACTTATCTACTTATCATGACATCTCCCTTTCTCAATTGAGAGTGGGCTCATTTAATAATTCTTTTTTTTTTTTTAAATTTCTTTTCTTTTTTTTTTTTACTTCTAGTTTTTTAAGATTGCTACTGGGGGCTAGAGTCTATATATTTGTAGGGGGAATCTTTAGAGGTCTAGCCTCTGAGGAGTCTTTACACACCGCATGGATCGTCTCGGCTTTGGGACGGGTCTGTAGTGCCTGCTGATGGGGGGTTCAGAGGTTGGCTGCTTTACCAACATGGGTTGTGCTCGTTCCTCTGATAATATTCTTTGCTTGGGTTCTGTCACTGATGAACTCTGCTGAGTATACTGAAGTAGTGGAGTACTGACACTATTATGTGCTCCTTTTGCTTCAGTTGTAGGCGGTTGGTCATCATTGTTCCTTATTGGGTCTCCCTTAGCTGGTCTGATATATTGTCGATTTCTTCTGTGGATATTACCACTTTCAGACTCAACTATGTACGACCTTGGATGGGTATCATGATGACGGATCATCCCAGGCTCCCATAGCCTTGTTTTCTCATGCTGGACATAAACTTTTTGTCCAGCATGTAGACGTGAATGCTGTCTACTATTCTGCCTGTTGTAATATTCCCTTGATTTTTCTTTTTGCTTTAGAATTTCCATTCTTGTTTTTTTCCTCACCCAGCTGTTGTTTTGACACCAGTGGGGTCCAAGGTTTGCTGATATTGGTGTGGCTCTATAAGCCATCATCGCTAGATAACTGTCTTGTCCAGTTTCACGCGCCTTCAGCAGTATTTTCTTACACACTTCAACCATCCTTTCTGCAAAGCCGTTGGATTTCGGGTAGTGTGGTGAGGATGTCTTGTGCAAGAAACTGTAAGTTGCTGAGAAGTTTCTGAACTCCCAGCTTGTGAACTGTGTGCCATTATCTGTGTATACGATTTCCGGTACACCCCTCTCCTCGAATATCGCTTTTATGTGTTTAATAACAGCTGCTGATGAGGTGGATCTGAGTCGACGTATGAATGGGCTTCGGCTGTACTGATCTGCTTCTAACAGGTACTCATTCCCTGCCATTGTGAACAGATCTGCACTGATGTATTGCCATGGGTAAGTAGGGCTTTCATGCTGATGCATAGTTTCAGCTGGAATACTTGTCTGATATTTTTGGCAGGTTCTGCAGTTATTGATAAAGTCTTCAATGTCTTTATTCATCCCTGCCCAGTATATTACTGTACGGGCTCTCAGTCTTGTTTTCTCTACCCCTTGATGTGCTGCATGGAGTTCTTCCAGTATCCCTTTTTGTAGAGATGCTGGTATTATGATTTTGCTACTCTTGAGTAAAATGCCATCCTCAATTCCTATCTCATCTCTGAAGTTCCAGAAAGGTAGGAGGCGGCTTGGGCAGCTAGCTCGATTGGCTGGCCACCCTGACATCACTATACGTGCAAGTTCTATTAATAATGGGTCCTGTAATGTTTCGACCCTAATGTTCTCTATCCTAGTTGGTGAGAAGTTGAAACATTCCATCGTGGCATGTACATTGAGATCAATTCCTTCGATGTGTTTGCTGGGTCTTGGTGATACTCGTGATAGGCAGTCTGCAATTGGTACTGCTTTTCCTGGGGTATATTTTACAGTAAAGTCATATCCCTCCACTTTCAGTAACATTCTTGCAAGTCTTGGAGGTGCTTGCACTATGTTTTTGAGTGCTATGGATTCTAAGGGTTTATGATCTGTTTGGATTGTTATCTTGTGACCCCAGACATAGTGGTGAAATCTCTCCAAACCAAAAATGATGGCTAACATTTCTCTTTCTATGTTTGAATATCGAGTTTCTGGACCTGACAGTGTTTTGCTTGCAAATGCGACTGGCATCTCTTTTTGAAGAAGTGCTGCACCAATACCTGCTGTAGATGCATCGAACTTGTAATATTATTGGTTCTTTTGGATCAAAATACCTAAGTATTGTAGCTTTCCGGATCTCTTCCTTGACTTTTTCAAATGCCCCTTGTTGTTGAGATGACCATTTAAAATCATTTTTTGTGGATATTAAATCCCGAAGGGGTTTGGTCAATGTTGCGAGTCGCGGTGAGAACTTGTTTAGGTAATTCACTAGACCCAGAAAACTGGTGAGTTGTTTTTCGTCCTCAGGAGGTTGCATTTGTTCGATAGTTTCCACTTTCTTAGGGTCTGGTTTGATACCATCTTTTGAGATAATGTGGCCATAGAAGGGTATCTCAGATGTCTTTACAACAAATTTCTCCGGGTTGAATTTGCAGTTTATCTCCCTTGCTCTTAGCATCAGCTTTCTCAGTGCTTTGTCATGGTCACTGCCATCTTCTTCGAATCCATATACAATCATATCATCGCATATGGAGAGTACATTTCTTATGTCGCCAAAATTTTCTTCCATAGCCCTTTGAAATTCATCTTGGGCACATTTTATTCCCATTGGGAATCTGTTAAACATGTATCTACCATGTGGGGTTATAAAAGTTGTGAGCTTTCTTGACTTGTGATCTAAGTTCAAATGCCAGTATCCCGACTTTATAGCTACAGTCGTGAACCATCTTGCACCGTGTAGCTTTGCTGTGATATCTTCAAATGTTGGGGTGACATAATGGGGTCTGCATATCACCTTGTTTAAGTCCCGAGGATCCAAACATAGTCTGACTGCGCCATTGGCCTTAGTCACACAAACAATTGAATTAACCCATGGTGTTGGTTCTGTCACCGGAGATATTATACCTTGGGTTACCAGGGAGTCTAGTTCTGCCTTTACTTTTCCTTTGAGAGCTATTGGGATCCGTCGAGGTGGATGGACAACTGGTTGTACCGTTGGGTCCACATGAATCGTGTATTCACCAGGTAGACAGCCTATGGAATCAAATACATCGGGAAATTCCTGAATTATCTTGTTCCTTTCTTGTATGTTTCCTTTGAGCCTTGATATTGGCATTGGAATGGGTTTTGTCTTGTGTTGAGGTCGTTGAGCATCCCCTGACTGTACTGCTGTAGCTGGAGTGTCTGATTTCACAGCTAAATTTAGGGTTACTAACCCCAAATCCCATGAAGATTTCAGTCCTATTAATATTGGTCCCTGAGAATTTACAACATGGAATGTTGTGATGATATGTCTGTCTTGGAACCTTACCCCTAATCGACATGTCCCTTCCTGATTGATTACTGATCCACCGAAAGCAATCAATCGGACTGGAGACTTTTCCAGTTGGATGCCCGTCAGTTTTTTATACAGCGTCTTTGGTAGCAGGTTGCTCATTGCTCCTGTGTCTATTTTCGCTTTTACAGTTATTTGTCCTTGTTTGTTGCCGATTTTTAGTTTGGCATATGCCTCTGCAGCGTTTGTTGGTAAATTTCGGATTGAGTGAAAGTAGTACTCTTCATTCGAGTCACTATTTTCTTCCTGAGTTGCTGTGTGGATTCTTCTGTTTTTATTCCACTGTTGTTTTGTTCTTATATTTTTTTCTTTCTTCTTGGTACGGCAAACGTTCGCAAAATGTCCTTTGTTGTTGCATAAGACACATGTTTTCCCTTTTGCAGGGCACTCTCCACGAGGGTGTTGTCTGCCACAGCATCCACATTGCGTCTGTCTATTTTTTGCTCATATCATGTGCGTGCTACTGTCTTCCAACGGGATACGGATAGCCTCAACTTGTTTACAAGTCACTTCCTCCATCTCTGCTATGCGTAGAGCTTTTGCGACGGTCAGGTCGCTCCCTTCCTTGATTAAGGATTTTTGTGCCGACTTTGAATAAATGCCGAATATGAAAAGGTCAACTACGAGTGTGTCTTCTACCACTTGCTCGTATTCACATTGTTTGGCTATTTGACGAAGTCGTTTCAAAAATGAGTGTGACTCATCTGGGCTTTGGCGACATTGTAGTAATTCGTGTCTGGCCACGCGAAAATTCGAACGAGGGCTTACATACTGCTTAAAATGTGTAATATAGGCTTCGGCAGTTCTTTCCTCGTCATCCCTAAAAGAGAATGTGTCACTTATCTCTTGTCCTTCGGCGCCAGTCAACAGAAGGAGATACCGTAACTTGATATCATCATCCACGTCTCGCATCGGACCATCAAAGTGAAGCCTGACTTGCCGGATAAATCTATCCATTGCCTTGGATAGGTTCGCACTAAACCAATCTATCGTTGGTGGAGGTATTTGGAATGAAGCTGCCATGGTAGTTCCGTTATTTCTCTTATTTTTTTGTTTTTGAAATTATAGAGAAAATTCTCTTACCTTCGTTGGCGAATGGGCATGTGTTGACGCTCCTTTTTTTTTTTTTAAGGGTTGTCCCAAAATTGGGCTAAATAATCCTTTTTCCTCCGTAATATCCAAGTCTGTTTTCCGTGTGGGTATTTGTAATCCCTTTTTCTGACACCATGTTACATTATGCGTGATCCATTCATGCTGATGGATTCGATATTAAGAAGGAAGACAGGGACTCCAGATCTGACATGTTTTATTCATGCTCGGTCATTACAGAAAGTGGCCAAAACCAAGGGCAGATTATTAGCCCTTGTCTTAAGGGATCATGCTAAGGGGAACAACTTATCTACTTATCATGACAGTCTCTAAGATAATCTTAAAACTTGACCCTCACAAAGCGAGCAGTGGTGACGGAATCCCAACCATAGTCTTAAAGAAATGTTCCCCTGAACTCTCCTCTGTCCTTTCTAAGCTCTACAACCTCTGCCTATCTGCTTCCTGCTTTCCTGCCTGTTGGAAATCTTCTTCTGTAGTTCCTGTATTTAAAAACACTGAAGAACCCTCTGACCCTGCAAATTACCGCCCTATCAGCCTTCTTCCGATCTTTGGCAAAGTGTTCGAAGCCATTATCAACGCCGAGGTGGTTCAGCATCTCACAGCACACAGACTCCTCTCGGACAAGCGATATGGTTTCCGCTTCACCAGGTCTACTGCTGATATGCTAACGACCATCACAGAGTACATATACCAGGCACTTGACAGGAATGGCGAAGCCCGAACCGTTGCATTGGATATATCTAAGGCGTTCGACAGAGTTTGGCATGCTGGCCTTCTATGTAAACTGCGGAGCTATGGTATAACTGGACATTTGTTTGAACTAATCCAGTCATTCCTCTCTAACCGCACAATGAAGGTGGTATTAAACAAACATGCCTCCCAGAACTACCATACAAATGCAGGTGTCCCCCAAGGCTCCATCTTAGGTCCTACACTCTTCCTGATATACATTAATGATCTCCCTGATTCCATAAGAGCCCAAATAGGTTTGTACGCCGATGACACCACAGTTTACTCTCGCCTCCTACAAAAATCTGGTGTAGGCGTCAAAGCTAACCTCGCAGCCGAGATTGAAAAAGACCTCCAATCCATATTGGACTGTGGTAAGAAATGGCTAGTAAATTTTAATGCTTCTAAAACGAAGCTACTCTCAGTTAACCATCATCGACAATCTCACCTACCTCCCATTAGCATGGACCAGGCTTGCCTCCCAAAGAATAAAACACTACGCCTCCTTGGTCTCACACTTTCAGTGGACCTCAAATGGAATGACTATATCGAATCCATTGCTAAATCCGCTGCTATGAAAGTTGGTTCTCTGTGTAGGGCCCGGAAGTTTTTTACCATCTAAATCTATCCTGCACATATATAAATCTACCATCCGCCCGTGCATTGAATACTGCTGCCATATCTGGATGGGTGCCCCTGCTATTCTCCTCGGGCTTCTCGATAAGGTTCAGAGGAGGGTCTGTAATGTGATAGATACCGTCTTGGCAGACCGCCTGCAGTCACTCTCCCACCGGCGCGACGTGGCTTCCCTGTGTCTCTTCTATAAATACTTTCACGGCTTCTGCTTCGATGAACTTAGATCACTGGTGCCCCCTAAATACGAATTTGCATGAGATACTAGATTAGCAACTAGATCCCACCCTTTTACAGTGAAACCGATAAAATGCAGCCGTAACTTCTACTCCAACAGTTTCTTTCCTCGCACTTCCCGACTGTGGAATTCTCTTCCAAACGATTGCTTCCCCGACGGCTACAATCTCCAGGAGTTTAAATGTAAGGTCAATAAACACCTTCTAATGCACTAACCTGCTCCCATTCTATCAAACACTCTTCCCATCTGCCCAACCCTCATCCTCGCTATCCTTACTCATCTGTCACCTTCCTCCTGACATTCCCTATGTCTAACCACTCCTTCTCTTTACCTTCCCCTATGTAGCCCCATGTGCAATAGTGGCAGTGGAATGCCTTGCTTGGGGTGAGATGATAAAAAAAAAAAAAGCATAAACGTTTGCCTTTATTTAATATTTTTGATATTCTTACTTAGATAAATAGTTGCTTAGAATATCGTTTGGAAAACTATTAAAATCATTAAAAATTTCCTTGTGAATAACCATTCAAAATATTAAAAAAAAGGTGTAAGACTTTCTGAATATGTGAGAGTAATTTATTTTATTGCACTTGTTCAAAGAGAATATTACATATTCTTCTGTGATTTGATTGAAAATAATGATCAGCTAACATTAAAAGGAGATTAATCTGTTTTACTTTTAATCATTGTATCCATTAGGGTAAAAACAAAGTACCCTCCTGAATTCATTGCTTTCAAAAAGATATCTAAGAAAATATTCTTTAACAGATCTGAAAGTTGTCATTGAAAATCTGTCAATGATTGTAACAATTTAAATTGTTAATGAACCTTTGCTATTTCAATATTTTTTTCTGTTTTTCTTTTAAAGGAAACCTATGATTACTTCACAAAAGAAGCTAAACTTTCTGGACGTAGACGTTTACTTCTAACAGCTTCCGTTCCTGCTGGCAAACAATTCATCACTAGAGGATATGATATTCCTAAAATTCAAAAGTTAGTAAGTTAGGTTCTCTCTAAGGAAGAGGGTTATCAAAGAATTTGAATTTTGTTTTATGTTTCCATACTCTACAAATTCAGTCAATTTGTGATTTCATTTGTAGGTACCTGGACTTTGTAAATTTGATGAGCTATGATTACCATGGTGGATCTTTTAGCAATATTATTGGTCATAATAGTCCACTGTATGCAAGAAAGGGAGAAAAGGGAGATGAAAGAACATTTAATGTCGTAAGTATTGTAATATTATATTGTAATATTTAGAAAATAATAACCAGTACAGAAACAACAAAAAGAAACAACAAAAAGAAACAACAGTGGTACAAACTTGTTAATCTACTTTATCCAGATTTTGGTTCTGTATTATTCAAGCCAAATACTTGAAGAAAGATAAACACCTTAATGAATAAATTAAGATTTTATGCTATTAAGGAGATTTACAATTGCTATCACTTTTACTTATGTTTTATTTGGTTGTACAAGTAAAAAGATTGTCAAGAAAGCTTGCAATTAGAATATGTAGAGGGAAGTTTTCTACAGTATAAGATGAGACCAGGAATTAACAGACTGCAAGTTATGTTATTTTCTTGTTTTACACATTAAACATTTTTTTTTTTTACTTTCAGTAGATATCTCCCTAAAATATAAAATACTGCAAAGTCTGGTTTATTTGATTTTAAAATAAAACTAATAACTCATTTTGTAATTTGGGATGTTATTAGAGTTCAAGACTATATCTCTTATTGGTCAATATATATAAAAAAAATATTTTCCATTAACTGGAAATGGATTCTTCAAATTTTGGCAGGTTTTAACTGGAAAAGATATAAATTTGTAACACATTTTACACAAACTGTCTGGCCTACATAAAAATATGCTTCTCTCAAAAGAACATACATTAAAAAACCAATCTAGACATTTATATATTTGAATAAGGGTAACATTTTTAAAATAGTAAAAATAATTTTTATACTCTTCCCTTAAGAAAATGTGCAATAAACAAATTTAGTATACTGCAAGTTTCTTGATTTTTTTAGAAACACATTTATAGAAAATTTCATACATAAAAGAGTTTTAATTTATTAATTTATTAGTTATTAATTTATTGCAAGTTTTTTTATAGGGACATATTTATAAAAATATTTTTATACACATCTGTTTCACTGTTAACTGATGAATTATTTCAAGGAATGTGTCATTTAACCACCAATTCCTTCATTTTTTCTACTTATATTCTTTAGTGTGTTTTTAACAAATTGATTCTTGGTTTTGATACTTTCAAAAAGTAACCAAAATAGGTTAGTATCCTCAACAGCTACAAAGCTAAACTTCATAGAAATGTTTGAAAACACCTCCAATATATTTTCCAAACACTTGATTGCTAAAAATGCAACAAGCAGTTGTAAAGTGGGTAAGGTTTTAGATTTTACGGTGGCTACTTTTGCCTTAGCAAATAATAAAGTAGATTTTCCATTTTGAACAATATAAGCCACAAATCCATAAGCTTTTTTGGAATCATTGCAAAATATGTACACATCTGCAGGATATGTTTCATCCACTGGACATCTGGGAAAATTTAAGAGATCAAGTATGATTAAATCTTTGAATAAACAAGACCAAGCATTCTGATTTTATGCAGAGATAACAGAATCACAATTCATTTTCTGATGCCATAATTCACTAACAAGTATTCTCCCTTTAATTGTAATAGGCAAATATAAAGAAAAATTATCATATATATATATATATATATATATATATATGAAAAATTTGAGATAAGATGTTTTTTATTTTTGGCATTTTCATCAATAGAACTACTAGCAACTTGTATAGTGTCTTTAGAAGGATTATATAACCATCTCTAACTCGCAACAAATGTTCAACAAAATTCTCGTCTATTATCATTTGAGTTTTTAGCTCTTTACAATTACTATTACAAGATCTCAAAACAAAGTTTCCTTCACTCATTCTATCTGTTGATTCTGGGTTAAAATCCACAGCTATTCAGGCAAATTACTAATTTTCTCCAAGTTAATATGAATATTATTTAACATGTCCATGTTCTTAATTTCCAGGAATCTTTTGATATGACGGACAATCACACAATTCAATACAAAAAAGACCACAAATCCACAAATTAAGGTAGTGCAAAGGTAACAAATCAAACTAAATCCATCTTTATCTTTGGCCTTAAGTAGAAAAACTTTTTCTGATAAAAATACGATGACGTATTTGTTCATAGGGAATAAAAAAATTCCAAGATGTTTTCTATTAGGTTTATTCTAGGTTAGGCTGCTTTATTTAATGGGGCTTCATTTGTCTTAGATCTTCTTCTTCATGTGTCATGTTCCTTCAGGTTGTAGGCGATCATGGACTTCCATTTGGTTCTGTCTCTTGTCAATCTCAAAATTCTTCCTCTTGGTATCTCTCCCAAACCCTGCTCTGCCATCCATTTGCTCAGACCTATCAAGTATGTCTTGCACTGCTTCTCCCTGTCTCTCTTTCCCTCTATGAATCCTGTGAGTATTAAATTCTCCAGGCCCTCCTTCCTCATTACATTTCCCAGAAATCTCATTTGTCTCTTCCTTATATTAAGTATAAGTTTTCTCCTCATTTCCATCCTCTCCAAAAACCTCCTCATTAGTCCATGGTATCCTCAGCATCCTTCTGTAAAACCACATTTCTGCTACCTCAAACCTCTCCTTCATCCTTGAGGAGATCATCCAACATTCACTGCAATACAGAAAAGCAGATATTACATAGCAACCCAGCACTCTCTTCTTTCTTTCCAATGAGATTTTTCTGTTTCTCAGTACTCTGATTAGCTTTTGAAATGCGTCTTTGGCCATGCCAATGCATTTTTGGATCACATCATCGCACTTTCCATCCTGTCAGCATGCTTTCCACGTATTTAAATTTCTTTACTTGTTTTATTTTAGTTTCTCTGACCCGTAGTTGGCATTTTGGAGTCGTCTTCTTTTTGCTGATGACCATACATTCAGTCTTCTTGAAGTTTATGCTTAGTCCTTTCTTCTCACTTCTTGATGCTACCTTTTGTAAGAAGTCCTGCATTCTCCTTTCCGTGTCTGCTATCAGCATTGTAGTATCTGCATATTTTACATTGTTGAGATTGTGACCACTAATGATGAATCCTGGCAAGGGTTTTAATTCTCACAGAATTGTTTTGCTGTATAAGTTGAATAGATCCGGTGAGAAAACACATCCTTGTCTTATGCCCTTTCTATTTTTGTATAACTGCTGAATTCACTTTCTATCTGTACACAAGCAGTTTGCTGCAAATATATATTCTTGATTATTCTGTCTTTTACGGAAATGTTACTTTGTCAAATGCCTTTGTGTAGTCTATAAAACACAGGTAACGGTCCTTCTGCATTTTTATTGCTCTTTCTGATAGTATTCTGAGCATGAATATTGCATTCCTTGTTCCGGTATTTTTAACAAAGCCACATTGTTCTTGTCCTATGTCTAGGCTAATTCTGCTGCATGCTCTGTTCATCAGAACCTGAATGATGAGTTTTGTTATGTGGCTCATTAAACTGATTGTTCGGTGGAGTTCACATTCCTTTGCACCTGGCTTCTTAGGTAGTGCTATACAAATTGATCTGCTTAGGTCCTCTGGTATATTGTCACTGTTGTAGATTTCGTTTATTATTTCTGTGAGCCTGTTTATACCAAAGTCTTCTAAGGGCATCAACATCTCCATTACAATCCCATCAGGTCCTGCTACTTTATTTCTGTTCAATTTGGCCATTGCTGATTCCACTTCGGTTTTTAATATTTCTGGTCCATCCGTATTTTTGTATATTGTTGGTTGCTTTCTCTTGTCATGGAAGATATCAGCAACATACTCATCCCATTTCTGAAGTATTTTTTCTTTTTCTAGTATGAGTGTATTGTCTTTTCCTTTTATACATGCTGTTGCTGAGCAGGTTTTTTGTCCTGTTAGTTCTTTTATTTTTTTTTATGCATATCACCATTATTTCTTGTGTTCAGTCTCTCTACTTCAGCACATTTATCATTGAGCCATCTTTTTGTAGCTTGTTTGCATTTTATCCTTATTTTCTTATGTGATTTCTTGTATTCTATTCCATATCTTGGCATCATTTTTGTCTCTTTTGCATTAGGTCAAGAATCTCTTCAGTGATCATTTTTTTTTTCAACGTGCTTTTTCCTTTGGGATGATGTTGTTCATCGATATCACTAGAGCCACTCTTAGTGTGTCCCATTTTGAGCTTCCATTCACAATTAAAAATTACTTTAATATTTGTTTGAGGTAATCAAATTTATCAGGGGAAACATGATTCTCTACATTAATGGCTACAGCATGGTTTAAAGGGGTAGATTTAATTTTTTCCTCATTCCAAGGTAATTTTACATAACAATTGTCTTTATATTCCTTAAACTTTTCATTTTTAATGGTATTAATTGTTATGTTATCAGCATCAGAAATTTCATAATTTTCATCAGCTTCAGCAATTGCAAAATTTTCATTGAAGTCTTCAGATTGACACTTCTGCTGTTCAAAATCATCATTCCAGCAATTAGACCTCTATTCAAAATGATATGCAAGATCATGAAATACTTTTAATGTATTGAAATGATAGCCAGCTTCACAAATAATTCCATTTCTAAAATCTTCAATGTCAAAATAAATCAAAAAAATATCAGTTATTTGATCTATGATAGATTTTTACAGAATCTAGCCACTCCCATAGAGTGACGTAGTATTTGGGATTTGATACACATGTTTTGGCTTTTATTAGGTAGCGTCAATTCTAGACTCGTACAGAGAATGTTTTTTCTTTCAATTTATGAAAGACGTCCATTTCTAAAATATAGTTGGAATTTCAGTTATAAATCTCTCCGGTTTAGTTTAGAACTGGATATTTGTTGCTTCAGCCTTAACACTGAATTTTCATTTAAAATAATTTTGAAAAAAATGAATGGCAAAATTTTACACTTAAAATTTCCCAATACTAACTCCAATCTGAATAGATATAAAATTTTATGAAAACAGAATTTTTTGTTATTTCAGTAAATACTGAATTTTCATTTCTTTTTAAATCAATGACCAAATTTTATGCCTAAAATTTTCTAATTGTAACTCCAATCTTAAATACTCAATATTATGTTTTTATAAAAACAGAATTTTCATTAAAAATTTTTCAAGAAAATAAAAGACAGAATTTATACATAAATTTTGTTTAGTTCTGAAGTTAACATTCATTTTTAATTTAGTCCATTCACAATATTGAATGATTAAATGTTAATTCTTTTTTAATTATCAATGGCAGAATTTTATCTTTGAAATACTTTGATAGCTTTAAAACAGAATTTTATTTCAGTCAATAGAGAATTTGTATCTTTATTATCTGAAATAATTTTAAAGGCAGAATTTGACCGATAATTACTTAATCACCATGCTTAACTTTTAGTTTACACTAAGAAATCTTTTAGAAATTTCTAAAAGTTTTAGAAATTGTTCCAAGGGAAGGCAGATGTCCTTTCTTGTTCATTTTTTTTTCGTTTTTGTTTAATTCAAATTAAGTGAATTTTTTTTGTTTGATAATTTAATTTAATCATGCAAGAAAAGATTTATCCATCCAGACACTAGAAATTTCCTTAAAAATTCACACAGCAGAGTTTTGTAAAAATTAACACAAATTTGATTCTTTACTTTCAGGAATTAATATTCTTGTGCAAAATGTAAAAATTTTATTTCTACCAAATCCAAGTTCCAAAATATAGTAGAACTAACAAGACTGGTGCAAAAGTATAAAATACAAAACAACCACTGCATAAAATTTTAAAAGAAAAAACACATTTATTTACAATTATGAAAAAAGGTACAAACAAAATTTGCACAAAAATTTTCTTTTGTGCACCAATTAAGGCAGAATAACAATTTATGATAACGTATCCCTATCAAAATATGGGAAAAAAATTACAACTCGAGAAAAGAAAAGGATTTTTAAAAATGATGAAAAGAGAAAACTATAAGGCAATACAGAACAAAAATGCAACCACTTTTGATAAAAACTAAAAAAAATTACAATGTTAATTTGAAAAGTTCACAATATGAGACAAAGTAAAAAGATATAATAAACAAAAGTAGAGTTGTCTTACTTCAACAATATTTAATTGTTTGGCTGAATGTGAAATGAATTACTTAGATGTATAATGCAGAACAGTAATTAATAAAAGATTTTTGTGTAAATGTTCAAGAATGTAAATGACAGAAATTAGGATTGAAAAGGTCTGTGAATATTCCAATAATTGGGAATGACGAACATTTTGTTGAAGAATATGATCAAGCACAAAGTTTAACGGTCAACAGATGGGTAAGAAGGAATGTTTGTCGAAGTTGGATTTTACAAGTGATTATCATGTGTTGTTGGGTGAAAAGCAGGGTGAGATTCAGAGTGATGTAGGTTCTGTTAGCAAATTGGTACTGATTGAGAAGCAAAAATCCACTGTATTTACTTATTTGACGATCATATGGGAGACTCAAAACGTGATGGCAGAAGAATTGTGTCTGTACAAAAATAATATTTTCTGAAATAGATCAGCCAATCAGGTTAGAAGTTTATGAAAAGCTTGAGAAGCTGACTGGAGCCTAAAAAAGGCACAAAATTCACACAAGATAAAACAATTTGATTGATAAATTGCTACTAACAGCCGCGATTGATAAATTGCTTCACGATAAATAAGTAGTAATTTTTTTCTCCAATGATCTTGTGAATTTCTACAAAAATGTGAGAAAGAATTTATGCAAATTTTGTGAGGGGTCTCGCACAAAGTCTTCTCATATTTATTGGCCTGAGCTTCATTTATTCAAAAATTTAGTCTCACCTCTGCCCCACTAGTTGGGATGTTATTATGGTTTGAGATTGTATCCATAATATCCATAAGGACACATGGCCCAGGGAATTTAGACGTTGATTAGTTTCAGTGACTTGAGCCAAAGAGTTGTGAGTTCAATACCAGGCTACAGCAGTGATGAACCAGTAACTTAGAGAGTCCAGTTAGAGTGAGATGATTCATGACTACCAAAAGAGGCTTTGCTCAAGGAACGAGAATGATATAATCCAGTGATCGTAATAAAAGGTTCAGTTCAAAATTCCTAGCACCTACAATGGCTGAAACATCATATAAATGGCAACAAAGATGAGGATAATAGTCTAAATGATGTAAATAGTGTAAATACTACCTCATCTCAGAAATATGGACAAATATATAAAATAATAGTTATTAAGTTATTTGAATAAAAAAAAATAGTAATATTTTCAACATGGAGCATTTGTGTAATTTGTTAACTTTCTTTAATAAAGCAGACAAATTTATTTATAAAAATACCAAATGAATTATACATTTCAAAATATTTAGTCAGTTATCACTGAGACAAAAGTTTTTCAAAGTCTATGTGTTTTAATTTCTTTATTTCTTCAGAACTGGAGTGCCCAATACTGGGTGTTAAATGGTCTCCCTAAGATGAAGCTGAACATTGGAATGGCCATGTATGGGCGAGGATTTCGTCTGGCAAACAACTCTTGCACTGTTCCTGGCTGTCTTTCCAGTGGACCCAACTCACCTGGTCAATATACAAGAGAAGCTGGATTTTTATCATACTATGAGGTATTGATAGCAATGTTATTTCACCAACATATGGATTTAGACTAATTGGGTTATCAGTGTACAATTAATTGCCTTACAAACTGATTTAGGTTACACCTCTCTAAATTCAGTCAAACCTTTTAACTTCAGTTACAAATTGAATACAAGTCAGTTTTATTTATTTGAATAGACCAACTACTTTTGAATTGTAGCTTTGTGTCAAGGCTAGTCTTTTCTTACAAATGTTTACAATACACCTTAACTGCCAATTTGTCTATTTTAAATCTATTGTTTTTAGTCGATCAAGGTGTTGAGGAGAACAACACTTTGTCTGCCATTTATCAATAATAGCTTTGAATTTAATTTTCCTATGATGCAATTGTTTTATGTTTCTTCTTGTATGGAAAAGTTTGAATAAGAGAACTATGAACATTTTTATCATGGTTTAAGAATCTATCATGAGTCAATCTGATATTTTAATTTAAAACAGGTAATTTCTAAATGCATGTCCAGAAATAATTATAAAATTCTTAAATATAAAAATTAAAATTTTTATAATAAAATTTTATTCTACAATTATAAAGTATTACTATATCAAAAATTCAATTTTGATACTGAATAAAAAAATATAAAGATTAAAATACCACAAAAAAATCATTATATTCAAAATATGTCGTGGATTATTGGATTTAGCATCATTCTTATTCAAGTATATTGATGATAAGTTCATTCTTTGCTATATAACAGTCTCTCTTCAAAATATCTAAATATCCATTTATAGTTTTTGATGCTATATAAACAACATTTAAAAAATAAATGGATAAATGGCTTTCAAAGATTATCATGTGTTTTATATTTAATGTTGAGGTAGGTGTTAAGCTAATGTTTATCCAGATGCCATATTTGTCTATATTTCTGAGATAAAGTATTATAATTATTTACAGTATTTACATTGTTGTCTGCATCTTTGTTGCCATATTCATGATATTTCAGCTATTTTTCAATGCAGTGTTATAAATATGTCAGATGCTATAGCTTAAAAACATTTGTACTTGGTCGAACTTCATAATATGGTAAGATTAAATGTAAACTGGGGTGGTAAGATCTTATATGATATCAAATATACTGGTAGTGTGCAAAAGTATTAGGACAGGAGTGATTTTCCTAAAAACCTCACTGAAATTCAAATACATGGTGAAAAGCCAAATAAATTGCTAATTGATTATTTAAAACTAGGTATAAAAGAAATGTATTAACAAGAAGTTATATTTAATTTTTCCTATTTTCTATTAAACAAGTTATTTTGAAACTACTCATTATTCTATTATCCTTGGATATGACTGACTTTTTTCTTATTCCCCCCTTTCGAATTGATAAATCTAATGTTACTTTGCAAGATACACTTTGGGAACAAATACAAGCTGCTTGGCAAGAGATACCATTAGATACATTGAAGAAGCTTGTGATATCAATGCCTGACAGAATGAAGGCTGTGATCAAAGCAAAAGGCTATTATATTAAATATTAAATTTATTTTGTAACAAGTATTTTTTTCTTGTTAAAGCATTTGTTGAGTAAATCAAATAAAATTATTTTAATTAAATTGTTTATTTTCTGTCAATATGCCTCATAAAAGATAAAATAGTTCTTGTCCTAATACTTTTGCACAGTACTATATATATATATATATTTTTTTTTTTTTAATATTTATATATTCTCTGGATTTTATTAATGTTTTCATATTTTTTGTACTGATTCAGTATTAAATTTTCATTGTTAAAAAAATTTGATGAATCTCAGGCCAATTCCCATAAGTACAAAGGAAATTGACAATTACAGTTTTTGGAATATCCCAAACTTAGTGTCTCTCTGTCTCTGTCTCTCTGTCTCTCTCTCTCTCTCTATATATATATATATATAATTAATTAATATGGAGAGGTCTTTCACTTAACTGAGCAGTGTTGTTTTAGTTGTACTGATTTTGAAATTTTATGAAGGCATTATTACAATGTCTGAGTAAACAGGATCCCTGAAGAGTGAAACTTTTGAAGTCAGTATCACAGAAACACCATTTCTCAGCTAAGTGAAAAACCTCTCCACATTAATTCTATTAATGTTCTATGTTGATATCAAGTACTTTATAAAAGAGACAAGAGGAAAACTGTATTTAGTTTTAACCAACACATTTTGTTCCCTGACAGACTTTAGCAAGTAAAAAGAATTATGTAGACATTGAAATCACCACCCAGAGCTGATAGTTTGTTTCATGCTTAAATGTAATCAACAGGCCAAATGCATTCTGCTTTGCTGAAATATTTATATAAACAGGTCAGTGATGTATTGTGAGTAGTTTGTTGCATTGTTGTAATGTTTGTAACAGTTGTGTTTCAAATTATTCTAGGGGTTATTGAGTGGAAATAATTGTGGATCTTAATGCAGTTTTATGGCTATACAAAACTATAAATAGCCAAAGAATATAAACAGTTTAGGCATAAAACAGAGTGTTACCTCTGGGTGTTGACTTCAATGTCCACTTTTATCTTTATATACACTCTATTCCTGATATTGACCATTTTAACTATAAATATAGCATACTCTGAAACTATATTTCATCACATATATGTATGTGTGCATGTGTGTGTGTGTCTGTATGTGCAAATAAACTGTAGTGTTTTTATTCTTTTGAATTCTGATTTTACAATTCAGATATGTGATTTAATCAATAAAGGTGCAAAGGTTTCCATAATCAAAGACCAAAAAGTTCCTTATTTAGTATACAATGGTGAATGGATTGGTTATGATGATGTCAAGAGTTTGACTGTTAAGGTAGGTATTAGTTAATTTACTATGTATTGTAGAAACTAACAAAATTATTAAGCTGAACTTCATTTTTTATAAAATATGCAGTAAAACAATAATACAGGGTGATGCAGCAAAATCCGACACTTGACAAAAAGAAAACAAAATAGCCAATAATAACAAAAGTTGTATATGCAGTAACCCGACAGTTTATTTAGCAACAGTTAGTGTTGCATACTACATTATTTTTCAATGTAAGTGCCGCTGGTGGTGACAACCATCTCAAGGCTGGTGCAAAATAAGTCACACTTTTTGGCGACTATGCCCTTGTCCATAGCAGTGAATGCCTCTATGATGGCAGCTTTCAGAGAGTCAACCGTGTTGTTGTCATGTTTGTTGGTCTTGGCCTTGATCATGCCCCAGAGGAAATAGTCAAGGGAGTTGCAGTCGGGCGAGGAGGGTGGCCACAAGTCCAGCGACCAGTATTGAGGAACATTGTTGAGTAACCACGCCGGGGTTGTCTTGACCTTGAGCGCAGGAGCAGAGTCCTGCTGGAAGGCATAGGAGTGTCCAGCAGTGATCTTGTCTATCCAGGGCTTCACCATGCTCCTCAGTACCTCCTGGTAGATCTCAGCGGTGACTCTCAGGCCTTTTTGAATGACCTCAGGCCTTTTTGAGTGACTCTCAGGCCTTTTTGAATGACCCCCCCCTTGCTGAAGATGACACCAAAGACCATGACGGAGGAGAGAAACTTTGTATGCTTCACAATGGGAACCTCCTTGATGTCTTTACAGATCCACCTATCATTCTGCCTGGTCCTCAATGAAATTCTTTTCATCAAAGAACCACCTCAGCATTCTTTATTATTCTAAAAAACAAACAAACTAAATGTTGATATACTATATTGAGTGAAATCTAAAACCTAAAGGGAATAAATTCCCAGTGTTACTTCAGTTTGTATTAACCGCAGCCAAAATGCAGTACTTCAAATGTAAACTTGGATTTTTCATCTTTTTTCTTCAGATTGACTGGCTCAAGAAAAACAAGTTTGGTGGTGTTGGTATATGGACATTAGATTTGGATGATTTCTTCAATAGCTGTGGAAGTGGGTCTTATGTTTTGATGAAAGCTCTGGAACATAACCTTAAATGATTCTCTGTTCATATTCAAAACTTTTGATGAAAAATCATTTTTCACTTCATTCTGATACAAATATATATATATTTTTAAATATTTTATATCCATCATAAAGAATGAAAAGGGTGACATCTATATATTGTCTTGAAGCCATTTTGGGATTTTTTATGGTATTTCTTTTCTGTCCATTGAAGAAATTTGATCATTAACTAATTTTGAGATAATGATTTGTGAAAACATTCTGGTTCATAGAACTGGTATTTGTAAAATTCTTACAGCAACTGAATTTTGCCAGATGTTGACAATCTGAAAATAATTTTAATATTAGATTGTGTTTTCTGTATGATTGATATGAATTAAACTTTTCTGCATATGATATCAAGACTTTTCCCATGAACCTTTCATGCAGAAATAAACAATAGTTTAGTCTTATCACCTGGATATCTTTACACATGACCGGTCCAATTACTTCTTGAATCTATAAGAAAAAAATTGTGTGTTTATTACTCTTTACTTTCTTATCTATGTCGATTTATTTCCTCCTGAATAATACTTTAAAAAAAAATACATGAAATGCAAGAATAATTCTGAGATAACATAAAAAACTCCAATAGAAATTTTGAGATCAACTAAGTTATCTCCCTTGTATTTGCACTTTTCCTGAAAAATAAAAAAATATTGATTTTTCATCTTAAAATACGTTTTTGGCAGCAGTTTTCATTTAAGCAAGTTTTATAAAAGAACACAGACAAGGTTTGTATTATTCATTTATTTATTTCAGTTAATTCCTCTTATTTTCGCATAAGAGAATGAATCTTTGGTTCCAATGTAGGTAAAAAAAATGTATATAATTCGAGCACATTCAATCATGATAGCTCATTTTTAGAGTACATCAAGTTATAATTTTCAAATTCATCTGAATATTATTTTTTCATGATGACGTTTGGTGCATGGAAACAAGTTTACCTTGTTGATGACGCCATTAGCAGGCTGCTAAAAATATACTTAAGCAGTTTTGGGATGTCGTATTATCAAGAAAATGTGACTTTCTTTATTTTTTCTTTTGAGGCTTTGGATTTCATGCCTCAGTAATGAACTAAGAAACAAAGACTCACTAGTTTCATAAAAACGAATACAAAGTGTCCAGTTTTACGTTAAACATTCATTGTAAATGAACCCCCACAAAAATGAAGATCATGTTTCTAAAAAAAATGATAAACATTGATAAAAAATATTTCCGTGCAAAAATATTGAGTCGGTAGGTTTATTGAGTATATTTAATTTTTAATGCAATTTTATTTATTTTGTTTCGATCACTCTATAACATTATTGGTTTGTTTGCTTCCTATTGATAGGAACAGGATGGTTTCGTGTGTTGACTAATGGAATGGTGTTTTTAAAAGTAAAACTTACTTTAAGAAACGTATCACTAATGTCTGATAAAAGACTTATTAATCAATATAGTTACATGATAAGCCAAAAATAATAATTCACAACCATGTAACAGACATTTTAATAAGAATAGCATATATAATTTACTTGTGACATTACCCATTTCATTTTTACTGTGAAACGTTATTTTTCATTGTTAATGAGAATCAACTTTCAATTAAGATTCGGTCACCAAAGTCAAAGGGAGATAACCGAGTTTTTACTTTTGTAGTGGTTCCGAGAAAAATGATTGAGAATTTCAGTGAACCATTTTTCTAAACCACCCTCCACAGTAGTAGAAAAATAAAGTCCACTGACAACCTTGACTGAAAGAGTTTTTATTTGATATTTACTGTGATTTAGGCTTAAGATGTAATGAACATAAATCTAAAGAAAATTTCACTGCAGGTATAAGCAAATAAAAAATTTAAATATGTACAATCACAATTCTCCATGAATTCATCCAAATATTGGAGAAAAAAAAACTTCCGTTTTCAATCAGTTTTGCAAGTGGTTTAAATTTCAGTAAAACTGGTTACCAATGGTTCTTTATTGATGAAATCCTCATTATTATACACTGATTCATTTAAAGAAGTTTCAATTCTTAATGACAAACTGTTCTATGTAATCATTGTGAGATTGTGGCCACTAAATTTCTAAACATTGTGTAAATTTTATTTATATTTTCAACATAAGAATAAACGATTAATAGTGAAAATGCAAATGTACTTTAGATTAATATTTAATACTCATTGAGAGAAAGACATTTTTAAAGTAATTTATATATATCAAGGTAACTTAAAATTTTATATTGCATAATAGTTTAAGTTAGTGGTCTCTTGGCAATTAATTTATTTCAACTGATCATGTTACACTTATGACTAATGAGGCTTTCTCTTACACTAATTTCCACCATTAAGTAGAAGTTTTATTAGATTACAGCAAGGTCAAGTATGGCTATTGTTAAAGTGGATTAAAATAAACAAACATCAGTGACAAAAAAATATTTCTGTATCATTTCACTGAAGAATTTTCTTTAAATTTAAATAAAATCAATTTTGAAACCAATGAAAATTCAGCAATATTAAAATCAGTTTGTCAAAAGGATGTTTTTTTTTTGTTACTGACTCCCTTGGCAATGTTTATTTACAAGATTATAAAAAATATGTGAATCAGTTAAAATGCAATATTTATTATTTATTTATAATTTTATAAAATTATCTATGAACTATAGAACAAGAAATCTTAAACATTTTTCTTAACATTATATATTTTCTCTTCAAATTATTTTATATCTTAAATTATGTTTCACTTTTCTTTTAGAATCTTGATCTAGGATTCCTAATCAATAACAAAGGTCTGATCTCCAGCAATTATAAGTTACAACCCCATCTTTTTACCCTTTTCGAAAATTTTTAAGTTATTGCTAATTTTTCTAAAAATGCCTAGAAAATCTTAAATCAAGAGTGGATGCTAAGAACCTTGACTAAAGTAATTCGCAAAGCCAACAAATTATGTTCTTTGAAATATTTGGCAAAACATCATGAAATTGCCAATCCATTCAAACTTTATAAAATGTAAGTAATAAATATTTAATTACAATTAGTTAATATTTATGATTTAGTAAATTTTTATAAATTTATGAATAAAAAAAAAAATCATTTCTTTATAGATTGGCAAATGATAAATATTGCATTGTTGGTTTGCATTTTAAAAAAGTAAAAAAATATTCATGTAAATAAACTGTTTAATATTTTTTTTGTAAATTCTCAAAGAACAAAGAAAATTTATAAATTTACTCTTTTTTGTTGATTTTATTAAAATTCTAAATCATTGCTTTTTAAAAACATTGCTGAGAGATCAAGATAGTACAAGATAATAGTGGTGTCAAGATAAAAACTATCCTTTTTATTGTGAGTGCAAAGGTTAAACTTTGTCAGAAATTCCTTCATCATGAATAACATTCAACTAATAAAAAGAAATGATTGTTTATGAACTTGAATATACCAATATATTTTATACAGCCACAAAATTGTTAGATACAGTTACTAATATCTATCCACACATACAAATTAAGTTTTATGTGAATGGTCTGATTTTGATAGAAATTTCTTGGTAAATTTTGTTAAGTACAAACATCAAGAATATAAATGACAGATTTCGTTGATGGTATGGGGATATCTGATTGTTAACCCAAAATGAAAATGCTTTAGACATTGCCATTTGATCTATTAAAAAAAAAAAAAAAAAAAAAAAAAACCCACCCAAAACTATTTTTTCAAAATTATAATGATTAAAAACTTTGATATATATATTAATCTCAATGTGTTAATGTCTACAACATATTATCTTGTCCTTCAATTTCAGGTTACATTTTGAACCGTTACAGCCTTCATCTGCCAGTCTTGAATTTTATTTTGTCAAGGAATGCACGTTATTTTAAAAGCGGATTACATATTGTGTCTACCCTTTTTTTTTTTAACCCCAAATCTAAACTTTATTTATGACTCCAGTATATTATTAATATTTGTACTTGACCTGTTCACCAGAACTTGAGAAGAGTAGGTATTGACTTCTTCAAATATCTTATGTGTTGCCATTTATCTTAATGAGCTCATCTCAACCACAAATTATCAACCTATATAGGCATCGAAGTTTAAAGCTTCTCCAAAGCTTTTTGACATTTATAAAATCCTTTTAGAAGGCAGTTGGTTTTGGTGTTGCTTTCTCAGTCACAAATGTATTTGGAATATTATGTGAATGCCTCAACCAAATACATTACAACTTGAAAATAAACAAACGTCTTAGTCACATGAGGAATACATTGCTTTGCTTGCTTATAACAATGTGAAGAATCAGTTTTAAGCCATGCCAAGGTAAACAAAAAATAATCTGTCAATACACTTTTTATGAAATATTATCTGCAGCATTTTCCCCAATATTGGTATGTGTATATATATATATATATATATATATAAAAATGGTTCTTTAGATTAGTTTTAGGTAATGTTTTGAAACGTATTTTCTCATTAAAGAAAAAAGTTTAAAGAGAGCAAATGAGTTTCAAGACTTGGAACTTGTTTAGACATTGTTTCCCTTCTGCATTTTTGCTATTAATCTGAAATATGTTAAAAAAAAAATAAAATAAAAAAAACTTAACACAAAGTTGCAAAGAATATCTGAATTAAAGTAAAGTCAATATCAAATCTTAGAAAAACACAAAAAACCTTCAGCTTACATCACTACATAAATGTCCATTACAAAATAAGAGTTAGTAAAAGCAGAATCTATAAAATTTTTTTAACTAATTTGTTTACTTCTAAAAATGTTTGCTACAATCATTTACAATATTTTATTTTGTTTACAAGTCAATGTGTCAGTTTCCTACAAAAACAATGAATGAGTTTGTAGATTCGTCATAACAATTAAAATTATAAAGAAATTTGTGTTCATTTTCAACATCTTAAGGCTATATCAGTGATATGAAGTAACCTTGTTGGCATTAACGAATTTTACTTTTAATTAAATATCACTTTCACGAGAATAACAGCACTCTTGATGTCAATGAGAATAGTGTAAAATACTGATACTATTTAATCAATTTTGCAATATATTACAAAATACTTAACCTAACAATATCAACAAAAAAATTAAAATAAAATAGAATAAAGATAAAAAGTATGATTGAATATTAACCATTATTGTTGATTTGATTCCAATTATAAACTGATGAAACTTGTCTAAAGTACTTCCTTATACTTTAGCATTTTAAGAAATTGCAAATCTTAACACATTTAGTAACTCCGCAAAACTTTAAAATATCTAATTTTTCTGTATACAAATCCAATACCATTACTAGAGAACTGGAACCAACTGTTGTGAAGCAAACTGCCTTTATTAGAGTAACCTTGCTTCCCTATAAAAAAAAAAAACACTTATTTCTTAAAGCACCATTTAAAATAAATAATAATGGTTAATATTTTTTTTATTTTATTAATACTTACATTAGCTAACAACTTTTATCAAAATTGATACACTAAGGGAGTAAACTTCTATGCTAAGATCTAAGCTACATGAATACTTTATATATTTCTCCCCTACTTTGACTTTTCACTTTCTTTTCCTGTTCCCAAACTTTTTCCCCCCCACTTTCACAAGCAGCCATGTTTGTTACAGTTGTGTACAGAGCCCCCTAAACTATAAACCCTAACAGCTTGTTTTCCATATTCAGAAAAATGACTCACCATCTTCTGGAGGAGGAGAAGAAAAAAAAAATTCTTCCTAGAATTTCAGGGAAGACTCCCCTCCCAATTCTAGCAAATAAATAAGGGCACAGGATGTGGGAATCTACTAAGACCCGTCTGCAGGTTTTTTGTCAAACTTAATAGGCAGAAGATATCAATCTGTAAGATGAATACGTTAACACTTATAAAGAACAATTTACAATTTGTTCATTTTTATTTTGTAACTACCAAGTTGACCTAGCATGTTAATGCTGAATTCATTTTGTATTCACATTATTGTGGGGTTAAAATTAGAATTTTAACAATGGCAAAAGAGTAGCTGAAACTTATATTAAGAGGATTGGTATTTATATGTATATAAACACACACACACACACAGTAAAACAATGTTAAAAAGAAAATATTTTAAAAGAAAAATTTGATACATGAATTAGTTTGTGAAAACTGTATCCAACCAAAAAATTTCAATATTCCCTCATACACTAAACAAAATTATTCTTAAAAACTTTGGTAACATTCAGAGTAAAATTTGTTTAGATGGTAATTAAGTTATAACTAGTTCACAGTAAAATACTTTTACAAGATCAAAGACATTATTTCTTTTAGTCAATTTAAATGAATCTAATATACTTGTATTTTCAAATAGCATTTTACTGAAGGATTTTAATTTTTGCTTTGTATATGATGAAAAAAAAAAAAAAAAATGTATGCTATCAATCATGCAAGTTTTCTTTATGCGTTGTCATGGCCCTGATTGTTTTCACCTCTCAAATGCATTCGTATGTAAATCTGGTAGTTCTTCATATTCTCATCTGAAATAACTTTTTCATACTAATTCAGTTTCATTCAAACTTAAAATATTTTAACATTTCTTTGATCTTTAGTCATGATCAATTTCATGTAGACAAAATAGAAATTGAATTAAAATAGAAAGTAATGAAAAAGATTAAAAAAAGAAAACTACAAAATATGTTTCTATGCATAAAAGCTTATTTAAGGGTGGCCAGGTTTTAAAGCAGTATACGAAACTGTAGTTATCAAGATTTTTCAGTAAAAGATGACAGCCAAAATATAGACATTTGAAAATGGTAAAAACCCTTTTAAATATTTACAGACCTCAAATCATAAATGATATCACCCTGTTTACAAAGCAGCTTTTTGAATTGAATTAGTCAATCATTAGTAAAATGAAGTTTACATAGACATTTTTGTTGCTTTATCACATAGCAGGCTGGCATCTTATGAAATAAGGGCTAGCAAGCTTCTCAGATAAAGGTTTCTGAAAACATGGGGGTCTATACATGAAAGACAATTTGGGTCAAGTTTTGCAAATTACATAAAACTTTACAAAAATGTAAAGTAGCTGCTTTTATTATGTTGGCTGTTGCCTTGGCAAAAAGGTTCTTCAAAGTTTGCCTTGGTGAACAGAAGCTGATTCTCACAAATTTTCCTGTCAAATTAAGAATCAACTAGATTTAGCTGGACCTTGATCAAATGATGCAGTGCCTGCCTATATGGAAGCATTATTAATTAAACATCTATCAAAACTTAACATTTTTGATGAAAGAACCAAGTTATTTGCATTTTATGTAACATTTCTGAAAAAGCTGAGTTATTGACTTTAGACCAATGCATGAGATTACTTTATAAAAAGTCTACACTAAAATTTGTCAGCAATATTCAAGAAGTCCCTTAAAGCTGAAAAAAAAAACTTTAAAAAGGTTTGGGCTGTTGAGCTAACCTCATTAAGCTGCATACTTACAATATGAGAGCATCATTTGTGTACATCAATATCAGAAAGATCTTTGAGATGATGTTCTAATCTGTCTATTGAGAAAGGAAGGTTACACAAATATGTACAATTATAAGAAGTTCTGATGCACTTTCTGTAATTATTGATAAGTAGAAAATTCCAGGAACAAGGGACTGAAGCAGAAGTGGTGGAAACAATATCACCTGGACTCATATGCTTTTAGATGTAATACAGAGTATAAAATGTATATATGTGAGAGATTATCTTTGCTCAACTTGTAGAGATACAAATAAAACTGGATTGGTTAATAGTGGAGTTGGCCTGACTGGGTGTACAACTAAATGTGGACAAGTGTAACATGTTTTTGGTAGTGAACAGTTAGATAATAAAGATTACACTTTCTGATGCTAATATTGTTCTACATTGAAAGTCCTTTTGGTACTACTGACCATCTCCTGCCATGTAAACATAGAAGGAATGAGTGACTAAATCTATGTCCATTTCACAAATAACAATTGAATGGCTTGAGAAATGACAATTTGAATTTAGATTGGATATGAAAGGAGGAATACACTGAAAATGTCAGCTGTTCATAGTTATCCTGACAACGGCCATATTAGCCAAGTCAACTTTGAAGTGCGTTTGTGTGTGCACGCACACACACACAGATGACTGCAAGATCAAACCTACAAAAGGAGGACTAGCAGCACAGATAATGTCCAATGTAAGCATGGTCTTGGTTCAGACTATCAGGCATAACTTAATTTTTTTTAAATAGTAAGATCTCAGAGTAAATGAACATTAGTGGGAGACTAGAGGGCATCCCAACATGGTGCAATGGTTAGTAATTTTGTCTTGCTAGAACCTGTTACAATCAAGTAGTGAGTTTGATCTTCACTGGGTATCCCATGCTTTCTTTCAGGGTGCTTAGAAAAATCAATTAGTAGAGACTAGATTCATCACCAAGGATAACTTAAAGAAAAAAACAATCCTGATTGTTTAACATAAGCTAATTCATTAGTTAGCTCACTGGATGGTCTTTTTATATATAAATATATATATATATATATATATATATATATATATATATAAAACTGATAATTGTATACTAGTGCACCAAACTTGTATTGTCAAGCAGAAACTGTGACCAAATAAAATGGGTAATATTCTTTCACAATCCTATAAAATTCAGGAAAACAGCTACACTTGTGTAGAAATTAGACATTAAAAGATATAGGGGTGAGTGTGCACATAAATATATATATATATATATATATATATCTATATATCTCATCAAGCTAGTTAAGCTCTTTACCACAACCCTCTTTATTATAGAGGAGAAGGTAGGGAGATTGTGGTAGTTATAAAAAAACATTCTTTGTTGGCAACATGCATGTGTTTTGGGGGGGGGGGTCTTCACTACTGAGCAGGTATAAACCAGGACAAAAGATTCATCACTGCTAAATATTCATTGAAGGTAATACAGCAGTTAATTTCCATTCTTTAAAAAAAAAAGAAAAAAAAAGTCAATCATGCTTTTTTCCTTTTAGATATTTCAAGTTGAGCATAGCAAAATTCCTCTTAAACCATGCAGCAGAAATTGTAATACACCAAACCTAAGCATACTATCCACAGTGAAATAAATAAATGAAATGTCTTTTAGTAGAGTCAAAAGGAAATGAAATTCTCTAATTTTTCTGCTCTCCACACCAAGTATACCTTAAAGTCCTTAAAGTTGCTAAATCAGTAACTGAAGCAATGGTTACAAGGCCCCTTTGACAGATGTATTAGAAGTACTGAAAATTGTAATAGCAAATTTTTTTTTTTTTTTTTTTTTTTTTTTAGAAACTTCAGGCTTGAATAGACAATGATTAGCTGTGAATATTGAAGTATTGTCACTTATAAAGTGACTTGGAACATGAAAATTGAATGATATTTTTGATGATCCAGATCAAAGCAAGACATTGAATAAAGATTGATGCCTGTCAGAATTTTTATACAACATCTCCAAATTTTAATTAAGATTTGATTATATATATAAATAAATAAAAAGTGACAGATTATTAATGTTAATCCAAAAGATATTTATTTAGATGTTGGATTATTATAGAAATTTACTCTACAACTTACAATCTACATTAGATCATGCTCTCTTGAACGGCATGGACATTCTGATCATAAACCATTGGATAAGATTAGTCTACCATCAAAGCAAAAGACAATATACTGTGACAGTGTGGACAATAACATTTCATTCAAGTTTCCCCCCCCTAAACTAAATTTAACTACAGTTAAATCAATATTTTATCCAAATGCTCAAACTGTATTAATAGTATTAAACTTCCTGTAAGGAATTTTAGGGGAGGTTAAAAAAAAATAAATAAATAAAAAAAAAAAAAAAAAGGTTAATTGATGTAGATAAGACATAAGTATTAGTGCATAAAATAAATTTATTAGTTATTACGCTTTTTATTTGTTTTTTTTTTATGTTCAAAATACACAAAGTGATACAGTAAAGAATGAAGTGATTTGGTAATGTTCCAAAAATATTTAATGACAGAACTTTGAAGATTCAGTTAAGCTAGCAGGCAGAGGTTAGGGTAAGGCAGGATTGTCATAGATTAAGGTAAGGCAGAAATGGGAATTGAAGCAGTAGAAAATGAATGGGAGGAGGTGAAAAATATGCACATGAATTACTAATGTTGGATCAGCCATAATCACTCATGAAAAAGTTTGTAGCATTCAAGAAAATATTCACTTTAAATATAGAAATTAGGAATAAAAACATTGCCAATAATCAAGGAAAATTCTTGTAGTTATCACAATTGAATTGAGACTGTCAGTTGTCTATGTAGAAAACTACAGATCAAAAGTTATTAGTTTGAAGCTTTCTTTTTTAATTTTCATTAGGAAACATTGATAAAGCTACCTGAACAATTCTTTTGAAAAATTGATTGTTTTATGAAAAGTATCTGATCTGCCAGCCCCAAATTATAGCCTGCATTTTACTTAGTGCAAAGTTAAAATTAACCAAACAAGAGAGGAGAAAATATGTATACACATACATGTATATATTTGTACAATTATATATATATATATATATATATATATGGTCCAAATAGCATAATGATGATCCACGTATACTGTCTTAATATGTGTGATTATATATAATAGAAATAAATACTGTAAAAAAAAAATTACATTTTTAAACTTACAACTTTTCAGTAGTTTTGCATATATATATATATATATATATATATAATTGTACAAAACTGAGGCAGGTAACAATAGAGCCAAAGCATAGTTTACATACTGAATTATCAATTTACTTTCTTACAGTGACAATATTTAAAACAACTTTGAAAAAAGATATTCACAAATGTATGATAATAGCAAAGTTTTAATTAGCAAGACTATATTCAATTAAGATTTCCCCAGAAACTGTACACACAATAGTCCAAAAATTGAATGAGAGGCTAAGAAAAAAAAATTATGATGCTCAACCCCACATTAGGACAAACCCAATATCTCACACCAACATTTCTTGTAGGTAATCAAGATTATTCAAGTTTAAAGAAGCCACCAGAATGTAAAGTAAGAAATTAACACCCACACATAATATATATATATATATATATATAAAATCTTTCCAACACCAATGATGTAAGCAAGAAAAACTACCTAATCACATTTTTCTACAGATACAATACTAAGTGAATTGGTTTTAAGAGCAAGAGTCAACTGAAATGGTTAGTATTAAGGTTTAAGTAGACCTCTTAACAAATAACACATCATTAACTGAACCAAGGCTGGAATATGTGTTTTTTGTTTTTACTGCTCCCCCCTTCTTCAACTGACCATTTTTGTTTTTCTCAAGAAAAAGGCTAATTACACAAGTAAAATGGCTCCAGAATTAACTTAAAAAAACCTAATGTTTTTGTTGTAGAAAACAGAATAATTAACCTTTTGAGAGAACTTTTCTACAATTTCAGAAACTAAGCCCCTGATATAGAAATTGTACAGTTTCTTTAGTGCTTGCTTAGTGTTGATCATTATTGTAAATTAAGTTCAAACCAGTATATAAAGTACATTTCTTTCAGTCAATGAATTTTACAGATGAATGTAACAAGCAAACATGGCTTTCTTAACAGACCATTTTAATTAGCAAAATTCTTGCAACTTTGAAAATGGAAACAAACATTAATCTATCATAAAACAAGATTCAGATGTAATCAATTTGGCCTATACAAGAAATAGCACAATTTCAATATATGTAATGTTAGTTTAATAAATTATAGTGTTGTGAATAAATAAGGATCACAGAAATTTTAATTTTTTTGCAGAACTGTGTAAACTTAAAATTTAAAATGAAATTTTACATTTTTTTTTTTAACAAAGTGTATTAAGTGATTCAGTAGTAAGAAAATCTTTTCACTAATTGTTAAGTTTAGTTTTGGGGATCCAACAAAGACGGACTTGATACTCTAGGAAAGGATCACTGGTCAGGATTATGGCACCCCCACCCAAAAAGTCTGATAAGTTTACCACATTGAAATAGACTTAACCAGTTCACCTAAGTTCCTGAACAAAATATGGTTTTAAATATTTTGTATCAAAACAAGATGGCCTCTTAAAATGTATATTTTGCAAGGAGTCAAAATTTAAACTCATTCACTTGAACTTGTGATTATTTAAAAAAAAAAAAAAAAAAAAAAAAAAAAAGGTGGGGGATTTTTTATATTGAATAGAGAGGGAAAAAAAGATGAAATTTTTATACTGAATAGAGGAGGGGGAAAAAAAAAAAATCAGCAATTGGTTTTTGTTAATTTTCAGTACTTATGACAAACATTTCAGAATTCAATTTTCCCTACTTTGTAGCAGTTATCTTAAATTTCTTAAGTATTTTTTCCTCTTCAGCTTCAGCTGTTTATAAATGAACATTGCTACATTTCATTACAACCTTTTGGGAAGGGTGATAAGGAAATAATCAAAGAACAAAGTCATGTCCCTTTCCTAACCAGCAGAATTTCATTTGATATTGGCAAGAGACTCTCCGACTGCTTTTATGCTATTGTCAATATAATCTGACAAAGCTTCGAAAAAATATCTTCAAAATTTAAGTGGAGGGTCCAAGGGATGACAATCTTTGATAACTTAAAAATCAAAACGTTGAACAGTTGGGAATGTTAAAACTAGTAAGATTCTAGTTTTAAAATAATTGCACAATATTCACACACACAAAGTGTGTGTATATGGGGGGGGGGGGTTTAAACTATTTTGTTGAATGTTAAGTAAAAAAATTTAAAAACCTATTTCATAAATCAAAAAGAAAATATCCAAGATAACCAATTATAGTTACTAGTCTCAAAATCAAAGAGAAATATTACCTGAAATATAAAAGCCACTTAATTTTAAAAGAAAAAAAAAATTAGAAGTGAAATATTCAAGCTACAATAAATCAAACTTATTTATCACTAGAAACTATTGAGAATAACTCCTACTCTACGAGCAGAATTTTAACAGTTCTGTAGATTTTCTGATTTCTGGTGGTGGAGCATTTGGTATGAAGAAGTACTAAATCTTTAGATTTCATGAAATCTTTCAGTTTAACTGAGGTTAAGAAGGCAGTATGGCAAACTCTTTGAAAAGGCATTCAATGAAGATATGTTAACTGCATCACCCACATTTAGATTATTGGTAAACCAAATTAGACAAAAGATTGTAAATGTCAAACATCTTTAGGTAGGTAGATAGGTAGAGAGAGAAGTATAAAAAAAAAAAAAAAAATATAAGTTTAAGCAAAAATGTTTTTTTTTAAAATATTAGTTAAATCAAAGGGTAGAAATTTAAAACAATTTCATTACTATTTTTTCATTGAAATTTGATAGAACAAAACCCAGAATATTAGAGCTATGAAATTTTCTTGGGATAGATTTACAGAAAGTTTTTTTTTTTTTAAAAATACCCTTCGGAAAAAAATAAAAATAAATAAAAGCAGACACTAAATAAAGAGAAGATGCTGGATTTGTCAATTTTTCTTAAAAGCATAAATAGAAAGAAAAAAAGTTAAAAAATAAATAAAAAAAGATTCAGATTTTATTTCAGCAAAGCAACAAAACATAAAAGGGGTGGGAGAGAAAGATCACCACCAGACAAAGGTACATTGCAAAAGAGAAGGGATCTACACAAAGTTAGGGAACATTTTCAGGAAGGCAAAGAAGGAAAATTGAAATTAAGATACATTAAAGAAATTAACAATTACCTAATCAATGATAAAAAAAAATAAAGAAAATCTTAGAAAAGTCGCAACAAATGGAAAAGGTTTAATGGGGAAGGTAATATTACGAAAAATAAAAAATAAATAAATCCTGTATTTTTTTTTCTCCAAGCACCCCCCCCCCCCCGACCCTTTGTGGGAACTTTTAAAAATATTATTTTAAAAAAAATCTCAATCTTTTATATTTGGGTGTATGAATCTAAACAAAAGTGCTATCTGAAACTCTTAAGTCTGCCTATTTAATAAATTTGAAAAATATTCCTACTATCACAGTTTAAACTTTAGATTGTGACACACGGTAGGGGAGGGGGGAAAAAAGGCAAAAATTAAATAAAGTAAAAAATAAATTGGAGATTTAGAAACTTTATTGTTTAAAAAATTTTTCTCCTGATTTTGTCTTTGTTAAATGAACTGTTGTGAGTGGAAGAAAAAAAAAATCTTACATGCATGAAACCAAAATAGGCCAAGTTAATTTTTGTTCTCAGGGAAAAGAAAAAAAAATGAAGGTTTCTCAAATCTTATGATTTGTGACATGTTTATCTTTTGTAGCCAGATTTTTGGTTACATCAAAAAGAAAAAAAAAAAAAAAAAAAAATTAAAAAAATTGATGCAAGGCAGGTCAAGGAGTGTTGATTATTTCATTTTCCATTAGAATTAATAGTTACGAAGAACACAGCTGCGGAAGCACCACATAGCAAAAATATCACAATTTAAATTTTCACGCAATACCAAGTTTACTTGGCATTTGTTTCTTGTAGCTTTAATTTTTCCCCTTTTTGTTTTACAACATCAAAAGACCAGAAGACTTTTTTTGAGGACGTTTTTGAGTAAGAAAGACAAAAAAATAAGAATTAGTGAAGTGAGAAGAGGGGAGTTGATAAAATTAACTGATTGAATTAGACCCCACCCCCTTACACACACACACACTATTAGTGGTTCCCATGAATGAAAATATTGCATTTGCGAGTATGTTTGTATTTAAAGCAACTGAAATTAACGAAGAACTGTCTTGGGATAGTTAAATAAAAAATTATTTTTTAAAGGAAACTTTAATGATTTAAAACAAGGAAAGGCTGGTAGAACGTTCAGGTCAAATCAATAAGAGGTATTTATATAAAAAAAATTAGCAGCAGATTTGCAGCAGAAAATTAAGAACAAAAAAGATTAAAAAGGGAAAAAAGGGGGAAAAAAAAAAAGCAAACAAAATAAATAAATAACAGCTGGCGTACAAGAAATACAAGGCATCAATTCCCCAGATTCTATTCGAAGTCTGTTGGCTCATGTCCAGCTGACATGTGGTTACATTTGATCATTTTTTAGTTTTTTTTTTTTCAATTTTTTTTTGTTTTTCAATTTTTAAAGATTACTTTATTGAATTCAATATTTCTTTTGGGTGTGGGTTCCATTTAAATTTCAAGTATTATGAAAGCTGTTTGACATCAACACTGGACAGAAAGAATGTTTATTGAACACTTTGAAAAATGACAACATAGCAAGCAATACTTCAAGATTAATATATTTGTTATCATGGTTGTAGTAATAATGCACATTAAAAAAAGTCTTAGGAATTTTTTCACTTCCACTGATAGCAGAAGACAGGGATGGGGGAAATAACATTTACCAAAATTACTTCAGTTTAATTTGAAAGCACAGAGTAATATTACTAAGAAAAAATTCCATGACCCATTTGTTTGTTTTTTTGTTTTTAAGAGACTGTGATAGGGTGTGGGTGGAGCAAAAAGCATTTTCTTCATGGCTGAATCTTGTATGCTATAAATGGCAACTGGTGTATTTGACTGACTGATCCCAAAGAGTAATTCCAAAGGTTTTATTAAATCCACATTTTGGTATGCATTAAAGGTTTCCTTATCTGCAATTTTTGAGGCCAGCAATACAGAGATTTGGTCATTAGAATTCCAACCTATAAGCAGAGCAACTGGTTTCGTGATCCTGCAATTGAATTGTACAGCGGCTGGCAGATGGTGCCACATCAATCTTCAAATCAGTCAGCTCATCTCTGTGTAAGCCCATCCAATGCCTTAATGTTTCATTATCATATGTTGGAATAACTGTAACTTCGAGATTCTTATCCTCCCAGGTCTGTTTGGCTTCTAAAAGGGCATTCAAAATTTGGGGGTTAGGAGAGAGGGCACTAAGGACATAATAGCGCGCACGGATCCTCTTGAAGAATTCAATATCACTGTATGTAGGGTCGCCATGATTGGGTATGTAGGTAAGGTCAACATAAAAAGTGGTATGTGGAGGCAGAGGAGGAGCAGCTTTGGAGGCAGGGGATGCACGGCTTCCCGTAGTTGTTGACGGACGTTTAGCAGACGACAATTTAGGTTTGGTTTCAGATTTTAATGCATTGTTTGCACTCTTTGTTTCCAGTTTAGCAGAAATAGCTGATGAAGGCCTTGTTTTTGTAAGTGGCTTCTTCTCAGCAGTAGAGTGGGAAGATTTAGTCTTATCTAAGCTGCTGGCTGTTGATCGAGTCTTACTTTTCATGTCAGCATCTCCATTTGACAACTTCTTTTCTGGTTTCTCAGTCTTCACTAATCCAGCTTTGCGGTCAAGAGCAGGTTTTGGAGATCTTCCTAATGTAGAGGTTGGTTTTTTAGTTTCTGGCTTTCTTGCATCTGCTAACTTCCTATCTGTTCTAGCACCAGGAGATTTGGTTAACGGTTTTTTGGTAGCGACTCCATTGGATTTCTTTACTTCTGGCGGCAAAGGTGGTGGTGAAGGCAAATTCATTGGTCTACCCCATTCCTCAGTTGGATCAAATGCCTTTCCATCAAAAGCACCACCTGACTGTCCTGCTCCAAATCCAGATTCATATTCTTGGAACTGTCCAGGTGCATCATGGCTTTTGTCTCCGGAGAAGTTATTTGCACCTTGTTGACTAAAGGGATCAAATGCTTGATTACCACTTGGATCAAAAGGTCGGGCAAGAGGTGACAGGTTGCTTGTTGTACTCCAGGCTGGGTGGGGAGTTGATGGGTCAAAGTGTTTATCAGTATCACTGGCTTGTTGTGAAGAACCAAACGTTTCATCAATATCTTTTTCATCTTCTGGAGTACCTCCATCAATAGAATCAGTATCATCTCTTTCTTCGTCTTGGTCAGAGCAGCCAGTTGCTAACTTGTCACCTGGTTGGGGAGTTTCATCTTTTTCAAATGCTGCAGGGAGAGAAGATGCTGCATGAGATTCTGAATCCACACAAGCTTCACTTTCATCAACTTTGTGAGGGATTTCCTGGTCATCTTGTATGTCCATCTGCTCTTCAGGACGAGGTTCATTCCAGTCCATTTGAGGTTCATCTTCAGGTTGAGAGGCTACTTCTTCAGAATCATCATCATAGATGCCATGATCCTCATTCTTTATGTGATCAGCACTTTTTTTTCTGTAAGATCATCTGATTGTTCATCAAATGCAGTACCACTATCAGAATGATGCATGTCAAAGCTCTGAGCATCAACATCTGCACCATTGTTCTCTTTATTTTCATCTTGATCAAATTCTTCATGAGCAGCAGCAACTTGTTCATGTTCTTCACTTGATTGGTCATCTCTCTCATATTCATCAAAACCCTCAGGGCTGGATCTTTCTTGGTCTTCATGTTTAGATGAATCCTCAAATTCATCTTGTTTTACTGGTTCAGGACTCTCTTCCTCTTCATATACTGGAGATTCTACCTCTTCTGGTTCATAGTCTGGAGATGACCTCTCAGAGTCTGGAGAGGATTCTTTGGTTTCTTGCTGACTCTCAAAGTCTTCCTGAGAGGAACTCTCATGCATTCTATTTTCCATTTCTGCACACTCTTGTTGCAGTTGTTCAAAAGCTTCAGCTGAAGGGACACTTCTCTCCATCAAGTTACCATACACAGAATTGGTCATATCAGCATTAGGTGAGAAATTCCTATTGTGCACATCATGTTCCAAACTGTCCTCAGGTAATTCATCTCTTTCTTGCTCATAATCCATTGGAGGATATGCCTCTTTGTTCATGTCATGTCCAAAGCTATCAGGTGATGGTGATTCTTCTGGCATACTCTCTACTAGATCAGCCATCTCAGATGCCAAGGGTTTTTCTTCTACCAAAGATTGTTCTCTTGAATCAGATTCTTCTACCAAGGGTTCTTCCTCCTCCTTTGTATCAGATTCTGTTTCTGCCATGGATTCTTCTTCCTCCTTTATATCAGATTCAACTCCTGCCATGGGTGGTTCTTCCTCCTTTATATCAGATTCAACTTCTGCCACGGGTTGTGGTTGTACTTGTAAATCAGATTCACCTTCCGCCAAGTGTTGTTCTTCCTTTGAATAGGATTCAACTTCTGCCATGGATGGTTGTCCCACATTTAAATCAGATTCAACTTCTTCCATGAGTTGTTCTTCCTTGGAATAGAATTCGGCTTCTGCCATGGATGGTCGTCCCACATTTAAATCAGATTCAACTTCTGCCATGAGCTGTTCTTCCTTGGAATAAGATTCGGTTTCTGTCATGAGTGGTCGTCCCACATTTAAATCAGATTCAACTTCTGCCATGAGTTCTTCCTTGGAATAGGATTCGGCTTCTGCCATGGGAGGTTGTCCCACATTTAAATCAGATTCAACTTCTGCCAAGAGCTGTTCTTCCTTGGAATAAGATTCAGTTTCTGTCATGAGTGGTCGTCCCACATTTAAATCAGATTCAACTTCTGCCACGAGTTGTTCTTCCTTGGAATAGGATTCGGCTTCTGCCATGGATGGTTGTCCCACATTTAAATTAGATTCAACTTCTGCCATGAGTTGTTCTTCCTTGGAATAGGATTCAGCTTCTGCCATGGGTGGTTGTCCCATATTTAAATCTGATTCTACTTCTGCTAAAGGTTCTTTTGAAAAGTCATCTTGCAATACATTGACATGAGTAGGAAGCATCTCAGCATCCATTCTCATTGAATCTAATTTGCCTCCAAATTCATGAGTTGGCATGTCATATTGCATTGGTTGGCTTCCCATAATTAAGTCAGGTTCTGGCAAGGATTCAGGTTGAACTTCTTCATCATATTCTTCAAACCCTTTATCATCAGAACTAGAGGAGACCAGCTTATCAGCTTCCACAGCATCATCTGATCGCTCTCTTGGCATCATCAGGTCATCATCATAAATGCCCATGTCTTCCATCTCTTTAGGATTAAGTCCACTGTTGAGCTGACCTTCTGGTTGCCTAATTGTATCATGCTCAACATAACTAGGATCAGGTAAAGGATCTGGTGATTGATTGTTCATGAAGCAAGTAGGATCTGAAGCTAACAACTGCTCAGATTCAGCCTTCATTGATGAATGTCCAATAAGATCAAGCAAAGTGTCAGATGCTGGAGCTGTATTCTGCTGCTGCTGCAATTGTTGATCAGGTGCAGATCCAAAGTCTACAAGAAGATTGTTATCCTTCTGCACCAAGTCTGGTGGTGACTCCTTTATTACTTGTGTTGGTTCAGGAACTGCAGCAGGAGCTGGTGCAGGAGAAGAGAAGGGTGGCACTTCAGTTGGAGGAGAGGTTTTAGGAGATCTGGATACAGCAGACTTAGGCTTGTCTCCTTTCTCTTTAGTCTTGCTTGCCTTCTTGTTATTAGTGTCCTCCTTTGACACCTTGTTTGTCTTTGGTGCCAGCGGTTTGGACTTCAGATCCACCTTACTCTCACGCTTTAGGGGCTCAGTTTTGGAAGCTGCAGATTTTGAGGGGGCTTTTGATGTAGTTGATGTTTTTGAGGGTACAGATTTCTTAAGAGCAGCTTTTGGAGCATTCAGCTCTTTATCACAGCACTTAGGAACCTTGAGGACATTCAGAGTCTTCAGTTTTTCCAGTCCTTCAATGATTTTGTGTTGTGGAGCATTTCCTGGGAAGAAAATACGAGTTATGTTTTCAGTTTGATCTGCTGGCCTCCAAATAAGAAGAGTACAAATGGACAGCATGTTAGACAACGGGAACTGAGGAGAGTTGCTATTCTGTATAGACTGCTTGCTCCACTGTTGATAGAACTCCTTCAGTTCTTTGCTGTCTTGGACTGGGTTTAAGATGTACATATCCAAAGAACCATGTCCCACTTTGTGGTACAAGTTTACTGGGTCAATTGTTGTTGCAGTTGCTGGTCTGTAGCAGGGATTTGGAGTTTGTCCTAGTGAGCGGACATTATCAACTATTTTATCCCCTTCAACAGCAAGGTTTACTAGTAAGCTGTTTGGTTTTCCTTCAGTTTCTACTTCATCTTGCGAATTACGACTTCCCTTGTAAGCATTGAAATACACGTGACCAATTTCTGGATGAACATTCTCAATACTTTTACGCTGCAATACAGAGTTCATACCAAAAATGTTATCAATTCCCAGGTGTGTCAGTAGCATAGCATCAATGCGATCTAGATGTCTGGTGAAATCCCAGAAGCAAGCTTTCTTGTTGTAGCCACCATTAACCAGAAGATTGAAACCACTTATTCCAAACAAAGCAGAGTCGCCCTGACAGCCAGGAAACACATACAGTGTTGGTTTACTGAATCTTATGTTACCAACAACATCAGATGATCTAAGCATCTCTTTAAGTGACCTAGTTTTCACAAAGTTGCACAAGTATGTACTAAATTGCATCACCCCTCCCAAGTTTGACAATTTATCTTCTGGATTCAAGTTAATCTGTAGAACCTTAGTTCCAACTCTAGAAAGACTAGCATTATTCCAGTCACCAGTGGCAAAAGAGTGAATGTTTAAAACGGCTTCTTCCTGTTGCTTGAGAGCGTTCTCAACATCAGGATCCTTGAAAGTGGCAGCAAAATCCCCAAAAGTGAAAGTATCATCTTGTAAAATCCATTCTCCAGTACCCTGCAGGGCATGACCAGCATAAATGAGATGATGGTATTTGACAGGTGCTCCCAGAAAGTTCTTCAATGCTCTCTTCACAGTCGTTGTCTGAGGGGCTATTAAGACTTCAATACTTAGTGTACCTGTGCAGCTACTCATCACCCGCTCACCTGAAAAAATAAAAATAATAAATAAAAAAAACCATTACATTTTATAATTGTGTATGCACTATACTATTTAAAAAAAAGAATTTCATGACCCAATATAAATTGTATTATTTTTCTGAGCAATAAAATTAAAACATCCAACCCCTTCAAGTGGATATAATTGTTCAAGAGCAACAGACATTTTTAACTTTGTACAGTTTCTTATCCAAACTAGAACAGTTAATTGAAAGAAAATAGAAAGTTAAAGAATAAAAACCTTGATGAGTGAGATATCAAAGTAAAAAGAAAGCAAAAATAAAATTGATTTAAAGTGTAAAATTTGGCAATTAAATTATAAAAATCATTCAAGTATTAACTCTAGATTTATTTTCTAAAATCTAAAAGGGTGGAGCTACTATAATGTAGCCGGTACTTGATTAATATAAGACATTCAATAATAAAGTAAATATATTTATTTTAAAAAGGAAAGTGTGTATATATATATATATATATATATATATAAAGATTAAAAAATATGCCACAAACCATTTACATTTGAGACTGGAATGAAATTAGAAAAATTCAAAGCATTTCATGTTTTTTTTTTTTAAAATTGAAAATTTTGCTATGAACTAAATTTTAAAAAACATTTAAAATATGGTAAGTGTTTTAAATTTTTCACAAATCAAAAATAACAGTTAAAATATTTAAAAATTTGTTTATAAATGGCATGATTTGCTGACAATGTCTCAAAGATAAGTTTCATATGAATTCAAATGAAGCTGTACATCAATTTTGCACATTCTCGGTAAAAAAAAAAAAGTTTGGTTATCTTGGGCTAGGCAATAACTAAAATTACTTAGATTTGATAGTTAAGCTCCAAAGTGTTTTTTTTTTTTTTTTTTTAAATCAGATGAACAAAAAAAAAAAAAAAAATTTAAAAAATCTTAATTTTTTTCACCTCTAAAAAGTTCAAGATATTGCAAAATTTACTACTTTATAGTAGCAGCTAAAAATTATAGAGAAATTCCTTCAATAGTTGACAAGTTTTTATCAACTGGAATTGATAAAAATTGAAATCTTCCAAGGAAATTCTTTAGGAACTAAAAAAAAATTTAATTTTTTTAATACACAACTTAAGTGGTTTATCCAATTTTCTAAAATTAGGTTTATATGGTGTACACTACAAAACAAATTAGTGCACAAAAGGTGTTCATTGTTTATCTAGGTTTTTAAAAAATCCCTTTTGCAGTAAGACATGAAAACAGTTCAAACCAAAAGTAATACCAGCGTAGAAGTAACTGGCAAGACAAAACGTTTTTAATATACACTGAATAAATGTATATCTATAAATGTATATCTATACATGTAAAGAAAAAGTTACAAGTTATTTCCAATAGGATATAAGCAGGAAATTTAATTTTATCTTGAAAAATTTTCTCAAATCAATGTGCATATATAATATAAAAAAAAAAAAAAGTGGAGGTGGGCAGGGAAAGGCTGTGGTAGGATTAAATATGTGCAAGTAGACAACACAAAGGAGCTTTTAAAATGTATATAAGAAAAGGCTATACAATTGCTGGTAACATTTAGCTTAGATGAAAGAAAGGAAGGAATAGATGCGTAACAGACTTTCAACAGAATTTTATCTTAAAAAAAAAAAAAAAAAAAAAAGGTAGCATGCAACTAACAATTTTACTCATCTGACAAATCACTAAACAGGAAAAAAAAGATTGGGTGGGTTAACAAAAAGGTAAAAAAAGGGATAATATCCAAATTTGAAGAGGAATTATCCATTATCAACATGCAAAAAATAAATAGAAGAGGAAACAAAGATGATAGCTGACTAATCTTACCTGATTTTAGTGGTCCAAAAGAGTTGACTGTTAAGTAAGGAAAACAAATGTCTACATATTCAATATTTGGAATTAAAGTAACTAATAAGGAATACAGAAAGGAATTGAAAATATTGGAGGAATTAGTTGGATTGTTGAAAAAAATCATTCCATTAAGATTATATTAAAAAAAATAAAAAAATATAACATGCAAGAATTTACACCACCACATTCTCCATATTGTATCTGATATCAAATAGTGTTCATTACTAATATAGAACTAAACATGCCACATAACTGTTTAATGCTTTTTATATGAAAGTATTTTACACAAGGTAATAAATTAAGCCAAATATCTGTCTGAAACAAAAACTGAATTCCCAATTCATAAAGCCATTTTTATGCTAAATGAGGGGGGGGACACACGGACACACACAGAAAGAGAGGGACACACGGACACACACAGAAAGAGAGGGACACACGGACACACACAGAAAGAGAGGGACACACGGACACACACAGAAAGAGAGGGACACACGGACACACACAGAAAGAGAGGGACACACGGACACACACAGAAAGAGAGGGACACACGGACACACACAGAAAGAGAGGGACACACGGACACACACAGAAAGAGAGGGACACACGGACACACACAGAAAGAGAGGGACACACGGACACACACAGAAAGAGAGGGACACACGGACACACACAGAAAGAGAGGGACACACGGACACACACAGAAAGAGAGGGACACACGGACACACACAGAAAGAGAGGGACACACACACACAGAAAGAGAGGGACACACACACACAAAGAAAGAGGGAGGGACACACACACACACAGAAAGAGAGGGACACACACACACACAGAAAGAGAGGGACACACACACACACAGAAAGAGAGGGACACACACACACACACAGAAAGAGAGGGACACACACACAGAAAGAGAGGGACACACACACACACACAGAAAGAGAGGGACACACACACACACAGAAAGAGAGGGACACACACACACACACAGAAAGAGAGGGACACACACACACACACAGAAAGAGAGGGACACACACACACACACAGAAAGAGAGGGACACACACACACACACAGAAAGAGAGGGACACACACACACAGAAAGAGAGGGACACACACACACACACAGAAAGAGAGGGACACACACACACAGAAAGAGAGGGATACACACACACACACACAGAAAGAGAGGGACACACACAGGAAAAGAAAGATGCACAAACAGTAATAGAGTTGGCATTTATTTGAAATAAACAAATTTTTGTTAAATTTCTGCATCACAGCCAGCTCCAGACATTCTAAAGCTCTTTAAAAAAAAAAAAGAAAAAAAAGTGTCTCCTCCACCCCTCTAACCAGCAATCAAACCTTTATAGATGTAAGAAATAAGCATTTAAAAATAAATCTAATAATTCTTTTGAAACCTTTTTACATTTCAGATATAAAATTGAGCAGGTACAAGTATGCAGACCCATGAATGAAATAAGCATCTACTCAAATGCGTGGACAATAAAAATGATGGTTGAAGTAAAATGTCTGATTTAAAAATAAAGTGTTCTTTATATATTTTACATACTTAGAGCAAATTAGATTTTTCTATTTGACATTGCAGAGAGAAACGTCAAGAAATTAGAATTATTTATTTAACATGTATGGAGGCAATATTAATGCACTAAATTCATTCCACATTTCTAGAATCTCTCCCACTACTTAGTGCACTGCAAATCATCAACTTAATGGGAAGGACCTTCAGAAATGAAGGCTGTGCCAAATTTGGCACAAGACAACAGCACCTAATCCAGAGAAAACAAGCAAGAGGCACTATCAAAACACATTAAACAAGCTATTTGTAGTATTTTTTCCTGGCTTTTCAAAATTCTAAAATTTAGATACTCATTCTACTTTACACACAGTACTTATATATACACACACACACATATATATATATATAAGTTAAAAATCAACTTGTTAAATCAAAGTCCTAAAATGCAAGTAATACATACAGTAACTACAAGTTAATGAATTTGTTACGAGAGAGAGAGAGAGAGAGAGAGAGAGAGAGAGAGAGAGAGAGAGAAACTCACTATTAAGGTCTGTGCTAAGATACAAATAAAAAAAATTTACAAAATCTTTGAGCATGAGCTTTTAATAATTAATATAAACAAAAAAGAAAAGTCAATCATGGATTCTAATGGTTCATCACAGACTGAACGAAGAATAAATAGACTATTCCTCCTGGTTTTTTTGCTCACTTTAATTTTCTTCAGGGAAGTAGAGCCAGGGATGTTAGAGGCATTGATTCTTGTGGATTATATATATATATATATATATATATGATAGAGAAAGAGATAAGATTAACAGGTCACCCAGCTAACGATGCTCTTCACATCACATCTCGTCTCCATGCTGAAAACACAGCATACAAAAAATTGAGAGAAAGGAAGGGTCAGACAATAGGACTTGGCTTTTTTTACTGTTGCAACCAAACTGCTGATTTTCACATTTAGTCTGGGGGCCAAAACAGAGACAATTCATCTGTTAGGATGAACACAACTTCTCGGTTCAGGCCAGTATGATAGGGCCTGGAATTACACTACAAGTATCATTTTGCTACCTTTTATGTAACCTACACACAAACACACATCATATACAAGATAGTTATTGGGGAGGGGAAACTACTTTTAAAACAAAATCATTTTGGCAATATTTTCAGCATATATGTTAAAAAAAAAAAAAATAAATGATCTGGAGGATTTGTCAACTTTTAGCAAAAAATATTGTTTTATGTTTCACTAAGGGCTTTCTTGGATGTCCTTTTCTTATACTAATAAAACACTCAATTTTCAAAGACTAACTAAACTTATCACAACAGAACATTCAACTGATTTTCTGTCCTATGCACTGGTAACATATACAGCATCTTATTAGTAATAGAACTATTGTCAGTTTGACTTTTGCATGGAGAGGAGAAAATAGTAGCATGTAACTATGATACTTGTAGAATGTTTAAATAAAATACAAACCGTAGGGTCCTTCTTCTCCAAGACTCGCGTTGGACGCAACCTTGGAAACTTCTTCATTGATATCAACTCCAGTAGTTTCCACATCCCAAGTACGAAACCCTAAAAAGGAAAAAAAAAAATTAGTTTCACCATTATATACATAAATATTCATTTACATATTCAGCATTTAATTAAATGACCAAATGTAAACTGTAAGATAGCTCTTATATTAAAATTAAACTGCTCCTCCTAGTATTACAAGACAGCTACACAAGACTTACCATAGAGCAATAAGATATACATCTTCAAAACAAAAATGTCAGGAAAAAAACAAAAAAAAACAAAAAAAAAACAAACATTCACAAAATTAATTTATAGTTAATTATAATTAAAAAGCAATAAAAGTTCTATTTCTGATTAGGCAAGAGAATATAGTGAGGGTGGGGTGGATATTAAATGATTACTCTTGCCATATTGTGATGCAGATATGAAGAGAGGTGGGGGATTATCTCAGTTGAAAAATACCAAGTCTAACAAGGCTATTAGGAATAATTCTTAGTATTAATTCAGATCTACTGAAAATGAATTAAATGGAAGAGAGAAAAAAATACCTTGTGATTGTTAGTTTAACAAAGAGTTTACAATTTTACAGAAAGGATTTTACATTAATTAAAAGGAATTAAGCACATTCATTTTTAAAGATTTGTATCTGTTAAAAGATAAACTTCTTAATCATCTTAGAGAAACTATTTTCCATCCACATGGTCAATGCCATCCTAGATTACTAACTCATTGCACCCTCTTACATTTTCCAGACATGAAATGGAGGTATATTATTGAATCAATTGCTCAGTCTGCTACCAGGAAATTCGATTCACTCATGCTAGACATATTTTTCTCACCAGAATCTATCTTGCAGATTTATAAGTCTATCATTTGTCTGTGCATAAAATATCACATTTCATAATTTTACTGTTGAAATTGCTAGATATAACCATGAGCTCTCAAATAGTTTATTCTCTTGCATTGAATTGGAGTATATAGACTAAACTATCGCCCGGTTCACACTCCACCCACATCTATTGAACAGGTGTAGAGGCTCATCCCTTGTTCCCTGTTTAGGATGTGGTTTCCTGCCTTCTCTTTTCCAATCTTTTCAGTCTTACGTAGCCCCCTGCACATCAGTGGCATTACTGCCTTGCTTGGGGTGATATGATTTAAAAAAAAAAAAAAAAAAAAAAAAAAAAGTTTAGCTTTGCTGTCAACTATCTACAAAAATTTGACAGAAAGTGAAAAAATTGTAGAATACAGCCAATAATAAAAGGCATTTTTGATAGTGTTACAAGTTAGTGTAACAAAAATCAATCTCTACTTTTTATATCAAGTTCCTGTACATAGTTCTGATTAGCAAATCCTAATATAAGGATATGAAAAGGTAAAGTGTTGACAATTCCTCATCCAAAATCTAAATGAAATTCTTCATGTGCTGTGTCCCTTCACAACATAGGCGATCAAGGACTTCCACTTGGCTCTGTCTTGTCACTCAATATTTTTTTCTCTTGGTATCTCTTCTAAACCCCACTGCCACCCATTTGCTCAAACCTAACAAGTACATCTCTCACTGTTTCCCCTTTTCTCTTTTCCTTTAACCAACCTCTCAGGCCCTCCTTATTACATGTCCCAGGAACCTCATTTGTCTCTTCCAGATAGTATGTTTTCTTGTTTGCATCCTTTTCAACCTCATTAAGGTACATGTGCGCCATCCATGGTATCCTCAGCATCCTTATGTAAAACCACATTTCTGCTGCCTCAGGCCTCTCCATCTTTGATGAGATCATCCAACATTCATTTCCATACAGAAGGACAGATATCACATAGCAATCCAGCTCTCTTTTCTTTGTTTCTAATGAGATTTTTCTGTCTTTCAGTTCTCTGGTTAGCTTCTAAAATGTGTCTTTGGCCATGCCAATATGTCTGGATCTCCAAGTCACACTTTCCATCCTCTGTCAAAAAACTTCCCAGGTATTTGAATCTTTTTTTTACTGGTTTTATTTTAGTTTCTCTGACTTCTACTTGGCATATTGGGGTTCTCTTTTTGCTGATGACCATACATGGTTTTCTTATAGTTTATGCTCAGTCCCTTTCTTACTTTCTTTTGCTACCTTTTGTAGAAGGTTCTGCATTTTCCTTTCTGTGTCAGCTATCAGCCCAGTGTCATCCACATATCTGATAGTGTTGAGATTGTGGCTGCCAATAATTCTTGCCAATGATAAATCCTGGCAAGAATTATTTCTCTCATAATTGCTTTGCTATGCATACCTGCTGAGTTCAATTCCTATCCGTACACAAGTGGCTTGTTGCAAACATAGATTCTTGATTATCCTAATGTCTTTTCTGAAAATGTCAAGGTTGTTGAACATCTTTCAAGTCTGTGTCGAACTTTGTCAAATGCTTTTGCGTAGTCTATAAAGCACAGATAGAGGTCCTGCATTTGTATTGCTTGTTTAGATAGCATTCTGAGCATGAATATCACATTCCTTGTTCCGGTATCTTTAACAAAGTCACCTTGTTCTTGTCCTATCTCTGGGCCGATTCTGCTGCACGCTCTGTACATAAGAATCCGGATAAGTCTTGTTATGTGGCTCATTAAACTGATTGTTAGATGAAGTTCACATTCCTTTGCACCTGGCTTCTTAGGTAATGTTATGAAGATTGATCTACTTCGGTCCTCTAGTATACTGCCACTGTTGTAGATTTTTAAAAAAAAATCTTTTTTATTTATTTCTGTGAGTGTCTACACCAAAGCCTTCTAGGGATATCAACATTTATTACAATCATGTCTGACCACACTGCTTTGTTTCTCTTCAATTTAGCCATTGCCGATTCCACTTGGTTTTTAATATTTTGGTCCATCTGTAATTTTGTGCATTGTTGATTATGGAAGAGATCTCCAATATACTTGTCCCATCTCTGAAATATTTTTCTTTTTCTAATATTAGTGTGCCATCCTTTGCTTTTATACAATCTGTTACTGAGCATGTCCTTTGCCTTGTTAGTTCCTTTTTTTTTTTTTACGCATATATATTATTTGCTGTGCTCAGTGTCTTTAACAGACTTATTTTGGCTGATATAGGACATGGTGATTTGTTTTAAGGATTAAGAAACATTCTGTATCTGTAAAACAATAGCATAGATATATTCATTGGTTCAGGAAGTGCTGCTGTAACTGGTAGCCACAGGCTCAATCCCTGGAAAAATTAGTGATTGACTAGTTCAGCAGAAAGGAACAACATTAATATGCCCACACCTGAAGATGGCCAGAGAGTACTTTGCCAAACTATTTATAATAGTTCAAATCTAATAAATCTTTAGTGTTACTCTGGTTTGAAAGTTTATTTCATATGTATTTTTCACGGACTGATACTAGCCACTAGTAACAATACTCATCTTAATCATGAAGTAAGATCATGTTTTTCTTACTCCACAAATTACAAACAATATATTAACTAAGAATTTACAATACATTACTATTTAGAGAATAATTTTGGAATGACATTTTTTCACCTAAGCATTTTTAACAATGAGAAAATTTAGTGCTGTTTATAGACAAATCCTGGCATTCTTTACTATAGAGACATTTTATTTTTCTTCAAATTATTCAATAAGGGATTATATATGAAAGTAGCACTTGACTTACTACAGTTGGCAGGCTTAATGCAATGATTAGGTATCTAATTTTAAAATTAGATTAGTTATCAAAAGCTGTTTAGTGATTATGTTAATTTATTCAGAGATAAAATTTTCAAACCACAATTGCATGACAAACAGACATAAATAACGAATCGGAAAAGTAAAATGCTATTTTATTGGCTAAAATTAAAAGCGGCAAGAATAAGAGCTAAGGACTTGACAACAGAATAACTGCTATTTTGTGAGCATGAGTCAGAGGCTAAAATGTAGCAGGCGTTCTTCCTTCAAACTAGTTGCTAAGTTTTTCAGTCTCGTCAGCAAAGGTGGCTGCTCCTGGTTCATCAGTCCAGCTGCTATCGAGTGACTCATTGCCGACGCTGATGATTATTAAAATTGTTGCAGGCAACAACAACAACAACAACAACAACCAGCAGCACAAGAAGACCAGCATTAATGACTTCAGTTGACCAATGCGAGATAAAATCTTCAAGATGTGACAATAAAACCCCATAAAGTGACCACAATTGGTTTGGTTGGTACCCCCACTACTAAGTTAAAAGAAATACTAGGATTTTTGTCAAGCCTTAGTAATTTTTTTTTTTATTATATACGTGTCTTTTTTTATGAATTTTTATTATTGGATGTAAAACCCGCTAAAAGTTGTTAGACTTTTTTTTTTTAGCAGTTTACTTCCAATAAAAAAAAAAAATTGACACGCATAAAAAAAATGACTAAGAAGCGAATTGTCACACACCTGAATTTATTTGTTGAAAAATAAGTTTCAACTGGAACGACATTTTTTTTAACTTAACCTATTCAAACCGTCTTGCTTGATCAACAAATTCAAAAAAACTTATTCACATATTTATTTTTATCCCCACCATTAATGAAATTAAATTTTTATGTGAAGTTTTTTTTTTTAAAAAGCAGGACTCAAATACAAGGATTAATTAGAAAAGCTTTTTAATTCGTTTTATAAAATTAATGACTTATTGTCTTATTTTTCCTGGTGAAAAATTTTACAAGAATTGTTTTCATTTTTATAAAATTTTAATTTAAAAATTTTTTTGCATTTTCATCCAGTTAGGTAATAAGTGAAAACGATTTACTAGTCAAAAATTGAAAATTTTAATCATTTTTCTCCAAGATTTTTTTTTTAACAATATTTTAACGAAAAAAAAAAAAAAAAAAAAAAAAAAAAAAAAAAATGTAACGCGGCCATTAAAAATGTTGAAAAATATTGTCCATAGGAATGTTGACTTTAAAAATAGTCATCGTTCTTATAGTAAATTTTAAGTCAACATTCCTAAAATTATGGACAATATTTTCCAACATTTTAAATATTACTAATTTTCTTAAATTTTACAGCTGAAGTGTCTGTAGAACAATACAATATTGACATCACTTCTCAACGACTCATTCCATTACGGTAGCGTAAAAAACATTGTTTAAAAACACAGCCACTGTTTCGTTTTAAAAAACATTTTAAACTGTTTTTTTTTTTGTTTTTTTTTTAATTAGATTGTCCTTTAAATCAGATAATATTCTTCAAATAAAGTATTTTATTTTCGGTAGATTTGTATAAAAAAAAATTCAATTGAGATGAAAAGACAAAAAAAACATCCATCGTTCAATTCAATCCGTGACATACTGTTATTTTGCTTATTGGAAATAGTTTAAGTTTAAAAAATGATTAATTTTTTTTAAGCTTTCAATTTAAAGAAAAATGAAAGCTTAAAGCTTTTTCATTTATAAGAAATCATTAAAACCTTAGGTATCGAAATTAGTGTAGGTTAAAAAAATCCAAAGATAACGACATTAACTGAAGGAAGTGATTGTCAAGGCATTGCTTACCATATTGAAAAATATATTGCGCGCACACGGAAATTTATGACAATGGAACAAATAGACAAAGAGAAAGGGAACGAAGAACCAAAAGAACAGTCATAGCGATGAGTGAATTCAAATTAAAACAGGATTTTTTTAGGCAATGACATACCGACTCAACTGACCCAATAAAAATATTACATTTTAATCTCTACTTACTAGTGTTCTACACCTGCCTTATTTGATATGACTGTTCGCGAAAAAAGATTTTCGAGTAGTACTTCATTCGATTTTTTTTTTTTAAATCAGACACATTTCAAGACTCGTATTTCAAAGTAAAAACATTTTCAACTAGCTTAAGATGTTGAAATCGCTTTCGTCTCTAGTCAGTGATAATTGCGAAGGTTTTGAGCAGGAAACAGTTTTAATTAGGTACAAAAAAAAAAAAAATGCGAAGCAGCAAGTCAAACCGAGTGAAATCAGTATTTCTAAGACCCGTTTATTGGAAAACTAAGAAAAAGTTAACGTCTATTCAATGATCAATCTGTAGCTATCACGATGTGACATGAGAAAAAGAGAGCAAGTTGCCAGAATTACCTATCTCATAAATTCGACAGATTCATTTGTTATTTTCATTACACTAAGAGGATAGTCCTGTTCAAATGCTTGTATTTAAGAATGACATAACCCTACTGGAGGTCTAGTTTTTAGACAAATTATTTTCCCATGATACAAAAATTTAAAGAAATAAATACTCATATAGCTAAGGGAAAAAAAAAAAAAAATTAGTTCTCTTCCCTAACAAAAAAAAAAAAAAAATCCTTCCAGTTTTTTGTTTGAGAATATATTAATGCTTCGTTTTTTAATAGGAATTTTAAACCTTAACAGATTTTTAGCTTTGCTGAAAATGGAGAAAATTTATGTCAAAAGTGTTGAAGTGGGAAAAGAACGAAAAAAATTCTTCATTCTTTGAAGGAACACCCAAAATTCCAAAGTGTAAATTAAACAAAATGAGGAAGCTGGCTGCTCCTTGAAAAAGTTCTGTTGAGATAAAAAAAATAAAATAAAATAAATAAAGAGACAATTCACTGCCAGAAATTTGAAAACGGTATGCTGTATTGTTTGATATTCATACTGGAAGCTCCAATATGAACATTGGAGAGTGTGTTTGTTTGGGTGTCAATCTGAGGACAATGCAGAGGATTTGGAAAGGGTTTGAAGAGTCCAATGATGATTACAAGATTACAGCAGCTCATTCTGATAAGAAAAAGTGAATTTGTTAGTGACGGTCTCAGACTCAACAGAGCCTACATCAAGTGCCTTGAGAGGTTACTGCTGTTCTGAGTCAAAAGGATGGCTGCTGGAAGACCCTATGTCTAGGGAACAGGACTGGGTTCTCTTGCTTGTGTGACATGGTGCAGTTTCTATGACCACTTCACTCCCTTGATTATGTGTGGGGTGCAGTTGAGTGAGAGACCAACAAAACTTCTTAAAGATGAACTTCAGGCAAGGATTATGGTAGCATTTGCTGTCAAGGAGACCATCCAGAAGAATTGCAGATTCTGACATCATCTTGAGACTGTGGTTGAAGCCAAGGGTGATTTTATTGAATTTATTATTTCAAGACATTTGTGTAATTTAATGAAATATATCTTAAAATGAGATGTCTTCATTTTTGTGTAATTTAGATGAAAGTTTATTCATTTCATCCTATAAATGAATTTTAAAAAAATTCACAACCTTTTCAGTTTCCAGCTAATAGATTAGAATTTATTTCCAGTAAGTAAAATACTTTGTTTTTTCAAAATGAATATAAAAACCTTTTATGAAATGGAGGAAAATTATCCAATTTAAAAAGATTACTTTTAGCTGAAAATATCACAAAAGCATTTAACATAAAAAGGTAAGAGTTGACAGTCTTAAAATTATGATTCCTGTAGAAAAACTTCCAAACATACCTAAAAATTACTCAAATATAACAGGAATGCCCTTTCATATAATTTCTTTAAACTATTCAGTAATCTTAATCTAATGTTTTATTGGATATTTGACTTCAAATTTACTATAATAAAATGCTTATTTTATGAGATATATATATATATATGAAAGTCCATAGTTAAAAAAAATGTATTAGTCACAACCTTTTTCTGACAAATTCCTTAAGAGTGCTATAGAAACTTAAAACATTTGGTACAATGCTGCATCGTGAGTTAAGAATGAACAGTCTTCAGTTGGTAATGATTCAAGAAAACACTGGAGTAATGTGGTGCCAAATAAGCTATTAGGAGTTTCAGAAACATTAAAATGATTAAAATAGCTATCAATGTTAATTAAAATGAAGAAACCATAGAGGAATACATTTTATATTTATATATATATATATATATATATATATATATATGAGAGAGAGAGAGAAAGATAGAGATATAAAATTGTGTGTGTGTGTGTGTGTCTCAATTAAATTGAACCAGTACAGAGTTATATTAGAAAGTGCTCAATATAGCTTTTGAATATTTTTCATTTGGAAGCAAGTTATTTCTGCAAACTAGATATCATTTTTTTTGTATCTTAAAGGTGATTTATAACAGTTTTTCGACATTTTTCAAATATACAACAGGGATTTTTATGAACACACAACCAGAATTTTTAAATGACAAATTTAAAAAATTTGGGAGGAGTTACTTGATCTTAATTCACTTTCATCCAAGTTTCCATGACCCTAATTTGTTCTGGAAACAATATTATAGATATATATATATGTTAAGGAATCCTGATACAGTTTTGCTAGGGTTGGTATCATGTAGCTTACATTTTGACTTGTAACCTAGAATTCCAGATGTTCTTTCTCATTTGGTTAGCCAAGCCTTGCTAAATTTATTATTGGAAATGTACTTTTTTTTATCACTAAAGGAGTGAAAAGTCTCTTTCAATGTTTAACCAACGGATTGAACTCAACTAGCTGGTATCTCCTTTTAGCCACAATGGACAATTCAGCAATGAAACTGAATTTTAGCCCTAATTTTGCTTGTCTGCCTCTTTAACTGAAGTGACTTTTATACTTTTGAAACAGTATAATTTTTGATTTTTAAACTTTTTTAAATTAAAGGCTCCCATATATTCATTTCTATGATAGGCCTACTAAAATTAATCTAATATTTTTTTTCTTGCCACACGATCAGCTATAACTAAATTCAGTTCATCTCTTGCTAGACTCATCTCCTTTTGCTTATCACAAATGTATGAAACTGAATATTCAAAAATCATGTTCTTTTCTGAGAAATGCTTAATTTGGGAGATATTGCCAAGTGAGAGAATACTTTTGAATACCACAAAAAGAAAATGGACTAAATTTTCACCTAATTACACTGCAGATAGTGTACATTAATTAAAAGAGGATTATGAGTCATTAGGTTTAAGGCTCCACTGAATTGTCCTATGTGGGTTAATGGTTACAAACATTAGTTAAGAGAATAAAGTTATCTCTCAGTTGAGTAATCCGAGCCACATTTCTTCAGTTTGAAATTATTCCCAGGTTACCAACTACAACAAGTTTATAAAGGCGACAGGATGGTAGGGTAAAAATTGTAATCAACACAATTTTCAGTTTTTTTTTTTTAAAATTCAAAGTTCTGTATTATTATAAACATTATCATTGACATAGCAATTGTAAATCAGTCTATCCCAAGATGAGTATAGATCATTTGTTATAGCTTAAGTGACACATGAATCATGCTTAGCTTTAAATTAAACAAGGATTGCAAGATAGTGCAACTCATAAAGGAAGAGTGAAGGTCAGTGAAAAATGTCAAGTTACTGTTTAGAGAATTAGGTGTAAACCTTGTCAGATAAAAATAATCTGAGCAAAAAAGATTGCGATTAAAGTACATTGATCAAATTTTGGATTTGGTAATACGTACTTTAGAAATTTGTAAAGGTTTGACTAGATCCGTGTTTTTAACGAAAATTCAAGAAGTTGTTAATGTTTGTTTCTCTCTCATACATATGGTGCATATACAGCAAGCATACATAAAAATATTTGTATGTACTGTATATATTTTAGTAACAAATATTGTAAAATTCTAACATTAAATACTATTGCATATATGCAGTCAAAGTCTTAAAGTTAATGGCCTTTTTAGGCTTCTAGCACATGAATAAGAGTTTGCATTTTTTTTAGAAATAAAAAGCAGGTCACGGGGAGAAGGGGGAAAAATTGAAAGTATTTTAGAGATGCTTAAGTGACATGGCCAAAGAGATTCATAATTAGAATTTTGGCTTGCAGAAAAACCATTTGAGTTAAAACTTGCAAAGATTACAAAATTTATCCTAACTGGATGTCATTATGATGCCTTTGTAACAGAATTATCAAAGCTATATATATATATATATATATATATATATAAAAAAAAAAAAGTGTTAGGGGCCTAGTGTATCGCATGCTAGAATTTCAGATTCTAGAGTGGAGAAGAGGCATGAGAATTGCCAGCTAGCCACTTTTGGGTAATAAGGGACAGACAGGAGAGAGAGCAGAGTACTGCTGAAATATGCTGCTAAATCTTTCAAACTTGACCAAGTCCAGAACCATGATGTAGGTAGTATACCCAGAGGAAAGACATGGGGTAGCCCGACAGAACTCTTTGGACCATCAATAGATGTGAGTTGTATACATAATAGGTACTGCTATTTGGCCCTTCACTTGACTTCCTTCTGTACTCCAGGCTATAGTCAAGAAGGTGGTTCTCTCAATACAGCTGTCAATGAGTACCATGAACATGGTGTGCTTTTTTTCATCTGTCACATCAGATTGGAAGCTGCCATCTTAATGCTTATGCTCTTGGTATATCAGAAAGAAGAGTTACAATTTGGTACATGCTGCCTAATGTTTTCATTTACATTTACTAAAAGGTGTTAATACCTGGCACACTGTATAGTAGAACTAAATGCAAGTTATATTTCAAAACTAATATCAAGCTACATTCAGAAACAAAGTTTTATAAAAATGTTTAAATATCAATAGCTTATAAGACATTAACTATATTACAACAGGTATTAAGTGAATGTTATAAAATACCAATCAAACAGCAAGTTGAATTAAAGCAAAAGTATGTTTGAGAATATGGTCTTAAGCAGGGGGTTCAATTCTGCTGATTAAACTGATATTTTGCCTTTATCATAAGGATTTTTAATATTTTAAGGTATTCTATAGATTAAATGCAAAAGGTATTTTTCCATTACAAAAGGTATGTTTAGATGAAGACAGATGGAAAGAATAGCAGGCACAAGTTTTATTTTAAGCATGGCAGTACAAAACATCCATGTGCCAACATATTAAGTAAACTAATTATATAGCTGAGGAAAGTGGTGCAGGTAACGATAACTAAAAGCTTAAGACGATTGGTTACATTTGCTTTAAGTAAAGGTAACATACAATCATTAAACATACAAGCACGAACAATCATTACTACATAATCAACTGACATTACAATTTTGTCAGCTTGTGACAGTCAAACTTAAAGTACTTGAATACAAAAATTGCAAGTTTTTTTGCTGCCAGAACTGAAGAAACATCTGCATATTATATTTCAATATTAATTACAATCATGAATTCTATAAACCCTAGCATTGTAAGGGGCACCACATGGACTGCAACCAAAGCAGCAATGAGGTTTCACGGGCAAGACAGTTTTCCAGTATAGTTTGAAGTGTTTCTAGACTGGTAGCTTACCAAGGTTAAAAGGGACTAATCTGTATTATTTACCCATAGCCGTGTGTGTGTGTGTGTGTGTGTGTGTCAGGGTGGGGGTGAATGGATTTATACCTTTCGCTATGGTATTCAGCATGTAAGTAAATGTAATGAAATCTACTGGAATTTGAAATGATTCTTCAATTTGAGCCACTATTCATTATTCTACTTCTATTATAATTACAATATTGGAGTGGAAAGAAAAATAAAAAACAATTAACTGAATTCTTTTGTTAAAACATTTCTGCCAATATTCAGCCCACTTAGGTCAAGATTTCAGCAATTTAGTACTTTTAGGAATCTACTTCATTTGAAGCAATAAGAAACTTATCTTCTGAAAGAAAAGTTTTGTACCAGTTGCCACAGGAGGACAAACTGAAAGTGCAAAAGAAACATTTAACAAGCTTAAATATATTACCATTCATAACAGATTGTTCATTTTCACCAAGCCATGAAAATCACTAGAGATTTTAGGTTAGGATTTATTTTGCCTTAAAAGAAAAAATTGGTAACTCATAAGTCAATCATCAAGGAACTAGCTGTTATTTGGGCTTAGTTCAAGCAAGCAATTACAGATTGAACATGTTAGTATTGCCAGTATTGCCACTGAAGCATACCTCTAATTATTATCAACACCAATACATCCTCATCAGGTTTTTTTCAAAATGATGCCACCATTTAGAACAATTATGTATCTAGTACAGTTGCATCAATGAGGTGTTTGAGATTGTAGCAGGACATTCCTTAGTAAAAGGAGACCAAATTTGTTAACATGAATTCATGTTGGTCTTCAGATTGAGCAAACACAAAATACACTTATTAAGGCGTCTTCAAGAGTTGTAGTGATAATTATCTTTGATGAAAGAAAATATCAAAATGAGCATTGAAATCCTAATTTATTTCAATCTGATAGAAAAGTGATTGCAGCCTTAATTATTTCCAGTCATTTACCAATTGTAGAATGACTGGTTGACCAATTTCACAGACAATGCTTTAAGTCTGAAGTTAAACAGAACGGTTCCTCAAAATTAGGATCCAATTTATTCAGAGCTTAAGATTAAAACTTCTGAGTATAACATAACATTAGCTTGAGATGACTGGTTAAGACGTTTTGGAACAATGCTGGGGTTAAAATAAAAAAACAAAAAAAAAAAACCATCAAGAGTATGCGCACAAAAAATTAAGCTGATGAATAGAGCCATACTTTACATTAACCATCTCTAAATGTGAAAAATATTAACTGCCACTTTTTGGTTTGCGAGTTTCCAAATATAACCTACGCTAAGCGAGTTTCCAAATAAATAACCTAACGCCTAAGCGAGTTTCCAAATATAACCTACGCTAAGCGAGTTTCCAAATATAACCTACGCTAAGCGAGTTTCCAAATATAACCTTTACGCCTAAGCGAAAGTTTCCAAATATAACCTACGCTAAGCGAGTTTCCAAATATAAACCTACGCTAAGCGAGTTTCCAAATATAACCACGCTAAGCGAGTTTCCAAATATAACCTACGCTAAGCGAGTTTCCAAATATAACCTACGCTAAGCGAGTTTCCAAATATAACCTACGCTAAGCGAGTTTCCAAATATAACCTACGCTAAGCGAGTTTCCAAATATAACCTACGCTAAGCGAGTTTCCAAATATAACCTACGCTAAGCGAGTTTCCAAATATAACCTACGCTAAGCGAGTTTCCAAATATAACCTACGCTAAGCGAGTTTCCAAATATAACCTACGCTAAGCGAGTTTCCAAATATAACCTACGCTAAGCGAGTTTCCAAATATAACCTACGCTAAGCGAGTTTCCAAATATAACCTACGCTAAGCGAGTTTCCAAATATAACCTACGCTAAGCGAGTTTCCAAATATAACCTACGCTAAGCGAGTTTCCAAATATAACCTACGCTAAGCGAGTTTCCAAATATAACCTACGCTAAGCGAGTTTCCAAATATAACCTACGCTAAGCGAGTTTCCAAATATAACCTACGCTAAGCGAGTTTCCAAATATAACCTACGCTAAGCGAGTTTCCAAATATAACCTACGCTAAGCGAGTTTCCAAATATAACCTACGCTACTGGCACTAAAAAATTTGTCACTGGGTGCATAACATCACTCAAATCTCAGGCCTAACTAATGAAACAACTTTAAGAAAAAATACAACTATTAATCATAGTATATTACCCTGGAAGGTGACTTATTCCAACACTTCTCTAACAATTCAATGCTTTTTGTAAAACGATTTGTCTGGCCTCAAAATAAACCTCAGTTTCCAATATCACTTTGTTGTAAAGAAATCTCTTCCCTTGGAGCATTCTTTTGAAATCAAACAGCCAGTAGTCGCTTGGAGTCAGATATGGAAAATAGGGTGGAAGCAAAAGTAATTCGAAGTGCAATTCATGTAGTATTGCCATCGTTGCAACCAATTTCCAATGCACCAAGAGTTGGATATAATATTAGCTATTGATGGTTCTTCCTTTCTCAAGGTAATTCATGAACAAAATACTCTGCATTCCAAAGCGCAGAGGCCAAGACCTTACCTGTTGATGTTTGCATGCGGTCGCTTTGGATGGCTTTCACCTGCTGCTGTCCACTCTTCTAACTGCCGATTTGACACTGGAGTGAGGTGGTGGATTCATATTCCATCCATTGTCACATATTTACGCAAAGACTCCTTGTTGCATTGAAACAGTTGCTAACAACACTGAATTGTCAATGTGTTGTTTTTGATCAAATATGAGCATACATGGCATCCGCTTTGAACACAGCTTTCTCATTGACAAATGTTTACAAAAAAAAAAAAAAAAAAAAAAAAAAAGTGAATACACTGTCTTCTGATATGTTCACCTCTTATCTCATGCAATTTCAATTTATGATTGGCCAAAACGAGTTTGGATTTTTTAGTGTTTTCCAGGACAACTACCAATTTTGGGTGACCTGAGCGTTCAGCACCATTTGTGTCTGTATGACCGCATTTAAAGTCAGTATACCACCTATTAACCATTGTTTTTTGAAGGAGCAGAGTCCAAATATCACTTATCAAGCCATTGCTTTGCCTGAACAGTATTCCCCCTCCCCACATCAGAAAACAATGCTTTATCAACACACAAAATTCAGATTTTTTTCATTGTTTTAAGAATTTGCAACAGTAGCTTCACTTAAATAATTTATAAACTAATAATCCAATTGGGCCCAAATTTTGTTATGTGCCATTTAAAGGTTAGTACTTTATAAATATCTTATGGGTCTTTTTTTATTAGTGGCACCATCTATATGTCAGGCCTGGGACTTATTGAGTGATGTGTTAGACCAGTTTAAAAAATGCAATGAATCAAAATAATTCTTAAACATTTTAATGGCATTTTTATTATGCCATTCACAAGTAGCAATGAAAAGGTTAAACATGTTTATTTTAGGACAGTTTAACATTTTTTGGAATGATTTTAGGGGAACAACTCTGAAACAAAGACAAAACCTTAGTCTACAGTTATTTAGACCAAATTAAATATCAACTATTTTTTTTAGTAATTTTATACTTTATAGATATTTTTTTTCTCTTGCACCTTTAATCCTCAGGGTTAAGAGAGAAAAAGTCAACCTTCAGATTTAAGGTGTTTAACTGTAATCATAAAATGAACAAGTTTATGGAAGAATTAAATTTGATAAAATTTGGTAATGATTTAAATCTGTTCCCCCCCTCCAAATATTTTCAAATGGTTTGCCACTAGAATAAGGCACACTTGAACAAAAGCATAAACTTATTCCTACTTAAACCATCTTGAAGACTAAGAAAAAAAATTGCAGAAACCAGACAAAGAAAGTAAAAGGATGTTTTCTGGGTAGAAGTGGGTGGGCATTACCCATCTGCACAAAGAAGCTGATAATGTTAGCCATGAATACAATAATGTTGCAGACCAGGCTATTTGCATCTGGAATGAATATGGAAGTATTAAAGAGGAGGAAAAAATCTACAAACAAAGGCAGCATCATTTGGGGCAATGTGACCCTGTGGAAGGGCAGAGAAAGAGAGTTTTATTAGTAGCTTGATAGGGTCAAGAAAGAGGTGGAAGAGAGTATAATGCACTTCAGCCTATTGTATTTTTTCTGTTCGAACTGCTAAAGAAAAATCTGAATTAAAGAATTGTGAAAATTTAAAAATGTTTTGTTTTGCAATATTTTGTCATAACAGGCAACTATTTCAACCTTTCAAGTTAAGATTTGTTGCTAGGAAGTTGAAAGTGATAGGGAAATAATTGCAAGTAATAAAAAGCAAAAAGTCAAGGAAATTTCCTACATGAAAGTTTTTGGTTGAAATTAGAAGTAATAAAAGCACATGTTAATTTCAATCATTAATAAAAGCAAAATTCCTGAGAAAGAAACAAAATTTGGAATTCAAATTTAATTCTAGAATTACATACATAGAAGTTTTTAAAAAAATTATCCCATTTGTGAAGCTTAAGGATGATGGCTCACTTAAATTAGGCAGTTTCAAATCTGGTTTCATAGATGTTTTCTAGATTCTTTATAATAAAAGGAATTATGCAAAGTGATACATGCTTTTATGAGCAAGATAGTGGGGAGAGATACAAAAATCTAAAAACATGGGCCATGCCACACTGATATATAGCAAAAGGAAAACTTTACAGAAATACAACCAAACACGTCACACAATCGGGATTCTTCAGAGTAAGAATTAATTTAAATGACATTAAGTTTTTAAAATGTACAAAGACATCTCAAAGCAAAATCTTCAATCTGAAAAATAAAACCATTTCACAAAAAAAAAAAAAAAAAAATTTAACAAATACAAGTCAGCTGCAGGACATCAATTTTTTTTTTTTTTTTTAAATATCTTTTTCCCTTACAAAGATATGGTTCTCTAAATTCACTTATCTAAACTGACATTTCTTGGGATAGACTGTTACCCCTCTCCCACCATACTCTACTCTACTTTTGAATTTAGAGTTCTAGACTGGCTATCACCCAAAGCTAGAGAGCCCAACTTAATATTTATCCAATAAATAAGCAGAATGCATGATACGAGGGAGGGGGGAGGGAGAAAAGATAAAATAGCATTTTAACTGAAGTAACACTAGTTATTAAAAAATTTATTAATATTACCTTATGTAAATTAAGAATGAAGCAAAGAGTGTAAAGTAATTTCCATATGAGAGTTTAGGAGAGAGAAAAAACAAAAAACAAAAACAACCACTAGTTTTAACTATTAATAAAAATATTAATATTTAAATTTGCTTACCGAATCCTAATAGGTAGGGAATAAAAGCCGATGAGAGAATATCAGGTGTAATGTTTTAGGTACCTTCACTAATTCACTGAAAAAAAAAAACCAGCTTAGCATGCAAAAGAACTAAACTTAAAGTTTTTCAGTGTTAATAAAAATTTGAGTAAAGATATTTTTTTGTAGTCCCTTATAACATCTTTGAAGTCTTGGTAAAAAAGAGTTTTTTGTCAGCTGATAGCCAAATTGTTACTAGAGTTTACAACGATAACGTCAGTTAAATGCCATACATGATACACGCTTGGGTGATCATCTTTCAAAAGAGACATGATTGACGGGGCAGAAAATTTTCCTGCAGTAAGTTGCCAACCAAGACTTTAGAACCCAACACGTTTTGTTATTTGACCCATAGCTGGAGAAAAGGTGGATTTATACTTTTCCCTAAGGGTATTTGTATGCAAGTGAATGCAACCTATTCAACTGGAATTCAAAGTCAGCTCTGATATCTACATGGATAATGTATTACATAAGTTTTTTTTTTTTTTTTCCTGGTGAAAAACATTTGAAAATTCTTGCAAAAGTCAAATAATGGTAGAATTGGAATTAAACTTTCAGGACTTATACACAAATTAAGTCAATTTTGAATTATTAAATTTTAAGAAATATTCATTAAGAAAAAAAAAAAAAAAAAAAGTGTTACACCACCCTTCAATGTAAGTCATGAAATTTTAAGAAATTAAATCTTGTTTTGAGGAGTTTTTTTAATCAGTTGACCTTTTTCAAAAATATGCTCCAAATAAAATAAAAAAAAAACGTAATACTATAACATTAGATAAACTTTTATATAAGCTTTAATGTATAAAGAAAATTCCCCTAAAGAATTTTTTTTTTTTTTAACAATTTGTAAAAATCAATTTTTTCAAAAATTGAGAAAGCCTTATTAGTTAGGTTAAAGTGAAGACTACATTTTATAATTACCAATAAAAAAAAAAAAAAAAAAAAAAAAATCAAGTTTAATAAAAATTATCGAGCCAATAGGTTATACTTTTTTTTTTTCTACGTATATTTTCATGTCAAATTAAAAAGGTTGTGTTTCATAGTCTCTTACAGGAAAAAAAAAAAAAGATTGACAAATCTGTTAATTCTGGTCAACCATACTTAGCTGTCAGCCATCTTTTGCACCTTGCTCAGGTGATTAATACTTTTACTCTAAATTTCATGCTATAAACAAGTAATACTTCTGTAAGTTGGATTAATTTAACTAATTTTCAAAAAAATCCACTGATGTATATTTTAGTTTGGCAAGATTTTTTAAACTAATTAACTTTTGTTTACAAATATGTAGATTGCTATAAACATGAAAAAAAAAATTCCAATCAGTATAATTTCTGTTTGAAATTACACCTAAGTGCTTTGCTTACTGGAAATAGTAAATTTAATCATTTAGCTTTTAATTAAAGCAAAAAAGTTTCAAGAAAGCTGTTTTAAAAAATTCACTTTAAAAATTGGGTATAGAAAATGAGTGGAGGTACCTAGAAATCTCAAAATAGACACTGTAAATAGTTATTTACACTAGTCATTTCTTTTTCTTTTTACAGTAATTTTCCAACAGAAAAAAGAAAAAAATTAAATAGTTATTCGAGTATGAAAAACAAATGTTCTGAAGTAACAAAGTTGAGTAGTGAATGAGCTAATTCCTTGCTGGAAGGGACACCAAATCAAACGATTTGGTAAGGCAGATGTTTCACTGCTGTGAAATTGATAGAACAAAGATTTATATATGAGAAAAGTAGGATGCAGGAAGTTTAAGATTAAAGATGTGAACCTTGCAATGTGCTGGTTGATCAGAGGTTTTACTGAGATTTGGATTTAATCTTTCATAACAAAAGTTAGCATTCTGTAGAAGACATTTTAATTGGTTGAGTCTAAGCTAAGATAATAATTATTATATGTATAACATTTTGATATTTCTACCTACTCTGGTTCTTTACTAACAGGGCCAAAAGATTTAGACAAAGCAAAACTATCAGTAGTGTTATATATATCAATTTCTTTATAGTATCACTGCTACTTCAGAAGGCACATTTAAAGGCTGATTTAACAAACTTCATTTGCTATCAATTTTCTTTAGTATTAAAAAGAAGTAACTGATTTTTAGGAACATCAATGTGGTATAATCAAAGAATTACTTCAATAATAAAATTGAATTATAAGTATAATTATAAGTGGATATTAACATTTTGATATTAATGAAACATCAGTTTTGATACTGGGAGGGGAAAGAGAAAAGTGAAATTCAAGAAAAGGTTCAGTTTCTGGTAAAGATTTAGTTATTGTTATACATTTACACTAGTTACTGAATAGATTTGTACTGAGGTGAAAAATCACATAATGCAGATAAAATTTCCAGTTTAAAATACTTTAAACAAACCAATTTATTTTCTCCCAAATAATTCATTATTTTGAATTCTTGAAAAAGCTGGGTTTTTTTTTCAAACTGCTGAAACAAATACAAAGATCTTTAATTGATCATCTGAAAAAAAAGAAAAAAAAAAAAAACACTCAAAGTGAATTTTGTTTAGTGAAGGTCTTTAAGCAAAACACACAAAACAGACAAGTCTAGTGCAATGGAGATTAGTTCCCCTCCAGTCTTGTGATAAATCATGTTAAGTGACACTGCAAGTACTTCAGAAAGAGAGGCCCACACAAAACTTAGCCTACATACACAAGGTCAACTGACCTATTTTAACATTCTTAAACTAGTTACATCCGGCACTTGGCAATATAACTAATCTACAACAAGGATATGAAGGTTGTGGGGGGGGGGGGGAGGAGCACAACATGCCTTTTTATCCTTTGCAGATCATAGTGAAGAAATCGATGCAAATAAACAAAATTGTAAAGCAAAATATGATCATAACAGACTAGAAAAATAAAGTAAAGTCAAGTTTTATTTACTAGGTGTCTGGTTTTAACTAGTGGGAACATAATGACAATGAGTGTAGCACATGAAAATAAAAATAAAAATGTTAACTTTTTTTTTTTTTTAGGTACCTGCATTTATTTTTGTGCCCGGTTCACACTCCACCCACATCTATTGAACAGGTTAAGAGGCTCATCCCTTGTTCCCTGTTTAGGATGTGGTTTCCGGTTTTCTCTTTTCCAATCTTTTCACTAGTACATAGCCCCCTGCATATCAGTGGCATTACTGCCTTGCTCGGGGTGATACGATTAAAAAAAAAAAAAAAAAAAAAAAAAAAAAAATCTATCTTAAATTTAATCAAAGAAAAGTTTTCTTGAAACTTATTTACTATTTCCAGTAAGTATATTACTATAGTGTATTTCAAAAAATTATACTGAGCATGAAGGACACATTTGTAATCAAAAGTTAGTTCTCAACTTTAAAAATAGAGCAAAAATAAAATATACATCAGTGAGTTTTTGGAAAATTAGCAAATCTAAAGTTAAATCTGATTTACACAAGTATTTATAGCATGAAATTTAGAATAAAAGTATTTCTTAATCACAGAATGTTGATCTTTCTGATCCCCACCCTGTATGATGACCAGAATTGACAATGTTCTTTGTTGCGAGACAAAGAGTACAAGTGTCCTGATCTTCATGAAAGCAATATTTCCAGTAGCCTCCTCCTCAAACTCTTTGCACTGACTGACTGATGTCCTCACAATCAAAACATGCTGACTTGTCTTTCTCACATGATGGGCAGAAAACATTTGTTAGACTTTTGTGGCTTTTTTTCTTCAAATGGATCCAGCGTTCAGCCATGCAAGTGTCCTTACAAGTGGACATCTAAGGGGAGACTGTCGAAGTTTCTCAATGATGGTGATGCATGCAGAATTGCAACAAAGACGATCTTTTGACATGTTTTGGGAATAAATTTTGCATAGCCCTATTTGCCAGAAAACCACTTTGCAGCATTGGGTTTGACAAAATTCTTACAAATTCATCCAGTTTGAATGAATGTAATTATCTTTTTAGCATGCTTTTTTACAAATTTTAACACTTATGATCATGCTTAAAAGATCTGCAAAGAAAGGAAGCAACAGATTATCACTGATATGCAGAGGAGGAGTTGGTTGGGAGTGGGACCTTTTTCCATTTTCTTTAAGTTAACAAATTTAATGATGTCTGGCCAAATGTGTAGTCATCATTCACATGTTTGTACATTTTCTAACCATCAACAGAAGTAAAGAGACAGGGTTGCTAGATTGAAGCAACTGCGCCTCCTCGGCCTTACCCTCTCTTCTGATCTCAAATGAAACCGCTACATCGAATCTATAGCTAAATCCACTAAGAAGGTTAGGTCACTGTATCGATCCAGGACGTTCTTTCCGCCTGAATCCATCCTGCATATATACAAGTCTACCATTTGACCCTGCATGGAGTACTGCTGCCATTTATGGTCAGGCGCCCCTGCCGCTCACCTTAGTGTTCTCGACAGGCTCCAAAGGAGAGTTAGTAACATGATAGGTGCTGACTTGGCAGCTCAACTACAGCCACTTCCCCACCGACGAAATGTGGCCTCCCTTTGTCTGTTCTATAAGTACTTTCATGGCTTCTGCTCAGACGAACTTAAGTCACTGGTGCCTCCTCAACAGGTGTTTATTCGTGCAACCAGAATGGCAACTGGGTCCCACCCATTCACAGTTAGGTTAGCCAAATGCAGACAATTCTACTCCTGCAGCTTCTTCTCTTGCACTTCCCGCCTGTGGAACTCGCTTCCATATTCTTGCTTTCCTGACGGCTACAACCTCCAGAAATTTAAATGCAATGTCAATACTCATCTACTAACCACTTGACTCTAGCCCTTCCCCCACCCCGTATATCCTCCCCACCCTGCAGCTGTCATATCTGCATTTTCATCTTTCTACTGCTTCTTTCTAATTGGTTTGTAATCCTCTTCTCTCTCCTCTAATTAATTTCCTTTCAGACTTGTTTTTATTTTCTTAATATCAATTTCTAAAGTTTCAAAAATGTTTAAAAATTGTTAGTCTTATGGCAGATAAGTTATTAAATGAAAACCATATTTACTAATCTTAAATTAAAAACTTAATACAAAACATTGTGTCAAAGGATTTAATATTTTTTTTTTTTTTTTTTTTTTTTAAGTATATTTTGTGTAAAAGGTCACCAAGAAATTTGACAATTATGTCAATTCTGCTCAACCACATCTGGCTGTCATTAATCATTTAACAGGTCAGAAATGTCAAAGCTATGATTAAGAAATACTTTTATTCTAAAAGTTATGCTATAAACAATATTTGTGTAAATCAAATTAATTTAACTTTATCACAGATGTATATTTTATTTTTGCAATATTTTTAAAACTGAGAATTAACTTTTGTTTACAAACTTGTCAAAAATGAACAAAATGAATTTTAAAGTTGGAAATGCCAATCTATATAATTTGTATTTGAAATACAAAGTATTTTGCTTACCAGAAATAGTGAATTGAATTATTTAGCTTTCAATTAAAGCTAAAATGAAAGCTTCAATATTTTTATTTTTAAAAATTCAATTTAAAACTTTATCAAAAATGAGTGGAGGCACTTAGCTAAAGTGTGTGTGTATGTATATATATATATATATATATATATATTCAAATTTTAATGTTTTCTAAAATTACACATTACATTTTATTTGCATCAATTATTAAAATTAAAACTTTAAAAATTTTTTTTGTTTATGATTCATTGAAACAGCCTTGGACAGAGCATTATTAAAAAGTATTAGACTATCAGGAAAAAAAAAAAAAAAAAGGTTAAATTTAGAAATCCACTGCTGCACAATATATGTATTTATTTTAACTTACATTTTTCAATTTTAGATATTTTGAATTTTACTTTTTCAGCAATAGACCAATTAACATTTTTACTGTTGCAAATGCCAATTAACATTTTTACTGTTGCATTGTTACAGCATTGATGCCTGGCAGTGCCAGTCAGTCTTGGAGAAATAAGAAATTACTATTTACTGCAAATAAATGACTTAAGAGTAATTTTTCAATGTTTCATCAGATGCTCTAAATGACTCCAAACAATATAAGCCAAGGAGGTCATACTGTGCACTATGCCTACACTGGCTTGGAAATATAAACTAAATATAACCTAACAAATTGGGACAGATTTCACTAACTTGAAAAAAAAAAATTATTAATAACCAGCAGAAGAGGAAGTTTCGAAGATAATAGAAACATTGATTTAACTTTAATAACAAAACTTACAATACTGAAGAAAAATTCTAAAAGAAACTTTAATTTATACTAACACACTTTCACTTAGAGTATAAAAAAAATAAATAGATGTCAAATTAGTTTTTGTCTTATCAAGTTATAGTAAAAAATATTAACAAAAGCTAAAGGACTCAATACTTTGTTAGGATGTCAAACAGATAAACATACTACAGAAATTAGAAAAAGCTCAAAGATAAGACTATATAAGTCCTTTCATTTTGCCTACTGCCTTTACTATTCCGACAAGTAACTTGATAACACACCCATTATTAGCTGAAAAACCTCACCAGTGCCTAGTTAAAAAAGAATCATGGAAAAATTCTTCAAATTTTTTTTTTCTTATACAACATTGCCTTAATAGTTACAATTGTTGATTTTAATTATTCCATTAAGAAAAATTCTTTTTTAAAACCTTTTAATTTTCTTTAATAGTTCCATATTTCCTTAGCTGTTAACCAAATGTGCAACATTAATATATCATAAAATTTAGAAATCTTCCTGTTATAGATATAAACAAAACAAAAATAAGATTTATGCAGAATTAAGTCTATGGCACCTGAATTTACAAATTGAAAATAGTTTCACGTACAAAAGCTTAAAATATTGAATAGTTTATAGATTTTCGAAAATTAAGAAAATACAACATTAGAAACTATAGCCATTCCAGAGGAATCTTATTTTTTAGGCCAAGAAGCACTTAAAATACAAAAACATCTAAAATTTTACATTTGTCATTTCTATTTCACATTTATTAGGCCATAACAGAATTTAAATTACTTATTGATAAAACTAAAGAAAGCTGCAAAAAAAATATTTATACATAAGCAAATTTACTTAAAACCATGAATTCCAAAGTTGTTTTTTTTGCCAGTTCAACCTTCTTAACAAAGATACCAAAATTCTAATCATATGAATTTGTTCACATAAACAATTCCCTCCTGATTGATGAGAAAAGTGGAAATGTATTTAAAAATTTACTTTTAAGGGTTTTGAAATTAGAATCACTGATGTTCTGAGAAACTTAAATTTATCAAAAGAATTCAGTTTGTAAGTATTTTTCAAATTGGCAATTTGATAGGTAATTTTAATTTTAGCCAGTTGAGCAAAGGATGTTACTATGACAATTTCCAAGTATACAACAAAAAACCTCTGAAGACAAACAGGAAATAAGCAATAAATCTCAATACAAACTGAATAACATATCTGAAGGCCCTTTGAATTAGATATAATGTAAGGAAACCAATTAAAGTATTATCCAAAAATTCACATGGGAAAACATTAACAAAAACTACATAAGAAAATTTAAGGAGCTATGAAACGATATTTCAACTGTAGTAAAAACCCAAGTAAATCAGATTACATACATATCTCCCTCTTCTGGTGATAACAAGCCCTATGAAACCATTCTACAAATGACATTACATGTATATACACTTAACATTTGAGTCAGTAATTCTAAAAATACTAGGATGAAGAATTTTATTTTCTTCATTACACCCTATGAAAGATGGTCAAAGTATGAAAAAAAAAAATTAGACATGCTATTGGTTGAATTTAAAAACATACTAAAAAATGAATTCTTGCTGACTAAAATATACATTTCATTCACTCAAATACACCTACACCATCCTTAATCACCTTGTGGTAGCAAGAGATTTGAAATTTACATAAAAATGACATACCCTGTATTTTTCATATAGAACTTCAGAAAGCCAGTTATTTTAAGATCAAACAAAATTCAGCTTAAAAGTAAAAATTAGAATCTTATTACTTTTAGGTACAGAAATTATTTGAAGTAAAACATAAGCCCAAAAGTCAAAATCAGTTCATTTTTTATATCTAATTAGAATACAAAACAAGCAGAAGCTACTTATTAGTAAACAAAAGTTAATTAATCCTGCTTCATTAAGAATATCTAAGTCTTATGTAGAATATTCCAAATTTTTGCATTCACATTTCTCTTCAAATACAATATTCTTGCTAATTCTTACCTTTTCTTTTGTATCCATCACAAAGACATCACATTATATATGATTAAGGGAAACTCATGTGATCTAAGAAAAGGGCCGGACATCGTAATCAACAAATATTGTTAAAGTTAATTCCTGTTAACAGAAAGGAAAACATTTTTTTTAAATTAAAAATAAGTGAATATTCTTATTTTATTCCTAAAACCATTTTGCATTAACACAATATCCTGAATTCATTCCTTCTCTCCTTGCTATAGATTAAGTAGTAGGGTAGACTAGATGGCAGTCAATCTAGAAGGATTAGCCCAATATCAAAACTAACAAGTATTTACTCCTGTTTTAATGGAGTGATGATTCAATAAGGTCAAACTTGCAGCTGATCCCAAAAATTACCTACAATCTGTTGAATGGAGCAAGAAACAACTTGTTAATTTTAATGCCTCCAAAATAAAACTGCTTAATTTTTTTTTTTTTTACCTTCTATCAGACTCAATGTTAACCTCAAGGAGTTTTTTTTACCAACATGAAGTGGGAAAATTATGGTGGGAAGTTGTTTCACTGTGTCAGACTAGATTTTCTCACCAGAATCTACCATTCATTAAATATTGCTGCCACATCTGTTCTGATGCTTCTATGTATTTAGAGATTATTGATAAGATCAAAAGAATCTGCAACGTTAGCAGTCTTGACCTGACATCACAGTATCACTTTCCCCACTACTATTATGTAGCTTCCCTATGCCTTTTCTATAAATATTTTCATGGTAATTATTCTAATGAGCTTTCTTCTTTTGTATATCAACTTTACAAATAAGTATTGTATGTGCATTGTGGTGCAGTGGATATCGACTCTGAATGACAAATCGGGGAGCCGTGTTCGAATTCCAGTTGAATTCCTTGCATTCACTTGCGCACAAATACCCTTAGGAAAGGTATTAATCGTCTCTTCCCTCCAGTTATGGGTTAATAGGACAGTTTGGGTTCTATAGCCTTGGTCGGCAACCAGTCTACCGCAGAAAGCAATGGCAACCTACTGAGGGATAATCTTCTGCCCAGTCAGTCATGCCTCTTTTGAGACATGATCGCCCAAGCGTGTACCATGTATGGCACTTAACTGACTAGATTGATAGCCAGGACTAGTTTTTACACTTGAAATATATAGATTTAACTAAGTGCTAGACTAACAATTTCTTCTCTTGCATTTCTCTACCAGCCACTTGCTTTCCAGTCAACTTTGATTTTCAAAAGTTAAAATTCAATGTCAACTGGTATCTTAATTGCTGTTTTTTTTCTCATTCTTTTATACTCAGCAAATCTTTGTATTAGTGACATTGTTGACTGGCTTGGAATGAAATTATATACATATATATTTCAGTGGTTCATTGCCTGTATAAGAAAGATTAATTCAATCATTTATTATATGAACTTTATTGTTGTTAATAATTTGTAGAAAGATAAATACAAGATGCATTGGTTGCCTTTGCTAAAAGGAGAATTCAAATCAGACAAATTACGATGTGATATCCTTGAAAAGTATCCCCCCCCACCCGCAATATTTTTCATATAGTCAATTATAGTTTTATATATATATATATATATATATATATATATATATATAAAAAATGTCAAACAGGTTAGTGTGTGTGTGTGTGTGTGTGTGTATATATATATATATATATATAAAATGACCAATAGTAACTAAGCAAATTAGGTCAGAGTCAATCACCAACAAATCATCAGGTGTTCATTCACTAAACCAGATGTATGTGCCCATCAGACAAAATTAGAATAAATATGAACCTTTTATTAAATTTATCTCCCTTATTTATCTATTAAACAGAACATGTCAATGCTGTACAAACAAGTCCTGACAATCATCAAGCCAGTCTGGATACTCTATTTTATGAGAATCGGCAATGAAAGAGAAAAAACTCACTTCAATTGAAGGTTACAAGAGAAAAATATTTTAATTAGGTTATTGATCTGTATATTTGAATAACCAGAAAGCAGTATTAGAGTTAATTATAGAATTTTTAATTAGCAGAAATTAATGCTAGGTTGCATGTTCCCAATACTTTTTTTCTGTAATAAGTTAATTTACTTTAACACATTGTTTTGGCAATTACAATTATTCTTAAATTTACAGTGTGACAATTTGGTGAGGAATAAAAAAGGAACAACCAATGAAAGCTAAAAAAAAAAAAAAAAAAAAAAAAAAAAAAAAAAAAAAAAAAAAAAAAGTATAAAAACCAATGGTTTTGGAATTAACAGGACTGTTTTAAATATTCTCATAGAAATTTTATAATGATCTTTTCTCAGTCAATTTATCTTTAGTGAAGTTTACTAAAAATGTCAGAAGTTGTAGACAAAATATGCCAGAAAGGATTCTGGTAAGACAAATGATATAACAGAATTAAATTTAAAAAAAAAAACAAAAGAAAATTAACAGACCTGAAATCTCAAAATACTAATTTCATATTAGTAAGTAGTAATACTTTAGTATTAGTCATTGACTGTCTGGTGATATTGCAACTATAAGAGTGATTTTTTTCTGTTTTTAAAGACAACTCAAGTGCAGTAACTTGTAATAGCCACTGCTTCAGAATTTTAGATTTTAATCTAATATGGAAAGATTAAAATTATAAAGACAATATAGATGAACTTAAGTTTGAATATCATGGTAGATCTTTATCAATTTAGAGACGTAAACTATAGATATTAATTCATAACATCTGCTGTGTTAAATTATACAAGTTAATGTACGTCAAGCAGAATTTTATCAAGTGCTAAAAAGATATAGAGACCAATAAATAAAAATTCATGATACTAAAAAGTTCATGAACTCAAAACTCTTCAAGGTCAAGATAAGAGTCTTGGCCCTAAAAGAGCATTAATATTGCAAATAATGTTAGAGTATCAAACCGTTATTTATTGATAATGACAAAAAGTATAGCTGTACAAGTTAAACATTCATAAAAATCAGATTGATATTAGATGATAATTCCAAGAGATTTAATAATTTAAAGTTTAAAGGATTCCACAATTCAAGCTGTTTTCAAAACAAGGGGCTCAAGAAAAACCAATATGATTTTCTGTTATTCTAATAAAAGCAATAGAAGACAAATAACTTCTTGGAATAATCATTTTTGACTATCTGATAATCATAAGTATCATTGACAGAACTAGTGATTGAACTTAAGTCTTAATAAAACTAAAGTTTAATTTCCTAGTTAAATTATTTCTATAACTAAGTTATATCAACCATTATTTTTCTTTTGGTTATTAAATTCATGTATAACAAAATGATATTTGTAATGTTAAAATTTTTTTTAAGAAGTGTCTCAGTTGTCATCGTAAATATTTTAGTTTTTAATAATATGTGATTTTTATATCAGTTCTGATATGAAAAGTTTTAGACTTGCAATCATAATCAACATATTGATTGGCATTTCCAGATTACAAAAACTATGAAAATATTCACTTTTCTTGTGACAGATTCTATAAGTTTCATTTAGAAACTTAAGACAATATCTGATTGCAAAGAATGCCTCATCAACTTAGCTTCCAAGTGAGGCTGTTTTACCAATCACATCTGCTAGAAACTGGTTAACCAAGTATTTATGAAAAATTAATACCAGATTTCAACCAATTTCTTTAAGACCTCTAGTATAAATGAAGGATCCATAAAAGAATAGAAGCCAATATTTAAGTTAGACAAAAGGTCAAAAGCTGACTAAATGACAAGAAAAATTCTGAACTTGATTTTTCTAGAGTATCACAAAGAGGTCTTCACATATAATTAAAAAAAGAAAAATAGTGCTCTTTTATCAAAAAGCAATCAGTTTCCTCAAAATATACAAGTTAAATGTTGCATAATCAAGTGATGATTAAAGTAATAAGTTTTTGGTATAAAACATGTCTGAAAAGTTCAAAGTTGGATAGCATGATTATGTAGCCACTGTATATTAATTTGTATATGACAATTTTTGTAGTGTGCACACAAACATGAGAAAAGGTAGTAGAAGTCAACCTTCCATGAGGAGTTCCTGTCAGACGACTGTTCAGCAGAAATTAACAGGAACTGATTGAAAGATGAAATAGGACATGGAAAAAATGCTTGTGGGGGGAGAGAAAAAAAAATCTAAGAAACATTGTCTTAAGGCAGTCATTAACGGACTGCATAAACTAAGTGAGAAATATAACTGATTAGTTGTAAAGAATCAAGTATTTATAAAGAACACGACAGTTTATTAGAAGAGCGAACTGGATGAAAAATTAGAATACAATATGTTCTGAATATTTTAATATCTTTATTTTGATTTATTTTTATTTTCAACTCTGACCTTTGTGTTCAAAAAGTTTAGTTAGCTATATTACTGACTTCAAAAAAGGAAAGTGTGAAGATTTAAATTTAATCAGTGATCCTCAATTTGCAAGAAAATGTAAACCTGAAATTGCCATGCTATCATAAAATTATTAGAGGTAATATTAATCAGACCACCTACACTACATGAAGATGAGAAAGCACTGACAATCAAAATACTGGGGAGGAGTGTGAGCCGGGCAACAGGTGAACCTAATAGGAGTAAATAGGTTCACTAGTAGTAAAGGTTTAGGTTTCCCTTGTTCCTCCATTTAGGATTGGGTTTCTTGTTCTAAAATTTCTAATAGTAGTTTCTTGCACTTTAGTAGCATTGTCGCCTTGCTGGGAGTGAATTAAAAAAAAAAGTTAGCAACCCTAGAGATTTCATAAGTCAAAAATCTGTCCAACATGAGAATGCCAAGCTGAATAAAACAATTGGGCCATACCAAGAGCATTTAGATTGTGGAACCGTGCAAGCACAGATGACCAAAAATGTCCGAGCTAAAATCACAAAATTTAAAAGCCAGCTAGCTACCTAACTAACTACAATAAGCAATTATTAAAAATTGTTTATGTATCAAAGATACCAGTTTTATATTTTCTTTGCAAAAGAAAATTTTGGAACTGACTAGTATTTAATTTATTTTAGATAAAAGCTAAGATATATATATATATTTTACTTTTTATAGGTACCTTCATTCATTTTCAATATCTAAATTTTAAACTGAATTTAGAAAAATGAAAGTTTTCTTGAAACTTATTTTAGTTTTAATTGAAAGCTAAATGATTAAATTTACTATTTCCAGTAAACAAAATACTCTGGTATATGTCAAACAGAAATTGGAATCTAAAATTTAAAGTATTTTTTTTAATCTTTCAATTTTTCAGCCATTTTTAAGCAACCAACACATTTGTAAACAAAAGTTAATTCTCGGTTTTAAAAATCTTGCAAAAATAAAATACATATGCGATATGATTTTTTGAAAATTTGCAAATTTAATGTTAAATTAATCTGATTTACACAGGTATTACATATTTATTGCATGAAATTTAGAATAAAACTATTAAAACAGTTCAACTTTTTGATCTTTCCACCATGTGTTAACTTGATATATGCAAGTGTTATACAATTTTTTTTCCTGTAAGGAGAAGAAACTGAAACATAACCTTTTAATTACAGAAATTACCGTACAAAAAAAAAAATAAAAAAAAAAAAATAGGAAAGCACGGCGATTTGTAAACTTTTTAATTTTCGATTAGTAAAACAATCTTCACTAAGTTTTTAACCAACAAATCTGAACTATTTTAAATTATTTTTGAAACTTTAAAAATAATAATAAATAAAAACTTTAAAATTTCATTATCGATTTTTTCTTCAGACTAAGTGACTATAATGTCACTATATTTATTCAAGCAATTAAAGCTTCTCAAATTAAGTAATGTCATATTGATTGTATTTTTTTTATTGCGTTTTCCACTAAATTCTAACGATTTGGTTACCCGCTAACTGCAATCAAAACGAGATTTTTTTTTTACCAAAATTTTGAACGTGTTAGAAGGGATTAAAAAATTTTATAAGAGTATTTTTTTTTTATCTTTAAAGTAAACCTCTTAATCTTAAATAATAAAAACATTTGGATAAAAAGAGTTCGCTTTTAAGTTTGGGGCATTTTTCTATGTTTTTTCAGTGATTTCTCTTGAACCACTTTAAAAGTATTTCAAGAGAAATTTTAGGTTTGGCAAGTTTTTTCAAGCATTTTCCCAACAAGCAAAAAAAAAAAAAAAAAAAAAGTATAAAATTCAGAAGTTTGACGTTTTGTACTAAAAATAAAATTTAAAACCGGAGAACCAAAGTAAAACTGATCAGCTGATCAGAACTTACTAAAAAAAAAAAAAGTCGATGAAAAATGTGAATATTTTCTTAAAGAAAAAAAAAACAACAAAAATACAAAAAAGAAATCTTAGATGCCCATAGTATCGAATTAAATTAAAAGCATGGTGTAAAGTCATTTTTCAGGTAAATAGTGAAGGTCACTTTTTCTTTTTTGGTACCACGTTAGATAAGCAAGAAAGTGAAAGCTATCATTCATTCGATGGCAATCGAGAATGAAGATTAGTGGTGGTGACAGGAATGCATGTAATACAGCAATAGAGTAGTAGTCGGCTGAGCTCAATATGAGAAGCGTTATACCTCATGACAAAGAATGTGTGCGTGCGTGCGTGGAGGGGGCAGTTGGCTATGACTCCTCCCACTTCTATTTGGTCGGGCCACAAAGTCGGAAAACGAATGGACAGTCATACTCTTTCTTCTTGAATAGCTGGTAGATGACTCAAGCAACAAAGAACAATATGAAACTCCACAAAATGAAGCAGACGGGAATGTAGAAATTTTCATTGATTTTTTTTTTTAGCCAATAACCGGATGATAAATTAATAACAAACAAAAAAGTATTTTTCCGTTTGTTTTTTCTTCACTCAAGGAAAAAAAACAAAAACTCCAACCTGCAGATTCAATTTTTTTTTTTTTTTTTTTACAACAATTCTTTTAATTTTTTTCTTTAAAATAATTTACAGAAACAAAAAGGAAAGTCTTGAGAGGGAAAAATTAAAACTGCCGTACTAGAGTTGAAAATATTCTGAAATTTTTCTAGCCGTGAAAATAGTGAAAATACTAATTGTTTTAAAATGCAAAGATGTCGAATTCAAAAAGATACGACCGGTTAAGTAGATTTGAGCATCTAACAGTATCATATCATTCTATTTATTTCTATAGTCGAGCTACTTAAAGGGTTGATAAGAGTTAAGACTATATGGGGTAGTCATACTGCGCAGTTGTCAGAAAACTAGTGATGAATGAATAAAAATTCGAGATTTCAATATAGATAAAACAAAAAGGCACATTTTCTCTTGAAGAATCAGATATTTAAACTTAAACCCACAAATATTTAGCTATGATGGCAAAATAAAAAGATTCTGTAAACATGATAGAAAAATAAAAAGCAGAACCTGGTAACCGATTGACTCCACTTTAAACAAAAGGTGGAAGGGCCGAGTTGAAAGTAAAGCAGAAAGGATTTAATTTTTAAAAGTTAACAAAGGAATTTCGTAGACTCCCGTGAACTGAAATGTCTGACTCCCTCACACAATGTAGAATTAAGAACACTTTTTTATAAGAGAAATTAAAACAAATCTTATTCTTTAAGCAATATTGCTTTTTTTTTTTAAAGTACATTTGATTTTTATTTGGATCGAAATCAGTCTTTTCTTCGTACACCCACAAATAAAAAAATAAAAAAAATTAAGAGAATTCTTCAAAATTGTTTTGAATAAAAATACTTGGAAGGGGGAGTAGTAGCAATATATTGATTAGAGGCCTATCAGTTTTCAAGACATTTTAAAACCGGTAAGGAATGCATGAAGAAAGAGAGGCTAAAACATTGTTGCCAGGAAGTTAGTAGTTTGCATCCAACATTTCTAGTTTCAACGAGAAATGGTTTTAGGTTGAAGAAAAATGGCAGAGAGGATGCAATCAAACAGAAAACTGAGCGAAAATAGGATGAAGGACTGCACAACTGAGCTTTTTTTTTTTTTTTTTTATCTAGGATATTTTGTAAAAGCGTGCATTAAAAATACCGAGATGTAATATTGAATCAGGTCTTCGATGAGGAATTCTCAAAGATTCTAACTATTTTTGGCATAAGTCTGCTAGCATCATTGAAAAAGGTTTCTACGATGTTGGGAAAAGTCAAAGACTCGTGAGTGATGCGTAGTAGTGTACATAGAATCAAGTTTATTAAAGTGATTCAGTCAAATTATGTTAATATTTCGTTAAGTGCACGCTAGTAAAAATCAAATACAAAAAAGTTTAAGTTTATTGTTCGGAAATGTGCTACAACAACAAGAAGTGAGGGTGTGGTGAAAAAAAAAAAAATGTGCACGGCTTCCAAAAAACCACACGAATAAAAATCTAATTTTTATTATAGTTTAAATATATGCGCGGGTTGGGGGATATCTGATTGAGTATCAGTGATACTTTTCAAAAGATTCGCATTCTTAACTTTTTAATTTGGTAAGAAGTGAAATTTGTCACTAATTGCACTTACAATCCATTCGTTAAAGGATGGGGGAGGGGATAAAAAGGCTTGCTCACGTGAGTATAGTATAATCATTTCGAACTACTCAAAAGAATATATATTCAAATGAATAATAAAAGAAAAAATAATTGCAACGTTCAAAACATTAAAACAGTGCTCAATATAAAAATTAAAAATATAAACAATGAATTAATATTTAATTCATTAATTAATTAATTTATTACTTTTTCTGAGAACATATGCAAACTACAATACATTAAGTTTTTTGTAACAGCTATCAAAATTTAAAAAGCATTATATGCCTCCGCTAAGAGTTAATTTTCAAAATATTTCAAGAAAACTGGATAGGCTTTGTTGACCGGCTAGTAATCTGTGAAGTAACTACTAGACGAGTGTCGCGCATCTAAGAAACTGCGATCACTTTTTTTACTCATCGCACACACGCACTTCCAGTAGTTACAAGAGAAAACAAAAACTTAGAATAAGGTAACTACAAAAAAAATGTACTGCCGGTAAGTAAGGATTTTGAGAAATTTGGTAATTTTCAAAACCTTAAATTGGAAAGAAATTAGATTGTTAATTACATTTATATATTTGCAATTTATACGCAGTCCAGTCGGGCCCAATACTCAGCATACTACACTTAGTCATCATGCGCCAATTGGTGGTGGTGGTGGTGGGGGACTCAAAGGGAAAAAATTGCGAATAAATTGTAAGAATTAAGTTTCGAATAATTCTTTTAGTCCTAAAATGTCATTGTTTTAAAATTAAAGAAAAAGAAAAGTGCATTATATTTTTCTTCACAAAATGCAATAACCAGTAGTAGTAGTAGTAATCTGAATTTTTCATCAATGAAGTGAGGAAAATAAGTTAAAAAACTTAATGGGGTAAAAGTAAAACTGCCATTTTTGGACAAATCTGATCAGATCATGTATTGTGTCTTAGGAAGAAAAAAAACTGCGAGAAAAGCAGAGCCTTTAAATCAATACTTGTGATAAAACAAATAATTTTTTAAATATTTAAAGAAAAAAAAAACCTTTTAGTAATTTTACTGTTGTTTTATAATAAAAAGAGAGAGAGAGAGAGAGATCGGCCATAGAAATAAAACGATCGTGAAACAGATTATTTTGCAAAGAATAGATTAAAAGTGATTTCATGATTTAATGCAGACATCTGCAGCAGAAATAATGAAAATTGAAACCGGTCGGTTTCGTGCGCATAAAATATGGATGGAGTCATGGACTTCCAATTTTTTTCTTTTTTAACATTTAAAATATTTATTATCCATTTCCCAGATTCACAACTACATATCATGCCTCCTACCTTTAGCTAATTCCTCAGGAATTAAATGCTTATGGTCCTCAGATACAGGTTCTCCAATAACAAGAAGTAAAGCAGCTTTGGTAGCTGCTGCCGATCCAAAATCCTCCATCGTCGCCTGCGCCAGTGCAGCCATAGAATGGCAGGTGCTTGATGTCAGTTACATACAGGCAAGAGAGGAGGAGGCGCCAACCTTGTGTATGTAACGCTTTATTCTATTGGTTCATTCAATCAAGACAGCGGCAGCACATCGGCGTTAACCAATTAAAATAGACGACACTCAGGAATCACAGTGTTATGTATATGTGTATCTCACTCCCGATGTGACCGGCAAAGCACGGACTCGAGGTAGATATCTCGCTATCTATATTCGACTACACTGAGTATATTTACATAGATAAATGTACATTGTTATAGCTCAGTTGGTAGCACGTCTCGATTTTTTTGGGGAAAGCTGTCATGATTTTTGCGGATAAGATATTTTGTACGGCAATACGCTTTCGGTTTCATTTTAATTTCGATTAGTAGCCAACTATATTTTTTCACTTTTTTTATGGAAACATAAACTGATTCAGAGTCACGGTACCAAGTTGGAGGAGCCCAGACGAGACAATTTTCATTACGGATATGGTTGCATAAACACTAAAAGTGATTTGTAATTATCTCTAGGTTCGTCTACCAATTAAGTCGGCGTTAGCTTTAAAAGCAACATGAAAATAACGCATAATGTTTTCTCGCGTGTAAAACAAAAAAACTGAAAGTTATCTTTTTAGATGTAGCAAAGCGTGTTAATTATTTACGATTGGCCTTCCGTAGAATGAAAAGTAGACCATTTTTGCATTTGATTTGGTACGATTATTACGAAGGAGTGATTAGAGAAAAAACTTTATGGTTTGTCGACATTAGAACTAAATCTTTAGATTATGATCATACTGATGTCATTAAACATTTAGTCTTTAATTTTTTAGTTTATAGAAAATATATTTTCATTCGTGTCTGGTATAATTTGTTACAGTGTTACACTAACAGGCGTCGGTTCTTGATGGTGTTGATAGCATTTTAAATTTTATTAGAAAAAATACTTAATATTAAAAAAATCGTTTGAAATAACCACAAAATTTACCAATACTACTCCTAAAAATAATTTAGATTAAATATATTTTAAAATTTTAATCATACTTTTATTCAAGGTATTTTAAGAATGTTAAAGTAAAGAAACGCATCGTTTCCTTGTTAATATTTGGTCGAATTTAAAACAATTGTAATGTAAAATAATGTCGATGCTGACTTTAATTTTTAACTTTCCGAACGATACTATAGTTCACTTTACTACACAGTTTTAATAAAGTTAATAAATGAAAAGTGACTGGAATCTGATGACTAAACTTTAACTCTTGCAGAAGCCTGACGTTAGGGTGGAGCCGAATTCCGAATATTCTGCTCAGAAATTTCAAACAAAAATTTCATTTACTTTTTTTATTTTTACGATAACAGAACGGGCTTAGGCTTATAAAAATAAATAAATGAATAAACAAATTTCTGGATCGTGATGAAAATTGCCTATTGGACTTGAACAATAACAATTGGCTATATCGTTATTAATAAAAAATGAAATAAGACTAACAAATTATTTGGACCTTGACTGGAAAATGAAAAGTGAAAAGTAAAACAGACGAACAAAGGTAAAATATTCAATATTTTACCCCGATGATAATATCACATGTGACAGCTACTGCTAAAGGTGCTTGTCACGACTAAAAAAAAACTTTTTGTTGTTTTTAAATTAAAAAAAGATGAATATGTATTAAACATTTTATTCTTTTTTTTGATTGTTTTTAAAAGACAATATTTCGATCCTTGTTTTCTCTGTTCATCATCAGGTGGTTGGGTACTGTGTCAAGGAAAACAATGCTCTCAGTACATGTCACCTGATGATAATTGGAGTCTGAAAGTAAATAATTTAAAAATTGTAAAAAAAAAAATCGAATATATGGATATTTCAATATTTTTAAAAATGGAATATTGAAAATTTTTAAATTACTAGTAAATTTTATTCTAAAAATAGATAATTCATAATTAGTTATTTTGGAAATGTTTTTTAAAGAAATCTATGCTAAAAAATAAATTCCAAATACAATTTCAGTTCTTGAAACTAACAAAATCTCATTTTTTAACATCAACAATCATAATTTTTTTTCACGGATTGTTCACTGAAAATTAAAATAACTTATGCTGCTTTTAGTTTTACTTTTAATTTATTTTAAAACTTTAAAAAAAATTTTAAATTAACATTAAAAAGCTTTTTACGTTAAATTAGTAATCAAATTTAGATTTAAATTAAAAACCTTATCACTTTTCCTTGTTTTAAGGTTGGGCAAACAAGCAACAATTCAGCTGTTCTTTTGGGCTTCAACACTGACTTTGATGCACCTTTGTTTTTTCATTAAATTCTTTGAAAGTAAGAGAGTTTCCGATTGCAACTGATACTTGGAGTAAGATTTGTGCTGAGTTTTTAAGGCTTGCACAGAACACAACTATGGTTTTAAAAACCCCAAATTGAGAATACTGGAATACTGGAACATTCAATATTTACCAATGGACGTTTTTATGTGGCTTTTTTTCAGAGCCAGGTTGAGAAATAAAAACTAAAAAAAGTTAAATAGATGAACAGAAATTATTTGTAAAATAGAAAACAGTATCATTTCATCATGAAATTTATTGATAATCATATTTTTAGAGATGATAATCATAAATTGATAAGCCATGATTTAACTTAAGTGTGGATAATGTGATTGTGATTCTTTTATTTTTTATGTTATTTTTTTCTTTTTTTATATAAAAAATACACATTGTATTCTGAGATTTCAAGAAATTTTTGTTAGGTCTTATGCTTATTTTAATTCTTTTGGTTGACTTGTTGACTTATCCAAATCAAATCACTTGAAATGCAAATATATGCACTACAATTAGGTATAGTCATCTTATGGTGGTGATATCTCATAGTTATGTTATTATTTGTTGATGCAATCAAGGATACAAAAAATGTTGCCCATATTTGTCTATGATGGTATTGGTTATATGTATACATTCCTTACCATCTTTTTCTCTTTCTTTTTAAATTGGAGTAGATAGACTAAATTATCGCCTGGTTCACACTCCACCCACGTCTACTGAACAGGTGAAGAGGCTCATCCCTTGTTTCCTGTTTAGGATGTGGTTTCCGGCTTTCTCTTTTCCAATCTTTTCACTCTTACGTAGCCCCCTGCACATCAGTGGCATTACTGCCTTGCTCAGGGTGATATGATTAAAAAAAAATACTCTTCTGCCACATGATATAAGTTCCCTATCTTTCTTTTCATAATTTCTTTGTTTTATGTTCAAGGAAGGTTGATGGCAAATGAAGAAAACCTTGGCTTTAATACATCTTTTTTTTTTCTATGTATATATACCCATCCTCACCAGATGGTGGAAAAAGAGCAATAAGAATTTGAATATACACACACACATACAAAAATATATATGTACACACACACACACACACACACACATATATGTGTATATGGATATACATGTGTGTGTGTGTGTGTATATATTAATGGTGGTATGGTGGAGTATTAGATAGCAAATTGAATTGAAGAATTGGAGAGCCAAGTTCAAATTCCAGTCGTATTCATTACATTCACTTATATGCTAATGCCCATGGGAAAGGTATGTATCCATCTCTTTTTCCCCTCTGTAAATAGCAAGACAGACTGGGTGCTGTAGCTTTGAGTGGTAACCAGTCTAAGAGAAAGAAAACTGAATTCAAAATCAGCCTGGAGAGAGTTGGGCTTCATCAGCCTATCTTTCCCAAAATACACTATTGCTACTGTAATTGCACTACTGTGCGTTCTCTACAACACTGGGGAGTCACAGGACTCATGATTATGATTGGCAAATAATGATTTTGCATTACTGTATATGAGCAGATGGCCATTGGACAATCTTTTAACTCTTGCTAAGTTACTTGCACACTGATGCTTCATTTATATATTTTTAGACTGTGGTTCTTCACATCCACAACCCAACCATCTGTGATCATTGGCATAAGATGACTATGCCTTAGTTATTCTCCTTAGTAGCTGTTGATGTATCATATGGATTTCTCTTCATTTCTTTAAGCTAATTCATTTGTAACTTTCAGTTTCCCTGTAATTATATTTCTTAATTGAAGTTTTACTGCCTATTTTCTCTGTATACAATGTTTCTTTTTAAATTCCTACACTTTGTATACTGCTAAATTTTGTAAAGTTGAGATATGTTTTTGATCAATGAAAAAAAAACTGACTTTTGCTAATTCTTAAAAGATTATTTGAAAGATTATTTAGAATAAATGAAAAATACAACATAGGAATTACTGATAAGAATGCTAGTAGAATTATTTTTGTCATGTGCTGGTAAAATTGTTTGATAAAGAAATGTTGCATACTGAGCAATTCTGATACCATAGAATCTTAGATGGCATTCTATTGTGCCTTTTCATATGGTAAGTACTTTGAAATTTATCTGAGATAATATTTTTCTCTAAAAAAAATTTAAATTTGTACTCAGCAGTTAGTAAAATGTCCCTAAAATCAGATAGATATTCTCCTTTGACAAGATAATTCTATTATGCATACACAGCAATAGTTTAGCTATTAATCTTTTAAACTATTTTTGTACAAAATTTGTTTGAATTTTTTCATCTAGTTACATTTTCCGCATGATTTGGTCCAAATTCTTGGAATTTTAATATGCAGTTTGAAACAAATACTAATCAATATGTGACAATGGATAATTAACTTACACTTCTTAATTGCTATTATTTTTACAAAAGAGTTTTAAGATGTTTAGCTACAGCCAAGCTTAAATCTCTTCAGATTTGTTGAGTCTTGGGTTTTATTATAAAAAGAGGCTATAAATTCAGTCAGCTTAGTGCCATATGTGATACATGCTTGAGCAATCATGTCTCAAAAGAGACATGACTGACTGGGTGGAAGATTTTCCCACAGTATGTTGCCATTACCTTCTGCAATAGACTGATTGCCAACCAAGGCTATAGAACCCAATCTGTCTTGCTATTTAACCCACAGATGAAAGTAGAAGTGACAGATTAGTACCTTTCCCAAAGGTATTTGCCTGTAAGTAAATATGACAAATTCAACTGGAATTTGAACTCGTCTCTCTGATTTCTTGTTCTGGGTCAATATCCACTGCACCACAATGCACATCCTATAAATTACAAGGACTATTTAGTTTGGAGATAAAATTATAAAGATTTTGTTAATATTTAATTTATACTTCTAATCAGCAAATTGAAGAACATGATTTAGTATGTAAAATTAATATCTTGATTTCTCATTTAGATCTTAAAAGAATATAATTTTGTTAAATTTTAGTTTTAAATAAATTTCATTTTTATAATTTATAATCTTTTAAATAGTTTAACATTTTAAAACTCCTTTCATAAAGCTGTGCTTATCTAATTTTTGATATTGTTGGTAAGGTTTATTAAATTTTTGTAAAGTGACTTTGTAAAGTCACAGATACAAGAATAATAACACCTTCAAACAATACTGTGACAGACATTTATTCTTCTCAATGCTAATCCCCAAAAATACCCATATATATATATTGGTTTTACATGTCACATGATCCCTGCAGCATGTTATCTCTAATTACTTCAAGAGGAGGTTGACTGTGTTTGCTTTCTGGCAATCCATGTTCAAATCCAAGTGTCAGCAATGAACTTTATTCTTATATGACATCTCCCCTTTAAGATGACTTCCTGTAGAGTCTATATTTCTTTAGTTTTGGTTCAATATTTCGAAATTCTTGTTATTCTTTTTCTCTTACTATAAAAACTTTTGTTCACCAATTTCTGATGGCATGGGTATGTCAAACGTGTCATACAAAATTTCTGTAGATATCTCTTTTCTCGTTTTGGATATTTTAAATTGGTGAATCCGAGCTTTAACTGATTAAGGTGTTGGTTTTGTTCCGATCTTTGTTCATGTACCTTGTATGTCATTTTGTCAATCCATTATTTTATAATACCATCTTCCCAGGATTCTTTTTCATGTTGATACATTTAAAAAAATACCTTATCTCCAGGTCTGAGGTATTTACTTATATAGTTATTTCTTGATGCTCTCGCCTTATGTAGTAGTAATTTCTTAAAAACGGACTTAAACTTCCTGGTGAGCATCAACTCTGCTGGTGACATTACAGACACGGTATTCAGGTTTAGTGTTATTCTCAAAACTCTCAGAAATTGTTGTAGCATCACCTCATCTGACTCCTCTCCCTCCAACATTTTTTAGTGCTTGACAAACCATTCTGCTTCACTGTTTGATCATGGGTGATAAGGGGCAGTTGTAATATGTTCTGTTGCTAATGATTTTCAGAAAGCTTTAAATTCACTAGACGTTAATTATGTCGCATTATCTGAAACAGTAGAGTCAGGTACACCGAACCTTGTAAAAATCTTGTGTAGAAAATTTATGATTACCGTGGTAGTCGGTTTTCTACATTTTAATATTTCTAGCCATTTAGTGTAATTATCAACTACCACTAAATAGTATGCTTTGTTTAATGGTTCTGTGAAGTCTATCTCTATTCTGAATCATAGAATATCAGTTTTTGGCCAAGTTTGAAATTTTATAGGTGTTGTCTTCACTGCCAGATAACAGCTTCTGCATGATTCCACTAAATTTTCGATATCTTGATCCATTTTTGGCCAATACATATAACACCTCATTAAGGATTTCATTCTAGAAATTCCTGGTTGTCCTATGTGGAATTCTTTTAGCATACATTTTTACAATGATACTGGTATCACAATTCTTTCTGTGTACATAAGTACATTATTGCGTAATGAAAAATGCATTATTTCCAGTAATATTTTTTCTCTAAATCTTAATTTCTTCATTTTCATTATAAATTCGTCTTTTTCCGACTTAATTCTTATTTCCTCCAGTGTTATAGGCAGTTCTCTTACTGTATTGTATAACACATTATTAATTTCATATTTGGCCCTGATTGCTACAATTACCGTGCCCTTCAAGTGGTTTGCAGAAATTTGGTATTAGTCTAGATAATCCGTCTGCATGACTTAATTTTTTGAATGCTTGAATCTCCATTTTATAATTATAGTTCAATAGGATAGTTCTCCAGCACTGCAATCTATTTGCTGTATATGTAGGAATACCCTTTTTTTAATCCATAAATGAACAATGATGGTCTGTCTGTAGTACAAATTCTCTACCATGTATGAATTTATAAAACATTTTCATAGCAAATATGATGTCCAATGCTTTCTTTTCTATCTCACTGTAGCTTTTTTCAGCTGCAATTAATGATCTTGAAGCATGAGCTATTGGTTTAGTTTTTCCATCCTCATATTTGTGTAGTATCACTGCTCCAATACCCAAATCTGATGCAACCACAATCTTTAAGTTAGGGTCAAAATGAGCTAGTAACAAGTTCAATGTAAAGACTTTCTTGATCTCTTTGAAAGCATGTTAAAATTTATCTTACATTACCCTCTCTCATGTTGATCTTTAAATTACCTAATTCCTACAGCTGGATTGATAAATCAATCACTTAGATCTATCTTATACCACATTGTGATTTGATTGTTCATAAGACTAGCGAAAACTGGGTCACCTTTAGGAACTGCTGTCAATGAATTGTTCAGGTCGAGCAAGTCACAAGAAGAAAAAATCTTTATATCTTTATAGAATTTCAAGTTTCATCATTCTTTCAGTACAGTACTTGGTTGTTTCAACCGTCAAATTCTATCTACTTTCATACAGACAGCTATCATCTCAACTCATGACTTAAGTTGAAATATGACATTTTAGCTGGTTCTGTTAAGTCTGGCACAGGGTTTGAATTGGAGTTCTTCTTAGGCAGGTAGTCACATGATATAAGGTGGTGTGATTTCTTGTCTCAACTGCAATTCCAATTGCAGCTTTGGCCAGATTCTCTTCAATTCCCTTTTTGGCCACTTCAGGTTCTCATTTATATGGACTTCTACCCAAAACTGGTGTGTGGGGGGATGATTGGTTTGGGGAAATCGGGGATTTCTCTAATCATAATAATCTCTTTTGATGTCTGGCTTTCGAAGATTAATTATCTTTTTCATTTGAGGGGTTTTCCTTTCTGTGAGTGTCACACTTATTGATCTGCCCAATTAATTTCTTCCTTCCTTCATTAGTATCTCACACCAACACTCTTCAAAGGGTGTGACAATTTCTCTACTTTCCCTAGTTTTCCACCTCTGCTCACTACCTCACTCCCCCTTTGAGTGATTCGATTTGAGTCTTGGGTCACATTCACTTACAGTCATTAATTAAATTTTATCATTTCATATTTCTCCTATGCAAGGAAAATTTAGTTTCCTTCTTAGATATTTGCCAGATAACTTCCTTGATTTTTGTCAGGGTCATTAATTTTTTAAAGCACAAAGAAATCTTCATACTCTGACCCTGTCTACAGTGCAATTCTGTTTGTTGCCTGCTTGACTGGTCATTAAGTAATTTTTATCATTTCAAATTTCACTTATATAAGATTTTCTATCTTGTCCTGTGTTTTGATAATTTACAGGATCTATTAATCAACTGTCTAAGCTCACCACATGGCCTCTCTCGCACTTTGCTTTTCTCCATGGGAAATCTCTTTAGGTTTTAGAGATTTCACTTTTTCTAAAAATAACCAAAAAAAATCTTCATTCAGTTTATCAATACGCCTTTCTATCAATTTTTAACCCTTCGGTGCTGAATAGTATTACAATCTGAACCATTTCAGATCTTTCTTTAGCAGGTTATTTAAGGGTGTTCCCAATTAATGGATGTTTGGTATATATACATGATAGTAATCAGCAAACCCTAAGAATGCTTGTAACTTTATTAAATTTGTTGGGGCGGGCATGTCTTTTATTGCGTTCACCCTGGAAAGATCTGGTCATCTACTGTTTGCATTGATAATTTATCCTGGACATAAATAATTTGTATTTTCCTTCAGTCAGTCAGTTAAGTGCCATGCGTGATACACGCTTGGGCGATCATGTCTCGAAAGAGACATGACTGACTGGGCAGAAGATTATCCCGCAGTAGGTTGCCATTGCTTTCTGTGGTAGACTGGTTGCTGACCAAGGCTGTAGAACCCAATCTGTCCTGTTATTTAACCCATAACTGGAAGGAAAGATGGATTTATACCTTTCCCAAGGGTATTTGCACGTCAGTGAATGCAAGGAATTCAATTGGAATTCGAACTTGGCTCTACGATTTCTTGTTCCGAGCCGATATCCACTGCGTCACAACGCACATCTCATCCTAAAACCATACTCTTTAATTCTCTGAAATACTTTTTTACATTTTCTGTATAATGCTTTTGGGTTTCACTTTTATTAAGTACATCATCTAAACATGCTTGTGCACATTCAAAATTGACAAGCATTGTCTTCATAATCAGCTGGAATATATTTGGTGCTACCTTTATACTGTAGGGAAGCCAGTTAAATTTGTATAGTCCTCTATGAGTGTTAATACTTTTGAGCACTCTTCATCTGCTAGTACTTGGAGATAAGCGTCTGGCAGGTCCTAATTTAGAAAAAAAATTTACCGCCATTTAATTTAACAAAAATTTCCTCTAGACTTGGTAACGGGTAGTTGTATTGTTTCAAGCTTTCATTTAGCCCTGTTGAAAAATCAGCACATACACAGATTTTATTATTTCTTTTCTTAATGTAAATTGTTGGTGTTGCCCATTTGGAAATAGTCTATTTTTGAGATCACATTTAATTTTTAGCTTCTTTATTTCCTTATTAATTGACTCTAAGGCTGCAAAAGGCACAATTCTTTTTGGCTTAAATGTTGATGTTATTTTTTCTTTTACTTTAAATTTAGCTTTCGTTTTGTGCATGTCCCCAGATCTTCTGAGAAAACTTCTGGAAAACTCCTTTTCAATTCATTCTTTAATTTCTCAGTTGACATATTAGCACTGGAGGTAACAATATATATTTTATTGCAAAAAGAGTTAATTGGAAGGTTCCAAAGATCAAATAATGCAATCTGATCTGCTCCAAATAAATTAGTAGTATTTGTTAATACAAACGCCACTGCTTTCTTGGTTTTTCCAATAAGAGAAATGTTAGAGGTGACTTCACCCAAAAAGTTCAATTTCTTTCCTGAAACTCCATGCACAACTTTATTAGAATTCAATAAACTGGGTTTACCTATTTTTCTCCATGTCACTTCATTTATGATAGTGATATCAGATCCTGTATCCAGTCATAATTTTATTTTTACGTTATTAATTTTCACAAAAACAAATTTCCTCTTTTGAGATGTTTCTAGCTCAGTTAAAAACATGTTCAAAATCTTATTAATTTTCCTTTTTGCTTTTTACCTTTACTCAATATATTTATCATGTTCACATAAATTTTATTTTTTATCCATTATTTTTATCTGCAACAAGTACTTTTGTGTCCTACCCCTCCACATTCATAGCATTTTTTGTTCTTGAAAAAACAATTACTTTTGAAATGCTTACTTTCAAAACCGTGGAAATTGTTAGGTATTGAGTGGTGTTTATCATCTTTTTTTACTGTTCTGTTAGGAGATGAAAAACATCTATAGTTTTTTTTTCTTAGATGGTCGTACACTATATACTTGTGAAATATTTCTTTCCTCAGTCCTTGTGGTATCAAGTTTTAGATCTACAATATGTTGAGATTCTTCTGCTATATTCTGGAGAGTTAATTTGGGATCCATTTCTAATTTAGCAAGTATCCTGGATCTTTTTTCGTATCCTTATTAGAATTAATGCTGTGTATGAATATGGGGCATTTAAGTAAATCTGGAGTTAATTCCTTTAACTCGAACATCTCACGATTCACGAATAAGTGAGAAAATCTTCATTTTCGCAGTTTTTAAAGTTAAAACATTGCCATCATGTATTAAATAATGAGCTCCTGTCATCAAAGATTTTTGATAGTATTACAACATTTTTATCAAAATTTATCTCACCTGTATTTTTTGCCAAATAAAATTCACATGCTTTTCATGTTCAGCAGGAGACAGTTTCCTTATTAATAAAAAAATTTTTTTTTAATCATTCCAATGCAAACAATCATTTTTGAAGATCCCTTCATATCTTCTATAATAAGCTAGAAAAGTTATCTCTTTGTCTGAATTGTAAACAAATTCTCTAATTGAATTAGCAACAACATCTGGAGTGAATGAATCTGAAGTTGTTTTTTTTTCTGTAGTTTTAGTCAATTATAAAAAAAAACTTCTGTTGCTATTGTAATTGCTGTTCATGTTGTAGTTTTTGTTGCTGTAACTGTTGTTCTTGTTGTAGTACCAACATTTGAATCATGATAACTTTTAGTGCTTCCATTTTGCAGTACTCTGCTGAATATTTTGTAGATTAATTTTTTAATAATTTTGCCTGGTTATTGCTTTGTAGTCCTATGGATATAACGTCTCTTTGGTGAAAGTGGTAAATATTACTGAATATCCTATAGTATAGTAGGATACGTATTTTTTTTCTGTTTGCTTGTGTAAGTTTAACAAATACTCATTGCCACTTTTGTAAAGTCACAGATACAAAAATAATATCGCCTTCAAATGATACTGTCAGACACTTCCATTACCCAATTTGAACTCATTATTTTATATAATGTGATAACCTTATAGCATATATATGAGCAAAGACAGTTCTGATCACAACAGATACCTCTTTGTGTTTGCTCACAGTAATTGTAAATGTGTCCTCAAAGAGGCTAAATTTTTGTTTGCTGATAGAATGAGGCACCTGTAACAATAATGGTCCTTGTGACTACTGGTGGCTCTGTAATAGTGTTAAATAAGATTAAGGCTTCTATTCCTCTTCTCTTCACTTATTTGAGGTGTTACCATTTGCTAATAAAGCAGATTGTTTTGCTCATAAATTTTCTTTAAATTTTAATCTGGAGTATTTTTACTTGACTTTCTGCTTAGAATTGAATCTCTATTGATTGAGTGATATGTATTTAACTCTGTCCATGGTTTCTGCAATCATCTCTAAACTAGATCCCCACAAAGCATGTGGTCCTTATGGTATCCTTGCAGTAGTCCTTTAGAAATATGCTCCTAAACTGGCTCCTGTTCTTTCTGAACTCTACAATAAATGCTTTGCTGTTTCTTGCATTCCTGTTTGTTGGAAATCCTTTTTCTGTAATTCCAGTTTTTAGGTGAACCACCTGGTCCTTCTATCAACTTATTAGCTTTCTACCTCTGCCAAAGTACTAGATGCTCTAATTAACTCTGAATTAGTTAAGCATCTCACATCACAGTATCTTCTTTCAGATAAGCAATATCACTTTTGCTTTTCTAGATCAACTGCTGATGGATTAACAGTTATTGCTGAAAAAATCTGTCAGGTTTTGATTTTTTTGAACTGAGTCAGTTTTTTTTATCAAATCACAGAATGAAAGTTGTCTTGAGCAGCCACCTAGATCTTTTTTGTATGTGTTTCAATAGGTCCCTATCCTTGGACCTACATTGTTTCTAATTTTCATAAATGATCTTATAAATGATCTTCATCAGTTCTCAACTTGATATCTATGTCAATAACACAACTATTTACTCTTGTCATAATAGTAAGTGTAATAAAGTCAAATTGGCAGTTTAACCTAAAAATGACTTACAGCCTCTTGTTAATTGGGGAAAAGGAATTTTTTTAAATTTGAATGCCTCCAAAAATGAAACTGCTCTCTTATAATCATCTGAGAAAACCCTTTTAACCTTTCATCAGTTATGGCTGATGCTAAACCTCCAGGAAAATGACTTCTTATGTCTTCTCAGGCTAATATTTTTTGCCAACATAAACTGGAAAAATTATTTTGAATCAATTGCTAGGAAAGTTGGTTCAGTATTGTGCTAGACAATTTTTTTTTTGCCAGAATCTATCTTATATATTTATAAGTCCATCATTCATCCTTGCTTTGAATATTGCTGTCACATCTGGTATGGCACTTCTTCTATATATTTGGAGATTCTTAGTAAAATACAAAGAAGAGTCTGCCATTTTGTTGGTTCTCATCTGGCATCTCAGCTTCAGCCACTTTCTCACCTCTATAATGTGGCTTCTCTGTGCCATTTTTATAAATACTTTTGTGGTAATTATTCTAATGAACTTTCCTCTATAGTACCAGATTGATGGCAAGTTCTCATCATTTTACAATTGAAATAGATACGACTGTAAGTTCTATGCTAATAGTTCCTTTTCTTGCACTTCTTGCTTATGTAACTTTTTTCTGGCTTCTTGCTTCCCAGTCAACTTCGATCTTCAAAAATTTAAATGCAATGTCAATTGTTATCTTCTGTCTTCTTACTTCTTGTTTTTTTTATTGTTCTTGCTCCTCTTAATGTTTTTCGTTTTCTCAAATTCTTTCACACTCAAAAATATTCTGCATCTTAGTGACTTTATTGCCTTGCTCAAGGCTAATTTCATCTCAAGCAAGGCAATAAAGTTACTAAGATATATTAATATATATACAAACTATGTGATAATCATAGAATCCACAGAGATTAAAACGATTGTCTTCTTGTTCAGGGAACAAATTTCGACCACTCAAATATGAGAATATAAATAATCTGATCTGATCTTTTCAGACATACCATTGAGTAATTTTGATTTCTGCTTTTTTTATTGTTCTCTCCTTAATAGTTTTTTTTTTTATATTCTTAAACACCCAATAACCTCTTGTCTTAGTGGCTTTATTTTTGGGAGGCAAAATTATTAAAAACAATTGATGGTGAAGGCAGTATTTTTGACTGAATTAATAAATTTAACTCTCAGAGATTTCTTTTCTAAAAATAATCATGTTTTTACTGTTTTTCATTGATTATATTTTATTTATTTCACTTCATAAACTTAATATTTATATATGTAGACAACATTTTTATATTTAGTCTTCCATTCAAAACAGGATTTTTCAATTGCAGTATTTTAAAGTGATATGCTCTGAACATTGCAAAGGTAAAAAAAAAGACTAAAAATTTTTTTTTTTGTTAACTTTTTAATTTATCGATTTGACTTACGTCTGCCACAATAATAAGCCTATTCATCTTTTAAATGAGCACAAACTTAAGATATTTGCTTTCATACATGTTCATTGTTAGTAATTAAGAAAGCTCATTAGTCATTTATGTAATTTCTTAATTTTGATAATTAAGTCAGGTTAATTAATATCTGCTTCATTATAATTAAAAAACTGATTGGAAGAAAATTTCCAAAGACATTAATATTTTAACAGTTGCTTAGCTTATTATAAGTCTTAATTTTGCTTTTAGATGAATCCTAGAAACACAGCTTTGCAGAATTTTTGCTTATAAAGTTGTTTGGTTTCTTCAGTCATAATTCTATGCTACAATTGCATCAATTGTCCAGACTTGCTCAAAATCTAGGAATTAAATTCATTTTTTATGCGATCTAAATATTCCCTTTTTTTTTTTAATTTTGATTAGTCTTTATTTTCTTGGGTTTGTTTAATCTTACTTTTGATTATATAGTTTGGAATTGCTTAAAACAATAAATTTTTCCTAATTATCAAAGTTAATTACTCAAGAAAATGATATTCAGATGCATGCTACCAATTTTACTTACATACACTCCTGATCAAAATTTTAAGACCACTTAAAAATCTTTAACAAGAAATATTTTTTTACGGATAGATTTTAAACTCCTACCACTTAAGGTTACCAATACCACAATCTAAAAGGTTATGGAAACAAAAAGCTATATTCTAAACATTTTATTTAGAAATTTACATTTGTATAAAATGAGGTGATTTACACATGATCAAAATTATAAGACCACAGACAAAAGTTCTATGAATTGTACAAAAAGTGTATGAAAACATTCAACAACTAAATTTAATGATGAGTTCTACCTCCACTGCTTTTGATAACTTCAATAATTCTGTCGGGCATGCTAGAAATAAGCATTTCCATTAAGGTCTGGGGGATGTTTCTCCAGTTTCTGAAGATGGCTTCACAAAGTTCATTTTTTGTTGAATATTGTTTGCCATTTCGATAAACATCTCTTGTCATCCATCCTCAAACATTTTCAATTGGGTTCAAGACTGGTGAGCATGCAGGATGTCCCAAGAGATGGACCCCATTTTCTTGTAGAAAGGTCAAGGTCCGTCTTGCAGCGTGGATTGCAGCATTATTCTGTTGGAATAACCATCCATCCACACACAAATGATGGCCCTCGATCATCAATGATGCTTTTTGTAGCATGCTAACATAACCAGCCACTGTTTGACAACCCTGCACCACCTGGAGCTCCATCGTCCCTCTGTAAGAAAAGGCACCCCATACCATTAGGGACTCTCTACCACTATGACGTGTGGAGAAAATTTCAGGAGGCATGTTTTTGTTATGCCAATATTGTTGGAAGCCATCAGGACCATCTAGATTGAATTTTTTCTCATCAGAAAACAGGGCTTTCTTCCACTTCTCAACATCCCATGTTTAGTATTCACAACCAAACTTTAAGTAGTCCATCTTGTGACGTGGAAGCAGCTGAGGAATTTGTTTACGCTTTTTAGTTACCATGCCTTGTTGTCATAAGTGTCGTCTGATGGTTACGGGACTGCCATCAGCATCTGTGACTGCCTTAATTTGACTAGAAAAAAGTCCCGCCTCTTTCATAACGCGTCTTATTCTCTTACTCAAAGCAGGAGAAATGTTTTGGGGCCTACCAGAGGATTTTGCTTTTCCATAATTCTCACTATTCTTTAGAAAGTTGCAAATCACAGTTTTACTGTGATTTACCTTAGCTGCGATCGCCCGCTGTGACAAACCTTGCTTATGGAAATCTAGAATTCGAGAACGCTCAACTTTGGTTAGTTTGCTTGCTTTAGGCATGGTAACACCTTTACGCAGTGATTGCTAATCTCTAACTGAACTAAAAACATTGGAATTACCATAGATCTAACAATTTATACCCCTGGTCTTATAATTTTGATCATGCGTAAATTGCCCCATTTTATAAAAATGTAAATTTCTAAATAAAATGTTTGGAATGTAGCTTTTTGTTTCCATAACGTTTTAGATTGTAGTATTGGTAACCTTAAGTGGTAGGAGTTTAAAATCTATCTGTAAAAAAAAAATTTCTTTTTAAAGATTTTTAAGTGGTCTTAAATTTTTGATCAGGAGTGTATTTGTACAAATAATATTTTACCAGATGTGATATTTTCAATTTGTAGAATTATAAATGCTGTATGAAATCTATTTACAGCATCTATCTTAACTTTGTTAATTAGCACTTATATGTCTATATGTACCTATTTGAATTTTTCTAATAAATCAGTTTGTAATATAAACTATTTAATGAAAGATGAAATGATAGATTATGCCACTCTCAACATTGTAAATCTCTAACTTTCACAATACAATCTAACTCAGTACTTTTTAGATTAGATCAATTTCACTATTGTGTGAATCATCCATGTATTCAAGTAACTATGATTAATAACTGTTTAAATATTAAGTATATTGCAGATGAAGGTTTTAAAATCAAAGGTTAACGTTCTCAATTGAACTTATGAGAAGTAATGCAGCATTAGTGAGATAATCTAATACATGGCAGTGTTCAGTCAACACATCAAATGGCAATGACACTACATTTTGGTCAATGTTATATTTACCTTTTAAATTACTTCATTAAATGATAGAGGCACTATTCATGTTTCAATATAAAGCAATGTCTGTGGCTTTCTGTGAAGGTTTTAGAAAATGTATATGGCACTCTGCTTCTCTTAACATTTAAGTAAAAGTACTCAAATGTTTATTTTAGTTTCTTTTTTCTTTTATACATTTTATAGGCAATAAACAATCTAAAAGAGGAATACTTTATCTTAGCTTGGTATCTGTGGGAAGAAAGAAAAAAGATACTAGTAATATTTGCAGAATTAATTTTGTTACAAATATATGGTGACATGGCCATCATTATAGAATAAATATAAATCATATTTATTGCACATAATAATGATTCTTTATTTGTCATGAAGCTTCTAATTATTAGAGGATAATATATATTATACATATCATTTGGAAAATTTTTAAAAAAATATTATGCATACAAGAAAGTAGCTATCACCACTAGTTGATATCGTGGCTTTGAGGTTAGGAAAAAATATTTTGGTAGCCATTTTCTCAAAAAATTAACACTAAAAACTTTCATTGATATCTAACATATTCTTTTACAAAATATTTTTTTAGAAATTACAAAAAATAAAATAGTGACCTCATATGATTCTTTATTAATTTTTAATTTTCTGTTCCTTTTTATATAGTTTCAAAAGAGAGATTGATTTCTTCTTTCTAAAGATATATGGACATTATATATCCAATTACAAGTCCTTATGAAATCAAACTAGACTTGAGTCTAGGTTGATTTCCTTCATTCAACCTTAAGCCAATATTCAATATGTTTAGCATGTGCACCTGCCACCATCTCTCTCCAGTTGTTGGATAACAAGTGAGAAATAAAATATATCAACATATGTCACTACCATCTTCTATTATTTAATATTTCATTCTCTATTTTTACAACGTTCTTATTTTCTTGGTGTTTAGCGATGTTATACTGTACAAATAAATTAATTAAATTTATTTTGTATATAAAATTTGAATGTGTTTTATATTGGTAATTTAGTTTAATTTTGAACGTCAGACTTGGAAAAGAAGAATAAATAAGTCTTATATATTTGAATTAGTGTCAATAATTCAGTCTCTTGGGTTTTTTGTCATAGCTGTGTTTAGAAAATCTTATAGGAAAAATAATAAAATTTTATTTCTCTCTACACACCTGTGCTACAAGTATGTATTTATTGTAATGATTAAAGTGCAATATTAGTTTCCATTCAAAAGTTTTAATGTATAACGTTTTCTATTGCTCATCTGCTTTTTCCCAGGAATTAATAAGACATAAATTGCTTGTTCGTTGAATGTTACCAAAAGACACTAAGTTTGCAGTTGAATTTTGAAATGGTTATTTAATTGATTATTTTTTTTTTTTTTTTTATCATATCACCCCGAGCAAGGCGGTAACGCCACTGAAGCGCAGGGGGCTACGTAAGAGTGAAAAGATTGGAAAAAAGAAAGCTGGAAACCACATCCTAAACAGGGAACAAGGGATGAGACTTTTCACCTGTTCAATAGATGTGGGTGGAGTGTGAACTGGGCGATAGTTTAGTCTATCTACTCCAATACCTATATGTAATAAATACTACTTGGTAAAACAAGGTTTAAATGAAAAGATTATACAACTAATTTTATTTAGAGTTTGTCATTAGTTCAGCTATTAAATTAACTTCTTTATAACAAATAGTGTATATTTTGAAATCAAAGGAAAATTTATAAAAATGAAAAAGTTTTCATAAAACATTTTTAGGTTTGATTCTATTGATTTGGTTATTATATTTTTACATCATTACCAATAATCACTGGAATTTTTGTGGCTATTCTCTTTTTATGAATTTTTATGTTTTGGAAGTTTGCATTGATATGATATTACTGTCATTGATTTTATAAGCACAGGATTTGAAGCAGATTCTTTTGAATCTCAGTCAAACCAGTTATTGATTACCAAATATTTAAAGATTAACATCAATAAATGGCATCCTACTGTAAAAATGAATGCTTTGAGAAAATATTTGCTCCATTTACACCATAAAAATAATGATCATTTAGTTAATGAGTTTATAGTAAAGCTATAAAAAAATTAGTATCGCCAGAAATTATTTGTAGAACAATGTTGGAATAAAACATTAAACATAAGTCCAAATAATGTTTGCTGTTCTTCTAAAGATTTTTTCATTGATCCTCTCAGCAATACAAACTGGTGTGTAGTCTGTATCGACTTAGAAAGTCACATTTTTACCACTGAAATATTTTCTTAGAATCTATATAGAGATACAATTTTTTTCAGAAATTTCATTAACTTTCGATTGAATTCAGCATAAACAATTGTATGAATGTATATGTATAATTAGGAATATTGTGTTATAACCATTGACATTAACCATTCTTATTTTAAAGATGTTAAATTGACAATATGTAGCTTGTATCTTTAGTAGTTATTATTTACTTTTCATGTTTTTTTTTAACTTAGTCAATGTATGAAATATATAGTCTGCTATTGACAATGTATCAGTCTCAAACTTTGAAGCAAACAAGTTTTGCATTTTCATTTGTCATATAAGTACCTGTTGTCACTTATTTGTGACTATCTTTGCATATAGAACATTATACTGAGTAATGACTAACAAAATTTAAGTCACTTAAATAACATTAAAAAAACAATTTATCGGAAATTTTGATTTTAAATTTAAAAGATTTCATCTGAGTTTAAAACTAAAGACAAAACAAATTTAAAAATCTCTTTTAAACATTTTTAAAAATATTTGAATAATGAGCAAATTTAACTTGTAGATTAGTTCTTGCTGGAAGCCATCTTTTCATAAATCTAAAAACTTTTGCGTGACCCTTGCTATTCTGAGGGTCACAACAGTTGGCACTTAGTTTCTAATTTTTTATGATGTCAACATAAGTTGTTAACTTTGTACAATATACTAGCATTTAGTAATAAGTGACAAGTAAGATTATTAGTCATTCATTTTCAATATACTTTTCTTTACTAAAATACATACATGGGAAGAAGAGGTGTTGGTTTAATCATTGCTGAATGATTGCAAAACTACTGCATTTAAATTACTTTGCAGTTAAAACTGTCAAAGATATGTACAAATCTTGTATATGTTATGTTTAAGAATTTTTACATTTGTAGATTGTTTAAGTGAATATTCAGCTAAACCTGATTGAAATATTTACAGAAATGTTTTTATGCATATGATTTAGGTCAGCGCCTCTGTTAGCATGCAACTTTGTATGGACTTTATTAAATAGCAGCTTCAACTTTTTATATCTATGAATAAAACCTTCTTATAAACATACCTATAATGATTCATAAAATGCATGAACCAAAAAGTTAAAACTTTTAATGTCAAAGATTTAAGTTTTTCATGAACTTGTATGAAATGTGATTGAAAATGCTTTATAACTAGTATCCTAACTTTTATTTTCATTATGATATAGTCAGTCAGTTAAGTGCCATACATGATACACACTTGGGCGATCATATCTTGAAAGAGACATGACTGACTGGACCGAAGATTTTCCCACTGTAGGTTGGCATTACTTTCTGCAGTAGACTAGTTGCCAGCCAAGGCTATAGAATCCAATCTGTCCTGTTATTTAACCCATAACTGGAGGGAAGAAACAGATTAATACCTTTTCCAAGGGTATTTGTGCGTAAGTGAATGCAAGGAATTCAACTGGAATTCAAACTTGGCTCCTCGATTTCTTGTTCCGAGCTGATATCCGCTGCACCAAAACGCGCGATATAGTATGTTACATATTTTCAAAATATTTATCCATGTTTTACTGAAAACCTTTTTCATGACATTATTCTTGTTATTTTTTACTGTTTTGTGTTGATTTTTTCTTTCAGAATTGTTATTGTTAAAAGATTTGCAAACATTTATTTTTAAAATTCATTTTTAAATGTTTTGATTAGATATGTAAATACGAACATCTACTTTTGAGCTCGTCCTTCAAAATCAGAAGGATTCAAAGTTATTATGTGCAATTTAAAATATTAATAACGAGACTGACCAACCTGGCATTTTTGATAAAATCTCTATCCTCTTATTTTTTATTTTACTACTTAGTTATACTCTTTAGTACACCATTAAGTAATTCTGTCTACTCACATTTGAAAGAATAATACCTATTTCCCTTGCAAAGTAACTTGGTGAGTAAAGTGGTATTTTGGAAAGAATATGCGTCTTGGTTGCCAGAAATATAAATATATAATATCACAGAGGGCAAGAAATGTTTTTTTTTAGATTTCTGCACTATTCATTTGTCATATATTTTTACATGCTTATGCTTTGCTCATTTATATGAAACTATTGAAAAATGTCAATCCATTCTAAATTCCTTTAAAATATTCTATACTTTATTCTCATTACAACTATCATTCAGTCATTTTATTTTTGTTTATCTACCCAAAAAATAAAAATGATTTTTACCTATACAATAAGTCAAAGGGAAGATACTTTTTTTTTTAAAACTACAATAAGAGGTTCTGACAAGTTCTTGTTTCAATTAAGAAGCCTTTCCAAAAAAAGATCTGATGTTGGATCATTTGGTTAGATTTTGGGAAGTAGGCCAAACTAAGGACTTTTTATCACCTCTCATAAAGTTGCTCAATAATCTCTTTGTAATAATCGTCATAGAAGATGTATTCAACCATACATTTCTTTATTTGATAAAATTCATAAAAACTGACAAAAAAACAGTCTTGTTCATAAATTTAACAGTTCTAAGCAGACACAAATTTTAATTATTGTTATATGAGTCTTGATTTAAATAGTTAACTTTAGTTTGAAATCAATTAAAAAGAATTATGAATTATTTTAATTTTTATTTTAAAGCATTTTTTTTCCAACATGGATTAAAAATATATTTGAAGTTGTCATTAAAAAAAAACAAAAACTTATGACTGTTCCTAAGCAAAAAGAATAAATCACTGAAAAAAATGTCTCTTCTTTTGCTTTTTAATATATGTTCTTTTCTCTCTATTAAGACACTTGCAAAATTAATGGAACTAGTATTTGAGCTTGCTTGGCAAATGTTAGATTTTTCTAACTTCGGTATTCTGATGGTCTTTACCAGTCATTAATTTGGTCTACTTATTCTCTTGATGCTACACCCTGAGTTGGTGACGTAACCAGTGCAGAACACAGGCTTGGTATATACTCATTAAGCAAATTATTTAAGGTCTGAGTTGGGTACAATGCAAACAAAGGCATCAAGGAAGGAAATGGCCAGTCAGTGACCAATATACATTAAGTGGACTTGTAGTGGTCCTCAAGAAGAAAAAATTTGAGAAATAAACATTTCAGTCTTTTCATTACTTAAGAAACAATGATGGCATTTGGTTATGTCAAGTGAAAGAAAACATTCAACCTGATAGAAGTAGCTCACTTTTGGTAGCATTTTTAACCTGTTAACCCTTGAAGCCTGACCACTTGGCTGATACTCTATCCTTATGGTATAAAATTTCTCATATAAACAGCTTTATCCTCCTGTGATTAGATGCCAGTGTTATACCGGTACTATGGCTTCAACAGGCTAAACTATTATTGTCTTAGAAAAAGTGTCATTTTTAATATATGCATGCATAGTACGTAGTTATTAAATTTTCTGAAAAAAGAATCTTTACTTGTGTCTTTATTCAAGTATAATTTATATATCCGTTGTTATCTTCATAAGAATTAGTGAAAACAGCATAAAAAATCATGCCTTACAAGTTATATAGTTGTTGCTATATTAAAATCTATAATTATATAGACTGCTTGGATACAGAGGAGTTTGATTTATTGTGCATATGATATGATAGGAAAGAATAAAAAGTAAATAGATTATCAAAATCATTACTAAAACTGTATTTTGTCATTTTTTTTTCTATTTTTTTTATAGAGGAATTTAATTGAAAAAAAAAATTAATATAGTAAAAAAAATGTACGCATGTTCAAATTAGAAAAACAAAAATGGTTGATCAATAAAAATGATCTCATTCTTAAGGATGTCCTTGATATGGCCTAAGAAATGACCACATATCCACATCAAGTTGTTTCATACATGTTGGTCATCATGTCCATGATGGTGGTTTTCTATAAGTAATTGGTATTGTGGGGTCATTGGTTGGTTCCCCTCTCAGCAATATCCCAGAAGATTTAAATTAAGAGAGTGAAGAGGTTTTTTTTTGCTTTTTTTTATAAGCGTTTCACCTCGAGCAAGGCATGTCACTGCCACTACTGCGCAGGGGGCTACGTAGAGTGGAGAAAGGATGATTAAATATAGGAAATGTCAGAGGGTGGGTGATAGGTGGGTAAGGATACCGAGAATGAGGGTTGGGTAGATGAGAGTGTTCTGAGAATAATTGGGAGTTAGTGTGATAGGAGGTGTCTATTGACCCTGCATTTAAACACCTGGAGATTGTAACTGTCAGGAAAACAGAGTTGTGGAAGGGAGTTCCACAGGCGGGAAGCGCGAGAAAAGAAGCTGTTGGAGTAGAATTCACGGTTACATCTTATTTGTTTAACTGTAAAAGGGTGGGACCTAGTTGCTAATCTAGTATCTCATGTAAATTCGTGCTTAGGCGGCACCAGTGAACTAAGCTCATTGGAGCAGTAGCCATGAAAGTACTTGTAGAAGAGGCACAGGGAAGCCACATCACGCCAGTGAGAGAGCCAAGTCAGTATCAACCACGTTACAGATCCTCCTTTGTATTTTGTCAAGAAGCCCAAGGAGAGCAGCAGGGGCACCCGACCAGATATGGCAGCAATATTCAATACACAGGCGGATGGTAGATTTGTATATGTGCAGAATAGATTCAGGTGGGAAAAACTTCCAGGCCCTGCACAGGGAGCCGACTTTCATAGCAGCAGATTTGGCAATGAATTCGATATAGTCATTCCATTTGAGGTCCGCCGAAAGTGTAAGGCCAAGGAGGCGTAGTATTTTACTCTCTGGGAGGCTAGCCTGGGAGGCTAGCCTGTCCCATGCTAATGGGAGGTAGATGCGATTGTCTATGGTGGTTAGTTGATAACACTTCATTTTAGAGGCATTGAAATTTACCAGCCATTTCCTACCCCAGGCCACTACGGATTGGAGGTCCCTTTCAAGTACGGCAGCGAGGTTCACTTTGTCGTCCTCACCTGGTTTCTGATCGATGCAAGAGTAGATTGTTGTGTCATCGGCATACATGCCAACTTGGGATTTAATGGTGTCGGGGAGATCATTAATGTAGATCAGAAAGAGTGTGGGACCTAGGATAGAACCTTGAGGGACGCCCGCGTTCGTATGGTAGTTTTGGGAGGCATGCCCATTTAATACCACCTTCAATGTGCGATTAGAGAGGAAGGACTGGATGAGGTCAAACAGATGTCCAGTTATCCCATAGCTTCGCAGTTTGCACAAGAGGCCAGCATGCCAGACCCTGTCGAATGCTTTGGAGATATCCAAGGCAACGGTTCGGGCTTCACCATTCTTGTCGAGTGCCCGGAATGTGTACTCGGTAATGGTCGTTAGCATATCAGCAGTAGACCTGGTGAAGCGAAACCCGTACTGTTTGTCAGAGAGAAGCCCGTTGGCCATGAGATGCTGAGTCACCTCGGCGTTGATAATGGCTTCGAAAACTTTGCCAAAGATTGGAAGGAGACTAATAGGACGGTAATTGGAGGGTTCGCCAGAATTCTTAAATATAGGTACTACGCAGGAGGACTTCCAACAGGCAGGAAAGCAGGAAGCAGATAGGCAGAGGTTATAGAGTTTAGAGAGGACAGAGGAGAGTTCTGGGGCACATTTCTTCAGTACTATGACTGGGATACCGTCACCGCCGCTCGCTTTGTGTGGGTCAAGTTGACATGTTGAAAGTAATATCGTCATGAAAATTCTTGGTCAATGTGAAGTGGGGAGAGAACTACCAAGATATATGCAGCCACTCTTCACAGTCCAAATATCCAGCACTCTGGGTTGGTACTCTCCTCCCATAACACCTGCACCATCATAGACAACATGAACTTGATATGCATTACTATGAATACCTCTGTGGAGTCTGCACAAAGCCACCTGGGAACTTTCAAGTCACTTGCTATGTTAGTAGTTCAGACCACAAGCACAATGTGTCTCTTCATTTTCTGTGATTGGAAACTGTTATGTTAATATATCCGAAAGAGAAGTGAGAAAGTTAAAATTAGGTATGTCCTGTGTGATGTTACATTAAGTTATCTTCCACTTATAGTCTGTTAAAGATGTGTTCTCAAATATCTGGTGCTTATTGTATAGATTGTGTGTGTGTGTGTGTGTGTTAAGAGAGGAATGTTTACACTGACATTGTTCCAGAAGTCACAAATATAAAATTGTTTACATTTAAATATATATGTTTTAAATCTAAATTCAAAACAACTGGCAAAAACAATATGCATCAGTTTGAAGTTTTAATGATTGGATTTTGCAAAAAAAGGTAGACATATTTTACTTATTGTATATAGAAAATTTTGTGTGTGCTTCTAGTAAAGTGTTTAAATGTGTATGACAAATTAGATGAAGTGATTACATGAGAGATAAAAGGAAACCAATGTAACTGCTAGCGGACTTTAATTCAGACACATAAAAATCATTGCCTTTTTATCTCAAACTTTATATTTTGATTTTTATAATGTCTTCTATAACAGTAAAAATGATGTAGGTTATGTAGGTTTGGCAACCTCATTACAACAATATTCTTTTAATATTAACATGTTAAATTGCCAAAGAAAAAATACTTTTATATTTGTTCATTAATGCATTTTACAAATTAAGTAATTCATTTTTTAATAATATTTCACTTGTTGCTTCCTTAACCCTCTAGGGCCATTCGTATCATATTTGACACAGTATGAAAACAAGCCTTGAAAGAAATATTTTCCTGAAAAATTTTTTAAGAGAAATATTTTATAAATTTCAAATGAAAGCAGTACTGACTGCTCAGTCAATGAATACCAAATGTTTCTTTATAGGGAAATACCAAATGTTTCCTTATAGGGAAATACTGTATCAAATATGATACGAATGGCCCTAGAGGGTTAAGTAGTAATTAGTGGGGGATCTGTTTATTACGTCATAACAATACAGAACTGATCCCCCACTTTATGCCCAGTAGAAGCCTTAACCCTCTAGGGCCATTCGTATCATATTTGATACAGTATGAAAACAAGCCTTGAAAGAAATATTTTCCTGAAAAAAATTTTTTAAGATAAATATTTTATAAATTTCAAATGAAAGCAGTACTGACTGCTCAGTCAATGAATACCAAATGTTTCCTTATAGGGAAATACAAATGTTTCCTTATAGGGAAATACTGTATCAAATATGATACGAATGGCCCTAGAGGGTTAATATTAGTGAGAAAGGAGGAAAATTCTAAGTTTGTGGTAAACTGCAATAAAAGAAGTGTAATTATACAAATTTGATCTTTAATTTTATCTTATTTGAATAGAAAATTATCCAAAACAAGTTGAAGCAAATTCAAATGTATTGTACTTAAAAAAAAAATAGTCACTTTTAGCTAATTGTACATTCAAAATGTTTGTATCCCCAAAGTAGTACATTTACATGATAGTAAAGGTATCTGTTATAAAATGGTGGTATTCAAACTCATCTCACAGACCATTGCTAGTATATTATATTCAGTCCGCTCTAGGTGCTTTAAACTTGTGGCTCTGTGACAAACTAAAGTATAGTAAGATATCTAAAATATATCCTGACAAAATTATTAGATATGATATTACTATATATTCCTGATTTTTAATGTCAATATCTTGTTTGCCTCTGAAATAGTATAAAATTAATTCTTTACATGATTAGAAGATTTGCTTTTCCTTATGAATTTGTTCACAAATTTTTAAAGCCATTTATCTCAATTTCTTTGTAAGTAAACCAGCAAAAATATGGTTTTGAGATTATGGGAAGTAAAATAAACTGTACTTGTTCCAAGTAAAAAGATTAAAAAATACTTGAAGGATGATTTAGATTAAAAAATAGCAATTCTTGAAAATGATAAACATATTTAATGTAAAGTCATAATTCCTATTTATAATGGATATATATATGTATGTATAGTCGATATGAATTAGTAGTAAATCCATGTGAGGTTATGTTGAAATATGCTTTTATATTATTTAATATAAAATAGATTTTTTCTGAAAAACATTCCTTCAGAAGCATGCGTATGCTTTTAAAACTCTCTCAAGTAGATTGCATAAATATTTACATGTAAGTATAGAAATAAATAATGAAATAAATTAAACATTTGTAGAATGTAAAAATATATATCCTTAATTTTTCCTTTGTATTACTCATTTGATACAAAAGGAAAACAAAGATAAATCCTAAATATCCTAAATAAATAGATTTTTTGAACTGTAAAGCTCAAGTTGTTATGGGAACCCCTTCATCACTAGCAACAATACAGCAACATCCAATAAGGCCCAAAAGGCCTTGTTTCCTTGCAAGCATCTCAAAGCCTAAAAGGCGGATAATATGTGGGTTGGGTTGAGTCTTTGAAAATGGTTTATACATTGAGCTCTTTCCTCCGAGCAACATGGTTTGTGTAACCCTCTGTTATTGCCAATGTGGTTGTTCTATAGCAAATCACCACAAGAGGTAGAAAGTCATCAGGGTAGCTCATTAAGATAAAGAGTTAAAAATCTGATTTAAAAAAAAATGTTTTTTAAAAATGCACAAGCAAAATGACAGATATAAATAGATTCTGGCATGTGCGTTCACTGAACTACTAAAGCTGGTGGTTTGGGTACTGCTAATTCCTGATAAAATTTTGAAATTTTACCGATGATAGTAAACTACTAATCTCTTTTATAGAATCCCATTTCACTAATAAGTTGTTTTCATAATTTATTTTCTACTTTTATTCTGTATCTATATTTATGCTTATCACTTTGTTTTTCATCTTAATATTTCAAACAATTTCAACTACTTAGATAGTTTCTTTCTTTTTGTGTATATTACAAATATACACAAAAAATATTACAAATATACACAAAAAATAAATGTACACAAAGATTGCTGCTGGTCTTGAAAAGGACCTCCAATCTCTGGTGGACTAGGGTAAGAAATGGTTCGTAAATTTTGATGCTTCCAAAACGAAGCTGCTATCCTTTAACCACCATAGACAATTGCTCCTACTTTCCCATGGATCAGTCTAGTCTTCCTGAAAGCAATACACTGTGCCTCCTTGGCCTAACTCACACAGCAACTACATTGAATCAATAGCTAAATCGATTGCTAGTAAGTTTTGGTCACTGTGTTGGACCAGGAAATTTTTCTCATCTGAATCCATCTTGCACATATACAAATATACCATCTGCCCATGCAATGAATACTGCTGTCACATCTGGTTGGGCGCCCCTGCTATTCATCAAGGTTCTCAACAAAATCTAAAGGAGAATCAATATAATGCAATATAACTCGACTCCTGACCTGACAGCTCGACTCAATTTCTCACTGATGAGATGTGGCTTCCCTCTGACTCTTCTACAAATATTTTCATGGCTTCTGCTCCGATGAGCTTAGCTCTGTGGTGCCCCCTCTGTATGAATTTACTTGAGCTACTAGACTGGCAACTAGGTCCCACCTATTTACAGTGAAAGCAATCAAATATAACTGTGATTTCTACTCTTTCAACTCCTTTTCTTTCATTTCCTGCCTGTGGAACTCTCTTTCATATACTTGCTTCTCTGATAGCTATATACTCCAAAATTTTAAATGTAGCATCAATTGCCATCTATATCCTTGACTCCCATCCTTTCCCCGACACCCCCTGTATCTTGTTGTTCTCCCTTTCCTCTCTACTCTCATGCAGCTCTCTTTACACCAGTGTTTTCATCCTTCTCTTACCCATTCTACAACACCTCCATGACCTGTTCCTCTTTTTCTTTACTCTCCTCTTAACCCCTTGTACACCAGTAGAAGTAATGCCTTGCTTGGAGTGAAACAATTATGAAAAAAAAATTATAAACTTACTGTTGATACTTTTCATTAATTTCTATTAACGGATAATTGTTTTTAACCATCTACACAATATTTTACTGAATTTTTAAAATCATCCAAAACTTCTGAGACCAGGTTTTGTACCTTATTTAACATGCAGATTGTACTCTTGAAAACCACTACTTTAACAAATTCATGTAAAAACAATGTTCAATCATTTTTCATCAACCAGCAAGGTGTATTTGATTTCATCATTTTTACTTGTTAAAATCGCTATGTGATTGTATTCTTTATTTTCTGCAAATTTCAAGGTTGTTCCTATTGGATGTGCGTTGTGGTACAGTGGATATCGGCTCGGAACGAGAAGCTGGGGAACCGAGTTCGAATTCCGGCTGAATCCATTGTATTCACTTACGCGCAAATACCCTTGGGAAAGGTATTAATCCGTCTCTTCCTTCCAGTTATGGGTTAAATAGCAGGACAGATTGGGTTCTATAGCCTTGGTCGGCAACCAGTCTACCGCAGAAAGCAATGGCAACCTACTGCGGGATAATCTTCTGCCCAGTCAGTCATGTCTCTTTCGAGACATGATCGCTCAAGCGTGTATCACGTATGGCACCTAAACTGACTGACTGTTCCTATTGGTTATATATATATATTTTTGACAGCATTTAAATTAGTGTTAATATCCATTTTTTATAAGTATTTTAGGTTTTCACTTTATTTTCTTTATCTTTAAAAACAAAATTTAATTGTTATGTTAGTTGTTGTTGCATTTATTATCTCTTGCTCACAATATAATGTAACATTAAATAAAGATCAGCTGTACTTTTGATGTATTGGTATATTTAGATCTTTTGATTTTTACGATATCTAAAAAAAATTATTGGAAATATTTCTTGTTAATTAAGTTTTTTTGAAACTGTTTGCCCACCAACAATCACTGGTTGCAAGTTTGCCAGAACAGTCAGCCTAAATGTACCCAGAAGAATAAAATAGCTTTCGGTTTTTGGCTGAATATCTTCACTTACCTTCTGTTGTGCGAGCAAAGAAACAACTGTTATGACTTGAATGTATGCCTACTCCAGACTTAATAACATTAGCTGGAACTCAATATTGAGCAATTTAAATGTTCTGTTACTGTCTATCTCATTATTTATCTTTCTAAATTAGCACATTTATTATTGGACACTGTTCTTGGCCATGAACTATGTGATTTAAGATTATATCAGAAAGAGAATCAAATTTTTACTATTAAGTTCCCTTTTCCCAAGAAGTGATTAGTTTATATATTTTTGGAAATGTGTCAATAAAGGTTTTCTTCAAAGTATTTTAAGTATATTATGGGGAGAGGGTGGAGAGATTTATTTGAAAAGTGGATAATATAGATTTTTACTCAAACATTTGTTTTCTGTTAAATATTAGAATATAATTAAAACAAATATTGTGGTATTATTTATAATAAAAAATCTTATAATAATTTTTATGGACTATTTATACTTTAAATTATCTTGATAATTCAGTTCCCACTAATGAAAATAAGAGCTCAAGATGTGTAGGTGAGTTGGTGATACTTGTTAACACTGTTTAATCGAGGCAGAAGGAAATTTCTTGATCTTAAACTTCATTGTGGATATTTTTCCAATTTTCATCTGTCAGTTATGAATGAAAAACATCAGGTATGCACAATTTTGCAAAACATTATCTATATAGATAGCTTTCATTGTTTAAACATATATTAAATATTGATTTAATTTTTTTTTATTGAAGAACTATATATATAGAGGAAGAAAATTTAACTGAATTATTAAAAATTGATATATTAAAAAAACATGTTTTATGTTTATCATCAAAGTTTGTAGCAAATTTATATTTGTGGCATTTTCATCATAGAAGAGGTTTTTTCTTTAACTCTTTGACCATTCAATTCAAAGCCCAAGAGTCACTCAAGGTAGAGAATTATTGAATATGATTGTTTTATAGACAAGAAGAGGATGTAAAAATGAAGATTATTAGGATATATAGGATAGATAACAGTTAATGCTGAACTTGAAAATGTCAATATTGTAGTGATTAAAAAAAAACATCTAGCCAGGTATCTGTTCCACAAAGCAGCAATTCTTGTGAAGAAGCTGTGTGAGTGGAACTTTCCTCTTACTGATGGAATACAAAGGGAATGAAGACAATTCATCATTGTGTACATTGCATGGCAGGTCCCAGATGCAAAGGACATGACTGGTGGGACGAAGGAGTGTAGTTTGTTTGAATACTTGCCATGAAAATAGCAACAGAATAGCAAGATTCTTGCAATGTTTTGTTTGTAGGAAAGAAATTAATTCATCACCCACAAGTTGGTATAGATGCTTTGGAACGCTATTAAAACAGGGAGGACTGGGCTATTTCAAACCTGATATGGCAGCAATACTTCCATTTTTTGTGTGGTTTGTCTCTTATAGAATATATCAGAAAGAGTCAGATACTTATGGAACAGTATAATGAACTGACCATTTTGCCAGCATCTTTAGCAATAATACAAAATATATAATACAAAAGTGTGCATGAATAGTTTAAAGTTCTGCGTCAATATATTTTAATAAAGATAAATTATACAATATTTTTTATTGCTGTTATATAAAAAATAGACTTTGGACTAGTATCTTGATTTGAATTATATTTATTGTTAGATTTTAAATATTTGTTTAAATTACTTTATCTATTTTAAATATTTTAATCCAATTTTTTAAAATTTTCATTCAAATTAGATGAATGGTTTCAGAGTTAAGATATTTTGAAACATAAATGAACAGGTTCATAAGTATTTTAAAAAATATAGATATGGTTTATAGCTTTGTCTATAATAATAATAAATATATATATATATATATATATATATATATATATATATATATATAGTATTTACACTCTCACATCCTGATTGAGCACTCTGGAAGAGTGGGGGGCTTTGTAAACAGTAGCTACCCCGGCATATATGCATTGCTCATTCGATAATGAATTGGAGGACTCTAGCTATTGGCCGTGTTTATACGCGCTAAAAAGCCTGCCTTCTTCTGCAGGACGCTCTTGGCCTAGGGGTAGAATCGCCAACTGACGCCAATTCGGTTGGGTTTCAATCCTGGGTTAGGAAGCAAACGGAGTCTAAGCCGTACTGATGAGCTGTAATACAGCGAAACAGATCTGTCTGTGGATGACTATAGTATATATATATATATATATATATATATATTGAGAAGAAAACTCAACACAATTCATAATATAATTTTTCTTCTCAATGTATTTGCTCTGGATAATATCCATTGAGCTCTCTATTTCTGTCTAATTGGTAATTTATATTAATTAGATAATCCTCTCTGTCTTCATTAGTTGCCATTCATTCATATATATATATATATTTTCATCTGTGAAAAAATAAACACTTATGAATATCTATTGTTCCTACCAGTATCTGTAGGTAGTTTATCAGTAAAAGTTAAAAAAAAAAAAAAGCAGGATATTACATAATGGTTTTCAAGACAGGCAGCCATCACAACTTTGAAGATTAATGCAACATAATCTTCCCACTTCTCTATTTAACCTTGTGTCAGACTAAGCTAAGCTTCACATACATATTTACCTCTAGCAGAAGTTTTCTTTTGCTTAAAGTTATCATAGATTTCTATTCTTACCTGTAAAAATAATAACCATATTTATTTGAAAATGAATAAAATTAATGGTTTTACATCTTAATTCATATTCTGGTATAGCAAACTTTTGTTATATTCTACAGTGGTAAATAAAGGAAATGAGTTAGCTAGGTAAAAAAAATACAATTTTAAAAATTTTACTAAAAATTTAAGTATTTGACAATGTAGTTATTCAGAACTATTATACCTTGATACAGTATGATGGGAGATATAGGCCTGAATGTATGATGATGGTGAAATAGGGCATTCAAAAGTTATGAGCCATATGACTTCTCCACTTCCATGGTAAATGTCTTTACAGATTAAGATATGCAAACAAATTTTCTCATGTTAAATAGACCAACCATATGTATAAACCTTGGAGTCTTTGACTTGACTTTTTAATATAGATGATTTAAAATTCATAATTGGAACACTGAGTTTAGAGAAGAGAATGAAGATCATTAAAATGTCACAAATAATCAGTCAACTTGAAATTGCATAGGAGCTTGAAATATCAAAGCATTCTAAGTCATCTAGAAATATGCTGATGTTGGGAGCATTTTGGATAGGGGAAAATTGGCAGATCTTAATTATCTAAGAGTGATCAAAGCTAGCTAGGTTATTAATATTCAACCTCGTTAACAGCTTGCAAGTATCAGTTTATACAGTAGAATGGATGCATTGTAGCAATAAAAATGATCAACCAAAAATATCAAACAAAACAAAAATGTTGGCAAAAGAACATCTGCTATAGGATGATAAAAAAATGGACAACAATGATATTTAGAGATTGAAGCAAAATTGAATTGCATCTAGAGAGTATATCAATTGATGCAAGAAACAATCCAAGATATACGACATAAACTATAAAGTTCAGCAGTGGGACTATAATGGTTTGAGGATAGATCAGAAGCAATGGTATATGAAGTTGATAAAAATTACTGAATTTACTGAACAGTAATACAGGAATACCTTGATTAGTGCAGCTAATTTGTACATCAGTAAAATCAATTTTCAATTACTATGGTTAAACTTTAGAATGTTTTACCACATTGGGTAACCTACAAGGAGTTCTGAACTGAATCTTTTATTTAGTCATAGGGTTAAACTGTTCTTATTTCACTGCTCATGTCTAGGGATATCTCATCTAGTTCTTATTTTTAGTCCTTCTGTGTTATTGTTTGCTCTGTTTCCACTGATGTCAAATACACACTGCCTGGCCCAAGGATTGAATTCACAATTACTATCTTAGTGGTATTAAAAATTACATCATCATGATATTTTTTTTCTAGTTGCTCAGCTACAAATTTGTTTAAAATATTTCTTTGAAACCTTTCAGATTACATTGTGTTTTCAAACAAATGCACCTGAGAACTGGTAGTGAGCACTGGAATGTTTAAAAAGAAAAACACTCTAAATGTACTGCCAAAATTATTTATCAGCTTTATGACCCAGTGTTGCCTACATGCAAGGGTTAGTTCACTGCTTTTCTGATTGATATATATCTTTGCTTACTTCAGAGCTTGCTAACATTTGACAGTCATCATTTTGTGTCTTGGAAATAGATTTTTTCAAACATCAATGCTTCTTGATTATATTTTCTTTCTTGTACTTTGTGATTACATGAGTTCTGATTAGTCAAAAATTGATTATATTTTATTTAATACTGATCAGCATAAAAGTGCTAGTATTTTGAAATAGTTATGTTCAATTTAAATATTTCAGATATCAAGAATGGAGAAAAATGACTTTTTTATCAGTTTTGTGAATGGTTAATATCTTGATTGTTAATGCTAACATATAGCGACAAATCAGAAGTTTCTTGGCTTTAAATTTTTTTTTCTCAAACTTATTAAGTTTTCACCATTTTCACAAGCATGTAACCACAATCTTTATCAAGTGTTTTAGAAATGCAATTTAGGTTAGCCCTGAAAATACTTATATACATATTGAAAATTGTAATAAAATAACTTGGATATCTATTGGTAATTTATTACATTTTACTTATAATTTGCTCCAATATAAAATTCAAGTTTGGATTTCCATGTCAGTTAGAAGGGTTTGTTCTGTTTTTATTATTAAGTGACTTTAGAAGTTTTAACTAACTTCATTTAAAAAGATGGCTTTTGATTTTATTGTAACAGTTGTTATATTAGTACATATTTTTCCTTTAAATTTTGTTGAAAGTAGCATATTTTTTGTTTATTGATTCTGATATTGAAAATGAAAGAAAATAAGTAACATTTTCAGTGTATGCTTTATTATTTTTAGAAAAGTAAAAATGTGACAGTCACATTTTATGCAGTTTATAGAAAAGTTATTGTGAATAACTGAATATGTCAAAAGATGTTTATACTCTAAATTTCCCACTGAATGATGCTTAATGCTTGGGTAGATCAGTTGAAGATAATACAAATTAATTCAATTTTGTACAGGAGATAAACATCATGTAATATCTAAATCAAATGTTAAAAATCATTTACACCAGCTTGTTTATGTTAGCTGATTTGATGTGTAGCTTCTACATAAGCAAAAAAGCACTTCATTGTATAAACATCACAAAAATATTCTGTTTTCAAAACAAATTGCAATAAGTAAAACAAATTAGATATTTTAAAACAAAATGTATGAGATTGTGGGGGCAAGCAAAATGAACCATTGCTAAGCATACCAAAGGATGATTTTCATCTGAAGAGTATGATGTTTATATTATGAAATTGGATGGAAGTCCTCTATATAATTGAATGGAAATTCTCTTTTGGCAAATCAAATAATTTTCTGATTCCACTTAGACAAAATTAAGGTTGCAATTTGTGAAAAGTATCAAGGAATCTTTTAAAATTAATTTTTTTTTTCCATCAGGATAATGCTAAATCATATATTTGTGTGTGTATATGTGTGTGGGTGCATATATGTATAGTATTATTATTCAGGTGTTAATACAACAGTGCTCAATGTATAAAGAGAGCTGTATTATACATATATATATATATATATATATGGTTCTATGGCATGACTTAGTTTCATGCATTATACAATCATCAACTGCATATTTCAAACTGACAGTTTAATAGATTTGAATCTAAGTTCACTCAATGTTCATGGGAATTAAACCTTATAAAATTAAGTTACCGCTTTTTTAATAACAAGATTTAAAATTTAAATATTTTAAGATTACATGTAATTAAAATTTAAACTTAAAATATAAGTTAAAAATATTAAAATGCAAGAAGAAGAAATCAAAGGGATGTGAATCATAAAACGTAAAAATTTAAATATTCTAATATTCAGTTAAGTGCCATACATGATACATTCTTTGGGTGATCATGTCTCGAAAGAGATATGACTGACTTGGCAGAAGATTATCCTGCAGTAGGTTACAATTGCTTTCTGCAGTAGACTGGTTGCCATCCAAGGCTATAGAATCCAATCTGTCCTATTATTTAATTCATAAGTGGAGGGAAGAGATGGATTAATACCTTTTCCAAGTGTATTTGTGCACAAGTGAATGTATGGAATTCACATATAAATAAAAAATTAAAATTTTAGGTAAAATAAAAATTAAAAAGTAAAATTTAGAATTAAAATTAAAAATTAAACAATGCAGGAAGCAAAAATTGAAGGGGTTTAATTCATAATTGTTAAAAGTAATATTGCGGGGGCGGGTGGGGTGGGGAGGAAGAAGGAGGGAAAGAAAGGGAAATCTATATCAATTTGGATCTAAGAATTTAGGTATTTTTTCTATGACAGCATGTGGTCATTAAATTACTGTTTTGTTAAGCAAATTAGGATTATTGATGTTTTAAGATGACAAGTTTTTCTTAAAGGCATAGATTATGTCTATCTCCTTTTCTGTTGTAAGGTTTGGAATTAGCTAGAATATTCCAGGTATTAATTAGTTTCTTCTTTTTTTAATTTCCAATAATTATCAGTACTTTTGCTGTATTTACTGTTGTTTAAAGACAACATGTGGTTGTTAAAGCTTATTTTCCACCTGTTAGAAATGCTTCCAAAGTAAAATTTAACATCATTATCATCCGAATGAATTCAAGTTTTATAAACAATACTTTTGGACATACATTGGCCATTCAATGGGCAGGTTTTATCTTTTCGGTAGTTGCAATTATTTTTTAGAAGGATTATTGTTACTATTAGTTGGGGGCCGGATGTTGTTTATGTGGGCCAAGTATTTATTTGATATCATGTTGTGAAATATATTTATCTATGTTCTTAACACAACTATAACTGACTTTAACATTATTTTTATTGAAGATTTTTTTAGTGCGAGTGAATGGTAGAAATGTTTGTGAATTATGTTTAGAATGAGTTTACCAATGTTAGTTTGGATGTTACGACTGAAGGGTGGGTTAATGTTACGCTTACATGATTTCTGCTTATTTCTGCCTATCTTGTTTTTAACTAAACTAGTGCTGAGTTTACTTTTTTTCTAAAGTATTAATGTATTTAATTTTAGAGTTGTCAAAAATTTCCTTATTACTAGAGTTGGTACTTAAACAAAATTAGATGGGTTTGTGTAGGTTGTTGGTGATTCTCTGGGCGTGATTTGATTCCCTGTTGATGTTTGTATGGTTATATGAGTCCTTGGGGTACGATTTATACAGACCATTGCTCAGGTCAAAGGTAACATCTAAGAAATTTATGACTTTAGTGTTAGTTATGGTGGTAATATTAAGATTGTGGTCTTTGAAAAATTTTATTAGATCCTTTCTGAGTTTATCTTTTTTTGTGATTAGTTTTGCGAAGGATAATCAGTTCATCATCTCGGTAAAGTCTAGTGTTACATAAATTGAAGATGTGCCTAAGATTCCAAAGCAAAAAGAGCCCTACTAAATTGCAGACCTCTACAGAATCATACGCCCCCCCCCCCCCACACACACACACTTAGAGATGCAGAAATCAGGGTTTTCCTAGCCCACAGGCATTCATCATAAAATAAAATAAATTTTTAAAACTGTTTAATGTTGTTGATGTCTTGGTTGCTGATAGAGCAGTAGTTTTTAGTCAAATTCAAGGCTGCAGAAAAAAGTTTTTCAGATATCAGTCAGTTAAGTGCTATACGTGATAAACACTTTGGGCGATCATGTCTTGAAAGAGACATGACTGACTGGGCAGAAGATTATCCCGCAGTAGGTTGCCATTGCTTTCTACGGTAGACTGGTTGCTAACCAAGGCTATAGAACCCAATCTGTCCTATTATTTAACCCATAACTGGAGGGAAGAGATGGATTAATACCTTTCCCAAGGGTATTTGTGCATAAGTGAATGCAATGAATTCAACTGGAATTCGAACTCGGCACTCCGATTTGTTGTTCCGAGTCGATATCCACTGCACCACAATGCACATCCATTTTCAGATATAGACGGGTAGAAATCACAAATTTCAAACTGAATGAAAGTGCAATCACATTTATTTTTTTATTTTTATGAACCAATCAATTGTCCCGGCTGTGTTCTTCCATTGGTTCGTGCCTAAATCATTCTTAGTGAATATAGAAGCTCTTTCAAGGATAATTTAACTAATTTTACCTATATAGTTTTTTGAAGGGTTTAATCATCTGTATTGTGAGTTGTTTATAAAATAGTGTTTGTGATCTTTGATAGTGATGAATATCAGTTGCTTCTGTAAAATTGGTACCCTATCATATATTTTAAGTTCCTTAAATATTTTCTTGGCTTCCCTGTTTATGTTGATTTCCCATTTACTAGGCAGCTTTTTATAATTTTTGTTGATTTCATAGAGAATGGCTTTATGGTATGACTCCACGTTAATAAAATAATGCTGTCTTGTCGTTTTTAAGCAACAGCAAAAGTACTGCTTTATAAGTACAGCAAAAGTACTGCTTTATAAGTACAGCAAAAGTACTGCTTTATAAGTACAGCAAAAGTACTGCTTTATAAGTACAGCAAAAGTACTGCTTTATAAGTACAGCAAAAGTACTGCTTTATAAGTACAGCAAAAGTACTGCTTTATAAGTACAGCAAAAGTACTGCTTTATAAGTACAGCAAAAGTACTGCTTTATAAGTACAGCAAAAGTACTGCTTTATAAGTACAGCAAAAGTACTGCTTTATCCATATATTATTGGAAATTAAAAACAACAACAACAACCCAATTATTACCTGGAATGTCATTACTAAATCTAAACCTTACAATGGAAAAGGAGATTGATGTAATCTATGCCTTTTAGAAAAACTTGTCATTTTTTTTTATCGTTTCACCCCAAGCAAGGTGGTACCGCCACTGGTGCACGGGGGACTACATAAGAGAAGAGTGCAAGTTTAAGCAGGATGAGCGCAAAGAGAAAGATGAACCAGTTAAAGGAAATGTCAGAAAAAGAGCAAGAGAAGGATGGTGTGATGACAGTTGCAAGAGTAGAGTGAGAAAGGAAAAGATCAAGATCCACGGGGTGATGGGGAAAGGACAAGAGAAGGACCAGTCAAGTGGATAAGAGATGGGAATTGACATTGCATTTAAGTTCTTAAAGATTGTAACCATCAGGAAAGCAAGTATACAAAAGGGAGTTCCACAGGCGGGAAGTGTGAGAAAAGAGGCGGCTGCATTTGGTTGATTTAACTGTAAATTGGTGGGACCTTGTTGCCAGTCTGGTTGCTCAAGTAAATTCTTGTGGTGGGGGCATCAGTGAACTAAGCTCGTTGGAGCAGAAGCCATAAAAATATTTGTAGAATATTTGGTGAGAAAGTGGCTGGAATTGAGTAGGTCAGGACTGATCATATTACAGATGTCTTTTTGGAGCCTAACCAGTTATGACAACAGTATTCGGTGCACACTCAGATGGTTGATTTGTATATATGCAAGATGCACTCAGGTGGAAAAAACTTCCTGGCCTGACACAGTGATCCAAGCTTCCTAGCAGTGAATTTAGCTATTGATTCAATGTAATGGTTCCACTTGAGCTCGGAAGAGAGGGTGAGGCTGAGGAGGTACAGTGTGTTGCTTTCAGGCAGACTCGCTGGGTCCATGCTTATAGTGGGTAGGGAGGACTGCCTGTGGTGGTTGACAGATAGCAGCTTCGTTTTAGAAGCATTAAAATTTACAAGCCATTTCTTACTCCAGTCTACCATAGAGTGGAGGTCCTTCTCAAGATCATCAGTGATGTTATGTTTGGCTGCCCCACTAAGGTGGAAGTAATTGGTGGTGTCATCAACGTAGTTGCCTACTTGGGAGTTGATCACGTCAGGGAGATCATTTATGAAGATCAGAAAGAGTGTTGGGCCTAGGATAGAGCCTGGGGGACACCAGCATTCGTGTTGTAGAATGTGGAGGCATGTCTGTTCAAGATGACTTTCATTATATGGTTTGATAGGAAAGATTGGAATGAACCAAGGAAGCTTCCAGTGATACCATAACCCTGTAGCTTACACAAGGACAGTGTACCAGACCCTGTTAAATGCTTTGGAGATATCCAGGGCAACAGCTCGAGCTTCACTAGACTTATTGGTGATGATTGTTAGCATATCGGCAGTAGACCTGGAAAAGCGGAAGCCATACTATCTGTCTGAGAATAGTTTATGGGTGGTGAGATGTTAAACTATTTCAGCATTGATGATAGCCCTAAACACTTTTCCAGAAATTGGAAGGAGGCTGATAGGGCAATAATTGAATGGGTCCGAAGGTTCCTCCGAGTTCTTAAATACAGGAACCACAGCAGTAGGCAAAAAAACAGGAAGCAGAAAGGCAGTAATTATAGAGTTTATAGAGGACAGAGGAAAGTTCAGGGGCACATTTCTTCAATACAATGACCAGGATTCTATTGCCTCCACTTGCCTTATGGGGGTAAAGTTTTTCAATTATCTTGGATACCAAAGAGGGGGGTTATATGAACATCTCTCAGTCGAGCCTCAGTTCTAAGAGGGAAGTCAGGTGTGGATACTCCAGACAAGTCAAATGTGGAATTAGAGGAGAATCTGTGAGCAAAACACTCGGCCTTGTCCACAGATGCCGTGAGGACCTCAAATTTATTGATTAAGGGAGGGATGGAGAATTTGCTGTTGTTCAGCACATGTTTGCAGATCCACCAATAGTCTTTGGAGCCGATCTTGCAGCCAGTGATGTGCTGCCTCATTCTCTCGGCAAACAATAGCTTAGTGTCATTCAAGATCCAGAGACAAATAGGCACCTATTATGGTCAGATGCGTGGCTCCAAAATAGCCAGAATTAGTGGTTCCTGAGGTAACTGGCGGCCAAGCAGGCAGGAGAGAACCAAGGGGACGAATGAGGTTTGGGACAGAATTTCCTGATCAGTATGAAAGCATCGATGCCAGGTTCCACCCAGGAAAAGACCTCAGAGACACAGTCCTCAATGGGGAGACTAAAAACTTTTTCCCCAAGGGTAATCAAATTCTTAAATCATATCAATAATCCTAATTTGCTTAAAAAAAAAAAAGTGATTTAATGACTACATGCTGTCATAGAAAAAATACTTACTTGAATTCTTGTAGATTCCTTTATATCTTTGCCTCTTTCTTTCCCTCTTTACTTCCTCCTTTCTTTCTTCCTTTCCCCCACAATATTTTTTTTAACAATTATGAATTAAACTCCTTTAATTTTTGCAACCTGCATTGTTTAATTTTTAATTTTAATTCTAAATTTTACTTTTTAGTTTTTATTTTCATTTTTATTTTATTTTTATTTTTATTTAAAATTTTAATTTTTATCTACATGTAATCTTGGAATATTTAAATTTGTACATTTTATAATTTCCTCTCCCTGCATTTTAATATTTTTTATTTTGTATTTTAATTTTAAATTTAAATTTTTATCTACATGTAATCTTAAAATATTTAAATTTTTAATCTTATTATGAAAAAAGTAGTAACTTTATAAGATTTAAATTTCCATGAACATTGAGTGAACTTAAATTCAAATCTATTAAACTCGCAGTTTGAAATATGCACCAGATGATTGTGCAACACATGAAACTTCGAGCCATGCCGTAGACATAGGACAATATATATATATTGTAATTTGTTATTCAGTCAGTTAAGTGCCATACGTGATACACACTTTGGGCGATCATGTCTTGAAAGAGACATGACTGTTAGGGCAGAAGTTTATCCCGCAGTAGGTTGCCATTGCTTTCTGAACTTATGTTGGGATACCAAATTGGTCAAAATAACAAATTATGATGAATTTATATGAATACAGAAGATTAATACATAATCAAAATGGAAGGGGGTATACATAGAATTATTAAACATGTGGCATGATGTTTGCAATAACATAATATTGGTGGATGTATGTATATATCTCTAACACATGGCTAAAAGTATAATAACTTATCTTTGTGTTCAATTCTCTTTCCTCTTTTTTTTCTTTTCTTTTTTCTTTTTTTCTTCTTCTTTACACAAACTCGGATTCAAATGCTGCTCAACTGTAATAAATGTGTCTGCAATTTTCTTCACTTCTTTCTTCAACCGAATGTTGTATTTTCAGCACACAAACATCTCTGCAAACTTCTTCACTTTGGTTTCTTCAACTGAGCATTGTCTTCTCTGCATCAATATCTTTCTTCATTGATGAACAATTTGGTCTAGTCTTCTTCTCAGTTTAACGAATAAAAATATATACACTTATGATTCTTATCCGGAGTCACTGAGATAAATGGGTTGAGTTACATCATTATAAAAATGTGCCGCCTCTTTTCATTCATAAACTGTCGGAGCTTCAATGACTTGTCTATTCAAAGTCTAGCTTGCAACTAATTAAATTTTCTGTCTTCCTTGTGACTTGCATTTAGGTGCGAATTTTAACTTTTGCTGCTTCATGACCTCATGTCTGGTCCCTGGCTAGCATCAGTCTAGACATTTGTTGCTAAGTGTATTTGGGTCAGTCAACCTCTGCCCTGCTATTCCCAAAATGACTATAGTCCCCCATGTGACTACCCTCTGTTGCCTAGCGGAGACTAAGCTTAGTATATGTGTGTAGGTATGTGTGTGTTGATCTGCATTCATAACAACTGCACAGTATATTAGGGTCAGTTATGCAATTCACTCAGCTAGAAATTAAGAAACCGCATGCTGTACTTCTTCACATTTACACCAATACAAACATTTAAGACTGTTCAGGTGTCAATCTGTGTACAGTGCAGAGGATTTGAAAATAGTTGGATGTATTGGTGATTACGAAATTGTCTGGAGTGATCACTAGTGATGGCAACATTATGCCTCTATTCATCTTCCCACAGGCCCTCGGTCAATGTGGAAGGCCTACATCAAGTGCCTTGAAGAGGTACTGCTGCTCTGGGTCTGATAGAAGACCCTGTGTCTGCACCATGTCACATAAACAGTAAAACCCAGTCATAGCTGTCAAACAATTTTTGTGACCACATCACCTGTTACATCTGGTCACCTAACTCCCCAGACTACAACCCGCTTGATTATTATGTGTGGGGTAACGATAAGCAAGAGACCAACAAAATTCCTTATAATACCAACGATGAACAGAAGGCAAGGATTATGACAGCATTCACTTACTTAAACAAGGAGACTGTCTAGAAGAGTTGCAGAAGATTTCAAAACCATCTTGAGACTGTCGTTGAAGCTTATGGCGATTTTATTAAATAAATTTACTCTTTAGTATTCCAAGATATTTTTGTATAATTTTGGTAAATATATCTGTTACAAATGTCAGTGTCATTTTCATTTTTGTATAATTTAGATGACAATTTATTTATCGCACCTTGTATAGATGCTCACATTGACAAATTACCTAACTCAAAAAGAGAAACAAAAACTGTCTTCTTAATTTAGCCATGTTTGTATACTCTCCACTCTACCTCTCTTACTTTCAGGTTTTCACTAGTTGAAACCTGGTATATATTCCACCTAGATTATATTTCCCTAGTCTCTGTACACATGCAGTCAGGAGGGCATAAGTTCAGTTTTTTAATAAAACATTTCAGTCAGTCAATTAAGTGCCATACATGATACACGCTTTGGTAATCATGTCTTGAAAGAAACATGACTGACTTGAGAGAAGATTATCTCACAGTAAGTTACCATTACTTTCTGCAATAGACTGGTTGCCCACCAAGGCTGTAGAACCCAATCTGTCCTGTTATTTTAACCCATAACTGGAGGGAAGAGATGGATTAATACCTTTCCCAAGGGTATTTGTGTGTAAGTGAATGCAAAGAATTCAACTGGAATTTGAAATCAGTTCCCTGATTTCTCGTTTAAAGCTGATATCCACTAAAATACAATGCTATTTACCATATAATATTTACTATTTACTTAAATTTTTGTAATGAATTATCAATAATTAAAATGCGTTATTTCTTCACAAAAATTTAAAATAAAATGACACATTCATACAAATGTGCATATAAACCTTTACATACATATATATATAGATATATATATCTAAATAAATAGAAAATTGATTAAATTAAAAATTGTCTTTAACAATGTATCATATGGCCTAAAGAATGTAAATTTTGTGAACCATTTTTTGCTGGTTTTGAAAATATACTTTGCATTAATTTTTTTGGATCATCAGTAAGCCATAAAATTTAACTGAAAATAAACTTTTATAGAGTCATTATTGTTAATCTCCTTTTTGTAATGTAATTTTTTTTTTAATGATAGGTGAATGCACACATGTTAGTATCTCTTATACAAGATCATTAAAATTGACAAAGTATTTTTGTATATACACATTGAAAAGAAAAAAATCCCTGGTACTTGTAGATATCTATGTAGCCAAAAGTTAGGTTAGTTGTATCATTAGTTTTAATCATAATAATTATAGCTATTTATATATTCATAAACTTAAATGATTAAATATTTCTCTTTTTAATCAAAGCTTAAATGACTGAGAATGAATTTTGACTCTTGTATATCTTGCTCAAGAGTGAGGAAGGAAGACTAAAGCTAAATTTTATAATGTTACATTCTAATTAAGTTTATGCTTATTATCTGAAGAAATGAAAATTAGCTTCATACTGGTCAGTCAGTCAAGTGCCATATGTGATACACGCTGGGGGCGATCATATCTTGAAAGAGACATGACTAACTGGGCAGAACGTTATCCTGCAGTAGGTTGGCATTGCTTTCTGCGGTAGACTGATTGCTGACCAAGGCTATAGAACCCAATCTGTCCTGTTATTTAACCCATAACTGGAGGGAAGAGACGGATTAATACTTTTCCCAAGGGTATTTGCGCATAAGTAAATGCAATGAATTCAACTGGAATTCAAACTCGGCTACCAGATATCCATTGCACTACAACACACATCCTAGTAAAAAACCCTAATTCAGAATGACCTTCTTTTACTTATACAACATGAAAAATATGATCGGTTTAAAACAAATTTTGCTTCAAAAGCTTAGAATATAGCTTGCATACTTTTTCTTGGATTAAGTTTGTTTCTGAAAATTTGTGACCTAGAATAAGATTTGGAAGTATTCATTAAAAAGTAATTAAGCAAGTAATGATTTAAAAAAAGAAAAAAGATACAATTAAATTGTTTTAAAAAATGCAAAAAAAAAAAAAACTTTGAAATTATCCTCTTTTTTTTTTTCATTTGAAACAGACCAAGCCTATATTACAGCTATTTAATTTTTTTTAATTGCATCTTTGGAATATATAACTTCATATATATATATATATATATGAGGCTATATACTGTGATTGAGCACTCTGGAAGAACTTGAGACTTTGAAAAACAGTAGCTACTCTGGCATGTACGCATCGCTCATTCACTAATCAATTAGAGCACTTTGGCTATTGGGCGTGTATAATGACAATATACATGCTAAAAAGTCTGCTTTCTTCTACTGTGCGCCCATAGCCCAGAGGTAGAACCGCTGACTGATGCCACTTCGGTTGGATTTCAATCCTGGGTTAAAAGTAATCGGAGTCTAACCGTACTGATGAGCTGTGATACAGCGAAACAGATTGTCTGCAGATGACATATATATATATATATATATATGTTGACAGACATATTTAATTACATGTAAAATAAAATTCACTCTGGATAATGGCTAAAAGTATAGCTGAAATAGCTCATAAAAACATTTGGACATGAGTTCTGAAAAGGAAAAAAATCATAAGAACATATGAAAAATTATGTAAAAAATTAATGATAATGGCATGTCTGTCATTTTCAATGAAACCTGCATAAAAGAGAGATTGCTGTCAAAATACACTATATATATTTAGTTTTGTTTATAATTATATTAGACCAGTATATAGTTGTATTAATGTGTTCAATACATTTACATTTTGGAACTTTTAAATAATTTTCATTTGAGTTATTTCTGTGGAAATAACTCATTTCCAAATGATATATATATAAGCTATTTCAACCGGTTACTAGAATCTGTATTGTTCAACCCCAGAATGAAGAAATTTTAGTGTACAGGAAATAAAGGTTAGTAAAAAGAAAGGACGAGGTAAGAAAGGTTGGTTAGGAAAAGGGCAAGGAGGAGAAAAGGAGATTAGTAGCACACATCTTTTTAGAAGTGGAGGGAACAAGCTTACCCAAGAAGTTGAAAGTAGCCAATAGGAATAATAAAGAAATGAATGATAAATGTAATCTGTGCTTAGTAGAAAAAATTAGGATATTAAAATATCGTAATCAAAATTTACTTCTTAACCAACATAAGTTAATTAGCAAGTGTCATCATAGGAGCAGATTTAAACTCCCTTAACAAGGTTTTAATTATTCCCTTCCTTTGAATTTAATCATTATATTTTTAGCCTAATTTTTTTTTTAATTTTTTTTATACTGGTTAGAATTTAAATTTAGGCACGTAAAACTCTTAAGGTTATTCCTACCGACTACCTTTGACTTCTTGGGCAAATTGCTTCCCTTTCTTTCTAAAAAAAAAAAATAAGTGTGCTACTAATCTGCCTCTCTCTTTTTGACCTTTCCTTAAACAACCTTCCTTACCTCTTCCTTTTCTTCACTAACCTTTATTGCCAGTACATAAGAATTTCTTCATTTTATGTTCAACTAGGGTTGAACCATGCAGGTACTAGTAATCTGCTGAAATAGCTATTCCCCAAATGTAAAATTTAAATTTGCATTTGAAATAAACGAATATCTGCTCTGTAAATTAAATTTTTGTCAAACTGTCTGTTGGATCAGTTTTAATATTTGACCTAATATTACTCGGATCCATTGGGATTATTTACCAATCTTCTCCTGGATATATATATATATATATATATATATATAATTGGTTCATACTAATGAAAGTACATCCCACAGTTAAATATTTACTTTTAAAGCATAGATATATAGTTATTATTACTATTATTATTATTATAATAGCATATTGCAGCTTAATAGCTATAAAGCAAAGAAAACATTTCATCTAATGATTTAGATGTTCTAGCCTTTGTTAATATTTTCCATTTAATTTTAGGAGTTTTATTAGCATCTTTCAATTGCCAGTAGTATTTAGAGAGAGTGAGGTAGTTTACTATATATTTTATTATTGAAAGATAGGTTAAGCTGATAAAAACATCTCTTAAAAGTATTCTTAGTATATCCCATGTATTGTTGGTAAAATTAGGATTTTCAGTAGTGGAAATGGTAGCTTGGTATATTATGGAATTTGTAAGCCATTTATTTTGCAGAGAACATACGTTAGGGTTATGACAATTGCAAGAATTAGTGTTATTATCATTATTTATAATAAGTTGGTTATGATTAATATTATTTTAGGATTTTATTATTGTGTTTTTTATTATCATAATCAAGATTATTAGTGCAGCTATAACCAAGAGTGTATTTTTATTAAAAATTTTGCTGGAGAGTATTAGTAGGAAAGTATTTCTGAACTAGGCTGAGGAATTTATTGCCTAACTTGGTACCAACCATTTGGTTAAATGGTGGTGTGTGCCATTTCACTGCCTGATAATGGTGTATTAAACACTGAAGCTTTATAGCTATTCAGTTGCAGTATGCTATAATAATAATAACTAATATATATATATATATATATATATATACAAAAGTTAGGAAAAAAATCTTTCCAGTATATTTTTTCTTTGTATTTTTGATCAGGTATTTTCTGCAAGCAACAGTAAAGTCATCCTGTTCAAGTCTTTATCAAAATTGTTTATTCATAAGTAGAGATAATAATATTTTGTGATAGACAAGTCAGCTGCTCTTTATATCTTTCAGGGTTTGGTTGAATTTGTAAATAGAGGTGTAAAGAATAAAGAAAGAAACTGCCATTTAAAGCTCACACTTTGTGCATTTAGATCTTGTTACAGATGTCTGGGTGCTTTTCCTAGTATTGCTTTTTTGGCATTATCTAGTTTGTTAAATATGTGTAGCCTAACTAAAGAAAAAAGATTTGAGAGAAAAGTAATGTTTTTTTTTTTTTTGTTATGACACATTTCATGGGGATAGTGATATGGAGAGCTGTAAAACAGCTTGTATATACATGTATGCTATATTAGAATAACTGGTAATTTTCAGTAAACTTTACATTCTAAATGACACCTATATTAAAATTTTGTATGTCTTTGTATTTTTTAATAATTATGCACTTGGAACAGAAAAATATGGCTAGAAACAGTTTGAGTCTTTTTTTTAAACTTTATTAAATATATTTATCAGATTAAATTTTTAATTTTGCAGACATAATGTATATAAAACCAGTTAGAGTATCTATATTTATATAGGTGAGAATATATTACCTAATTTAGTCCAGAAACTTGTAAAACATGAGAAAAAAATAATCTTGTTCATTTCTTTTAAGCTAATTTGCAAAAAAGATGCTCTTCACTTCAACATTTTTGATGAGCATGTTGAAAGTATGTCAGTTTTAACATGCTAGAAAATATTAACAAATCTAAATCTATTTAACAATATATATTAACATAGTAAATGTTGTTGGGGAAATAGCATTTATGTATTAGCATTTCTACCTCAGATCAGAGTAACATATCCGCACACTTTGAAAAGAGTTTGACACATATGATTTATTTGTATAACTGTGCAGATCTAAACAAATAGTAGCCATTTGTACGAAAAAGGTTCATTGGAGATTGACTTTGATACCAGTTTGTTTAGAGTAAGTTAACAACTTTATCTTATGTTTCATATCAAGAGAGAAGTATAAAACAAATCCATTTTTGTCAAGCTACAAACATTTTAGGCATTGTAGTAATGAGGAAATCAGATGAATTATAAAAGTAGAAAAATAATTAATATAAATAATCTTAATAAAACTAGACACATAAACTTGAAAAGAATTTATTCAAATTTATTTGAGAAGGATATTAGAATAACCCAGAAACTATGCTACCAGCAAACCACCTGAATACAGATAGAAAATGAGTTCAGTAAATATATAAAAATAGAAAAGACCATAAGACACAAACATGTCATTTCTCCAGATATATTCAACCTATACAGTGAGGTGATTGTAAGAGAATTAGAGAAGGTTTACCAGGATTCATTATTGGCAGCCACAACATAAGATTTGCAGATGACACAGTGCTGATAGCAGACACAGAAAGGAAACTACAAAAATGCCTACAGAAGGTAGTGAAGGAAAGTGAGAAGAAATAGAAAGAGGTGTAAAACAAGGATGTGTCTTCACACCGTAATTATTCAACCTATGCAACGATGCAATTCCAAGAGAATTAGAAGTCCTACCAGGATTCATTATTAGCAGCCACAATCTTAACAACATAAGATATGCAGATGACACAGTGTTGATAGCAGACAGAAAGGAAACCACAAAAATGCTCAGAAGGTAGTGAAGGAAAGTGAGAAGAAAAAGAAAGAGGTGTAAAAACAAGGATGTGTCTTCACACCGTAATTATTCAACCTATGCAACGATGCAATTCCGAGAGAATTAGAAGTCCTACCAGGATTCATTATTGGCAAGCCACAATCTTAACAAATATAAGATGTGCAGATGACACAGTGTTGATAGCAGACACAGAAAGGAAACTACAAAAATGTCTACAGAAGGTAGTAAAGGAAAGTGAGGAAGAAATAGAAAGAGGTAAAACAAGGATGTGTCTTCACACCGTAATTATTCAACCTATGCAACGATGCAATTCCAAGAGAATTAGAAGTCCTACCAGGATTCATTATTAGCAGCCACAATCTTAACAACAACATAAGATATGCAGACGGACACAGTGTTGATAGCAGACACAGAAAGGAAACTACAAAAAATGCCTTCAGAAAGGGCAGAAGGAAAGAGAAGAAAAAGAAAGAGGTAAAACAAGGATGTGTCTTCACACCGTAATTATTCAACTCATGCAACGATGCAATTCCGAGAGAATTAGAAGTCCTACCAGGATTCATTATTGGCAGCCACAATCTTAACAACATAAGAGATATGCAGATGACACAGTGTTGACAGGCAGACACAGAAAGGAAACTACAAAAATGTCTACAGAAGGTAGTGAAGGAAAGTGAGAAGAAATAGAAAGAGGTGTAAAACAAGGATGTGTCTTCACACCGTAATTATTCAACCTATGCAACGATGCAATTCCAAGAGAATTAGAAGTCCTACCAGGATTCATTATTAGCAGCCACAACAATCTTAACAAATATACATATAGATGACACATGTTGATAGGCAGACACAGAAAGGAAACTACAAAAATGCCTTCAGAAGGTAGTGAAGGAAAGTGAGAAGAAAAGAAAGAGGTGTAAAAAACAAGGATGTGTCTTCACACCGTAATTATTCAACCTATGCAACGATGCAATTCCGGAGAATTAGAAGTCCTACCAGGATTCATTATTGGCAGCCACAATCTTAACAACATAAGACATGCAGATGACACAGTGTTGATAGCAGACACAGAAAGGAAACTACAAAAAATGCCCAGAAGGTAGTGAAGGAAAGTGAGAAGAAATAGAAAGAGGTGTAAAAACAAGGATGTGTCTTCACACCGTAATTATTCAACCTATGCAACGATGCAATTCCGAGAGAATTAGAAGTCCTACCAGGATTCATTATTGGCAGCAACAATCTGAACAACATAAGATATGCATATGACACCGTGTTGATAGCAGACACAAGAAAGGAAACTACAAAAATGCCTACAGAAGGTAGTGAAGGAAAGTGAGAAAGAAATAGAAAGAGGTGTAAAACAAGGATGTGTCTTCACACCAGAATTATTCAACCTATGCAACGATGCAATTCCAAAGAGAATTAGAAGTCCTACCAGGATTCATTATTGGCAGCCACAATCTTAACAACATAAAAGATATGCAGATGACACAGTGTTGATAGCAGACACAGAGAAGCTACAAAAATGCCTACAGAAGGTAGTGAAGGAAAGTGAGAAGAAATAGAAAGAGGTGTAAAAACAAGGATGTGTCTACACACAGAATTATTCAACCTATGCAACGATGCAATTCCAAGAGAATTAGAAGTCCTACCAGGATTCATTATTAGCAGCCACAATCTTAACAACATAAGATATGCATATGACACAGTGACAGTAGCAGACACAGAAGAGCTACAAAAATGCCTACAGAAGAGGTAGTGAAGGAAAGTGAGAAGAAATAGAAAGAGGTGTAAAACAAGGATGTGTCTTCACACCGTAATTATTCAACCTATGCAACGATGCAATTCCGAGAGGTAGAAGTCCTACCAGGATTCATTATTGGCAGCCACAATCTGAACAACATAAGATATGCAGATGACACAGTGTTGATAGCAGACACAGAAAGGAAACTACAAAAATGCCTACAGAAGGTAGTGAAGGAAAGTGAAGAAATAGAAAAGGGTGTAAAACAAGGATGTGTCTTCACACCAGAATTATTCAACCTATCACAACGATGCAATTCCAAGAGAATTAGAAGTCTAGGATTCATTATTAGCAGCCACAATCTTAACAACATAAGAATATGCTTATGACACAGTGTTGATAGCAGACACAGAAAGGAAACTACAAAAATGCCTACAGAAGGTAGTGAAGGAAAGTGAGAAGAAATAGAAGAGGTGTAAAACAAGGATGTGTCTTCACACCATCAATTATTCAACCTATGCAACGATGCAATTCCAGAGAATTAGAAGTCCTACCAGGATTCATTATTAGCAGCCACAATCTTAACAACATAAGATATGCAGATGACACAGTGTTGATAGCAGACACAGAAAGGAAACCCACAAAATGCCTTCAGAAGGTAGTGAAGGAAAGTAGAGAGAAAAAGAAAGGTGTAAAACAGATGTGTCTTCACACCGTAATTATTCAACCTATGCAACGATGCAATTCCGAGAGAATTAGAAGTCCTACCAGGATTCAGCAAGTTACCTACCTTTATTGAAGAATTTTCTAACAGCACCAAAAAGATTTTCATTCCATATATTCTTTCAGAATAAAAAATGTTTGTATAACTCTTTGGAATGTTCCCCATGGTACCTTTCTTTGAATATGATTTGATGAATCTGATTTGAAAAATAATGCAGCAACATCTGAACATTACAGAATAGCAGAATGACACGATGTTGATAGCAGTTTAGAAAAGAAACTGAAAAGCTACAAGAAAGTAGTGAAGGAAAATGAGAAGAAGAAATGGAAAAGAGATGTTGAAAACAAGTGTGTCTCACACCAGTGAATTGCAGCTCAACCTATGCAACGATGTGCATTCAAGAAGAATTGAAGTACATTTCCAGATATTATTGGCAGCCATAATCCTAACAACATAAAGATATGCAGATACAGTGATGGCAGACACTGAAAGAAACACAATGCCCACAAGGAGGTAGTGGAAGAAGTGAAATAGAAAGAGTGTCAGCAAGGATGTGTCATCACACCAAATTATTCAACTTTAATACCTTTGATGCAATTCCAAGAGAATTAGAAGTCCTACCAGGATTCATTATTAGCAGCCACAATCTTAACAACATAAGATATGCATATGACACAGTGTTGATAGCAGACACAGAAAGGAAACTACAAAAATGCCTACAGAAGGTAGTGAAGGAAAGTGAGAAGAAATAGAAGAGGTGTAAAACAAGGATGTGACTTCACACCGTAATTATTCAACCTAGCGCAACGATGCACTCCGAGAGAATTAGAAGTCCTACCAGGATTCATTATTGGCAGCCACAATCTTAACAACATAAGATATGCAGATGACACAGTGTTGATAGCAGACACAGAAAGGAAACTACAAAAATGTCTACAGAAGGTAGTGAAGGAAAGTGAGAAATAGAAAGAGGTGTAAAACAAGGATGTGTGTCTTCACACCGTAATTATTCAACCGCGCAACGATGCAATTCCGAGAGAATTAGAAGTCCTACCAGGATTCATTATTGGCAGCAACAATCTGAACAACATAAGATATGCAGATGTACACAGTGTTGATAGCAGACACAGAAAGGAAACTACAAAAATGCCTACAGAAGGTAGTGAAGGAAAGTGAGAAGAAATAGAAAGAGGCGTAAAACAAGGATGTGTCTTCACACCGTAATTATTCAACCCATGCAACGATGCAATTCCGAGAGAATTAGAAGTCCTACCAGAATCTATTATTGGCAGCCACAATCTGAACAACATAAGATATGCAGATGACACAGTGTTGATAGCAGACACAGAAAGGAAACTACAAAAATGCCTTCAGAAGGTAGTGAAGGAAAGTGAGAAGAAATAGAAAGAGGTGTAAAACAAGGATGTGTCTTCACACCGTAATTATTCAACCTACGCAACGATGCAATTCCAAGAGAATTAGAAGTCCTACCAGGATTCATTATTGGCAGCCACAATCTGAACAACATAAGATATGAAGATGACACAGTGTTGATAGCAGACACAGAAAGGAAACTACAAAAATGCCTCCAGAAGGTAGTGAAGGAAAGTGAGAAGAAATAGAAAGAGTGCGTAAAACAAGGATGTGTCTTCACACCGTAATTATTCAACCTACGCAACGATGCAATTCCAAGAGAATTAGAAGTCCTACCAGGATTCATTATTGGCAGCCACAATCTGAACAACATAAGATATGAAGATGACACAGTGTTGATAGCAGACACAGAAAGGAAACTACAAAAATGCCTACAGAAGGTAGTGAAGGAAAGTGAGAAGAAATAGAAAGAGGTGTGCAAGGATGTGTCTTCACACCGTAATTATTCAACGATGCAGAACGATGCAATTCCAAGAGAATTAGAAGTCCTACCAGGATTCATTATTGGCAGCCACAATCTGAACAACATAAGATATGCAGATGACACAGTGTTGATAGCAGACACAGAAAGGAAACTACAAAAATGTCTACAGAAGGTAGTGAAGGAAAGTGAGAAGAAATAGAAAGAGGTGTAAAACAAGGATGCGTCTTCTCACACCGTAATTATTCAACCTTACGCAACGATGCAATTCCGAGAGAATTAGAAGTCCTACCAGAATTCATTATTGGCAGCCACAATCTGAACAACATAAGATACGCAGATGACAAGCAGTGTTGATAGCAGACACAGAAAGGAAAACTACAAAAATGCCTTCAGAAGGTAGTGAAGCGAGAAGAAATAGAAAGAGGTAAAACAAGGATGTGTCTTCACACCGTAATTATTCAACCTATGCAACGATGCAATTCCGAGAGAATTAGAAGTCCTACCAGAATTCATTATTGGCAGCCACAATCTGAACAACATAAGATATGCAGATGACACAGTGTTGATAGCAGACACAGAAAGGAAACTACAAAAATGCCTTCAGAAGGTAGTGAAGGAAAGTGAGAAGAAATAGAAAGAGTGCGTAAAACAAGGATGACGTGTCTTCACACCGTAATTATTCAACCTATGCAACGATGCAATTCCGAGAGAATTAGAAGTCCTACCAGAATTCATTATTGGCAGCCACAATCTTAACAACATAAGATATGCAGATGACACAGTGTTGATAGCAGACACAGAAAGGAAACTACAAAAATGCCTACAGAAGGTAGTGAAGGAAAGTGAGAAGAAATAGAAAGAGGTGTAAAACAAGGATGTGTCTTCACACCGTAATTATTCAACCTATGCAACGATGCAATTCCAAGAGAATTAGAAGTCCTACCAGAATTCATTATTGGCAGCCACAATCTGAACAACATAAGATATGCAGATGACACAGTGTTGATAGCAGACACAGAAAGGAAACTACAAAAATGCCTTCTGAAGGTAGTGAAGGAAAGTGAGAAGAAATAGAAAGAGGTAAAACAAGGATGTGTCTTCACACCGTAATTATTCAACCTACGCAACTACGCAATTCCAAGAGAATTAGAAGTCCTACCAGGATTCATTATTGGCAGCCACAATCTGAACAACATAAGATATGAAGATGACACAGTGTTGATAGCAGACACAGAAAGGAAACTACAAAAATGCCTACAGAAGGTAGTGAAGGAAAGTGAGAAGAAATAGAAAGAGGTGTAAAACAAGGATGTGTCTTCACACCGTAATTATTCAACCTATGCAACGATGCAATTCCAAGAGAATTAGAAGTCCTACCAGAATTCATTATTGGCAGCCACAATCTGAACAACATAAGATATGCAGATGACACAGTGTTGATAGCAGACACAGAAAGGAAACTACAAAAATGCCTTCAGAAGGTAGTGAAGGAAAGTGAGAAGAAATAGAAAGAGGTGTAAAACAAGGATGTGTCTTCACACCGTAATTATTCAAATGTCCCATGCAACGATGCAATTCCGAGAGAATTAGAAGTCCTACCAGGATTCATTATTGGCAGCCACAATCTGAACAACATAAGATATGAAGATGACACAGTGTTGATAGCAGACACAGAAAGGAAACTACAAAAATGCCTACAGAAGGTAGTGAAGGAAAGTGAGAAGAAATAGAAAGATGAAACAAGGATGTGTCTTCACACCGTAATTATTCAACCTACGCAACGATGCAATTCCAAGAGAATTAGAAGTCCTACCAGGATTCATTGGCAGCCACAATCTGAACAACATAAGATATTGAGATGACACAGTGTTGATAGCAGACACAGAAAGGAAACTACAAAAATGTCTACAGAAGGTAGTGAAGGAAAGTGAGAAGAAATAGAAAGAGGTGTAAAAAACAAGGATGTGTCTTCACACCGTAATTATTCAACCTATGCAACGATGCAATTCCGAGAGAATTAGAAGTCCTACCAGAATTCATTATTGGCAGCCACAATCTGAACAACATAAGATATGCAGATGACACAGTGTTGATAGCAGACACAGAAAGGAAACTACAAAAATGCCTTCAGAAGGTAGTGAAGGAAAGTGAGAAGAAATAGAAAGAGGTGTAAAACAAGGATGGCCTCACACCGTAATTATTCAACCTACGCAACGATGCAATTCCGAGAGAATTAGAAGTCCTACCAGAATTCATTATTGGCAGCCACAATCTGAACAACATAAGATATGCAGATGACACAGTGTTGATAGCAGACACAGAAAGGAAACTACAAAAATGCCTTCAGAAGGTAGTGAAGGAAAGTGAGAAGAAATAGAAAGAGGTGTAAAACAAGGATGTGTCTTCACACCGTAATTATTCAACCTATTGAGCAACTACGCAATTCCGAGGAGAATTAGAAGTCCTACCAGAATTCATTATTGCGAGCCACAATCTGAACAACATAAGATATGCAGATGACACAGTGTTGATAGCAGACACAGAAAGGAAACTACAAAAATGCCTTCAGAAGGTAGTGAAGGAAAGTGAGAAGAAATAGAAAGAGGTGTAAAACAAGGGATGTGTCTTCACACCGTAATTATTCAACCTACGCAACGATGCAATTCCGAGAGAATTAGAAGTCCTACCAGAATTCATTATTGGCAGCCACAATCTGAACAACATAAGATATGCAGATGACACAGTGTTGATAGCAGACACAGAAAGGAAACTACAAAAATGCCTACAGAAGGTAGTGAAGGAAAGTGAGAAGAAATAGAAAGAGGCGTAAAACAAGGATGTGTCTTCACACCGTAATTATTCAACCTATTTAACGATGCAATTCCGAGAGAATTAGAAGTCCTACCAGAATTCATTATTGGCAGCCACAATCTGAACAACATAAGATATGCAGATGACACAGTGTTGATAGCAGACACAGAAAGGAAACTACAAAAATGCCTACAGAAGGTAGTGAAGGAAAGTGAGAAGAAATAGAAAGAGGTAAACAAGGATGTGTCTTCACACCGTAATTATTCAACCTACGCAACGATGCAATTCCGAGAGAATTAGAAGTCCTACCAGAATTCATTATTGGCAGCCACAATCTGAACAACATAAGATAGCGCAGATGAGACAGTGTTGATAGCAGACACAGAAAGGAAACTACAAAAATGCCTACAGAAGGTAGTGAAGGAAAGTGAGAAGAAATAGAAAGAGGTGTAAAACAAGGATGTGTCTTCACACCGTAATTATTCAACCTATGCAACAATGCAATTCCGAGAGAATTAGAAGTCCTACCAGGATTCATTATTGGCAGCCACAATCTGAACAACATAAGATATACATATGACACAGTGTTGATAGCAGACACAGAAAGGAAACTACAAAAATGCCTACAGAAGGTAGTGAAGGAAAGTGAGAAGAAATAGAAAGACGTGTAAAACAAGGATGTGTCTTCACACCGTAATTATTCAACCTATGCAACGATGCAATTCCAAGAGAATTAGAAGTCCTACCAGGATACATTATTGGCAGCCACAATCTGAACAACATAAGATATACATATGACACAGTGTTGATAGCAGACACAGAAAGGAAACTACAAAAATGCCTACAGAAGGTAGTGAAGGAAAGTGAGAAGAAATAGAAAGAGGTGTAAAACAAGGATGTGTCTTCACACCGTAATTATTCAACCTATGCAACAATGCAATTCCAAGAGAATTAGAAGTCCTACCAGGATTCATTATTGGCAGCCACAATCTGAACAACATAAGATATGCAGATGACACAGTGTTGATAGCAGACACAGAAAGGAAACTACAAAAATGCCTACAGAAGGTAGTGAAGGAAAGTGAGAAGAAATAGAAAGAGGTGTAAAACAAGGATGTGTCTTCACACCGTAATTATTCAACCTATGCAACGATGCAATTCCAAGAGAATTAGAAGTCCTACCAGGATTCATTATTGGCAGCCACAATCTTAACAACATAAGATATGCAGATGACACAGTGTTGATAGCAGACACAGAAAGGAAACTACAAAAATGCCTTCAGAAGGTAGTGAAGGAAAGTGAGAAGAAATAGAAAGAGGTGTAAAACAAGGATGTGTCTTCACACCGTAATTATTCAACCTATGCAACGATGCAATTCCAAGAGAATTAGAAGTCCTACCAGGATTCATTATTGGCAGCCACAATCTTAACAACATAAGAAATGAAGATGACATAGTGTTGATAGCAGACACAGAAAGGAAACTACAAAAATGCCTACAGAAGGTAGTGAAAGAAAGTGAGAAGAAATAGAAAGAGGTGTAAAACAAGGATGTGTCTTCACACCGTAATTATTCAACCTATGCAACGATGCAATTCCGAGAGAATTAGAAGTCCTACCAGGATTCATTATTGGCAGCCACAATCTTAACAACATAAGATATGCAGATGACACAGTGTTGATAGCAGACACAGAAAGGAAACTACAAAAATGCCTTCAGAAGGTAGTGAAGGAAAGTGAGAAGAAATAGAAAGAGGTGTAAAACAAGGATGTGTCTTCACACCGTAATTATTCAACCTATGCAACGATGCAATTCCAAGAGAATTAGAAGTCCTACCAGGATTCATTATTGGCAGCCACAATCTTAACAACATAAGATATGAAGATGACATAGTGTTGATAGCAGACACAGAAAGGAAACTACAAAAATGCCTACAGAAGGTAGTGAAAGAAAGTGAGAAGAAATAGAAAGAGGTGTAAAACAAGGATGTGTCTTCACACCGTAATTATTCAACCTATGCAACGATGCAATTCCAAGAGAATTAGAAGTCCTACCAGGATTCATTATTGGCAGCCACAATCTTAACAACATAAGATATGCAGATGACACAGTGTTGATAGCAGACACAGAAAGGAAACTACAAAAATGCCTACAAAAGGTAGTGAAGGAAAGTGAGAAGAAATAGAAAGAGGTGTAAAACAAGGATGTGTCTTCACACCGTAATTATTCAACCTATGCAACGATGCAATTCCGAGAGAATTAGAAGTCCTACCAGGATTCATTATTGGCAGCCACAATCTGAACAACATAAGATATGCAGATGACACAGTGTTGATAGCAGACACAGAAAGGAAACTACAAAAATGCCTTCAGAAGGTAGTGAAGGAAAGTGAGAAGAAATAGAAAGAGGTGTAAAACTAGGATGTGTCTTCACACCGTAATTATTCAACCTATGCAACGATGCAATTCCGAGAGAATTAGAAGTCCTACCAGGATTCATTATTGGCAGCCACAATCTTAACAACATAAGATATGCAGATGACACAGTGTTGATAGCAGACACAGAAAGGAAACTACAAAAATGCTTACAGAAGGTAGTGAAGGAAAGTGAGAAGAAATAGAAAGAGGTGTAAAACAAGGATGTGTCTTCACACCGTAATTATTCAACCTATGCAACGATGCAATTCCAAGAGAATTAGATTTATACTTAACATCAGGAAGAGTTGAAAGTTCTAGGACATAATGAAGAAAGAAGGCTTGGTAAAAATGATACAGGAAATATTGATGGTAAGAGGAACCGAGAAAACACATAATCTACCTGGCATGAATGGATGCTGGAGCAGGGATTGGGATAGATAGTGGAAAGACAAAATTTTATTAAGAGCTACAATGGACAGGAAATAGTGGAGAGCCATGGTTGCCAGTGTCCTGAAGGGACACTTCACATAAAAGAATAACGTGAAACTTGTTATAATTATGAAAACAATAAGAGATTTAATTAATGCGAAACAAAATCATAACACCCAAAAACCTAAAGCAGGAATTTACACTATAGGCTTTAATAATTGTCACAATAAATATATAGGTGAGACTTCTTGAAAATTCAATGAAATATCTGAACACAATGAATTCTTTTATGAAATAAGAGACTCAATGCATTAGTCATTTATGATAATTGTTTGTTTGTTTAACGGCCTATCAACATCTAAAGGGTCATTTAAGGCCAGAAGCGTATTTTTATTTTAAATGAGAGTTATTCCCTGGAAACAGGCATATTCGGAACACAGCATGCTATTTTACCCATAGCTAGGAGGAAATGTTATAGTTTATATGTCTATGTTGAAGCTATATAATAAAGTTAAATTTTATTAAATAGGTCAGTTTTCCGAAGGAAGGCTAGTATTTTGTCCATGTTGATGTTCTCAAATAAAGATCTTAAGTTCTGTACTTTATAAAACCGTTGACGAATTTTTGCTAGGTCTGTACAATCAATTAGTATATGTCTTATGCTATTATTCATCTGGCATTTAGAGCATTTGGGCGGATCCACTCCTCTTAACAGCCAGGAGTGGGTAAAAAAGGTGTGTCCTATCCTAATTCGAGCCAGTATTACCTCTTCCTTTCTGGATTTCCTTAATGCACCTCTCCACTCTCCCAAATTTGGTTTAATTTGGAAGAGTTTGTTGTTCTGACAGGTCGACCAACGTTTTTGCCATTTGAGTTGAATATATTTTTTTATTGCAGGCCTTTGATCTGTGAATGGGACCTTCATATTGAAGATATCCTCTCTCAGAGACTCCTTTGCAGCCATGTCTGCTTTCATGTTACCACGAATGCCAATGTGGCTGGGGATCCAACAAAAGACAATATTCTTGGTTTTGTTCATCACATTTAATCGATTTAAAAGTTTAACGATAATCGGGTTATTGAGATTCTTGTTGTGGATGGACAATAGTACAGAGAGTGAATCAGAGAATATAACGAAGCTGTCACTTACATTGTCAGTGATTAGATCAAGTGCCAGCTCAACAGCTGTGGCTTCACCACTAAGAATTGATGCTCCATCGGGTAGACGTCTTTTTTTGTGACGTTATCTAGTAGGGCACAGCATCCACATTTCTCACCTTCTTTCGATCCATCTGTGTATACATGTTTATAGGAAGGGAAACTATCGACAATCTTGTTCAGTTCTTCGTAGAAATCAGTAGGGTTGGTCTTTGATTTAGGGAATTTGGTGAGATTTAGCAATACTGTTGGTTGGATGATTTCCCATGGAGGGCTTTCTGAAATGAGTGATTCGTGGATTTGTTCCAGGTTTATATTGGATTCTCTGATGATTTCTTTCATCCTTAGGCCAAATATTTTAATTGTTTTCTTTTTCTTATCATAGAGAGGGTGATATAATGGGTTTACAATACTGTCGTAGGCAGGATTGGATGGGCAAGAGAGGATTTTGGTCAAATATTGTAAAGCTAGTTTGTTGCGACGAATTGATAATGGCGGTTCATTGGCTTCTGTATATAGACTATCAATGGGAGAAGTTCGAAAGGCTCCCAAGGCCAGTGTAAGCCCCTGATGATGAACAGTGTCTAATGACTTTGTATATGACATTCTGGCGGCGCCATATATGTAGCAGCCATAGTCCAATTTCGATCACACTAATGATCTCTATAACTTCAGTAAGGTTTGTCTATCAGCTCCCCAATCTGTGTGGGCAATAACTCGCATCAGCTGGATAGCTTTGTTACATTTGTTTTTTAAGTGTTTGATGTGTAGAATAAAGGTGAGCTTTTTATCCAGTATTAGTCCTAAAAATTTATGTTGGTCTACAACGGGAATCTGAGTCTCGTCCAGTTTTAACAGAGGATCTGGATGTAATTTTCTAAGCTGGCAAAAGTGCATGCATTTTGTTTTGTTAGTGGAGAACTAAATCCATTCTTGGTTGACCATTTTTTTATTTTGTCAATGCATTGTTGAAGCTGCCGCTCAATTATGTGGATATACCTTGAGCTGTAGCAGATTAAAAAATCATCGACATACAGTGAGCAATCCACACCTGGATTTATACATCCAACAATATCATTGATTTTTAAGTTAAATAATGTTACAGATAAAATACTCCCCTGTGGGACTCCCATTTCCTGTTCCTTGGGGTCCAAGAGGCATGCTTCTACACAGACATTAAATAATCTGTTGTTTAAAAAGTTATTGATGAAAATAGGTAGTCTTCCCATCAGTCCAGCTTCTTTGAGATTTTTCATGATACCATATCTCCACGTGGTATCGTATGCCTTTTCCAAGTCAAAGAAAATAGTAATATGTTTTTTTTGGATAAAGGCATTCCTAATAAGTTTCCAGTCTTATTAAATGATCCATAGTACTCCGCTGTTTTCGGAAACCGCATTGAAGATTGGTTATTGTTTTATTGATTTCAAAAAACCAAACTAATCTGTTATTAACCATTCTTTCAAGAGTCTTACATACACAGCTTGTTAGTGCTATGGGGCAGTAATTGGAGGGGTCAGATGCATCTTTTCTTGGTTTTACTACAGGAATGAATATGGCTTGTTTCCATATGGCAGGTATATTACCACTGATCCAGATGTCCTTAAAAATAGATAGTAAATACTTCAATGATTGATCATGTAGTTGTTTTAAGAACTCATACGATATCTCGTCTGGTCCCTCAGCTGTGTTATTGGCCTTCTTTAATGAATCCTTCAGTTCATTAAAAGAAAAAGGTTTATTATACTCTTCTTCATTATTACTTTTAAAGTTCAGCTTGATTTTTTCTGATTCCTGTTTAATAGTCTGGAATTTTTTACTGTGATTTTTGGATGACGAGTTATTTGCAAGAGAATCTGCAAGCAGGTTGGCTATGTCTTTTTTTTGGGTTATTTTGTTGTTATTTATACAGAGGTGCTTGAGGGGGGGACTGATGTTTTTTCCTGAAATTTTCCGCACCATATTCCATATGGTTTTACTTTTGGTGTTATTATTAATTTTGGAAACAAAGCTCTTCCATGACTCCCGTTTGGCTTCTTTTATTATTCGGCGTGCTTTAGCCCTGTAATTTTTAAAATGGTTTAAATTCTGAGCAGTGGGTTGGTGGTTAAATTTTCTTAATGCAGCATGCCGTAGCCTGATAGCCTTTTTACAATCGTCATTAAACCAAGGCCGGTTATATTTAGTTGAAGGTTTTGTTTTAGGGATACATTCCTCAGCTATAGAAATAATAGTATTTGTAAAATGAGTGATCGGGTCTTTCTCATGTTTTCCAGGTAGGAGTTTATATTTGCATAATTGTTTGAATTTATTCCAGTTGGCTTTTTTAAGGTTCCAGTGAGGTATTTTTGATATTATTTCAGGGCCAGTATGTTCTAATATGATATATTGGGAAGTGGTCACTTCCACATGTATCCTCATGAACAGTCCAGTCGTAATCCATAAAGATACTTGGATCACTTATAGAAAGATCAATTGCTGAGAATTTGTTTGTAGCAGAGTGAATAAAAGTTGGTTTCTTATTATTATATATACATAGGTTGTTATTGTTGATAATATTTTCAATTATGATTCCTCTTCAGTTTGTGTCTGAGCATCCCCAGCTAGTGTTGTGACTGTTAAAGTCACCTAATAGTAGGAAGGGACGAGGGAGTTGGTTAATAAGATTTTCTATTTCTGTTTCATCTATAGGGTCATTTGGAGGTAGATAAATGGAGCAAACTGTGACAGTCCGATGTAAAGTGGTTGTAACGGCAATTGCCTGTAAATTAGTTTGTAAATTTATCTGGATTTGTGCTATTTTGTTATTGATAAGAATGGATGTTCCTCCGGAAGCTCTACTTGGGTTATTTACAATGTGGTTGTATTCAGAGAAGTTGCGGAGTTTAATGCTTTCAGACGGTTTTAAAAAAGTTTCTTGTAGACATATTATTAAAGGACATAGACTGGATATTAGTAGAAGAAGTTCATTCAGATTGGCTTTTATACCTCTGCAATTCCATTGAATTATTTTGCTCACCATGGTTAAATTTTATGTATTCGATTTCCGTTTATCTTTATGAGTATTGAAATGGTTGTTTTCTACAGGAGGGATACTCTCTGTTTCCATGTCTTCTGAATCTACAGATGTGCATTGGATTTTTTTTTTTTTTTTTGGTGTTTTTCTCCACTACAGTTCTTTGTTTAGAAGAAGATCTCTGTACAGTCTGCTCCTGAGTAGTAGTGACTTTCTTTGGAGGAGGGGACTTAGATTCCTTCCGTAAAGTCAACTTTTTTTGGATAGTTTCCCTCTGGAGAAGAGGTTTTTGTTCTGCCATCGAGGTATTTGATGTTGATGGTTTTTCCATGCTTGAAGGTTCAGTGTTATTGTCAGATTCAGTGAGTGGATTAATTTCTTTCAAGAAAGCGAGGAGTGTTTCTGGTGTAAGTTTTGATAATTTACTGAGTAGGAGTTTGCAAGAATGGCATTCTTGTTTTTCAAAGTTGTTTGGTTTTGGTTTAGTAACTGATGCATATGATTTAGTGGGGAATAAGCCAGTTGTTTTGACTATCTTTCTAGCTTCAGAGAAGGATATATTCTGTGTAAACTTGATAGTGTTGATCTCTTTTTCTTTTTTCCAGATTATACATTGTTTGGAGTCTGATGGTTGACCTTTTCAATTGTAAATCCTATTTTTAATTCCTTCGGGACTTTGGGGAGGTTGGAAGTGAATATATATGTGTTTGTTTCGATGATATCTGTTCCTTTTCTAATTTGAATGTGTCGTACGTCTATCACACCTTGTGTTTTTAGCTGAGTCTTAATTTCTTCGATAGTGCAGAGTGAAAGCTCAGTGCTTCTGACTACCCCTCTAGAGTTGTTCAGTGTGTTGTGTGGATATGCTTTTATCTTTGTTTCTGAAAAGGTTTTCATTTTTAAAAGTGTATCAGAATATGATTTTTTTCTCTACTTGGACAAGTAGCGTACCATTTTTAAGTTTCTTCACCATCTTTGGTACTATAGCACCAGAAAGTACTTTTTCAATAACAAATGGGGATATCTTTGTTAATTGTTTTTCTTCTAACGACTCCAAAACAATAAACTGAGGAAAATGTTTTGTAATAATAAACTCACTTTCTGAGTCTGATGGAGATTCTATATGGAGGCGTTTGGAATATTTATTAGACATACTATATAATATATTATTCATTGGAGGGTTATCCCCACCCACCAAACCAGGCTGGAGCCCACGAACAGGATCTGTTAGGAGGGAAACCCATTTGCCCTGACTGATCAGGGACTTCCCCTCCAATATACTTGACGGCGCGAGAGACCTGGAGCACCTGTCACCTCCCTCTGTGCACTGCCCCATGATGTAGGTGCACAGCTGGATGGCTTACAGCCATGTCCGGGCCTATGTATCTTGCACCGCCAATTGACCCTTAGTCAGCGCCTTCTAACATCTATTCATAGAAAGCTGGTGGTAGTTTTCTTATATATAACTTTCCATGGTCTGGTAGTTTTTTGGGTTTTTTTGGGGGGGCGGGGAATATGTATGGTAGGATACATCAGTCTTGGTAGAAAATGTTTTTGGTGGGTATGTTTGTGAGTAGATGTTAGGGCTTAACCTGACCAGCTGGTTGATCGGATCGGGCCTCTCTGACCGCCCGCCTAACCCAGGTAAGGGCCAAAGTGATGTGTTGCAGGAAGTAATTTATTAAGGCAAAAATATATTGAAAATGTCCTAATTTCCATGGTAAATTTACATCTTGATTCATACAGAATTTCACCTTTCTTATAACTACTGTTATTACAATTTGGGATATTTAAGAACAATAGCAATAAAACAGTAGCAGCAAGAAGTTGAATGAAGCAAAACACCAGAAATTTAAATTTAAATGTTCCGGCATCTTGAGCAGTTCTCTCGGTGTTTAATTATAACTGAATATTGTTTATATGTCTCTATGATTCCATTAATAAAAACATTATTTAGCCTGAAGAATTCCTTTTGATGGACGAAACGTGTTACATTGGATTTTTTTTATTTTGTCATTCAACTACCTCCCATGACTCTGATATATATATATATTTTATATATCATCTTCTCACAGAAAATGTCTAGTAGGATAACTGAATTTGAACCTTCTGTTACCATATGGGCTAGCTTGATAGGTCTATTACTCCTCATAACATACTTAAGAGAAGGTCCTGTAGTAGACTGAAGGAAATGGCTAATATAGAAAGAAATACACATTTTATACGTGGCTAAATGTGTATATGAAATAGTATATGTGTATATGAAATAGTATAGATTATAATGTTTGATTATATATGTGTAAACTGCTATCATCTATGGAATAATATACATCAGGGGTTGACAACCTTTTGGAGAGTGAGGGCCAAAAAGCTATCTAGAGTCATGGAGGAGGGCCAAACAGCTATGGCTCCAGTGTCATGGAAGAGAACCGTGTTATTAAATAAATGAATAAATTTTCTATGTGTTTGAAGAAAGCAAGAATTCAATATAATTTAATATCTGACGGGAATGTTGTTACAAAAACACTATTTTATATTCATTTAAAAGTGCCTGCTCACGAAAGCAATTTCACAGAAAAAGTGAAAGTGAGACCATAAGCTAATTTTGGCGATCCCTTCAAATAAAAAATAAAACTAAACACATTCTCCAGGTAAAAAGAAATAATTTTTTTAATTCTGATGCAATATATTCAGACTATCAATTGTCGCTTTGGTTTGGATTACCTAAATGTTATATGGTGTCCAGAGTAATGTAGCAAGCTGGACAAGATTCACTTGATGGCCGGATGTGGCTCGCGGGTCGGGAGTTGCCGACCACAGATATACATGAATATTTAGAAAATGAGCAAACTCAGTAAATAGGCTCTACTAAAAATATTGCTAATCTAAAAGAAATTCTTAAAATTTCCTTTGAATTTTGGCTTGTATGGCTAAATCAACAAATCCTATTAGCATCTGATCTTCAAAATTTTTATTTTTATTAAAGTATGTTCCCTGGGATGGATTAGATTTGCTATGGAGACCTCTGCAATGATGCTGTTTAAATTTATAGCAAAACTAGCAGTATAGCCCAGCGTTGCTCGGGTATATGAAAACTTTATATATATTATCGATTTTCTGCACTATTGTAAGAACTGCAACCTTGAAACTTCTGAACATTGTTTCTTATGTCTTTGTCTATGAGTGTATCAAATTTGATTAAAATCGGACAACTCCTTCTATAACCCGATTATTTTTTATTATTGATTTTCGATATTTATCGGGGGTACCTCGACACAAAACCTCACTAAGAACACTCACAGACGCTTATAGTACAACTGTGTAAATTTTCAAGAAAATCGGTTCAGCCGTTTCAGAGTCTATAGGTAACGGATACACACAAACACACACACAAAGTCCCATTTATAAATAAATTTAGATTTAGATATTTTTTAGGAGTGTAGGCTCAATGTTATAAATGAACATGCTATTGAATTCTCCCCAATAGCCACTAACATAGTTGTTTTTAGTCAAAATCACCAAATTATCTATGCTGAAAATACCATGGATAGAACATTTAAGAAATGAGAAAGTTCTAAACAGAATAGAAAAAGACATCTGAAACTTTTAGAGCACATAATGAGAAAAGAAATCTCACAGGAAACATTGAAGACAAGAGAAAGTAAAGAAAATAATGAATAACCTACTTGAAAAGTGTGTGCAAATGGATTTACAAACAAGTACCACAAAGAGTAATAAGGGCCATGAAGGAGAACTATCACTGGTAGCTATAAAATATAGGAAGCCATGGAGAGACATGATCATTCACATCTTGAAGAGAAACAGTATATACAGTATATGAATGTGAACTGTAGAAGAAATGAAAATTTTATAGGCTTTGTTATATTCAAAGAAGATTACAAAAAACACCAACAGAGTTACAAAAACAAGTATTCAAAATATTGGAAGTACAAAGAAAACATTTAATCTAAAGAGTCTTAAAAGAATGAGAAAAATTTTCTGTTATTTTTCTATTTGTCTCGTGCTGGAATGACTTTCTCCAATTTCTTTTAAGTCATCTTTTTACATCTTCATCTGACAAAACTTCTCTTTTGGCTCCTGACTTTCTTCTGGTCTGATAACTCTTGGAATTTTTGGTTCCTTATGTCCAGGTCATTGACTGACCAAACTCTCATGACTCAGCAGTTTGACTGATTCTACACCATTTTGTTACAGCTCCTTTCCTTATTGAAAATGAGGCTATTACAGCCTTTTCTAGGTTCTTAGATTACCACTTGGTTAAGGTTTTCTAGCAATTTTCTTACAAAATTATATATTAAATATATCTATAGTGATTTAATTATGGCTCCTGCATGTAATCAAAGAATTAAAAAAAAATACTGTGGAGTTCAGAAGCATGTCAGTAACACTCCTTAGTTAATTTGAATACTTCCGGGATTTTCTAAATTGGTTTTAGGGTTTACATATTATATAGACATTTTTTCTGTTATTTGTAATTAAATGACAATTTGAAATCACCAGAACACACACACACACACACACACACACACACACATATATATATATATATATATATATATATATATATATAAACATTGTATAATGCCATAAAGAAATTTTAGTTCATCATATATTGTCTATTGTTTCCATTGTGAAGTTTTGCATTGCCTCACTTGCCATTTTTCTTGTATGTATATGCATTTATATTAATTCATTATTGTCTGAAGTTATATACATACATATATATATATATATATATATATATAAATTCACAGCAACATTTAGTTCAAGACATGTAGTGTTGGGGAGAAATGCTTCTCTTTTTGTGAATGTTGGAACTTTTTTTATATGCTCAGATAATTGGGGGTGGATCCAAAATTTCTTCAGGAAATTAAATGAAACAAAAATAATTTTGTATTTAGATAACAAGTAAAGAGAAGAATATCTTCCTCCCAAATTCATTTGAAATTCAAACTCCTGTGAATTTGTTGGGAGAATTTAATATATCTAAATTCTCTTAGGTATTGAATATTAGTATTCTTTTGTTTTTTTTTTCCTTTTAAAACTTTTACATGTTCATAGCTTTTTGATCAACATGCAATATTAAGTAAAAGATATAGAAATACGGAACATCTCTCTCAGTTTCCATCACATAATCACAATATATTTGGGAAATTTTTCTTTTTAAAAATGATTTAAGAGCACTAGTTATAGATCAGTGTTTTGCATGTTAATATCACAAGCCATTGTTTCTAAGTTTTTTCCCTATTGGATGTAGCCTTCTATAAAATTTGTCTGAGTTCAACAAATAATTAACCTTACTATTCACAAAAACAATTTTGTGTAAGTCATTTTACTTTTAAAATGAAATGCTTTTTGTGTGTTCTTTTCATGACTAATTTTGTAAAAATATTTCTAAGGATGCAATCATTCTAAGCCACATTAAGTATATTTTTAGATTATCATTTTTACTATTTAAAATTGAAATTCAAAGTTTGACTATTTTTCAATAACGATAATAATAATTTCTAACTAGTCTGTTAAGAATATTATCGCTAACTTTTATCAATACCAATCTCTTAGTGAATTAATACATATTTCTTGTTCTTAGTCGGCTAAGGAAAAACTTTTTCCATATGCAAATGTTGTCTTAGTTACACTCAGTATACATTGCAATAGTTTTTATTCGTATTTATATTATTTTTTGAAAATAGCAAAAGAATTATTTCTTTCACTATTTCATAAATTTCATCTATATTTAAATATGAAAGGAATATTTGTGCTATCTGTTACAGTTTTATATCCATCTATCTATTATATATATATATATATATATATATATATTTTCTAAACATATACTGTTAAATATAAGAGACAATGAATGCCTATTATGTTTAATCATGAGCTGTTCTAAACGTATTTTTTTATTAAGTTGGTTCTAAGCTTTCGGCTCACATGAGTCATCTTCAGAGAGGTTATAAGGATGGTAACACAATAACATCCATGATTTTATCTTGTGCTGACATAAAACTCCGCTAAGCAATGTGAAGATGGCTCATGTGAGCTGAAAGCTTAGAACCAACTTAATAAAAAATTATCCAAATGTTGGAGAATTTTTGTCTTTATTTTCAACTGAAATTAAAGCCAAAATACAACGTTTAGAACAGCTCATGATTAAACATAATAGGCATTTTAGAAAATTATTTGCTGCCTCGATACACTATATATATTTATATATATAAGGTAACTATCTTGAACTACTGGCATTATGTTTTTAAGAAACTGCCAGATGATTTTGTTTCAAACCTATCTTGGTCCATCTGTATTTAATTTTGTAAGTTTAATAATCAATAACAACCAACACTTTTTTTTTCATTTCCAGGGTCTTTAGTTTCAAACTTATCTCTAGTGACAGAAAAGCAAAAAGAAGAAGCCATTTCAATCAACAAGATGTCAACCATGTCTGTGGAGGCAGAAATCGATGATTCCTTGTATAGGTTAGTAAGAGCTTTTATTATTTGAACTGTGTTGCCATTTTTCATGCTGAATCTTTACAAGTTTATTTAATGTGCTTTACAACCCTGTTGCTTCTTGCTGAGACCCTCCCATTTTTTTGTCTATTTGTGGCATAGATAAATTATATCAGATGTTGTATGATTACAAACCTAATTAAAGTTTATGTATTATTTTTTGTTCAAATTATTTTTTTTTTATTTGTTTGACACTTTGTTTTTAGGACCTATATTTTTCTTTTCCTTTTTTATGATGAAAAAGTAGTTTTCTATAAGTTTATGTGAATGTGCATGCATGCATATGTATATGTTTTATATGATATACTCAGGTACACATTACATATATGTTTGTAAATATTTATGTACAAGATTTAGGTGCATGTAAAAATACATGCAAGACCTAAATTAAGAAACTATTGTTAATATATACTTATTTTTCTACCTAAAATCTTTTTTACATTTGTTTGTCTTTTTTAAGAAATTGTTCTATTTTTTAATATGTGAATATAACAAGTACTTGTTATATTCACATATTTAAAAAGAGTAGAAAATAGTCAACAGAAGTTTTAAAAAGAAGTTTTAAAAAAGAAGCTCTTTTGAAAAGGTAGTAACTATTACTTTTGTTTTATGTTAATTGTATAAGAACCAAAATAGCAAATGATAATTATGTGCTTATCAATCTTTTTACCACAAAATATAAATGGCTTCTGTGATTTAAAAAAAAATTTTAATTTGTTTCTCTTTATATAGCTTTCTATTTAGACTCACCTTGATTTTTGTACTAACAACATTTTGGCTATTGTACCTCTAAAGCCCCCCCCCCCTTGCCTCCGGTTTTTATCAGGTGTCTGTTTTTGGCAAGTTTCTTGGAATTTTGAAATTAACCTTTTATTCAATTCACAGATTGAAGAAGGCTGGGGTGTATGACGACTAAAACACCGAGTATATCATGCAAGATGAGTATACTAGTCTGAATGAAAAGGAATATAATAATTCTTTGTCTCAAAAAACTATATATATATAAAAGGCAATCTGTGAATCTGTGCGTGACTGTAGGCTATGCACGCCTTCATTTTTTAAGCTACGCCATTCAAACTTTCTAGGGACACATATCTACAGGGAAGCTAGGTCAACACATACTTTTTGAGTTTAAGTTCAGCATTTTCCCTTTCGCACTTTTTGGCCAATGGTTCATTTGCTCCATAAAACATCTAAGATGGTTGCTAGATTACGTCACAGAAATCAAATCACACATGTCAAACGCGACTAAAAAAACAAAAAAATGAGCCTTTATATTTAATTTTTATTCCGACGTTTTAAAAATTCATTTGCTCAACAAAAAAATGTGAATATTTTCCCTGTAATTTAGAAACAAAAGAAATATTTAAAAAAAAATTTTTCTGAACTGAGAGCATAATAGGTTTTATATTTCTAATTTCAGTAAAACAAAATAATTTTTATTTTTATGTTAAATTCATTTAGTCAACAAAAGATGTAAATATTTTCCCCCCATAATTTTGAAACAAAAACAAACGCAATGTTGTTTACAAAATCACGTTTATACAAAACAAAAGAAAATAGATTTTTTTAATGGAATTTTTTAACAATTTTTTTATATAATTATTTTTTTATATAACCGAGTCCTACTACTAAGATGTTCTGAGTTACATGGGCAATGCCGGGCTATGATACTAGTTCCACTATAAATTATTCCTTTGTTTTGCCATAGAAAAAAAATTTTATACACTTTATTATATCATGATAAAGAAAATATCTGTTCATGCTTATAATCAGTAATTCATAAATTGAACAGTTATTCCCTAGCCCCAGTAATGTTGACGTGAATTGATAATAAAATTATAATTCTAATTTTATGAAGTCTTACATTTTCTGACAGGAATTTAAAATTGTCAAAGTCTTTTAAAAGTACAAGTCTTTCAAAATAAACAATAAATCCATTCCATACAAACACAATTGGCAAGTAATATATATACCTGTTGCTTAATCATTATTTTCTTCAAAAATGAATATTTCTTTGTGAATTTTCCAGAAAAAGAGGAAAATAGAGAATTAATTACAAAAGAAATATTTAATTTTCTTAATACCTCTATGTTTTGAAAAACAAAATTGCTATACTGCTATTTTGTCACCACTTAATTGATTGATAATGTCACTGGCTTTGTAAATTATTAATTAAACTACAGGTAGTGTTGATGATATTGAAAATAAGTGCCAATTAGTGCTTCATGTATAAAATCCTTGCCATAAATGGCTTAAAAGTCATAAGGCCTATATGGAATAAAGTCTCAGTATTGTGCACTGAAATTACATTTACTTTATTCTCAACTATTATTAAAACACTAAACTATAAACATTAAAATAAAACAAAAAAAGAAACGGTCACTATTCTTTTTTCCTGTGATAAGAAATTAGATATTGTTTTGTTTTTTTGTTTTTTATTATTTGTTAATTTTTCTTATTTGTGGATACAAATACAAAGGTTTTTATTATTTTCAGTATTTTTGATGGATTGTTATCAAAGATTGTTAAATATAATCATTGTGCTTTGAACTTTTTCTTATTTTTTACCAAGACATTTTCCTAATGGCTTTAATGGAACATGTTTATACTTGTAGATGCTTTCAAAATTATAATCATTAAAAGAATTCACTCTATCAACTTACTATTCTGGTGTTATTCTCACTGGGCTGTAACAGGGAATTAATTTTATTTCTAAACTGACGAAATGATTTAGTTAAATATCACTGTTTCATAAACAGAATTTTTTAGTTATTATATATGTATTTCCAATTACTTAGTGTTGACATAGCATATAAATCCCTGTTTGTTTTTAATCCCATTTTTCTTTTAAATGTGTATATGTGTGGATCATATCACTTTGGTATTGAGGGATGAATATATTTTGAAATATTTCATATTAATCAAATTCAGTCATGAAAATAATAAAAACATGGAAATAAGCAAGAGGGCATTCATGATTGCTAGTGTATTTCCTCTTGAAAATATAAAATGTCAGAATGTAATATTCAGTAGAAATCAGATAAGTTTGTCTATTTTTTTTTGTGCCTTTTTTTATAAATGTAGAGCATTTGGATGTGGTTGTATATAAACAAGAGATAACTTTAATTTCAACACATTTTTAAAGGAGAAAATTATTATGAGTTATTTTCTTTATATCATTTTTTTATTTAAAAAAAATAAATCTTTTATTTCAATTAACTTGTATACTTTGAAATGAGAAATCATTTTTTAAAAAGATTATTAAAAAATATTTTTATGTTCACGTAATGTCATTAATTATGTTTACCATGCTTTTAAAATGATTTTCATTGAATTTTTCTTTCTCAAGTATTAATATACAATCTTTACAATCACCACGTCTACGATAACCTAGTGTAGATTTCTTCTCTTACAAGATTTGCATTTTTTTATATTTCATCAGAAAGTTTCTTCCAAATGGACTTTTTAATTAAACTCATGCTCTTTTGTTTTAGTGATAATAACAAACATTGAAAATAAAAATCAGAACAGTCTAGAGCAAGTGGGGAAAAATGGTAGGTCTATATTGTTCCTAATTTTCATGAACGACCTTCCTGATATCATCAATTCACAACACTGTATCTGTGCTAATGACAACTATTTACTCCTGTCTTAATAATAAATATGGTCAGTTTGATAAGGACAAATTGGTAGCTTATCTCAAAAATGACCTACAATCTATTGTTAACTAGGAGAAAGAATAGTTTGTTAATTTTAATGCCTCCAAAAGGAAATTGCTCTTTTTTGATCATCTGAGGGAACACTTTTTACTTTCCATCAACATGAATGATGCTAAACTCTAGGAGAGTGACTTGTTATGTCTTGTTGGGCTAACATTTACTGCTAACATGAGGTGGAAAGATTATATTGAATCAATTGATAGGTCTGCTCTTAGGAAAGTTCTTTATAATGTCATGCTAAACAATTTTTCGCAGTAAAATCTATCACATATATTTATAAAAGTCTATCATTCATCCTTGCTTTGAACATTATTGCCATGTCTGATCTGGTACTCCTGTTATATATTCAGAGATTCTTGATAAAACTCAAAGAAGAATCTGCAATGTTATTGGTCCTGACCTGGGATCTCAACTTTAGTTATTTCTTTACTGCTGTAATGTAGCTTCCCTGTGCTTTTTTTTATAAATACTTTCATGGTAATTGTTTTGATGAACTTTCCTCTATAGTACCTAGACCTTATAGATTGAAGTGCAGTACTAGATTAGTGGCAAGGTCTCAACATTTTAAAGTTGAAATGAATTCATATAATGGTAAATTATAACAGTTTCTTCTCTCACACTTCTCACTTGTGCAACTCTCTTCCAACTTCTTGCATTCCAATCAACTTTGATCTTCAAAACTTTAAATCTAATGTCAATCATTATATTCTGTCTTAATTCCTGTTCTTTTTTGTTCTCTCTTCTGAATAGTGTTTTTGTTTTTTCATGTATTCTCTAACACTCAGCAACCCCTTGTGTCTTAGTCACTTCATTGTGAATTGAAGAGAATAGAGACAAAGGTTAATATTTTCTTGTTATTACTAACAATTATCTATACATATTGAAAATCTTCAGACAGTTATTCCTACATTTAAAATAAAATTTGACTCTTGTCTACTACTTGTTTTGACATGATCAGATTCTACCATTATGTATTTTGGAATAGTTTTTTATTTGTTGTTGTAGAATTGTTCAGTTAACAAAGTCAGCTTGACATATTTATTCAACTGAAATTTTTACAAATCAGTGTAAGAATCTTAACTATGTGTTTAATGTCTACTTATGATAAAAGCATTAATGAAGAATTTTCATGTTTAACCAAAGGCAGTTTATTTAACTGAAAATCCTTTCACTTAGATAAACAGCCTCCATGGCTAAATTAGCTTCCTCTCATTTTATATTTTCTCTCTACAGTGTTCACTAAAATGTATAACATGACTAATGTTAGTAAAGATAGTCATGTTAAAATATATATCAAGGCTATTTTCATTTTTATAAACTTTACTTCAAGGTTACTTCTACAGGTAAGGAGGTAAACAAGTATATATATATGTGTATACATGTAGATATACATCAATATATAAATATTAATCAGATGTGAATGGAACAGTGCTCAATGCTGTATAACAGAGCAAAAATATATATTAACAAATATACATATTATCCTATGCCATGTATTTTTCAACTATAAAACAATTTTAGCTAAAATTCCATTAAACTTACCATAAATTTTACCATAAATTATCATGATAATGAAAATTAAACAATTGCTGTAACTACAGAGCAAGCCTCTAATTTATAAAAAGCAATATATTGTTATCAATATTAACCTTGTGCAGAAAGCAACAGATTTTGGATGACTTTATCTAAACCTTCAAAATTTGGTACATAGTGTCTTTTGTGTGATATTAATCAGTTTAACTAAGATAGGAATTTCACCTTTGTTATTTATTTTTTTACAGTTTCACAAGGATTCTGTCTTACTTGCTTGCAAAAAGTAGTAAAATAATTTACTTTTTTGTTAAATCTTTATTTACTAACATTAGACATTAATAAGTATCACTGTTATTTGCTTCAAATCACAAGATGGTAAATATAATTTACAAAGCCTGATACATGCATTTATTTAATATTTTTTCTTTTCTTTTCTAATGAGAAAATATTTAAGAATAAATCTCCTTTCAGATTCAACAAAACAACAAACTTTATATATATATATATATATATATATATATATATATATATATATATATATAATTGAGTTCTCTCAGCTGCTGGCATGTGTTACACTGCATATATATAACACACTAAAAGCACTGATAGCTTAGTGGTAAGCACTCTGACTGACACCACATCTGTTGAGTTTCGATCCCAGCTGGGAAGGGATGTCTAGCCACACTGATGCACATGATACAGCAAAACAGGCTTATATGTGGATGCCATATATTATTTTATTACATATAGAAGATAAAATTGGTAGAATATATGAGAAAATTTATATTTAATTTTATAATTTATAAAAAACTTCAAAGCGAAATATTAACATTTAACTGAATAATTCTTAGTTAAAAAAAAGACTTCAGGAATATCAGTTTGTACATGCCTTTATGAGTTGAATTGATTATATGCCTGTTAAAAATGTTCTGTTGAAACAAAACTAAGAACTAGAAAAAAAGAATGTTGCCTTATCAGTCTCATGCCAAAGAAATTATATTAATGCAATGCAGTAGTTTTTCATAACCTTTTAATTGACTCTCCAGGGAAAAAGAAATTTGTAATTAAAGTGACATTGGCAACTTCTGCATGGCAGATTGTCTAGGGCTAATCAAAAGAAAACCTTTTTCAGTACATAGCTTCTTTTTATTTATTTATTTTTTACTTATATGGTAAAAATGAATTCCACAAAATCTAATAACCTTTCTCCCAAAGACTATAAAATTCTGTATAAAATCTAGCTTCATAGAATTGACAGACAGCTGTAGTGCTCCAGTAATTTTATCAAAATATTGTATGTGTGTGTGTGAGAGAGAAAGAGTCAGACTCAGATCATTGGAGAAGAGAGTGGAGGTAAGTTGACTTTGCAGGAGTTAAATTACTTGGCTAAATGTGACTTATGGCAAAATGCCTATTAGGGAACTTGTTTCACTGTTATTCTTTTTATGTGAGACATAAAGAAATTTCAACTAATATCTTTCAGTAGAATTATAAAATTATCTTGAAATATATCAAAATTTTAATTTAATCTAGAATAATCTTTTATTTTTATGTTAACATTTTAACTAGTTGTATATCATCAATTTTGCATTTACTGAGAATATCGCCCGGTTCACACTCCACCCACGTCTACTGAACAGGTGAAGAGGCTCATCCCTTGTTTCCTGTTTAGGATGTGGTTTCCAGCTTTCTCTTTTCCAATCTTTTCACTCTTACTTAGCCCCCTGCACATCAGTGGCATTACCGCCTTGATCGGCATGATATGATTAAAAAGAATAAAAAATATTTGTTAATTCTTATTCCCATGAATTTTTCTGTGGTTGTCAGTGTTTTATTGCTTTTATTTTTATCACCTTTAGACACTTTTAAATTTCTTTGATATCCAAGGTTGTTAGCTTGATTAAGATCAGTTAAACATTATCACAGTTTATGATGTCCTGACTGTTAAGAATTTGATTTCTATCAATTTGTATTTGTTGATGATTTGCAGCTTATATGTCTTTACTTAATGTCTCATTTTATGCCTTCTGAGTTGTAGGCATAATTTTTATTCATTGGTTTGTTAGAACAACATTTGTAAACTATCTTATAATAATACATTATTGAATAGGTTGATCTCCTTTATGAAAATGAATAGCAGTGATATCTTATTTCTATTTATAAAGAATTAAAAAAGAGAAATAATAGAGGTGATACATTTCTTGAAATAATACTATTGAAAAAAAAAAGAATTAATGAAATGAAATAAAAAACATTTATTATTATGAATTTATTATTAGATAGAACATTGTTAGTTATTAATTTTAGACTAGTATTACTTTCAACTTAATTTCAGTTGTTTTTTTCTCGCAACTTCTCAAGATTTCATTAAATACTAGTAACACTAATAGCAATTGACAATGCCGCATTGAATAAGAAATGCATTCAAGAAAATATAACAAATATATTTTTAAAAATTAAAGATAGAATTTTATATTCATGAAAAATAAAGGCTAAAAGGCTGAGCTTCTGTCATCAGTGATTTTCATACCATAACTGTTGCTCTAAGAGAGACTTCTTGAAAAAAAAAAAAGCAATTAGTTCAAACCTAACCAAAAGTTTATTCTTGATTTCCAATGCAAGCTGTTTTGAATCTTTTGAATGAAGAAGTTGAAATAAAAAAATTTGAAAGTAAAAAGAAAGAAATAATTAAATAATAATTGGGGAAAATGTTTGTTCACAAAAACCAATAAAATAAAAACCAGGATTTACAAAAATTAAAAATACAAAACAATTAATTTCTAGGAATCATTTTTATGAGAAAGGTGAAATTCATGTAGTGTGATGATCTCATAAAAAGATTTTGGTTAAAATCTTTTGATGAGATTATCTCTCTTCGGCTTCAAAAATATTTTCTAAACTGATAATTTTTAAAATCATTATTGCTAATCCCAAAAGAAATTTATTCTTTTTTAATGCCTCTCCTATTCAGAAATATATATCATCTCATGAATATGTGTCAAAAGAATTTGGCTGATTATACAATTATAAGAAGAAATACCTTAAACAAATTTTTTCTAATCATTTCACCCAAGCAAGGCAAAACTGCCACTGGTGCTCAGGGGTTACATAAGAAGTGAGTGATGAAAAAGAGGAACAAGTTGTGGGGGTGTCAGAGAATAAGTAAGGGAAGAATTAGAACACTGGTGTGAAGAGGGCTGCATGAGAGTAGTGTGGAAATGAAAAACATGATACAAGGGTTGTCAGGGAAAGGATGTGAGTCATGAAAATAAGAGATGCTGCATTTAAATTCTTGTAGATTGTAGCTGTCAAGGAAGCAAGTATATGTAAGGGAATTCCACATGTGGAAAGTGTGAGCAAAGAAGCTGATAGAGTAGAAGTTGTGGCTACATTTGATTAGTTTCACTTTAAAAGGGTAGGACCTAGCCGCTAGTCTAGTAGTTTGATTAAATTCATGCAGAGAGGAGACCAGGGAGGTAAGCTCATCAGAGCAGAAGCAGTGAAAGAGGGAAACCACATTACGTCAGTGAGAAAGTGACTAGTTGAGCTACTAGGTCTGGATCAATTATATTGCAGATTTTCTGTTATATTTTGTCAAGAAGCCCGGAATGAATAGCAGGGGCACCCAACCAGATGTGGCAGCAGTGTTCAATGCACAGGCAGACAATCTCCTTGTTTAAGTTGATAAATGCTGCCATAATTTTCACCTTCAGTTCATTTTTGGTCTTATAAGGAGTTTTGTTGGTCTCTTACGCAACTGCACCCCACTCATAATAATCAAGGAGATTGCAGTTTGGGAAGTTAGGTGGCCAGATGTAAGGGATGATGTGGTCACAGAAGTTGTCTAACAGCCATGACTGAGTTCTCCTGCTTGTGTGGCTTGGTGCAAAGTCCTGTTGCCAGACATAGGGTCTTCCAGCAGCCACTTTCTTGACCCAGGGCAGCACTACTTCCTCAAGGCACTTGATGTAATCCTCTGTATTGAGTGTGAGGCCTTGTAGGAAGATGAATGGTGGCCATAACACATTGCTATCACTAGTGATATGGATTCTTTCTGATTCCTCTCTACCCAAACACTCTATAATATTCATATTGGAACTGCTGGCCCAAATGCCAAGCATTGCAGCATGCCATTTCCAAATTTCTGGCACAGTGAATTGCTTCATGGTTCTCTTTTTCTCACAGATAGTGCCCAACTGACCCTACTATACTGTGCAGTCAACAAAATCAAAAACAAAGCACAAACACAAAATTAAAAATATAAAATTGTTGACAATTTACCCATCGCACCATACATGTTGCTTTACATGAAAATAACGTTGTTCAGATATTGTGTAGAACATTATGTTGCCTACAGCATTCTCTAGTTGTATAATCTATATGCAAAGAAGAGTTGAGGTTTCTTTTCTGGTTTGCTCTACTCAGTAAAAAGATATCTGCTCTCTTTCTCTGGATTGTACATCTGAAGAAAGCTGGATCAATCAAAACATTGTAATAATCAAAAAAAGCTACAAAAAGATGAATTCCTTATTCCATATTGTTGCTATTATCCTTGAGTTAATAAATTTGTATATTGATGAATGCTCCCTTATAATCTTATAATTTATCACTAAAAAAGACTGAAAAGATGCTTTACCTTCATGAACAATAGGTTTTCCAAAAGAACACAATTCTCAAACTATCTCTTCTTGTATTAAATATCCTTGAAGAGAAATCCAGTATTTTAATGTTTATAAATTATTACTCTGTTTAGCGAAAAAGATGACTTACATTTTAATTAATGTCTAATGGTATTTGTATTGCTTTTCTAAAAGAATTAGATTGTTTTTATATGCATTCATTATTATCTTATGGTATGAACTTTAATGTAGTAGTTAATGACACAGTATTGCAAATCTGATATAGGAAGTTCATTTCTTACTAGGTGCTCAAAAAATGTTTGCCTTGTTGCTAAATTAGAGTTGTCTAATAAATATTTATGATCTCCTAAATAGTTTGAATGAAATGAACTAAATCCTGCATGCTAAATGAATTATAAGAATATTAAGAGTAGAACATTAGTCTAAAATTGCTACCTAGAATTATAGCAATAAAAAATGGAGAAAATGGAGAAAGCTGAAGTTATAGAGTTGTTAAGATTATTTACATCATTTATGTTTATCATTCATATATTAAGTAGGAAAAATTAAAGTATTTGAAATTCCATAAAAACTCTAGTCTCCTCTGTTTTTATGTAGAGAAATCACTAGAAACACTTCATTTGTGTTCACTAACTGATTGACTCATTGATAGCTACCATTCATTTACAGATATAACTTTTTGAAATATTTCTTTATATTTTTCAATGGATAAAAAACAAGAAATTGATCTGGTTTTTTGGTACAATCTTGTAGAATATGCAAAAGTAACTTTAACTATAAAGTTATGAAAATACCTTTTTCATGCATATTATTCATTAAAATCATTCTTTATAAAAACATAATTTTTCATGTTTTTTGGAATATGTTTTTTTTTATAATGATTAGTTATCTGCACTTATAAAAGTTATTAATCATCTTCTTTAATCATCATCCATTTTGAGAATCAAATAATACCAAACCAATATATGAAACTTCATGAAAGTGCTCCAAAAGAAAATTTAACCAAAGAGTAATATTTTATATTATGTAAATGGGACGCCTCGAAATTAAAAAAAAAATAGCACAAAAGAAAAATGAAAAAATGATGGTAATGTCTTTTATAGAAATAATGGAATTAAAAATATAGCCATTAAAAATGCTTTTTAAAGCTACAATTTAAATCCAAATATTTATGATTTTAAAATGATGCTCAATTGTATAATTTTTTTGTTTTCTTTTTTAAATGAAAGGCAGGAAGATAAGAATAGATGACAGGTGAAATCCTCAATCTATTAAAAAGAGATAGCATATAATGCTAAGAGATGGTACAGAATATATGAAAATATACAAGAACATCAGAAATAAGTGCATGCAAGCAAGTAAAAGAGAAATAGTTTCATAAGAAATGTGCAGAGATAGAAAATTGTGCAGCATATATGTTGCAGATATGCTTCTTCCTTCACATGCCATGTCTATTCTGGATTGGAGTGTTGTATACCGATAAACAACAAACACGTCTGTATATAAAAATATATCAAGTGATATTTTTATTAATGAACGATGGACCGTGTAGCCTAGTGAACAGAGAGTGAGAGCGCGCTTCCAAGGGTTGACGGGGGAGTGTCGTCATATCTGTTGCTCCTCTGTCTGCCTCTGTCTAGACTCGTCTCTCTGACTCGACTGCCGTGAAATCCGTGCCCGAGGTCTTTTTATCTCCAAACCGGTACTTCCGATTTTTGCCTCACCTACGCACGCCCACGTAATTCTCAGGGACACCTGTTCTGCTTGCCTCTTGTAGCCATTTCCGCTACTGCCGGACATAAGGTCAAACAAACATCCGTTCCTTTCAACGACCGGAAAACACCCCCGCTTGCATCAGCCTTTCCTCGGGTGGGGCCAGGTTGTTATATTACAGGAGTAATCATGGCTTTCACAACTTTCTGTCTTTTTTTGTTCTCAGTAATTCTTACTTTATAACTTTTTTTGTTTTTGTACACCTTGTTCTGTTATTCATTCACTCAAATTTGTCAACTAATTTACTTTCTATTCCCTCCTGCTTTTCTTACCTTCTGTATACGATGTGAGTTTTAAATTTTCTGAGTCTTCTTTTTATATTATGTTTTCCCAGAAATTTCAGTTATCTATTCCTGAATGTTAACAGAAGTTTCCTTGTAGTTTCTATTCTCCTTAAAACATCCTTATTGCTCATATTCTCTGTTCATGATATCCTCAACATTCATTTATCAAACCATATCTCTAATTTCAAGTCTGTCATTTCTTCTTCATCTGTGAGAAAATTTTCCAGTGTTCAATTCCCTGTAGGAGATTAGATATTACATAGTAGCCAGTCCAGCATTCTTTTTTCTTTCTTTCTAATGACATTTTTCAATCCCAGAATATTTTGCTCAGTTTCTGAAAGGCATCATTCACAATACCTATTTACTTTTGGATTTCTGTGCCACATTTTCCCTTATCTATTATGATACTAGCCTACTAATTTCAGCACTTGCATCATCATTTTGCCATCCCTGATATCTTACTTGCACTTTATACAATCTCTTTTCTCTGACAACCATGCATTTTATCTCCTTGCAGTTAATATTTATTCCATTCTTCTTGCTTTTGTTGTGCTGTCTATGACATAGAAGTTCTACCACTATGCCGAGTGACTATTGACTTAGTAGTTGCTTGACTCTATGCAACATAAGGCAAGTCCATTTTGCTTCTGGAAATGAGGTTTTATGCCCTTCAAGAATCTGTGTCTTCTAACTAGTGTGAGATCTTATCTTTCTTTCTCTCCTGAGGTATGTATCTTGTTCATTTTATTGATGTCTAAGTTTGCACTCATCTTCATTCAGATTTTCTAACTCCCTGTTGGATTCATGCAAATTATCCACCATAGTTTCTTTACTACTGTTTACTTTCTCCATCAGAAGCACTCCTCCTTTTCTCTCTTTCAGGTTCTTCTTTCTCTTCCATCTCAACTTCTTCATCATCAATTCTAGGTCTTATTTGATCAAAGTGAGTCAATAAATACTGTTCATTTGTTGCTTTTATAGCCACATTATGCCCCTTTTATACAATAGTTAGCTTTTTCAGAACTTGATTCTATGTCTTTTTTGTACCACATGATTTAATTTGTCGAATAAGACATCATTATTGGTAATCTGTCTTCTTATCATGCACAAAAACTTTGCATTCTACCAGCATGTGGAATAGTTCTATAACTCAGTAATAGTTTCAGTAGGTAACTATCTATAGTGTCTCTAGATGAAGAAAATGCCTTCAACCCCATTTTCACCATCTGCACCATTCTCTCTGCAATTCTAGTTGCTTGCAGGTAGTATGGTGTCTTAACCATGGACACAAAGTTTCATCACAAAATTCTGGCACATTGTCAGAGACTAACCTTTTGGCATGCCATTTGTAGGAAATATAACTTGTATTTGCTTTTCCATGGTTGCCTTCCTATCCTGAACTCTGATCACTTCAAGCTTGACCAATATTAAAAATATTCCTATGCCTTTAACATGTGCATGATCCACATGAACTCAGACCCATGGTTCTTTTTTTTAGACCATGAATGTATCTTTCTTTGCTGAAAGTATTTTATTTCCATACATTTTGGACATTTTTGTATGCATTTTTCTAAATCACGCAAATACAGAGGCCACCACACTTTCAATTTTTAATGGTCTCTGTGTTGCTGTTATTCAACAATGGATATCATTGTGTACACTTTTTATTACATCTTTTCTTAATCTCTCTAGTGGTACTAAAATATCTCTATTGCATATAAGATCCTTCTCTATAATTAACTTGCACCTTATCTCTTTATAGGGTCTCTTTGCCCTAGAATAATCACCCCATTTGTTTCTTTTTATTCTACATGCAATCTTGCTTAATACTTTTGATAGAACATTTACATATGCTATAGTGGTTTCTTTCACATATTCATTGTTGAAGTCAAAAACCTTGAGATTTGTGCTCATCCTAAAAGTCTAGAAGGTGTAATTTTATGTAACTCCCTCCTGGGGTTAAAAATATACTCTAATGGTCTATGGCCAAATTTAAAGAGAAACTTTCTGCTTAATAAAAATTGGCAAGTTCTATGCACCATATGATGGTTAACATTTTTTTTTTTCGGTATTTGAATATCCTCAGCTGATGTTAACCTTTTAGAAAGGTTCGTTATAGGGTGACCTCCTAGAGAAAAAATCACTGATATGGCATGCTTACTTGCACCCATAGTTAAATTCACTTTCTTTTTAGGGTCAGAAATTTTTACAATAGGTTTTTTTATAAGTTCTTTCTTTAAATGTTCAAATGCTGTATTCTACCATTTAAATTCACTGTTTTTTTGTTTTTTGTAACTCCACAAAGGGTTCTATTAATTCACTATATTTTGGCAAATATCTGTTATAAAAATTGGCTAACCCTAAAAAAGATTCCAATTCTTTTTTATTTGTAGGTGCATATACCTCTGCTATTTTATTAAATTTGTATTTGATAAAATTCCATCTTTAGAAATCTGGTATCTTAGATATATTATTGTGTCACAATTTTTCACATATTTATCCTTGTTTATGGTCAGCATTTGTAATTTGTTTAAAATGTAATCCATTTTTTCCTTTATCTCTTTTTTACTGGTAGCATCAATATATATATTGTCTTAATAGATGGTCATATTCTTAGCATCATCAATTAGTACATTTTCAATGATTCTCTGAAAAATAGCACTCGCTGTTTTTATACCATAAGGCATATGTATTTATCTGAGTAAGCTTATTGGCGAGTTAATCATAGTGACATCTTTAAATTTTTTATCAATTTGTATCTGGTTATAGGCAGATTTGAGGTCAATTTTAGCAAAGTATTTAATTTCCGGACAACTCGTGAATAGCAGTTTCAGTGTTAAAAAAAGAGAACATGTTGGAGCATATTTTGTGGTTTCCTCTTATTTTGTAATCCTCCACATATTCTTAAATCTCCATCTGGTTTTTATAAAGACAATAATGGGTGAGGCCCAATTATTACCACCAGGATGAACATGCTCTAAAATTTTTTTGCTTCATTGTTGTTTTCAGTTTAGTAACTACTAGAAGTAGCACTTGAATAGGCAGTCTATGAGACTCAAAATAAAAGGTGTGACTATTTCCATGAATTGGAAGCTTGTTTTGTACCCTTTTAACATCCTCATGTCAGTACTTTCCAACTTCATGGTGTTGATTAATTTCATTGTATCCACTTTCAAGGTATCTATTCTCATGAGTCCATGATTTTTTTTTCACATTTCAATATTGTGATAGAAATAATTTCAAAGGTGTGTCAGTCTCAAAAGTTCCTTCAAAACAACCTAACATTTTGATGAAAGAGCCATTGAACTGCCTTAGTTTAAACCAACTTTTCTTTAATTTGAGTTTACTCATTTAATCCCTAGAAAATTTATTGGAATTAGGCTAACTACTTGCATAGGAAAAGTTATACCATTTAAATTAATTTCTGGTCTGGCACTTTTCTCTTTATGTCTTAGTATTACAAATACAGTTGTATTTTCCTGAGGAAGGTTTACATTTTCAACTCTTTCTACTTTCTTTTTGTACTTGCATACATACTGGAAATTTTTTTTTCATATTTCCATCATACTTGTCTTAAAACTGGACATTTTTTTATCACAATAATTGCAATTCAAAAGGTAATTTGATATATGCTTTAGCATTAGTCTTGGATGCATTGAATTACTCAATTAACTCTAATTGTTGCAGAAACTATAGATGTATCCAGTTATAACTGTTCTAAAATTTTGTGTTTCTATTAAGCATCACATATACATTCAATTAATCTCAACTGTATCAACTCTTCTTCAATGGTCGTTTTCCAATGCCACATTTTTCAAACTCACAGAATTTGGAAACCACTTGTAGTTTGTGTACATATACTATGTACACAAACTATTATTATTTTTTAAACATCTTGGCAAAATTATAATTTTTTTTACATCTGTTACCTCCGCTCCACTTAATTTCATGAAATTTCTTGAAATTAAATTTTGATCTCAAACTTTGTTTTATTAGTTAAATGCAGGACTTCTTGACGAATATAAATCATCTCCCTTTTTTTTTAATTTAAACAGATACCACTTTCCCAAAAATATGCTCTAAATAGTAAAGTAAAAAATGTAATTAATTAAATACACCTTTAATTGCTTTTATAAATAATATATATTTAGGACATTATAGTCTGAAGAAAAAATGTTTTTTGATGATTAATGAATTTTTACAAGAATTGTTTTCATTGTTTTTTTTTTAATTATTATTATTTATAAAGTTGCAAAAGTCTTTTAAAAATTCTTCAAAACTGTGATCCTGTTAGGTTAAGTTATTAAGTGAAGACTATATTTACTAACTGAAAATTGCAAAGTTTCATAAAAATCTTCATGCACCAAGATTTTTAAAATAACTTTTTTTTGTATAGAAATGTTTCTTTTCGTTTAAAGTATATTTCATGTACATTATAATTAAAAGATATGAAAAAATCACTCATATAAACATTTTTTGCTGTTTCTAATTCTTTCATTTCACTCCTGTGTTTTGTTTATATGTTTCAAAACTCAACAGCCTTTGCAAATCATCTCTTCAAAATTTAAAGTAAGTTTTTTTAAATTTCTACTTTCCCCATTTTTAAAATTAATTTTAAATGTAGGTACCTCCACTAATCTGAGATACCTAAGGTTTAAAAAGAGATGAATTCAAACAAAATTGAAAAGCGTTCATTTTAGTTTAAAGATTTTCACAATAAAACTTTGTTTTTATTAAATTTCTTGATTTTTTATTTTTTTATCATATATGGTCATTTTTTATCTAATGTTTAGGAAGTACCTAATAAAAAAATACCATTAAAAAAAAAGTTCCAAATTTTTTCTTTTTTTTGTCAAATGAAATGAGCAAAAGATAAAGGATTAATGTCATAACCATCATGATAACAATTATTATAAATAAAGAAAAAATAAAATAAATACATAAGATATTAAAAAATATAGACTAATAATAAATAAAAGCCCATTTCATAAACTGAATTACATCTATCATGGTATTTCAGTTCATTATTATCTCAGTTATTAAATTTTAAATTAATTTAAGATTTTATTTTAAATTTTATTTTTTTAGAAAGCATCTTCAAATGTAATGTTATAAATCTAAAGTACGTAAAATTCAGTAAAATATTAGATAATTACTGAACATATTAATTTTTTTTAAATTATAAAAACAATATATATTATATATTAATTTTTTTAAATTACAAAAACAAACATTCACTTAGGTTTCTTAAAATTTTATAAATTCTGGTCAACCATACTTACCTTTTCAACACATCTGGCAATCTGGTAATCAATCAAAATGTTAGAAAAACAAGACCTCCATGATTAAGAAATGCTTGCATATTATGTTTCATTCTATAAGAAAGCAATATTTGTTTCAAATCAGATTAATTTAACTTTAAATTTGCTAATTTTCCTAAAGGAAAGCTTTTTTTTTTTAAATTCATTTTAAAACTAACGTATCAAAACTTAGTGGAGGTACCTATGGTGGATGTATATTTTCCTAACAAGATTTCTCGATTATTCAAGCTGGTAGACATAAATATATGGTTTAATTTTTTAAAATAATGTTTATATATAAATATATATATATATATATATATATATATATATATATATAACACTCCACCCACGTCTATTGAACAGGTGAAGAGGCTCATCCCTTGTTCCTTGTTTAGGATGTGGTTTCCGGCTTTCTCTTTTCCAATCTTTTCACTCTTACGTAGCCCCCTGCACATCAGTGGCATTAACCACCTTGCTCGGGATGATATGATTAAAAAACAAATATATATATATATATATATATATGATTATTATTATATCAATTCTATGAAAGTAAAACTGCATTTAAGAGTTTTATTTCATCCTGACTAATACTGACATAAGATTTTAATATTGCAGATTCTTTCATGTTTTTATACATATATATATATATATATATATATATATATATATATATATATATATATGATTATTATTATATCAATTCTATGGAAGTAAAACTGCATTTAAGAGTTTCATTTCATCCTGACTCATACTGACATAAGATTTTTATATTGCAGATTCTTCCATGTTTTTATGCTTTATAGGTTCCTCTCTAGTTTTGTTAAGGAAGAGCTTTCCGATGTATTTGTTTCATTTCTGTACTATCTTTTCTTTTTCTATGATGAATTGTCTTCTTTTTAGAGTTTATTTATTCTACTGAAGAGCATATTTTTTGTTCTAATTTTTTAAACATGCCTACAGTATTTAGGTTATACAGTTTTTTGATCTCTGCACACTTCTCATTAAACTATTCATCTTGTTATTTTTTCTTAACATCATTTGTTCTGTGCCATTTCTTGTTGTTTCCTGCTGTTTCTCTTTCTTTAGATCAAGAATTTTGCCTGTCATCCCCTTCCTTATTTTTTCTTGTCTCTCTCTTCTCTTGGGATGACTTCTTTTGATATTGTTACTAGTTCCTCCCTTATGGTGTTCTATGACTTCCTGACCTTTTCCAAAGTTTTTTTATTAATTCTTAACTGTGACTGCTTATATTTATTTGTATATTGAATTCTAGAATATGTTGTATTGTAACTTAGACATTTCTTTGGCTTTCTTTAATTTTTTTTTTTATTTTACTTTTTTTTGGCACATAATTGAGAAATGATCACTTCTGTAGTCAGCACTTGTGTTTGTTTTGAAGTGTAGCACTGCCTTTCTAAATCATTTTTCAAAAGTGGAAGAGCTTACCTAAAATTTGTGTAACATATGCAGTATAATTCTCATGAGCTGCTGATATTACTTCCTACTAAAACTTTATGAAGATAATAATAAATTAATTAAAATGTAAAAGAAATAAGCAGACATGAAAATCATTTTCGTGATTTCATGACAGTTTTTCTAAAAACCAAGCCTTTATGACAAAACACTTCCATTTTATATAAATGTTAGGACATTTTATGAATGACTTTTTATCTATTTATTCCACTCAAAATGAACATTGTCTTTAAATGATTTATTCTGATCAAGATAACTGATTTTCATGCTTGTGTGTTGTAAAAAATGGTTTGTGGGGTCATATCCATACTCTTTTAAAATTTTATAAACTTAATTGAATTTCCTGACCCATTTAAATAATGCACAGTAAATGTTAGGTAGGTTATTTGCAAATTACTTTTCTTGTCCTGATAAAAGAGAATATAAAGGAGGTATTAGCCTAAACCTTAAAAATCTTCAAATTCAACTATTTAATCACTTTCGAAAGATTCCATTATGATATTAAATACAATAGTGATTTTCAGTAACAATAGAAGTGATAATGGCAGGCTCACTCATTTCGTATACAATGGATTGCTGAAAAGTTCTTGACCTGTTCAAGAAGAGATTAAAAATATCTTGATGTTTGGTCACTTGAGAAGTGGGTTGTGCTAATGCAACTTTTTTAGAGTATGAGGATTGGGGCAAAGTGAGAGACCAAGATTTGTTTTTTTTTTTTTTTTTTTTTTTTTAATCATCTCACCCCAAGCAAGGCATTCCACTGCCACTATTGCGCATGGGGCTACATAGGGGAAGGTAAAGAGAAGGAGTGGTTAGACATAGGGAATGTCAGGAGGAAGGTGACAGATGAGTAAGGATAGCGAGGATGAGGGTTGGGCAGATGGGAAGAATGTTTGATAGAATGGGAGCAGGTTAGTGTGTTAGGAGGTGTCTATTGACCTTACATTTAAACTCCTGGAGATTGTAGCCGTCGGGGAAGCAATCGTTTGGAAGAGAATTCCACAGTCGGGAATTTGTGCACTATCACTTACACTTTTCATGTTTTCTAATGAAACAGAATCAAAATGGTTGGAAATAAAACCAAAGTTTATGTTTACCAAAGGCATAAAATCATCTCCAGTATCAGCAGCCATTTTGGGCTCATTTTTACAAAGTTCAATTTGTAAGAATATTTCTTACTCCTCTAACTTGTTACAATGAAAAAGAAAATCTATGCCTTTAAAGTGATTGTATTGTATTGGTTTTCTTAAACATTTTGCCCGGTATAATTGAGTGGGTTTTGTTTCTTACTGAAAAATTTCAGAGATTACTATCACCATGTTTTTGTTGATTAAAACCTGAGAAATAAACTTGGATTCTACTATATCATAAATTCAAAGTTAAATGGAAAATTTATTATTTATGATTTATAAATAAAAATATATTTAAAATGGCCTCACTGGAACATTTGTTATTTCATTATAAGCATACAGAAATAGTTTATTTTTGCATTGTCCTGATAGATTTGTTGGTATCCATTTGACTTTGCTGTTATCAGTGTTAGATCATCTCTCTTGAGATCTTTCTATAACTTCAAATTTGTTTTAGTTAATAAAATTCACTTAGAATTTAAATCTCTCTTTGAAAATCATATGCAGTAGTGATAGCAACATTTTTACCCTCAGCCTTAACCTTTCTTCCCTACCCATCCACCAAGAAAATTGAATTGCCCATCTTTGTTGACTTCACATCAAAGGAAATGAATTCTTATTCTTGATTCGATATTCAGAGAAACTTCTTTTCCGTGTTTTTGATTCTTTAAAATTGATAGAAATCAATAAGAAAAATGGAAAAAAAGAACCAAGTTAATTATTCAATTGAATCTGTCATTATTATTCATTATCTCTCATTTATCTGCATGCTAAGAAAAAAAATGACAATTACTAACTGCATCATTATCATCAGATCAAAATTTTTTAACTCCTCATAATTTTAAGCATAAAGAATTTACACATATGCAATGATAACAAAAGCAATGTTTCTTCTGGCTCTTTTGTAGTCAAATACTATTTATGGCATCAAATATAATTTCATAACTCATAAGCTGCATAGGCATGATAATTAAGTTTTGCTTTTTAGAAAGTTTATTTTCAGATAAAGTGAAGTTTGAAAGTGTATTTTTTTTATATTTAGATTAGATTTTCTTGTGATGTAAACATTTCATAACTTAAATATTTTCTTTTTATCTGATTGAAAAAATATATGCCACATGTTCTTGAAAATTTATAATGATTTGCCAGTATTTTATGATATGAGCAATATGGTATTATATTTCTTCTTAGGATATTTTATCTTCTTTTGAATTCATAGAGATTAAATTGATAACTTAAGTTTAGCATCTCCTGGATTCTCTTATAAAAACTTGAAAAATGATAAAATTGTTCTTTCATTAGGGATATTTTAATTTTATATAATATATATATATATATATATATATATATATATATATATATATACACACACTAAAAAATATATATTTTGTTCCTCATTGTTTGGTGCAATACACAGTAACACATCAATTGTCAAGCATGGAATGAAAACTGATTGTTATAAAATTAGAATATTTATATTTTTAACCTATTTCTATGCATAAATGTTATCTCTTTGATAATGTAGTGATACATGACCATGCTACAACTAGAATTAAAAAAATGTCCAGTGACATTATTTTTAAAGTAAACTTACTGAAAAGTATTTGGCATGACCAACTTTCCAAAATTAGTATTCTGATGTTTGGTTATTAAAATACTGATTTTGGGAAGTTGGTTAAGCTGAGAATTTTTCAGAATTCTCTCTTACTATAGTTTCAGTTTCTGCTAGAAAAGAATTTTAAATACAGCTTAATGTATAATTTTAATTTTGTTTTAGTAGGTTCATGCATTTCAATTATTGGATTAGTTATTTAAATTTTATTACTTTAAAAAGTATTCATCTAACTTGATAAATCTCCTTATTGAGCAAATGTTCCTATGATTTTTGTGTAAGGTAAAATGCATTCAAAATTTGTTAAGTTTCTTTCAAATGTTGTGAATATCTTTTCAACTGCTCTTATTTTTCAGTTTCGTTCAGTTATTTGTTTCTATAGGCTTAATTTAGAGATTTGTTGGACTAGATCAATTTTGGCTTCAGGGTACTTTTTTTTTATTACACACTGTACTATCATGAGTGTATCTTTGAAGGAGTGGTATTGTTGTGCATAACAGCTAAGTTAATATAACATCATACAAAAAATGATGGAAAATGATAGTGAATATTGTATTCAGTTTCTATACAAAAGCTGTAGGAATTACAGATTTTTTAATAACACTGCAGATATAGTTGGAGGATACATAATATAACTGCACTCTTCACAAATTATATTTAGTGTAAAGTCCTTTTCTCATTTGCTAAAAATTTCATGATGATTAAATTGTTGATTATCACCATCTCTTCAACATTTTTTTAATTTATTGATTTTTATGCATTAAATTTCAGTTTGAAATCTTTTTCAAGAGCTTGATTTGCTGTGAAGATAGTTGCATGATTGTTTAGAAAAAACATTTTATTTTTTAAAAATTCTACCAAATAGTTTCAATTAAGAAGTAAAAGTGCAGCTAACCTTAGCTTTAAAAATCAAATGAAAATTTTAAAATTTTGCTTAATAATTTCATGTGTTGTGTTCACTATAATTGTGAAGGAATCTATATTTCAGGTATTTTATAATTCTTAAATTTATATTGGTTCTAAATTTTCATTTTTTAAAAATCTGATGATAATAGAATGCTTATATTTGCACTATTCTTCGAAATAAATCATTTGGGGTTTGAATATATATATGTATTCTCTACTATGTAATTTTTAATTAATGCAAAAGTATGAATTTTCATAAATAAATTTAAGGATTGTTGTATTTATAAGAAATGTATTGAACAAATGTTCCCATGATTTTTGTGTAAGGTAAAATGCAGTCAAAATTTGATAAGTTTCTTTCAAATGTAAATATTTTTTTAACTGCTTTTTTTTTCAGGTTTGCTCAGTTATTGGTTTCTAAGTTTAGAGATTTGTTGGACTAGATCAATTTTGGCTTCAGGGTACTTTTTTTTTATCATTCACCAAATATAAAGTTCATTAAACACTGTACTATCATGAGTGTATCTTTGAAGGAATGGTATTGTTGTGCATAACAGCTAAGTTAATATAACATCATACAATTTATATTCAGATACAAAATCAAACCACATATTGGATTACACATTATGTTCTGAATAAGGTTTATTTAATATGACTAACATATAAGTTACAGTTAATCATTCATATTCTACACAAAAAAAGACAGTTTTATTAAGCTAAGTTTACCTAAGTGATGATATTTTAGTAGTTTTAATAAAAATTGAAAAATTTACTTCTGACAAATCTTAGGATATCATGTCATGAAATATGTTATGAATTTTATTAAACCTATTTAGAAAAAGTTAAATCTAATTTTGCCATTTTTTTCTTTGTATTCACTTTAATAGGTATTTATGTAATGTTGAAAGTGCATTAGCAGTTTTTGTAGTCAAGATGTCTCTTTACCCAGCTCCCATGCCTAATGATGCTGTTCATACACTGTCATTGTACTAAACAAACTTTCTTAATCTTTATTGCAAATACTGTTTGAAAGGTTAGCAATCATTTAACCAAGCTAACTTGTATAAGGTATCTATAAAAATATAATTATATTAGCTCTTTTGAAAATATCTCAGTGTAACTTGAATGCATGAAATTAAATCAAACTGTACAGTTTACAAAATGGTTGATTTAACTTCATGCCTTGAAATGACTATTGAGATTATCCAGCCCTTGATACTGCGCCAGTATATTAATGTACTTGTATTATATATATATAGTGAATAAAGAACAAAGAAAGTATTAACAACATTCGAAACATTAAATTAAAACAGTGCTCAATGTAGAAATAGAGAATATTTATTATAAGTTAGAGTTTAAAACATGTACAAATTATAATTTAGAATGTTTTTTCAATGTCAAAACAAAATGTACACTTTTGAAGTAAATTACAATTTGTACATGTTCTAAACTATAACTTATAATATACTAGCAGTATAGCCTGGCATTGCTCGGATTTAATGAAAACTTTAAAACTAATCTAAAGTCCTGGAGCTCAGACTCTTTGGACGTTGGCACAAAAGACTAAAAAGCAATAGTTGTTTCCAGTTAAAGCGAAACTGTAAACTGAAAGAAAAATGAATGGATGTAAGTCAAATCTTGATTTCCTGGTATTGATATCAAATAAGTTTTTTTCGTCATAAACTGAATTTTGAAGGCTAAATAAGTCCTCTGAGTAAACGGTATCATGGCTGAGACTAAGAACTACAATTATACCTACTGCGAGCCAAACCCGAAGCAAAAACTAAAATAACAGGGCTGAAAAAAATACAGACATACAGGCAGATGAACAGACACACACACAAACATCTTGCCTTTTATATATATATATATATATATATATATATATATATATATATATATATATAATCGATTTTCTGCACTATTGTAAGAACTGCGGATGTGCGTTGTGGTGCATTGGATATCGGCTCGGAACGAGAAATTGGGGAACCGAGTTTGAATTCCAGCTGAATTCATTGCATTCACTTACGCACAAATACCCTTGGGAAAGGTATTAATCCATCTATTCCTTCCAGTTATGGCTTAAATAACAGGACAGATTGGGTTCTATAGCCTTGGTCAGCAACCAGTCTACTGCAGAAAGCAATGGCAACCTACTGCGGGATAATCTTCTACCCAGTCAGTCATGACTCTTTCGGGACATGATTGCCCAAGCATGTTCCACGTATGGCACTTAACTGACTGACTGTAAGAACTGCAACCTTGAAATTTCTGAATATTGTTTCTTATGTCTTTGTCTATGAGTGTATCAAATTTGATTAAAATTGGACCACTCCTTCTATAACCTGATTTTTTTGATTATCGATTTTCGATATTCATCGGAGGTACCTTGACACAAAACCTAACTAAGAACACTCGCAGACACTTATAGTACAACTGTGTAAATTTTCAAGAAAATCGGTTCAGCTGTTTCGGAGTCTATAGGTAACGGACACACACACACAAAGTTCCATTTATAAATAAGTTTATACATACATACATACATATATATATATATATATATATATATATATATATATACATACATACTCATTATAGTAAACTTATTGTCATTATGAAAATCTTAGAGAATATTGATTTTTTTTTTTTTTTTTTTTTTTTTTTTTTGTTTGATGACAGAAAACAAATTCAGTAAATTTAGGAGATATATTCAGTGTGGAAAAATTCAGGCTTTTTAGAATAGCATTATAATTTTTGACCTGTTAGAGTTGCCATCATAGGCCAGTGGATTTCTTCACATTTCTTAGTCAAATAATTACAAAATTTATCTGATTTTATTATGCAAGTCAATGTTTTTCACAATAAAATTGATATTAACCAACCAATGTTAGTAAAAGTTCCAGTATATGTTTATATAACATGAAATTCCTTTGGTATATTTATGTTTTATTAGAAATAATTACAACTTATTTAATCATTTCAGATTATGTAACTTGAAAGTTGTTCATCATATTATAAATAAATATATATGATACCTTAGTTATTGATATCAATTTCTTAATTTTAGATATATAAGGATAAATAGAAATCATAAGAAATATATAGCCTCAAAAGATAAATAAAATATTGTAACTTTCATTACATGATCGGAATACTGTTATAAAATGCTAAAAGGTCAACAGCAATCATAAAACAAATTGTAAACATTGGCAAGAAAAGAACATGAAAAACATTGTTTTTAAGAATGGTACAAAAAGACGTGTATTGTGATGCAGTGGATATCGGCTTGGAATGACAAATCGGGGAGCTGAGTTCAAATTCCACCTGAATTCCTTGCATTCACTTACACACAAATATCCTTGGGAAAGGTATGAATCTGTTTCTTCTCGCCAGTTATGGGTTAAATAATAGGACAGATTGGGTTCTATAACTATGGTTGGCAACCAGTTTACTGCAGAAAGCAATGGCAATTTACTGCGGGATAATCTTCTGCACAGTCAGTCATGTCACTTTCAAAACATGATAGCCCAAAGCGTGTATCACGTATGGCCTTTAACTGACTGACAAAAAGATATTTTAGAAAAATTAAGAGTAACAAACAAGAAAAATTGATAGACCAGCAAGAAAATATTTAAAAAAGTGAATGCTCTGAAGAGAAAAGAATGCAGAATATTATAAACATTGGCTAAAGACATAAACCATATTACTACATCACAATCATTCCAAATAGAAACCTGTAAATAGGACAACAAAATACATGAAGATGGATTCATCAGCAGTAGTTTTTATTGATGAATGCAGAGCTTCATTGGATGAAACTCATGACCGTGTTAAAGGTTGGGTCCATTATAGAAATAGTGGTAAATTTTTGTTTTAGGTCCCGAAGGCTTTTCCCCCTTCAAATTTTTCTAAAATAGCATTGTTTCTGTGCGAATGTATATGCTGAACTCAAATCAACAATTAGTTATTGAAGAAACCTACCTTTTTTTTATCTAAACGTCCAGAAAAAAATCAAACTACATTCTGTCTCCCCTAACTCTAACGCAGTCATGTAATTAACTGCTGAATGTCTTTCAGCATAGGACAACAAATTTTGGTCTATTTTTGGCCAATTTACTTCCTTTACTGAAACTTCCAGCTATTTACTTCCTGTAATGAAAGTAATATGCTATTGTATTTCTATGCGTATTACTTTCATTACAGGAAGTAAATAGCCGGAAGTTTCAGTAAAGGAAGTAAATCAGCCGAAATTTGTTGCCTATGAAGAACGTTATTCTGCAGTTAATTACATGACTTTGTGAGAGTTACGGGAGACAAAAAGTGCGAGATATAGTTTTTTTTTTTTTTTATGGACGTTCAGATCAAAAAAGGTAGGTTTTTTCAATAACTATTTGTCGATTTGAATTCAGCATATACATTTGCACAGAAATAATGCTATTTTTGATAAATTTGAAGGGGGGAAAAGCCTTTGGGACCTAAAACGAAAATTTACCGAAATAGTCAATATTATTTAGAAAACATTAAAACAGTAATAGGAGTAGAGTAATGTTTTCAGTTAGTATTGTAGACAAAAAAGTATAGCTCCCTTCAAAGTTGATGATGCCAAGATAAACAATGACAATTATGTTTTTGGATAAGATGGTTTTGAGTAGGAAAGTTTACAATCAAGATAATTTACGCTAAAGTGTATATTAATTCATACAAGACAGTGTTCCTTCACATTCTGCAAAGCTGACTATTGCTCGATTTAATTCAAATCTTAAAAGACACCTTAATATTTACTTGTCTCCTCACGGTGACTAGATGTGACATGCAGGCCAGAGCCAAAAATTCTCTAGTCCCCACAACTGTTGGTTGTGCTGGCATCACTATTGCTACCAATACCCCTTTTTAGTGCGATGAGGGTCTACTGCCTCAAGCTGTTCTCTGAGACTGGGCACATCTCAATATTTTTTCAGTTGCACTGTTTTACAGACAGACACACAAGCTCTGTCTCAAGAAATGGATGCAACTGAGAAATGTCAACCATACAAGTAAGACAAATGCCTTAAAAGACAGTATATTAATGGAATGAACCAAATCCAAATATTAATCTTGCAGTCCATCAGTAAAAGATGGGTTCATACAAAGTGTGGGGCATCCAATAAGGATTGAATTTATGACAGTTGTAATAATCTGTGAGACTACCTTGCTAAACTCTGTGAGTGTCAACTTTTAAAATGCTTATACGGGAATTATGTTTTGAATATTGTATACATAATACTGACATCTTTTCATTTAAAGGATCTTTTACATTGCTACAGCTTACTCAAAGATTTTAAGAAAAGAGGCAAGCAATTTGTGGCTGTATCAAAAATTTCAATATTGCTCTAAAGTCATTATTGTCTTGAATTTATTTTTAGATATAGCATTGTTAATTTATTGCTTTTAAAATAAAGTTATGAGTCTTGTTGAAAAAGGAATTGAAGATGAAAGAAATAACAGGTAATAACTAATAATACTTCATCAAATAATGTTACTACTTATACTACTAGAAGGTATAAACCTCAAGGATGGTAAATGTTATGGGACCTACTTGTTTTGGACTATAATGAACTCTTCCTATTATTATGAATACCGGAAGAATATGCCTCTTGTGGTTGAGTTGAGTCACTCTGGTCTACTACTTGTCAGTCCGTCTAATGGTAACACTCTTTGTATTTGTTCTTTCATTAAATATACATGTTTCACTAATACCTGAGTTCAAGTTTTCTTCCAGACCTATTCTGGGTCCACAACAGTAAATAATTGGGCATTCAATCAACAAAGAATGAAAGCTAAATAAGTAGATTTGTCAAAAATTAATAATGATAGTATACTATTCAGTGGTTTGTTTATACAATAAATGCATTAAGAAGCAAATGTGTTATCATATAGAATAGGAAATTAAACATTAAAGTGGCTACAGTATTTTATGTTTAATTCTGAATTGATGTTATTATCTACCTAGCTCCCTAAACAGTCAAAGGCAAGATTATTTTATGTCACCAAAAGGAAAGTAGTGTTAACACCAAATCTTTCTACCTTTCAATGATGGAGAACATTTTATTGTTTTTAAAAATGGGAACATTTTATGTTTTGTGCACTTTATACATTGACTGCACACTTTCTAGCAAATCCATTTCACAAATCTTCTTCCAGGATTCAAAGAATTTTCTTCCTTCTTGCTTTATATTTGTAAAAATTAATTTGAAATTGAAAAAAATCTAGCTACTCAATTGTCTACAAATAATTTTTGGCTGCAATATTTACAATTCTATTCTTAATAGATAATTATCACTTTAATTTAAAAGCTGTTTTCTAAATTTGAAGACAATATGTGTATTAAGCAGGAACCATTTTTTGTTTATCCTTTCTGAGTTGCACAATATACAACCAAAAAGTATCTTTTTCTTTTTTCTTTTTTTTTTTTTCACAAGCTTCTTTTTTTTTTTCTGTACATCTTTTGTTTTTTTAAAATTCCTTCATATCACAATACCATTTAATTTTTCTTATTATTCTTACATTTAAAACCTTATGAATATTATTTTACTTATCCCCCCACCCAAATGAGACTTTTAAGATGTCTCTGTCCATTTTTTATTGTATAAACCTTTTTTTTATATACAATTAGAAAAAATAGCTGTATGCTTTACTTTATAAGAATATATATTCATTTTAGTATTTTCTTCTTTCTTTTTCATTCTTTGACTATAACATTATTTTTATTTGTTCTGTGTTTATTTGGTTTGAAGACATACATATTTCCTATGGCATTATTGAGTTTATAAATTTGAGTTAATTTTTATTTTTTTTATTTTTCTCACTTATGAAAATGGATGATGGATATAAAAACATATGTATTTCTTAAGTGTATTTATCACAACATTAACTTTTTATTTTGAAAAAAGAATCATTTTATTCTCATGGTTAATCCTCCTTGTTTTAATTTCTAACTTTGAATAATAGTCTTTGGTTCTGGAATATTTTACTTCAGAGATTAGCCATTGTCTTGAAGTATTTAACTTCTCACCTTGAACTGAAAATTATACAAATCCTGCCAGCAAAGTTTCAAGCTGATGTTGTTTTTATTTGTTTTTCTATTTTTGTTTTTTTGTCTTTTAAGTAAAAAGAATACTTCACCTCCCTCCCAAAATAAAAAGAAAACAAAAATTTTAGCTCAGATTTTGGCTTTTAATTTTTGTCTTCAGCACCAAAGAAGTCTGGATTTGAATAGAGCAACACTTAATGGAATTAATGTTCTGTCTTTGAATGAGATTCATGTCTGCACTTCATGGCTTCTCTGCCACTTTATAGTCTCTTGCCAAACAAAAAGTCAAAAAAAGAAATCGAAATGTAACAACAAAATGTGAATGTAAAGATCCTTTTAGTGAAAGAATAAAAAAATGAAGAAAATGATAGTGAATATTGTATTCAGTTTCTAGACAAAAGCTGTAGGAATTGCAGATTTTTTGATAACACTGCAGATATAGTTGGAGGATACATAATATAACTGCACTCTTCACAAATTATATTTAATGTAAAGTCCTTTTCTCATTTGCTGAAAATTTCATGATGATTAAATTGTTGATTATCACCATCTCTTCAACATTTTTTTAATTTATTGATTTTTATGCATTAAATTTCATTTTGAAATCTTTTTCAAGAGCTTGATTTGCTGTGAAGATAGTTGCATGATTGTTTAGAAAAAACATTTTATTTTTTAAAAATTCTACCAAATAGTTTCAATTAAGAAGTAAAAGTGCAGCTAACCTTAGCTTTAAAAAACAAATGAAAATTTTAAAATTTTGCTTAATAATTTCATGTGTTGTGTTCACTATAATTGTGAAGGAATCTATATTTCAGGCATTTTATAATTCTTAAATTTATATTGGTTTGAGATTTTCATTTTTTTTAAAATCTGATGAGAATATTTGAGTTCTCTTCTATGTAATTTTTAATTATTAATGCAAAAGTTATTAATTTTCATAAATAAATTAAAGGATTGTTGTATTTATTTATAAGAAATTTATTGAAAAATAAACAAATCAATGTAAAATTTTAAAATCTTTTAAACAACTTGGAAGTAACTCTAGTCAAATGTGACTTTTATTTGTGATGTCTGAAAAGTAAGTTACAGACATTTACTAATTCATATTTATTACTATACAAATAAATCAACTATGCTACTTTACCATATAGACACTGTTGAGTTTGATGCTCTTGTTCCCGTGGTCTAGAAGCACTTAAATACTTTCCTGAATGGAGCCATCCTTTCACTTCTAACAACAGCATCCTCCATGTAGAACATTAGTTGTGAGGCCTAAATAGATGATGTCATGACTGACTGATGCAGTAAAACTTCCTAACTATATTTTTAGAGCCATTCTTTGATCAGGTTGGCCATTTGTTAGGTGGCAATGTCATGTAGTATGATGACACTCTTATACAAACATCTTTGTCTTTTTCAATAAACAGTTTCTCTATGTCTGTTCAGGATTTCACAGTATCTGATTGCATAAACTGTCTGACCATGTATGAAATCCATGAGCAGCACAGCTTTTGCATTCCAGAACATACTTGCTATTCAATTCTTTAAAAACTAAGAAGAGCAACTCAGGTGAAATGGTTAATATATTTAATTGTATCCACTGCATGGTGCTAACTTGATTCCTTCAAATTATCATCTGTTTAAGACTCTCAAATAACCTTTATCCAAGAACTAATTCTATACAGACCGAGCTGTTGTTGTAGAGATGAAAGTTGGCTCAAATCACTTGATGTCATATTCTTTGAGAAAGGTATTCATACACTTATGTACATATGGGACAAATGCACCAATCTTGATAGTGACAATATGAAAAATAGTAGAATAGTAATGTTGCTAACATATGCACAATGCCTCATTTGTATAGTAATAAACATGTTATATTAGTAAATGTTTGTATCTTACTTTTCAGAAATATGTGCAATGTTTGGACTTTTTGTAAGTTATATATAAATTATTCAATTTCTTGGTATTTTGTTTTAGTTATTTTTAATAAGATTTTAATATTGAAAAAAATGATAAACTTAATTTAGGGATTCTTACAAAATCTTTTCACTACATTTACCAGATATAAAGTTCAAAGTGCAAACATTTACCTCAAAATTACAGATTGGCTTGGTAAGCAACAATTTAGGAAGGTCTTCCATGTCTATTGCAAACTCCTACATAGCAAGTGAGGACCATCTAGGAGAATCATGCTTTACCATATTTCCTGCAAGAGAGTGCCTGCAAGTTGGTGGAAGCCCCAACTTTATGGTGATGCTTACTATTTACTCAAATTAAAGTGATTAGAATTATTTAATTTTAATTTTAATGTTTAAATATTTCTGAAGAATGTTTTTAATCCTTTTTTCATATTATTAGTGTTAGTTTTAATTTTAATATAGACATAATTTCAATAGATAAAAAATTGTGATTAAAATTCTATTTTTTAATAATTTAATTTAAAAAGGTACTTGATTGGTTAAAAAAATAGTTTGAAAGTAGAATTATTAATATATTTTATTTATAAAAACAGATTTAATTCTGTATTGAGAACATTATTGAAACTGTGCTGATTTTGTGATTATGTTATGAATTATGTTAAAATCTTTTTTTAAAAAGTTACTTATATTTTTATTTTTTTTATTGGGGAAATAAGAGTGGAAGCAATAAACTTATTCTTTCTTCTACAAGCTATAAAATATGTGACTCATTTGTGAGTTGAGAAAAAGTGGATGGCATTGGGATCTCAATAATTGAGTCAAGACAGGAAATCTACCTCTGACACACCCAATAAATGGTTCCACAAGTAGTAGCAACTGAACAAGTACTTGTGTGTGTCTCTCTCAATTGGTAGAAATTAAAAATAAGATTGATACTTAAAATATATTTTAACATTTGGAAAAAGAAATTCTTTCATAGTTCATACAAATTGCTACATAAATACTTACCTTGTTATGACCTTAGGTTTTTGATTCTATCTTTAGTGTTTTTCAGTGAAATTATTGTTAAATTATATACATGACTTGAAGAGTTGGAGGATGAAAATAATTCTCTTCAATATAAGTTCATTGAGATTTATCTCATTTGTATTTCTCTTTTCAAATAATGATTAAATTTAGAAGTCCAGATCTGATCTCATTTCTCAGATGGTTTATTTTTGGGAAATAAAAATTCTGTTGTGGAAATTATTGTTATGCTTTATTCATTAAAATCTATAATAATTGAAGCTTATAAGCAATAATACTATCATTTTTATAAAACTGGAAGGATTGAGCTGTTTTTTTGAAGTTCTCATTATTGCATTGCAATTTTGAGACAAGATTAAAAAATATATGGCATTATATGGAATAGATAAAACTTGTTGCCTTTGTCAGGTATTTAATACATATTTTGATTTTCTTTTTCTTTTTCAATTGAAAAGAACATTTTACAGGATATTGTATTTAACTGGTGTCAGACCATCAAGTGAAAAAAAAGTTAATCTGGAAATGCTGTGTGAGATGCTAATAGAAATTGACACTAAAGTTGCTTATAAAAACAAAATTTTAAAACCAAAAGTTTCAATTATCTACTCTTGTCATAAGGAAATTTATTTTCTTATTTCAAGAATAGAAAATGTATTGTTATAGTTCATAAGAACAATGGATTAGAAATTTTAAGATCTAATGTTTAATCCTTATATTTTCACCTCTGCAAAGATAAATTCAAGAAAAAAGAATACATTGAGTATAGGTAAATAAATGTCTATAATTTATTTGCTAGTAACTTTTATTTGCTGCTGTTGCTAAACCAACAGGGAGAGAAAATGATGAAGTTAGAAGTGAAATAGTCATTGCTGATGGCTGTCATTGTTGTTTCCCTCTCAGTGCATTGATTATGACATGCACGCTGGGTTGTTTCACGTCTCTCTCAGCTTGTCATGTTGGAGCTGATCTATTTTTTAGGTTTGTTTTAATTAAAGAATGTATAGCCACCAGTTGGATTCAAATTAATATTTGAGTTTTTTGGAGTTGGAGTGACTCTTGATTGGTCAATAAATCATTCATTTTATTTTGATTAGAGCAGATGTATTCATGGAGCCTATGCACAGAAAACAGTTTTAAGCAGTCTGAGTTGAGTCTTCAAGCGATTAACATATGGTTTGTATAGAAAAATCAAAAAGGCATGACAAGGCACGCCTCTCTTCTAGAAAATTGATTGGGTATAATCCATATTAATTAGTAATAAATATGTTTTAAAGTTTTTCAGAAATGTTACTTTTCTTTCTTTGTATAGGCCGTGATAATTTGCTGAAGGTGTTTTTTTAACTGCATCATCTCGTACGACAACAAAAGGGAATATGTGAATTCCAAACAACACATTGGAGGTATATTAAAACTTTAAGAAAATCTTCATAAGGATGGAAATTACTTAAGAAAGTAGAGCTTTGCATCAAATCACCTCCCAATTCAATGCTGGTGCAGCTCAAACTAGTCAATACGGCATAGAATGCATGCAATGGAATTTTGTTGTCATTGAATGCATACAATGGAATTTTGTTGTCATTGATCAGTAAGGGTACAGTTATTGAAACTGTGGAATTGGTTATTGTGCTTTACCAGTGTCAAAGAATATCATCATTGGGTTATGGAAACATGATGATGACAGTTAAATGATTCACATTTGGAACTCCATGGTAGTGCATATGAAGCTCAAAGAGTGGTCACATTGTCAATGGAAGAGGATGGCTCCAGAAACATAGGAATAAAAAAAATGTTTGTCTGTTCCCCTAATTCAATTATACAATATTCTGGAAAAGGAAATACCCAAATAATGCCAGAGAATACATTCTAAGAAAAAAAAAAAAAAAAAAATGGAAATTAATAATAATAATAAAAAAAAAAAGAACATAGGCAATGATTAAATTCACATTCAGGATTAACATGTTTAAAATCATTAAAATCCCATGCAATAATTAAAACCATGGGAAATTATTAAAATGGTTAAAACTGACAGGCATTGATTAAAATCAATTTGGATTAAAATGATTAAATCCAACATGCAATGACTCAAAAACACAGGGACAATAACCTAGTGGATTAAAACATTCATTCATTTGGTGATACAGTAGTTGTGAGTTCAATCCCTGGGCTGGGCAGTGTGTATTTGGACTCAGTGAAAATGGGGTGAATAATAACTGAACAGTACTAAAAATAAGAACAAGATGAGATATCACTAGACATGAGCAGTGGAATGAGAACAATCTACCCCCATAGATTAAATAAAGTGTTCGGTTCAGAATTCCCTGTAGGTTATCCTGATTGATATATCTGATGAAAGCTGGAGGGCACAACAGCCAAATGTAAATAGTGTAAATAATGAAAACTCCTCATCCCAGAAATTCAAACAAAAACTAAGTGCGTTTTTGTATACTTTAATCAGTCTTGGTACTAGGACAATAGTGTTGATTTGGGCATATCACTAACATATTATAGAATTTACTTGTGAAACAGAAATAAGCAACAATGCATTACTTTTTCTTGATATCATGTTAAATTGTACTGATAATAGCTTAAAACTTAGTGTCTATTGCAAATCAACTAATAAAAATGATCTCATAAATTTCTATTCTTGCCATAGCAACAAAATACAATCCGTACTAATTATCAGATTCTGTTTAAGAGCACTAAGAATTAGTAGCCTTCAGTATTTACATGATGAGGAGAAATACATTGAAAATACTTTTAAGCTCCTCCAATACCTTAATTATTTGATATTCAATGTGAAACCAGATGACTTATTAAATATTTCAAAATAAATAATTGAACCATTTCAACAGATCAAATGAGTTAATATATATATATATATATATATATATATATATATATCACTCTACCTACCAACTCTGTCACAATTACAATTGAAGAGAATTTATCTAAGTTTAGCATAAAATCTGTTACAACTACTATAACAAAACAATAAGAAATTTAATTAATACTAAACAAAATGATAATAAACTAAACTAGGAATCTACTTTATCACCAGTCTTGATTGCCACAAGAAATACACAGGACAATCCTCTAGGAATTTAAATATTATATGAACACAAAAGAGATCTTTTACAAAACTAAATACTCAATGCATTAGTAACTCACCATCATGAGTCTGATCTTAATTTCAATTTTAAAAATGCTGTTTTAATTAAAAGTGAAAGTGTATAGAAAGTACTTTGATCACTATACAATACATGATAAATTTGCATCCAGGTTCTTAGAAGATTTCATCTTTCTTGGCAGATCTATTATCACAATGTGGGATACATCATAATAAAAGTGATGCAACCAAAAACATTAAAAAAACTGGATGAAATTTGCTAGACTATATATCCAGATGCTAAAAACAAAAAAAAATAATTTAAAAATTCAAAATTTCAACATTCCAACATCTTCAGCATTTTCTATCAGGACATAATAAGTTTTATATCTCCTCCACCCTTTCCTAAACAGAATTCCATCAACAAAAACATTACTTTAGTCCAATGAAGTTCTTCTTGAGAGCAAAATGTGTTACACAGAATAAAATAAATTTTTCTAATCTGTAAATGGCTTAAATATAATAACACTTCCTGATTAGTTATGTTGTTATGAAAAATATAAAAATTTTAAAATTTAATTTGTATTTCAATTATGAATTTTAAACAATTTAAGTTGTGCATGTGTGCAAACACCTCACCATTTTTTTTTATTTTTTTTTTGAGATAAAAAACATTAATGTTCTTAAAAAATATACTGGACATAATCTTGTGCTGAAAAAATTACTTATCCTTGCTTTTTAATATTACTTATCAGCATTTTTTATTTTATAATGATTATGTCTATTATTCATTTTGTTAAATTTTCCTAAATATTGTTCTATTTGTTCTCACATGTTCACACACACATACACACAAAATGATGATTTATTTAAGAACCTGTGCAGAGAATCATATAATGATTGTGCCTTTGCTTTGTATCCAAGTGTATGCATTGAAATGAGGGCATACCATTTTTTTAAAAAAAATTTGTTTGTGTGTGTATTTTTGGTGACCTTTTTTTTCTAGGTGGGAGATGCTGAAATTGGCTCTGTGGAATGTTGCAGAATTCAGTTAGTTGGGCATGATGACTCATAATTCTTCTTTAAAAAGAAGACAAATTGATACTACCATTCTTTGCAGGATACAGAGTCCAGCAATATCTGACCTCCAGCCAGCGAGGGACAATATCAAATTCTAATCCTTCAATAAATTTCATTGTTCTTGAATAAAGATAGAAATATAATAAGATAATAAGTTCAAACTGTTTACTGCAGAAATGTATAATTTTTCAACATTTTTAGTCAATTTTTTTTTATAAATCTGTATCCAGCAACTACATAAACAGAACATATCCAAATCCTAAAGTTTGGTCTTTACAAGCAATTGTTTCTTTAAAATAGACTCTGATAAAAAGGATAAAATTCATTCATTTGATTCTGTTCATGTTCAGTTGGTCTTATTAATTGGCTGTTCCTGATACCCAATGTTCCATATAAACAATATTGGTTCTTGTTTGATCACTGCAATTAAGCAGATGAATCAGATCAATATTTAGATGGAGGACCACTAGGTACTGTAGGCAACCTCCTACAATCCAAAATATGTTTCAGCTTTAAATAACCCACAATGGGGGTGGGATAAGCCCTAAGAATCATTTCAGTCAATCAATTCATTTAAGCAGAATTAATTATACATGCATAAATATAAATACACTTTTGTATCAAGATATTTATGTATTCATCTTACCTTAAAAATATAATTGACTGTGTAATATTTCAAATATTTAGACATTTTATTTTTGCAAAGAAAATGTTTACACTTTGGTTATATTTCATGTCAGAATTGTTTATAATATTTACTTTTTGCTTATTTTAAACACTATTAACTCTATTAACTTTGGTGGTAATCCATAGCGAGAAAATTAAAATTAATGGGAGAAGAGAAAAGGTAAAATAAAGAAAAAGATTTAAAAGATAAAAGGAAAAGAATTCCGACTAAAAGAAAACCTGGAAACAGATTGATAAAAAAATGATGATAGATATTAACAGAAGCAAAAAAATGTCCTCCTGGCAGGTGGATTGTTTGCAAGAATTGCTTAAAAGATTGTCATATTCTTTGAGTTGGAATTGAAGTAAAACTTAGTCACCTCCTGTGACACAGAGAGAAAAGAGAAAAAGTTGTGGTTGTGGTGAGGAGATTGCTTTACAACAGTAATTGTTAAGACTAATTTGTAGCAAAGTGAGTAAAAACCAAAACATATCAATGAATTTTTTTTATATATCTTTGTACTGAATACAACCAAAGAGATCTGTCTTTTCCTTTTCATCTTTCTGCTTTTACTTGAAATGTGTTGTGAAGGAAATGCACAAAGACCTTATTACATACTGTAATCATTTTCCACTTTTATACTTGGTTTTAATAAAATCTTTGAGTATTTTAAACTCTTAATCTATTCTTTCTTTTTTTGCATCTTTTCATGTTTTAAATTTTTTTTTTTTGATTTCTCTTTTCTAACATCAAAATTTATTCTTTTATCTCTCCTCTCTTTTATTTCCAGTAAGATTTATATCATTTAACTATTGTATCCACTCTTTATCTCACTCATTTGCTGCAATATTTCTTACAACTTTTCTATCATTTTCTCTTGTTTCCATTACCAAATTTGATATCTGATTTTCTCTTACTGCTATTTCATTAAAATTATTGTCTCTGCTTTTTATTTATATTTTTTGTGTGTATTGTGTTTGTAAATTATAAGAAGATTTTTGTTAATGTTGCATATAAGGAATTAAGAATTCCATACTATAAACAACTTCTACTTTATTCAACAACAGCAATATCACATATCTATATTAAATATGTAATGTATATTTTTAGTGATGAATTTATGTATTCTTTTATTTGATATAACTTTCACTTGGGGTTTGAAAATATTAAATATGATCTGATTTTGCTGTATTTTATATAATTAGAGGACTGTAATTAAGTCAGAAAGGTGTGGAGAGCAGTATCAGATTATTAAAATGTTTATGTTGATTATTTGAAGATATACCTAACAGTTGACAGTTAATTATTGTTTGTTACACAATGGTTGTAAGAAAAAGACTATATTGGATTTCATATATTATTGCATTCCTAAGAAACAAAATATAGGAGATCGAATAATGAAACCTAAATTCTCTCTCCTTTTTGTAATATACCATAATAGTTGGTTTATGGAATATAAAGAAACTTACTAGAAATAGATTCTATTTGGAACACCAGATCTGACATATATGACCCCAGAATAGAACATTACATGTGTAAATATGTTTTTCTTTTCATTTTGTTGCTAACTTTTCCAAATTTCTTGTTTTCTTTCTCTTTATTCCTTGATGTTTATAAAAAATGACTAATAAACATTTTTGCTTAATAACTGCTCATTAATTACAAAGTTTTATTTAATATTTGATAAGCACCATTCCTCAATATTGCTTACTGCTTCTACCTGAATATCACTAAAGAGAGTCAAAAGATATTTTAGCATTCTTTATTTAGAAGAACAATATTTAACTTCCATCACTAGCATTCACTTTTAATAACCTTCTTTAAAAAGCAAGAAAATTATATTGTGTCCAATAAAAATTCAAGGATAAACATATATAGCAATGAATATATCATTTATGTTTTAGACAAATGAAATATATATTAATATACCAAAAGATTATACAAGTAAACAATAACTTTTTCTTTTGTATTATTTTTTATTCTTCCTTTTCATCTTTTCTACTACCAAATATAGTATCAATTTTTTATTTTTATATTTTATTTCTATTTTTCTGTACTTTGTGCTTTTTCTGTCCCATTCTCTTTTATAATTCCATCTCCTTTTATTTTTTTTTATCCTAGTCATTGATATTTACTATTGCTGAGCAATGCAGATATAAGTTAAAATTCATCCTAATCAGAAGCCTTTGTATTTATACTATTTTTTAAGCACTACGCACATGTGCTTTGTGGGGAATCAAACATACTGTGCTTTATACAGTGCAAACATTTCACTGTTACAATAGGCTAACCTTACTTTTTTCTTCCTTACTCAAACCCCTTATTTCAGTATTCTTGTTCTTTGCTATTGTATGGTGAAGAGACAGGGTGTGGCAGCATTGTCATCATCATCATTGAATTCTTGCACAAACATTGAATTTGTGAACAAGATGGCAATATAAATGTGAACAGGCTTTTCTAAAAATGCTGACATTATCATTATGCATCAGAAATTGTGTGATTTACAGTGTTTTAATAAACTCAAATATATATGTACAACACAGCTATATTAACTGATGATAGAGAGAAAGATTTTCTACCTAAAGTGTTTTCTTATCTTAGCTTTAAAATCATCTATGAATGGAATCCATATTTTGACTAAAGAACTAATACTTTTATTCCAATTTCCTCTCATTTAAATTAATATACTTTCTTTACTTAGGCAAATATGTTTTATTTCTTTTATGCATCTCTACAAGCTCAGGTAAAACTTTTGCATTTAAAGTTTACCTTAGTGTTATGTGACCTACCCTTTTTGGACTATAATGAACTCTTCCTATTATTATGAATACCAGGAGAATATGCCTCTCAGGGTGGAGTTGAGTTGGGTTGAGTCAACCTGGTCTAATACTTGATAGTCAGACTGACGTGTAACACTCTTGTATTTGTTTTCCACTTAATATATATGTTTCACTAATTCCCAAGTTAGTTTTCTTCTGGAACTATTCTGAGTTCACAACACTTAGTAATAAACATAATATGCTACAATCTTTTTTTTTTTTATTAAAGCTGTGATTTAAATCAACACAATTTTTGAAAATTCCAATATCTAACAAATGCTACAAATATGTGTAATGATACCAAAGAACTGAAGGGAAATAATGGTAAATAATGGTGTTATATTGGGCTGTTCTCAATAGAAGTATGTGGGTTGTGTGTTTATCCAGCTCTTTACTAGAGAGGGAATGTGGTTGAGTGGTTAGAATATTAGCATTTCAACCATAAAACCCAGTTTCAAAGCTTACTATAGTTGATAATATTGGCTTGGAGAGACAATCTCAGCATGTAGCATTATTAGTAAGCTTTTGAATAACCATACTACATGTTGACTCAAGTCAAAATGTGAGTTCAAATGGAATAGACAAAACTGTTCAGAAGATATCAGTGGTTGCACTAATATGAAGTTACAAAGTCATCATGTCTGAAGGTTTGAGTGTACCACTCTTGTTCAACTACTTATCTTGCCAGATGATGTTCTCTATTCCAGAAACTGTAACTAAGGTCCACTCATCAGTTTAGTTTTTTGATTAGTCAATCTGAATACATGTATATTATTGTGTAACCCAAATAGAAATAAATATTGCTCATATAAGACAGTACAAGAAGCATTGTTTGAAATGAACCATTCTTTTAAGAGTTTTACAACACCTACAATTTTCATATAGCAGTTTAGTTGTTAAAAGTTAACTCAGAAAAACAACAAAATGCTAACTAACACAAATATATTTTCTTTGTTAATTAATAATTGTCTACAAGTATTATCCTTGGCAAAAATTGTCTGGACAGGATTTTTAGATTTGCTGGAATATTTGAAAATTTATTATCAAATGATTATCAAAATGTTCTCATGCTTCCTTTGATATGAAGAGAGACCCAATTCAAATTTTATTTTTTCATTTAGAGTCTTAATGTAATTTTAATGTAAAAGTTCCAAAGCAGGGTTAAATTAAAGGTTTATAAATTTGGGGTTTAAATTTTCCTGGATAATGACTGCTGTGGCTTTAAGGATATAGGATATTCATCATATGTGATAGTATAAGATATTCCTCTTTTTTTTTTCTATAAATGATATATTGTTATAAAAAATAAACTTGGACCTTTACATTTTTTTACCAACATTGAAATGTGTATAAATGTTATGAATTTTTCTACATTTTTTTGAAAAAAAATCATTTTCAATCAGTATTGCTAACAGAGTGAAAAAGCCAGTTTTATGAATATCAAATCATTATTTATACAGTTTTTTCCTATGATAGAAAAATATTCTCTGCCTAACCAAGATTTTCTTTTTTTATTCCAACTTAATTCAATATTATACTTTGTGATATGTTTAAAAAGCTTTGTTTTATAAGAAAAGATCTACATGTTTATATTTTTGCATATTTGCCCTATAAAAGCTAAAGGGTTGTATCTAACTGCTGTTTACTTGCCACAGATGCTGAAATAAAGATCACAAAAGCATAACCTCTGGGTTCTCTAATAAATGTGCAAAAGAATTCTGATTACATATTTATCTTAATGGGATATAGTCTTCAGAACTAAGCAAATAAAGAAACATTTGAAAACATTGCTAACATATTTTGCAAGAGTGTTGCCTAAAAGTTGTTGTTTTATTAGTTAAGCCTGGGATTTATTGAGTGATGTGGTACTGATAAAATTTTTATTAAACTACATTATGAAAACTGTATAATAGAATTAAACATTGGTTGATTATTGAGTTATTGATGATTAAACTTTGGTCATGTTTTGCAAAATTAGAAATTTTAAATTACAAGCATTCTTTTATAAGAATAAATAAGGTAAAATTCTTTAATTTTTTCTCGTTGAAATATCTGTTTTAAATTGCTGTTTCAATAGTTTGGAAGGAAATTTTGTATAAAAATAATTTAGGTGATAAAATTTATTATGAACCTCTCTTTTTAGTACACATGTAATTCTCTGAAATTGTGTATAGGATTAGTTGTCATACACGTAGGTTATAAATTTACCTTTATATCTTTTCAACGGGTTTAGAATTTTTTAATATGGTTGAATAGTTTTGTTAAGCATGAATAAAGTGTTTTGGACTGTGATTCCCAAAATGTCATTCTGCTGATACATTAGACAAATACTTAAATAAAATGTGATCCAATAATTCATGATGGTGAATATTTTCAGATAAGGTATGATGCAATAAATATATAGTTCAAATCCATTATCTTTGACTTGTGACAGAAAAGCTATTTAAACCTTCTATAAGAGTTACTATAAAATCCAGCCTTGAGGGTGGATTTTCAGCTAGATTCAATCATTTTACTTTCTCACAAATTAATTTGTCTCACTGTTCATATTTCAGTTCTCCAAACATACTTTCCTGTTTTCTAAAAAATGTTGCTAAGATTACTTGTAACCAAAAATAGGATTGAAATATTTTTAAAAAATGAAAAAATGTATGCAACTTTATTGATTGGCAGCCACAAGTGCTTTATTATAAAGAAATTAAAATGCGTAGATTTACATTAAAAAACAATCAAAATTAATGTAGCTATGAGTACAAATCATTAAGAGCATTAACAGTCATTATTTGTACAACTTGTATACTATTTAATATTTTATCAGTCAGTTGATAATGCTAATTCATGGTATTCAATACAAGAAGGAGAAGCACATTTTATTTTCTTGTAAAGCAATAAAAAATCTAATCCTAGATAACTGGAGATATGTTTGGTAGTTTAATTTTTTTTTTATTTTTACTTTTCAATGATATATATATTTTTCTTGTATCATAAGTTTTCAAAATAGAACAATATACAACAGGAAGAGACTTCATTGCTGATCTGACATCATTTATCATTAACTGTTGTAGCTATAGTGTTTTTGGGAGTTCAGCTGTAGTAACATTCCCAAAGCTGACCTCAGTTGTATAACACAGCATTAAGTTGTCAGATTGTCTGTCGAGAACTGGAAAATAATTGTGACTCAACTGACATTGTTCAACAATTGCTGTAACTTAAGCTGTTAAAAAGAGCATATACCAACAAGTATACTATACTAAGTAAATGGTACTTAATATCATTCCAGTTTGAATGCATGGATTGTAAATTTTTTTAAAAAATCATTTCACCCCAAACAGGGCAATAAAGCTACTAAGATCCAAAGGGTTATTGAATGTGAGAGAATATGAGAAAAAGAAAATTTTATTAAAGAGAAAGAGCAGTACAAAAACAGGAATTAAGATGACTGAAGATATTAACATTGTATTTAAATTTTTGAAGATCAAACTTGACTGGAAAGCAAGAAGCTGGAAGAAAGTTTCATAAGTGAGAAGTGCGAGAGAAGAACCTGTTAGTATAGAACTTGCCATTCAGATAAATTGGGTTATTCTAATATCAGATTGAAAGTGTTTGTCTATTTTTTTAAATTGTAGCAATTTTATTTAAGTTCAGTCTTTAATCAGTATATGTAGTTAATTTAGTAAAATCTTTTGGGAACTGATTAATATAATACAACCACAAGAAGTAATATTTCTATGAAAACAAAGCTAATCCAAACTTTCATAGTGACTAACCAGAATTTTTAAAAGAAACTAAAATGTGACTTAGTATTATACTTGGTCCCATATGCATATATTAAAATATTGCTAAAAATAATGTGACACATTATGTAATAGCATGGAGTTAAATTCAGAATATAAAATAATAAATTATACAAAAAAAATATATATAAATATAAAAGTTATGTCCTGATTGATATCCATTTAGTTTGAAAGAGTACAATTTGTATCATTCTAGTTATTATAAAAGCAAATGCTTCCTGCATTTTCTTTAGGGAAAAATGAATTGATTCAGGTTCGATTTCTTTTCTTTTTTTGTTGCTGCTCATTGAGCTCTATTAGATCCTTATCTGTGAGGGGCTCTGCTTGTCTTTTTCAAATAAATTTATGAAATCCTCCTCCTCCAAATTCATTTCCAGCCCTTTGCTTATGGTCACCAACATTTTGTTGATTTCAACATTATTAAACCCCTTGAAATCATTTATGAATTTCAAGTGTAGTTTTTTCCACCCACCATTCATAGTCATGTTCTGAACATCATTCCATGCCACTGCTATGTTCTGTACAGCCTTATATATGTCAGACTCAAAAGTCACAAAGTGTACATGACACATCAAGATCATTTGCAGCTATTGCTTTCTGCAAAGTAAACTTATAGAGTAATGCTTGAAGATTGCAATGACTCCCTGATCCATTTGTCGTATAAGAGACATGATGTTTGAAGGGAGGTACCCAATGGTAATGTTCGGGTGAAAATTTACAAAAGTTTTACAGGTGGCCAGGATCATTATCAATTAATAATAATATCTTAAAAGGAATCCCCTTTTTCTTGCAATAGTTTTCTGCTGCCGAGATAAAGTGATTAAAGAACCAATCTTCAAAAATAACATCAGTCATGCATGCTTTTGGATTAGCCATCCATGTAACAGGAAGAGATGCCTTCATTACGTTCATCAGGACATGGGGGTTGTATGCAAGTAAGTCCACCACTGAATTCAGTTGTTCTTGTCCTTAAGGACACATGGTCCAGTGGATATAGATGTTAGTTCCCGTGCCTTGAGTTGTGAGTTCAATACCAGGCTACAGCAGTGGTGAATAAGTAACTTACAGGGTTAGAGGGAGATAACTCATGACTACTAGAAGAGGCTCTCCGCAGGGATGAAGATCATATACCCCAGTGATTGTAATAAATGGTTCAGTTAAAATTCCTAGCACCTGAAGACGGTCAGAGTGTACAACAGTCGAAACATCATACAAATGGTAACAAAGATGAGGACAATAGTCCGAATAATGTAAATACTGTAGATTACTTGACTAATAGCAGCATGCTGCTGAATCAACCTATCAATCCAAAGAGAAAGAAGTTGTTTCATATCTCCAAAGATTTTTCCTCTTTTCTTATTGATAACAATATTCTTCACCCCTGGGGCGTCAGATTTGATATGTGCCAAAATCTTATCCTTATTGTGAACAATCATCGATACAATTGTCCGACTCATTCCAAAAGATCAAGCAATCGATATAACCTTTTCACCTTTTTCATGGCATTTTATCATAGTAAGTTTATCGTCCAGCATTATAACATGACACTAGGAATTTTCTTGTAAGCCATTGGGGTAAAATATAAAGTCACAAATGAATGCGAATGAGAGAGTAGGCATTAAACAGACATATGCTGTGCATATATCTAAAATAAACTGGATTTCAAATTCACGAGAATCAGAAGTGGCACTGACAACCAAATGGTAGATATTGGAACTACTGTGGAAAGCACCAGTGTTGAGATCACTAAATAAAACAGCAACACAGAGTCATAGATGTTTTCATATTTTTTTAGGATTTCTAATGATTGTATTAACATTTACTTTAAATATACATATTTTAATATGATTTTATATACTTTTATTCTTATTTATTGTACAGTAACATGATTTTATGTGCTTTTAATGCTTTTCTAATGACATCACAACTTCAATATTTGTGATCGAGAGAGATAAAGTAAAATAAAATGATTTAAACTTGATTTTTATTTTTCCACATTTTTGTGACAAACGACGTATACTCGAGAACAACTTAACTCAAAACATACCTGTGCATTGGATGGACTTGATAGCTGGTTTAAAGTTTTTGATCTTTCATGAAAATATTCAACATTCATGATTTAAAAATATAAGGGAGGATGGAGTAAAGTTTTGGGCATATATTGTAGTCAGTAAAGATATAGGTTCTTTTCAAAGTTAATAATTATGTTAAAATAGAAGCATAGAATTATTGTAAGTTCTTGGACCAGAAAATTTTGAAGAACCTTTAAGTTAAAGAATATATTTATGCATGTTACTTTACATTCTGCAAAGCTGACTATTGCCCACCTATCCCCCAAAAAGGTTCAAGGCACTAGAATTGCTCTCAGCCTTTCCAAATGTCAATCCAGTAGAAAGCTTTTGGGCCATCATATATATATATATATATATATATATATATATGCAGCATTTTTTCATTAAGACATGTTTCATTAAATAATATAAACAAGTTTTGTGTATTTATTTTATGTAAATTTTTTCATATTGTCTGATAAGCTTAATAACATTATCATTAAATGAAGAAAGAAAATTACAATATTGATACATAATTTTTTTATAATCCAATCTAAGCTTTCAACTTACATAAGCCATTTCCAAAGATGTCAAATTACATTATAGTATAACAATTCACATAAAGTAAACAGACAAAACTTGTCTATATTATTTAATGAAACATGCCTTTATATATATATAAAGAAGGAAAAATAATATTTAAACATAGATATCTGGGAAGCAATAAAAACTTTTAAAGTTGATTTAAAATTAACTAAATCACTGATTGAAGATTATAGAATGTCAAAAAGCCTATATTGTAATAAAATAATACATTCAACTATATGGGATTTTATGTTAATAAAATGTTTCTTTTGGATTTATTTATGAATTGAAATTTATGTGGCACTTTGTATAATAAACTCTGACATATCCAAAAGATGATTTTATCAATATTAAGAATATATATATGATATTAAATATCATAAGCTGAAATACACATAATATATTGGTCATTTAAATATTTGTATTATAATTTTATAAACATCAGTTGGTTAGTATTAATTTGCATAATAAAATCTGACATTATTTCTTTTAGATATTAATTAGCATTGATTACACATGCATATTTCTTTACTACGAATAGCAACATGATAGTAAATAAGAGTATCAGTATTTTTTACTATATTTAGAGTTAGTTTTTTGTATAATATTGGAATTATTTATTCATTTTGTAAAATGATATCTGCATTTTACATTCCAGCATAATTTGGCTGGGAAAAATTACTACTTTAGTTGGTCAGTTCTTTTTTTTTTTCCGCTTCTTATCAGCAAGTTATTCAACATTTGAGAAGTTGAAATGGTTTTAGTGATTACTGTTCATTTATATTATTTTGTCAGATCCATTTTCAACATACCAATTAATGATGGAATTGCTGAGAACAGACAAATTAAGAAAGGCAAAGACCTGTTCATTAGTTAATATTAAGGATAAATACAAAACTCTGTGCCAGATAAAAATGGAGAATTGTTTTCTATTTTTTGCTATATTTATTGATGGCAATAGTAATGCCTGATTACTTTAGAATTTTCATTTAAAATAAAAGTAGCCAGCTTTAAATAAAATAGTTCAATAATTCTATACTTAAGATTTCATTAAAACTACTTTTTAGTTGACAAAGTTTTTACATTGAAAACAAATCTTTTATATAGTAAATTATCCATTATTTTTTTAAAGCAGGGGTCATTTTAAAATAGCAATCTGTAATTACTGTCGAAGTTTTGCTTTTTTAATCTTGCCTTTGAACTGTTGAGCTCAGATATTTCAGCCAGTAAGAATTTTATTTAAAATATTAATTTATTCTAAATTAATTTAGTTTCATTTAATTTGCACCATTGTTTATAATTTATATACTCACCTAACAAAATGACATTTCTACAATGTTACATAGAGGCTTCAAAATGTTGCCTTGCTGTAATATTACATTTACAACTTTTATAGGCTCTCCACACCCTGTCCACAACATTACCTTGTAACATTGCATTAACATTCCTCTTTAGAATCCCCACAAAATTGCCCATGTGTAAAAATGGTTGCCCTGTAGACTCCTCACAGCATAACTGCAATCTTGCAGACACATTTGAAATATTGTAACTTATAATGCAACAATAGTATAGAATTTAAGACCAAAAAATAATAATTTCATGTATATACTCAGTTTATTCTAGTTAAAAATATATTCATTTTATCAAATGGATTGAATCTGAATCATCAAAATAACTGCCACCATCATTTTCTAGTGGAATGTTTATTGCTCTTGTTTGAATCTGTTTCTATGCTTGTTTGTACTCCTCATATAATAATTTTCTATACTGTCTCATGTCTTCCATAATATTATGCTGAACCTTCAAGATGAAAGAGAATTTTTTCAATTCTCAATCTATTTCTTTTCCACCTTTTAATATAAAAAAAATTAACCAGTACTTTTAAAATTGTGAATAATTTGTTTCTTTTTCTTTTTATCTTTTTAGAAAAGATATATTTTTAATAAAATGTTACAAACAAACATTTAGTAAAAATAATTTTTTCAGAATATTTGCTATTTTCAAGTTTTTCAATTTTTTTTTTCTAAAGTTAAACAAATGCAATAAAATGTAAATACATTTGGAAAATATTAAAAAGATAAAAATATAAAGATTTTTCTTTTTAAAGAACAAAAATATAATTAATGAAATCCACTCGGTCAAGGTCTATCAATATTTTGTATCAATTTAGAAATAGGATCAGTTAAAGAAGATAGAAACATTTGCTAAAAATGAAGGAGTTTTTGTTTGAAAAACATTTAACTTCAATTTTTAAGAAACAGAAATTTAAAATGTAATAATTGCATTGGTCACTTAAATTGCAATATCATCAGATTTATTTCATATCCAAAAATGTAATTTAGTCTTTACTGATAGCTTCTTTTATGATGATGGCATTGATGATTAAATTTGCCTCCAATATGCAGATTCAGAACTAGAAGCTTTCAGTTTCACCAAAAGTTGTTCCTGTCATTGCTGATTGGTTTTGAAAAAGTTTGTTGAATCTGGAAGAAAATCAGAGTAGAAGAAGAAAGTGTCAATGATGTGAATTTATTTAAGGTGGACTTCGAGTTGCCAGGAAGTGACCCACACACTTGATTTTATGACCTTCTTCTACAGCTCATACGGAATGAGACATGCAGAATCCAGCTATGAAACTGCAGCAGACTGTCACTGACCCTGTTATAGTTTAGAGTGGTGGTTTCTGTAGCCTTTCTGTCATGCACAGCTCTCTTCATCCGTTAGTTCAACCATTGAGATCTGTTGTAATTATCATCCACTTGTACTGGTTGTATCTTTGGTATTGGTCACGCTTAGTCTGGATTCTTGTTTTCGACCTTGGTGCCAAAGGTGGCCCTACCAGGTGTTAAGAACTTCTGATTGCATGACTCTCAGAGTCATTGAATCATGCAAGCCTCTACAGTATGACAAGGAGCTACCATCATAATATGTTAATATAAAAACATACACAAATAATAATTAAGATTACTTCACTATTTTATTTATATAATTGTTAAGATTGTGTACAATAAGTAATCACTGAAGGATGAAGTCTGTCATTCCACATGTTAAGCTAACTATATTTTGTTCAAGAAATCTGATCTGAATGGGTTAATGGTAATATATTACTGACATTATTCATGCATGAAAATTGGTAAGTGGGTTAAAGCTCATCTTTTAGAGACAAAAACAAGCTTTGTGAAGGTTACTTCTCTTTCCATGTGGAACTTAGGTGAATGACCTTTTTGTTTAAAATAGTGCCACTTGCTCCACAGAAAAAGGATAATAAATTCCAGGAAGATATTAGAACATACTTTCATCATCTGAATTAGTGATTCTTAATTAAAAAAAATATGAAGAGAAATTTTATACCTTGCATATATATTAAATGAAGAAAAAGTATTCTGATATTATATGATCAGCATGGAATCTTTTAGCTACAGCATTTTACAATGTTATCATGTGACAGTGTTAAGGATGAACAGTCAGTAACATTTGAACTTTTACATGAGGGGTTTACAAAGGCAGCATTTTTGGTGTCATTCAGAGTTGCTAACACCTAAGCCATAATCAGAGAACAGAAATTTTAGCGTGTTATATATAAGCAGCATATACACATGCCAGTCATCAAAAGGACTCAATTCATTGCTGAAGAGTTATGCATATATCGCCAAAGTGGTAACTGTTTTTTATTTTTTCAAATTTTACTCTCTAGATTGCTCAATCGTAATGAGAGCATAATATTTGTCATCCATATACAAGCCTGTTTTGCTGTATCACAGCTCATCGGTGTGGCTAGACATCCACTTGCCTCTGGCCAAGATCAAAACTCCACTGATTTGGTGTCAGTTGAAGTCGCTAACCCCTTAGCCATAGATATATATATATAAAACTAATCCTCATTGCAGATGTCTGCTCAGGCACACTTGTGTTTTTCCAACACCCACAGAGCCTACTTATAGTTTATACTGCAACTATGCTGAGCGGAACTTAGTTACAGTTTCTGGGAGTGAGTTCATTATCTAGCATGAACAACAGTCTGCAAAAGGATAGGACACTCAAATCCTTGGTCATGATGAATTGTGACTTTGAGTTAGCACAACCATCAACGACTACTCAAAGTGAATCGTCTATCCAATTTCACTCACAAAGCTTGGTATGATTTTAGGCACTTTCCAAAAGTGCAGCATACTAGGGTCACCTCCTCCAGACTGATAACATCAGGAAGTCACTTTCCTGACAAATTGACCATGGTGAAATTCAAACCTGGGCTTAACGTCCAGAAATCAAACCTTCTAAACACTCGGCCATGTGCCTATATATATATATATATATATATATATATATATATATATATATATATATAACATCACCAATTTTCCAGCAACTATTTAAGTAAGTACAAAGTCAGTAATATATTCCTAACATCCACCTGTTTTGATAAATTGTTGTGTACAAGATCCCTTTTGTGCTCATGGAGATTTTTCAGTGTATTACAAGGAGTAGTTCTGGCAATTCATTTTTTATATATCAGAATTATTATTGTTATAGGTATTTTTGGTTCTGATCATATCTATAATAGTTTAGGATGTGATTGCAATTATTTTGATGTTTTAGGATTGGTTAAATTGTTTTCGGATAATGTATGTTATAGATTTAGTAGGTAGTATTATATGTTTGTTTTTATGTAGTTTATTGTTATTGTTGTTAATTATGTTATCTTTTTTTGCAGCTGAATATTTTTGTATGCCTTTCTCTTATCATTTTGGATTAAATAATAAGTATATTTTTTAAAGTCTTTCTATGTATATATCCTCTTTGGGTAAGTATTGGAAGATGCAGATTCTTAGTGCTCTCAAACAGAATCCTATAATTGTTCCAGATTTGATGATGTTACAAAGGTGGGAATAAAAAAGAATTCTAGGAATATCATTTACTTACTTGATATATTAGACATTGAATTGTGCCACTTAGCATCCTTCATCACTTGCCTAGACTTTTTGGCTAACCTATTGAATATTTATGAGCATTCTTAAATTTAAAAATTTGGCAAAACTAATAACATTTTTGCTCTTGTATATAAAGACTTTTTACAAAATAAAATCCTTGCATTTATCTTGATAAAGTCCTCAGAAGACAAAACGTGTCAGCTAAGATAAGTTTTCCTTTTGTCTTTATATATATATATATATATATATATATATATATATATATATATATATATATATATATTGTCTTTGATAACTGTAAAAATATAATAAAAAATTAAATGGACTATGCCAGTTTGATTTAACAAAGCGTGAATGAATTCTTACTTTCTCAATGCATCTCATATAATTATATATTATTACTTAAATGTTATTTTTAATAGATAAGTTTATTTAAGTAGATGTTTTGTTTATTTATTAAACACTATATTTATTTTCATCTACCAGCCTAAATATTTGAGAAATTTTCTTAGAAAAATATGCACTCTTTGGCAGGATGTAAACCTGCATTCCCCTAGGCGAAACCATCATTAGATCTGACATGCTTTGACATCTTGGCTACAGAGAACCTGATGGCCAAGCAATGCCTAAATGTTGCCTTTAAACAGAGGTTTTTTCCTGATTCTTGAAATCAGCAAGAATGATTGTGTCATCATCTAAATTCTTGATAATTTTGTGCTACTATTTGTCTCATCTTTATGATATTTCTGCCTGCAGCAGACTGCAAACTCACATGTCATTTCTTTATTTAATGACTTTCAGCGATTGTGAATTTTCTCAGCCAGTATATTCCAATGAGTGTCCAGGCTGTATGAGAATAGCTGTTTTTATTAAAACAGTACCACATGTTAGAATTTTCTCTCCAGCCTGATATTACCAAGTAATTACCTCCTTGACGAATAGCTCATAGTGAGATTGGAACTCAGATCAGTGCTAACAATTCATAATTTATCTCAAATCAAAATATCTCAAAGTATTGGGTTGTTTCGAAAATTCATGCTGACTTTTAAGGGAAATTAAAACACAAAACAAAATTATGCCATTAAATATTTACTCAGTTAAATATGAACCATTTTGTTACACAATCTTTCTCCATTTTCCTTTCAACTTAAAGATTCTGTCTTTCCAGAATTTTAGTGGTTTTTTTATGCCATTCAAAGAATTAAAAATTTTACCATTGAAGTTATTTTACAAGGACCTGACTAGATGAAAATCTAAAAGAATATGTCTGGTTAATATGGTGATTGGAGTAAAATGTCCCAGCCAATAATAATAAAACTACAGAAACATAATGATATTTATATTGCAAGTGTGTGTGAATGGTTTGTGCCAATATTTTATGTTTCTTCATTTCAGACTAATTCTTATAAGGCTTGTTATCATTCTTCTTGTACTTTTCTTTCTCAAAAGGACCAATGAGTTGATTTTCTATATTTTTTGTTGTTTTTGTTTCCACCCAATGAAACAATGTATATTTAGATGACTGAGGTATTTCTGAATGTTATGCACATGCCATGCATTGCTAGCTGCATCTTGGACAAGTTCCATGTCTTAAAGGATGTCACTAGTCTGCTTCTGCTATGGTTTCATTGTTAACTTCCTCTGTTTGTCTGGTCTACCTGCTACTGTTTTAGGTACCAGGTTAATTCTGTTGATTTTCTGCTTATTCTATTTAATAGTTTATACAGACTATTTACAAGTAGTTCTTCACTGCATTAAACTGTTTTAATATACAGTGAAACATGCAGAATAAGTTCAAAAAACAATAGGGAAATAAGGAAATAAATAGATACTATCAGATGAAAAGAGAGCTGATGTGAATGACAGCCAGAAAGAAATACTGGTTGATGTCTATAAAATAAACAAGCAGATTCATTCATTGATAACATGTCTGTAACTACTAGTTGAAGTACATTTTAATTACCTAAGTTTATGACTTTTTAATTTCTACTCTTATGTTTACAATAATAATGAATATAAATATTCCATCAGTAAAGTCAGTTCCTGAATCAACCATTATCTATATGCTATATTATTTGTACTTGTATCATATGTGATTCATGAATTTACTAAATCAGCACATTCATTTTATTTAGCCATAATAATGACTTTCTCGGATGTGCGTTTTGGTGCAGCTCAGAATGAGAAATCAGGTAGCCAAGTTCGAATTCCAGTTGAATTCATTGCATTCACTTACGTGCAAATACCCTTTGGAAAGGTATTAATCCATCTCTTCCTTCCAGTTATGGGTTAAATAACAGGACAGATTGGGTTCTGTAGCCTTGGCCGGCAACCAGTCTACCGCAGAAAGCAATGGCAACCTACTGCGGGATAATCTTCTGCCCAGTCAGTCATGTCTCTTTTGAGACATGATCACCCAAGTGTGTTTCACGTATGACACTTAACTGACTGAATGACCTTCTTACCTTGAAGGAATAGGCAATAAATTCTTGGAATATACAAGTTATTTTTGTAAAATATCAAAACTCAAATTTGGATATCAACTTAAAAATCTAGACATAACTTAATGGAAAGAATTACACACATGCAAAAAGAAAATATATAAAGATAAAAATAAAAAAAAAACATAAAAAAAAGAATGACAAGCTGATACACTAATCTTAGTACACAGATAATAAGCATAAGGATGATTCAGATCTTGATATTTGGACTAGCATATGAGTTAGATTGATTGAGAGAGGATTGCCAGATTAATTGTTCTTAGTGAACATACAAAACAACTTCATGAATAGATTTTGATGGATGATTTATGGTTACTTTCTTATTGTTAATTAAACCTTTGCTTGAAAATATACAAGACAACTGATATATTTTATTAACTATTTTCATTTAGGATCTTGCTTGGTGACAAATTTTATGCCTCTTTCAGTTTTATATTTTATTGCATCATAAACTACTTTTTTTGTTAGCAATTTTACCATCTTTCTCTCTCTCTCTCTCTCTCTCATATAGTGAGATGTTGTGCTAAAGAGGTCTTGCCCAACCCGGAAAGGATTCTTTTCTTCAAATTCTGATAATTGGTCATTTTGGTAAATGGGTCAGATTGAGAACTTTTCATACACATACATTTATACCATTTATACATGTTTAACTTCATCACTGTAGTAAATAAACAAGAAATCATCAAGAAAAGTATGCACTGTTGTATTCAAATTGAATTTTGTTTATGCAATTTTGGGTGTATGATCTTTTTTCTTTTGCGATCATTCAATGGAGAAACATGTCTGTGAAGGAAACAACTATCAAATTGATTCCTTTGTCTTTTGTACTTGCCACAAGGTTGGGCAAAATTTGTAATTGATTGTGTGCCTTTGACAAAGACAAGGAATAATCTGATTAAACTCCTCTTATCCTCCACCTCCTGTTTTATTCATAACTTTTTTGATTGTATAATCAGTAGTTCAGATACGCACACACATACACACTTCTTAAAAATTCAATAGTGTTATTAATAAAAATCATGTACATGCATGCATGAAGGTTGCTACACATAAAAGCACTTCAAATACGCACAATTTCATGTCTGTGTAAATCAGTACAGTGACATATTACCACAAAAATGCTCACAAACCTGCGTAAAAGATTTTAATGCATATACATGCTTGTATAACATTGCTTACCAAACTGTAAGAACATAACTATAGACAAACATGTACACACATACATTTACAAGTACATATATCTAAGCATATGTGAATATCTTGCAAATATGATCATACACATGCTTATTTGAAATCTTTGGTGAAAAATCTAAAATATTTTCTTTCTGCCTTGAATTTCATTTCTCTGTTTTGGATTTTATTTAATTTTTGTCCATCACCTTGTCTTCAGTTCATTCTGCTTATAGGCTTTTTATATTTTAATTCAATTTCAACTTCTTAATTAGATTGTTAAATGTTGCCTTGATCTGTGTTTGCTCATACTAATTATTCCTATTCTGTATTAATTTCTTTGCCATTTTGATTTCTCCTTTCTGTTCTTGTTTTCTGTTTTTCTTTTGTTTTCATTTTCTTTTAACATAGTTTTTTCAATGCCAGCCCCACATTTCCTTCTTTAGAAACTAACCCATCATAGTCGATTGAGAAGATTTTATTTGTGAGATTTTCAAGATTATATCAAACATTTGGCTCCCAAATGAATAATTATAGATTCCAATTTCATACTGATTGACACTTTAGCAAAACTTGATTTTAAATATTGGGTGTATTTTTGGACTTCTTAGAATTCTTTGCATGGGACAATAATGCCGTGCATGTGTTTGTTCAAAAATAGAAATTACAAAAGTGACTTGGTGCAAATTAAACTGACAGACGAATAGAGAAAGGTTTAGATTCAGCACATTGCTGAAAAGTAAAACGAAACTTGTACTGAAACTATAAATGTGGAATATCTGTTGAAGCAATCATATGAATTGGAAATCTGTCAGTTTTCAACATTATTAAGGATTTTTCAAACATAATCATCACCAATCTCCATATCATTTAATGACTGGCATCCACTAAATTAGAACATTCTACCTTTGAAATAGCATATATCCTTGATTGAGCTGAAAAATTTTCAGCACCCTCTCATATGGAATAATTATTTTTATAAGCAGCTAAAGAGTAACTATTATATTGTTTTTATAACAAAATATATTTATATATGATGTCATTATTTTAACAATTATCTTGCACAAAACCTATAAGTTTATTCTTTATCATAAAGAATAAAAAATACCTGGCATTTGAAATTAATTAGTTGTGTCAATATTACTTTTTGTATTCATTTAATTATGTTCATTTAATGTGTCTACAATAACTCAAGAGTGATATATATATTATTAAAAAATACACACACTGTCACTTTCTCTCTCTCTAATCATGCTTATTTAGATACATTCTTTTATTGCTTCTTAAGTCCAACATTTCAAAAGCTTTATCTATAAGTCTTGTGTAAGAATACTAATGAGAAAGAGTTATACAGCTTTACTTTTATGCTAATAATATTAACTTACATTATAAAAAGCAAGTAACTAAACTAGAGAGTTAGACATCTGAAAGGATCAGCTTGTATTAATTGAGTTCAATTGCTGAGCCAGACAGTATGTACATCGACTCAATGGAAATGGGTGGACAATAACTGGGCAGTACTAAAAATAAGAACGAGATGTGATATCCTGAGATGCGGGCAGTGGAATATGAATAGTCTAACCCTGTCAATTAAATAAAGAGATTAGTTCAGAATTCCCTGTAGCATAACCAGATTGCTATAAGCCTGATGAAGGCCAGAAAGCAAAACAGCTGAAATATTGTAATAAAAGCAACAAAAAAGAGGACAATAGTCTGAATGTAAAAAGCATAATTAAACTTGGTTTAGGTAGAATAGTATACTATTTTTTTAGGTGATTATTGGTATAGATTCAGCTACCTATCTTGGTAGCAACAGATATAAATCAATACTATTTATTCCAAAAATAAAAAAAAAACATTTTGGCATACTTTGAAAGCTCAAAATTTCTGCATATCATAATGAAGAATAATACTACTTGATGCAATGTTAATAATACTACCTGATATAGACTAATGTAGCCAGTTAAAATGTATTAAAACACATACAAAAAATTTAATAAAATAAAGATTCTATACTGTATAGACAATTAAGTAATGAAAATGGCTTAATTGAAACCTCAACATTTCTGATATTTAGCAAATATTTCTCAAACCAAATATTTCTCAAACCATTTCTCGGCAGTCTTTTCTTGATATTTAATTCATTAAGACTGACTTTGTATAAATAGTGCATTTTGCAGATTCTTTGTTTTTTGGTTAATTTTACATTTTAATAGCAATACATATTCATAATTAAAACTGGGGAGAATATATTTTAGTTTCATGCCTTTTATAAATTACACTAATTGTCGACAACCAGAATTTGTACCAATTTATCAGTTTGATTTGCTTATATGTTGTCTTTTAAGACATTTTTCCTTCCTTTTACATTCATGTATGCTTACATTATATCTAATAAATTTATGCCTTATCTCATGAGAACTGTATAAACATTTATGACAGTCCACATTATAAACAAGCTATTTTTATGATGAATAAACAAACTCTTGCAGATATTCATCTTAGTTGTTTTTATTTGCCAAAATTATGATTTTTAATTGTAAATGCTAATTATATTTGCATGCATTATGATTATTATATGCCTTTACAATTAAACTAATACACTCACTATGTTTTGGTGAATGTATTCTTCAACATTATTTGGGTGTCTGTCTTTGTACTTAGTAAATTTTCTGGAAGTATACAATGCAGAATTATTTGCTTAGACATTTATACTGTTCACTTTTAAAGAATGTTTTTATACTATGAAAATCCAGATTTGATCTTACATTAAAAAAAAATACATTTTTTAAAAACTTGGTAAAAGGATTCATCACCGTTCTCTAATTAATCTATTCTAAAGCTGTTATTCAAACAGTTTATTTGATATTGTCAGCTTTACTTAATTCATGAAATACATAAATATATGTTAAAGCATATTGACAGGTACAATATATTACGAAGAAATAATTTCTTAATCACATATTTGATCACTTCTAAATCTTTCTATGATTTCCTGGTATGAAAAAATAATGCCAGTTAGTCTTAGATATTTAACAAAACTCGAATATGAAAAAAAGAATCAGCTTATAAAAAAAAAAAGATCCTATTTTGACACTGTAGAAAAATAGATATATAATCCCATTAATCTGAATTAGATAATGTATATAAACAGTATTCACATACGTTGGAATACAAACTCAATGACATCATAGTCAGCCGACATTGTGTTGCTATGCCACAGTGGAACTAATATCATTAATATCTGACTCTCATGTGATAAAGATAATACTGATTAAATGTAACTTGATATTCTATTATTGAAATGAAGAAAGCTGATAATTTTAGAAAAGTTTTAGTGATAAGTATCTAAGTAGATAAGGTGCAAAAGAATCTTTTTTGAAGCAGGAGATGTGTTATAATTCCCTTTGGGCATTCTACTAAGAGATTTATTGCTTGGTGTAAATTTACTTTTTCTTTCTCTAGTGGACTGAAATAAACAAAGTTTTTTTTGTAATTTATCCTGTAATATTTGCTGAAGACCATAGTTTTTTTCCTCAATTTAAATTTTTATTTTAGCCATAAAGTCTACAGCTCAAAATATTACATGAAACATAATCTAAACAATGTTTGCCTGTAGAATTTTGTATCTCCTCAGTGATTTTATGATAAAAAAATGAATGATATTCTCAAATGAATACTTCTTATGCTTTAGGTTACTTAATAATTTATACTTAAGTTTGGTGCATAGAATATAAAAGCTATTCAGTCAGTTAAGTGCCATATATGATACACGCTTGGGCGATCATGTTTCAAAAGAGACATGACTGACTGGGCAGAAGATTCTCCCGCAGTAGGTTGCCATTGCTTTCTATGGTAGACTGGTTGCCAACCAAGACTATAGAACCCAATCTGTCCTATTATTTAACCCATAACTGGAGGGAAGAAACAGATTAATACCTTTCCCAAAGGTATTTGTGCGTAAATGAATGCAAGGAATTCAACTGGAATTCAAACTCGGCTACTCGATTTCTCGTCCCGAGCCAATATCCACTGCACCACAAGTTATTATAAAACTCTAAAGTTTTAAAGTTTTTAGTCATAACAAGAAGTAAGATTCAATGAGTGTAAAATCAAGAAAATGTGTTAAAATTTCCTTATGTTTTGATCAGTCAGTTTGATTTTAACCAGGCAGTCATAAAGTATGTTAGAAGTATTATAGAAACTTAGATTATCTCATGGAAAATGTTACTTTTTTTTAAGTTGGGCATATTGTCTAAATATATCATACTATTTCTAATATAATTTTATTAGTTATTTAAAACAAAATTAGCAATATAATAACATATATTATTATCTCAAAGTTTACACAAAACCTTGATTAATTTTTTGTCATTTGTTTGCTTTTAATGTATTTTTTATTTTTATGAATATCTCAAGATCACATGTGGGTTAAAAACTGTTTAGTATGGTATGGATGATTGTAGGGAAGTCATAAAGTAAATTTCTTAATTTCCAGTTTGAAATATTTAGTTTATTGTCTAAATAATATATTTGTAGGAGAAACATTGTACATGCATTTATGCATACAGTTATTTAGAAAGTAATTATTTATTTTTCTTCATAGAAACTATCTATGCAAAAGAAGTATTATATGATCAACAAATTATATAAGGAATATTTTTAGAAAAAGGTGGGTGTTAATGAAAATAAATTCAAATTTTCCAAAATAAAACCTATAAATATTCCATTATGTTGTTCATATTTATAGGATCTGATGACAGAATTTTCAGATTTCAACCCTGACTTCTCTTTTCTGACTCTGGATTAATATTTTTCTTTTCTTGTCAGAACTTAAATCTCTCACAGTTCATCTTTTGGAATGAAACTTTAAATCCCTTTAATTACCTTAACTATTCAACCTCATGACTAAAAACCCAAAATAATAGCATAAGTCAAAACATTAGTTGATTAGTTTGGAAACATCTTTTCAGCTTAGTAAGAGACCAGGTGAAAACAAATGTGAACTCCATAGAACAATCACATTAATGATGTACATAAACTAATCATGTGAATTCTGATGAATAGAGTGCAAAGTAGAATTACACTAGAAATAGGACAAGAAGAGTGCAGCTTTGTCATGGACACTGGATAAAGAAACGCAATATTCATGATCAGATTGATAACAGAGAGATAAATAGAAAAGCAGAAGGATGTGCATTTATGTTTTATAGATTATGCAAAAAGATATGACAAGTTATAGCACAATGATCTATTTGAACTTCTTGGAAAAGATGTTAGAATAATCCAGAATTTATACTGGGAGCAAAAACAAATTGAGTAGCTGCACAAGAATAGAAAGGGCCAAGAGATAAGGATGCATCTTCTCCCCAACTTTATTCAACCTCTACAGTGACGCCATTCTAAGGGAACTGGAAATCCTAACTGGATTTATTATTGGTGGGCATAATCTTAATATGAAATACGAAGATGACACTCTCAATGGCTGACTTGAAAAGGTCTTCTAGACAATATGGTAGAAGAAAAGTGAGAAAAAAGATTAACCATCACCAGTAAGAAAACAGAAAGTATGTTCATCAGCAAGAGAGAAAGCCCAAGATGCAAATAACATATTGGTGCAGAGGATGGGAAATGTGACACCAAAATCCAAACAGCCATTGAACTAGTGAAAGAGGCATTCCAAAAGCTGAGAAACAGAAAAATTGTTAGAAACAAAGAAAAAAGTGCTGGATTGCTATATGTTATTCATTCTCTTTCATGGCCATGAATGTTGGATGGATGAAGAAAACTCTAGAAGCAGCAGCAATGTGGTTCTTCAGAAAGATACTGAAAATTTCCTGGATGGAGCTAGTAAGCAACAAAGAAATTTTAAAGAAAATAGCAACCAGAAAGAAATCTTATGCTCAAAATCAGGAAAAGAAAGCTGCAATTCCTTGGACACAATGAGAAATGAAGGCTTGGAAAACCCTCATGTGGCATATTGAAGGCAAGTGGGAGTGGAAAGTTGATGAGCTTGTGTTAATGGATGGTGGAACAAATTTCGAAAGCATTAGCAAAGGGAGAAAAACTAAGTGTCACACAAGATAGAAAGTTTGGAGAGCCATGATCACCTGTCTTGGAGGGATGTGACATATAGAAGAAAAATCATGAATACAAATGTCAAGCATTTTAAATCTCTTAATTCAGAAATGAATTTTTCTGTTTCTTTTACTTTTTTCTTTACAGCAGCAACCGCCTTGTTACAAAAAAAGTTAATGAGTAAATTCCCATAAGTTGAACAGAATTATTCAATCAGTGCCAAACGAGTTCATTGCACCTGGGAGTATATAGACTTTCGATTTGTAAGTCCTTTTGAACAACCAAAATATTACAAAATATTACAACTCTTATTCGCCTTTGAAATTTAGTTTTTTACGAGACACTCCTTTGGCAATTTTTTTTCAAGCTTGTCACTGTCAGACAACCAATTTTTTTCCAAACTTGAAATAATGCTTTCTGTAATAGTTTTACTCTATGGCCATTTATCTTTATATTTACGTATTTCCTTTTTTTGTTATCCAACATTTCTTTTTTTAGATAATACGACATTCACTTCCGTCTTAATTTTTTTCTTCTTTTTCTGTTTAAATCTACAGTGCAAACATTTGTGCCCATGGTAATTGCACAAAAAAACAGATCTTATCTCTGAAAAAGCAGTTCTTTTTCAAATGGTACCCCCCCCCCCCCCCCACATGCATCACATGGGGATATCATTGTTTTATTTTTGGACAATTTTTTTTTTTCACTTCCTGTACACAAGAATTACATTTCTTGGATTCTAAAATTGTCTTTTTTGATATTAATTAACCTTTGGCACTCTTCAGTTACTTTTTGAAGTGTAATGTCTGGGTTCTACTTAATCATTGTTAACACACAGGATCTAATTTCTTTATCTTTCAGGGTTGTCGATCCCTGTACAAATACCAAACATTTGAACATCTCAATTGATAACTTGCTCAATTTAAACTATTTCCATTGTGAGTTTACAAGTCTGGCATATGTGATGAAATCATCCTGTTCGTCCTTCACAATATTCAGGCATTTGTACTGTGTATAGAAAAAAATATCCCTTTCCTCAAAAATGTTTGACAAAATACTAATTGTCTCTCCAAAAGACATTTCCTCTGTTTTTTATTTTTTGGTAGAATTAGATTTGTGTACTTGCTCTTCTCTTCAGTTCTTAGTTTTTGTAGCAGTAGGGTATTTTTCTCCTTGTCGGACCAACCTTGACATTGTTTCGTAAAAATGGTTTCATATCTACAATAATATGCAGGAAAGGTTAAACCATTTTCCTGATCATATCTAAACTCCAGTAATGAATTTGATTTCCCTTCAGGAGAGAAAAACCTAGGATTCTGTTCCTCCATAAATCTAGTCATTATAGTTTCACATAACAATCTTGTATCCTTAGCTTGTTGTAATATTTGTTCCTTATTAATTGAATTTGTTGTTGTTGCAACTATAAGCTCGCTTGCAAGGCCTTCATTAAATTCATCAATTGTTCCATTTTCTTGTAAAAAATATTTCCCCAGAAAAATATTTATGCACAAAAAGAAAACGACACATTAAGCAATGTCAAACTAAATAAAAGAAAAAAATTTTTTTTGTATTATTCCTTTAGACAAGAACTCTTCCCATTTTTGTATGCAAATTAGAGTCTGTGAAGATTAAAATGCAAAAGCAGAATCAATGTTATTGATGTCGTTTTTTTGCGAATTTTTCCTTGTTAAAATCTTATTTTAACTTCGTCCTTCTTTGTCAAAATGTTGTAACCTGAACAAGGGTACAATTTAACAAAGTGTAAATCCGAGTGAAAAGGTTACTAAGCCAGGCATAATAGAATAAAAAGTTTTTTCAGACTTATTACAGACGAGAATAGTACTACCAGGTTCTAATCCATAAGCAATACTCACTAGTGAAAATGCTCTTACTCATTTATTCATGATAGACTTAGTGTTCATAGAGAGTGCTGGGATATTCCATTATAACAGAAAGTTTTTAAAATTTTAAATATTTCTCATCCTGTATTTTATACAGTTTATTTTTAATAGTAAAATTTGGTTTAAATGTTTCTATGTTGTTCTACTGTTCAAAATAAAACTGCATTGCTCATTGAAGGAAATAATTACTTTAATTTATAAAACAATATCTTTTTAAGGTCCTCCTCCCAATATATGAAGAGGTAGTGAAAAGCTCTTAGTTTAACAAGCTTCTCAAAATCTGTATTCAGGTGTTTGATCATTAAAATACTGAATTTGGGAAATGGCTCTTCATTTATCATGAAATTCACTGACTTCCTTTTAATGTTTTAAGTTTTCATTTGTCTCCCATAGTTTTTTTATTTTTATTTGAGCACTTTCTATTGTAAACATTTGCACTAATGACACCCATTATCCTTGTTAGTGTAAACAAGGATAATAAACTTGCATTCAATGTTTTATGCATATACCCCATTAAACGTGCACTAGATGTTACACATTGTTCAAAATCAATTTAAAAATTAGAAAATATCAGGGTTTTTTTGGGTTTTTTTTTTTCATATTTTTGCAGAGTTGCATCCTATCAGTGTTTGCTGTAAAGTGCTTAGCAGTGGATTCATGTTACTGCTTGTTGCTAGAAAATATTCTGTACCAATCTTGTAGTTCCAATCACAACATATGAGTCTATCTGTTTACTCATAATAGTTGCAAACATATCCTGAAAGAGGCAAAGTGTTTGATCACTGATAGAATCGGGCAACATATAGTGTCTAACAAATTTAGTTCTTATGACTACTGGTGACTCTGGAATAATGAGTTAAATAAAAGAAAGTTTTCTATCTCTCCTCTCTTCAAACAATTTGAGATTTTATTATCAGGCGTGTCTTTACCTGACTTCTTTTTTTTTTTCTTTTTTTTTTTTTTTTTTTAATAATCATATCACTCCAAGCAAAGCAGTTTACTGCCACTTGTGTGCAGGGGGTTACTGTTGTGGATTCTTGTTGAAAAACCACACAAAATAATAAATAACAAAACCAGATATGGAGATATAAAATGTAAGTTATATTGAACAAAAATTAACAAACTGGAACACGGGTTAGTCAATTTAGGAATACTAGGAATACTGTTAGTAGAAATCAATATATATAGTCTTGTAGTGAAGAATTATGTCTGGTTAATGAGTCCATATCCAAAATAACTCCAACTCACTATATACCAACTTACAGACCAACTGACTCCTTACTACCACTCAACCCCTGCTGTACTCTGTATAGGCAGGATTATATGTACACATCAGGCGAGTCCATTCTTATGTGCAAAAAAGGGTGCTCCCCAACAGTTACATAGGAGGAAAGTTATGAGAAAGAGTGACATGTTATAGGGGGTGTCAGGAAGTGGGTAAGAGAAGTATGCGAATACTGATGAGAGTGGAGTGGACAGAGAAAGGAGCTTGAGAGGGAGGATGCAAGTCAGTGAGATAGGAGATGACTATTGACTTTACATTTAATATTTCCACTTAGAACTTAGTCTCTGTTGAGTGATATGCATATAACTTTATGCATGTCTTCTGCTATTGTCTCTAAACTGGTTCCCCACATGCAGACATAATGGTATCCCTGCAATAGTCCTGAACTGGTTCCTGCTCTCTCTAAGCTGTACAACAAATGCCTTGCTGCATTTTGCTTTTCTGCTTGTTCTGTAATTCCAGTGTTTAAGAATTCAGGCAAATTAGGCTTCTACCTATTTTAGGAAAAGTACTAGAGGCTCTAATCAATTCTGGATTATTTAAGCTTCTAATCTTGCAGGATTTTCTTTCAGACAAGCAATGCTGCTTTTTCTTCTGTAGGTATTATGTTATTATTGAAAGAGTCTATTAAGCTTTACATAATAATGGTGATAAGAATGCTGTTGCTTTGCATATCTCAAAGATATTTATCAGGGTTTGGCATACTGATCTTCTTCAAAAGTTGAAAGGTTATGGTATTTCTCAACAACTTTTTTATTAATTTTTTTTTCTCTCTTATCAAATTATGAAATGGTAGTTGTCTTGAATGGCTAGATAGTTTTGCATTAATGCAGGTGTTCCCCAGGGCTCTATCTTTGAACTTTCATGGTTCTTAATTTTTATCAATGACCTTCACAATGTCATCAGTTCTCCACTTGATATCTATGCTGATGACAATGATTTACTCCAGTTTTAATGGTAAATCTGATTGGTTAGATGAGGTAAAATTGATCTAAAAAAATAGCTTACAGTCTATTTTTAACTGGGGGTAAGAAATGGTTTGTTAATTTTAATTTCTACAAAATGAAACTTCTTTCTTTTTAATCAATAGAATTTTTTTTTTTTTTGCCTTCAATCATCAGTATGTCTGATGCTAACATCGATGAGAGTGACTCACTAAACCTTCTCAGGCTAATGTTTTCTGCTAAAAAATTGGAAAGATAATATTGAATTAATTACTAGATTTACTGCTGGGTAAGTTGATTCATTGCTTTATGCTTGACAGTTTTTCTCCCCAGAATTTATCTTACATATTTCTAAGTCTACCATTCATCCATGTATTGAATATATATCATATCAGTTTTAGTACTTCTGATATATATTTAAAGATTCTTGATAAAATTCAAAGAAGAATCTGGAATGTTATTGCTTTTGGTCTGGCATCTTAGATTCATTCAGTTTCACAATTTATATTCAATAAATATGTTCATGGTACTTGTTCTAATGATCTTTTCTCTTTCGTACTTCAACTTTATGAATTTAAGTGCAGTACTTGTGGCGCAGTGGATATCGGCTCGGAACGAGAAATCGGGGAACCGAGTTCAAATTCCAGCTGAATTCATTGCATTCACTTACGTGCAAATACCCTTGGGAAAGGTATTAATCTGTCTTTTCCCTCCAGTTATGGGTTAAATAACAGGACAGATTAGGTTCTATAGCCTTGGTCGGCAACCAGTCTACTGCAGAAAGCAATGGCAACCTACTGCGGGATAATCTTCTGCCCAGTCAGTCATGTCTCTTTCGGGACATGATCGCCCAATCGTGTTTCACGTATGGCACTTAACTGACTGACTAGCTTGGCAGCTAGATTTCATCATTTACTGTTGAAATGATTTGATGTAACCATAAGTTCTATGCTAACAAATTCTTCTCGTGCACTTCTCACTTGTGGAACTCTCTTCTGGCTTCTAGCTTTGCTCTTCAAAAAATTAAATTCACTGTCAATCATTATCATTTGTCTTAATTCCTGTTCTTCTATTGTTCTCTCTCCTTTGTAATGTTTAAACTTTTTTCAATTTTTTTCACAGGTATTAAACTTTTTAGTGGCTTTATTGCATTGCTTGAGTTGGAATGGTTAATAAAAATATTGAATTCTTATTGAATACTCCACTATTATGGCACTATGCCAGACAAAGCAAATTTAAAAGTCAAATGTAAATGAACATAGAAAGTGATGTGATAACTTCAAGCTGTTTTTTATCATTTAAAGTTGAAGTAACCAACTGCTTTTAAGCAGAAAAAGTAATATATGTGACTAAATTATTTCTTATATTTTAAACTCAAATAATATTCCTATTGAACTAATTCTTTGTGTTTCAAAGACAAAAATGTTTTCAAATTACATTGCTTTTGAAATATTTCCAAGATTAAGAAGAAATAACCTCTTGGTAGTAACATCTATGATTTGTTCATATATGGTGAAAGCTTTTCCTTTTGCACATCTGCTATGAATTTGTAATTGTTCTTTGAAATTGTAATTATTTCATTTGGATTCTAAAGTTATGAGTTGGAAAATGCTACTTTTCAGCACATCCCTCTTTATATATATATATATATATATATATATTGTAACAAAGTTGTGGAACTCGTAGGTTTTTTAACCTGTTGTTCATGCATTTACTTTTACTCCCCCCCAAACACCTAACTCTAAGACTTTAATAAGGTCAACAGAATCCAAATCACATCCCAACCCCACTTTCACATAAAAAAAAAACAAATTCACCACAAATAAACGTTTTTTTTTTCACCAGATAATTTTCATACCAACTTGATCACCAGAAGAGAAGCGACCAAAATACATGGTTAGCTTCGAAACGCAAAAATTTTTGTGTACTGATACTATGAATTTATAAACCATTGTAAGAACTATTACAATATATATATATATATATATATATATATATATATATATATATATATAAAGCAAGGATACAAATTATTTATTACTGATTAAGTTACAAAAATATATAGCATTACCAAAAACTTTTAAATGTTATTGCTGTCAGTTGATACTTTTGCAAAAGTTTAATGTTTTGACAGTATATTTGACAATTTTTTAAGAATTGATATTTCCCAATAATGATGTAAAATATTTCAATTCTGTGATCACTATCAATGAAAACAGTAATATTACTTTTTGATAATCTTGCAAATATACTTTTTCTTGATTATATAATACATATTTAATTGACTTTCATATCCTTTACATTCTTTTTTTATTTTTATTGTTACTTTCCTACCACAATGGAAGTAGTTTTTTCATAATGTCATTTTGATTTATTTATTTAATAATGCTTTTGTATTTGACGTTATATTGTCTCTCTCGTTTTGTCCACTAGAACCATTTTGTGGAGAATAATTAAGGTTGAAGTCAAAGGTTCTGCCTGTTGCTATTCTTGTATTTTTTTATTTTTCAGCAAATGGTAAACTGATGATGATTCTATTGAATACTGCTAAATTTTAATAAAACAAAAACAGAGTACCTAAAAATAAATATTTGATTATAATTCTTTCACTCTAGTTCAAACATTTTTATTTCATGAAGCATTTATAGATATTACCTTTTTTTTTTTTTTTAGTTGGTTAATTTGGTTGAGGTGATACAATATTAAAATTCCCCTATGCATAAAAAAAAAAATCAATTAAAAACTAAATTAATTAAATCTAAGCAATTTTTCCCAGTCCTTTTAAGAGAATGCTTACCAACAAATCCTATTGAAATATAAAAAGTCAACTGACTTTTATGTCTGCAATATATAAAGTGCCATTCTCTGACCTTGCTATAGCATCATTAACTGCATATGAATACGTTCTGATATGGAGCATGTATGACTAAGATCATTGGAATTTCAACAAGCACTGCTTTAAGGTGCCATTTATTGTTGATCACTTATGATCATTCCTTATTTCCTTAAATGACTATATCAACAGAAAAGAAGTTACAAAATGTAATTTAGGTCTCTTGGAATTCGAATAATGTTTGAAATAGTTTACCATTAGGCTATTGACCTGTATGAAATTTGTTTTGAAATAAACATTCACAAAGATTATCTGAACAGAACCATCATGTGTTCATTGAAAACTCCTCCATTGATTTTAAAATGAAATTGGCAGGACCAAACTTTTGACTACAATATCTTAACTGCTCACAAAATACAAGTTTATGTAAAAAGTTCATTGAATTAAGTAAAAATAAAAGATAATTGTGGTATCCTATGCAAATGAGCTGAGTTGTATTTAAGTACTAAGCTGCTGTTTGGAGCTCCATTATGTCACACATAACAGTGTACCATGTATTGAGTGTGGAAACTGTGAGATATACCAGATATAACGAATGGTATCCCTGAGATAATGCTTGGGTACCATGGACAATCCTGAATATGTTGAGATTTAGATAAAAGTCTTTTAAGAATGCATAATCTCAAAGACTCAAAAATGGAAGGTGAACAGAACCAAATAATTAGCTTGTTTATGGCTTCTGTGGGGTGCAAGGCTGTAAAGAAAATCTCCACTATGGTGTACCCTCAGGGATTGGAACAGAAGCCTTTTGAGGAAGTTGTCAGCATAATAAAAAGAAACATCAGGACAAAAAGAAAACTGGTCATCACTGAAAGGAGGAAATTTTTAGAAGCCAGGCAGCAGCTGGAGGAATCTATTATGCAGTACATACACAAACTCAAAGGACAGTCAAAGCAATGTGAATTTGAAAAACTAGGGTCTCAAGGCATGTCAATTGAAGTTGAGCTGATTTTTTTTACGAACAATTTAGGAACTTAATGATCTACAGCATAAACAAAAGTACTGGAATGCATGCAAGGTGGCCATATTAACTTAGAATTAAGAGTGGATTACTTACAGCAGCTAGAGTAAATCAGAGATTTCAACCATCCAAGGAAAAAATTAGTCATACAAGTTGAATGTAACCAAGGCCAAAGTGAAGTGCAGTTATTGCATGAAAAGAATAAATTCATATGACCGGTACTAGGGCAACAGTGTCTTAAACGTGAAAAATGAATCATTTTAAGACCATTTGTAGAAGTGAAAAAACATGTAAAAAAAAAAAATAATAATAAACTACCTCTTGATGAACAGCAGGAAACCAGTGTTTCGTGGTAAAAAAGTGGTAAAAAGAACATGAAAATAAATGGCTATACATTTTGCTTCATTTATCATCTGTATTGTTTATACAGAACATTTTATCTTTCTTAGCAAATAACTTCTCAAGGTGCCTTTTGCAGTCTTCTAGGGAATTAATTTGTTTTTTACCTAGTCACCAAATAAATATGTAGTTTAATGTTGTCTTGATTAAATATCATCCATGCTCCTTCTCTTTAATTCTGAACACAATTCATCAATTACTGCTTTTTCTTAGTTTAATTAGTAGTAGTAGCGGGCGTCCCTCAAGGTTCTATCCTAGGTACCACGCTCTTTCTGCTGTACATTAATGATCTCCCCAACACTATTAGATCCCAAGTAGGCATGTACGCCGATGACACCACAATCTACTCTCGCCTCGATCAAAAACCCGGTGTGGGCGACAAAGCGAACCTCACTGCCGAGCTTGAAAAGGACCTCCAATCTGTAGTGGCCTGGGGTAGGAAATGGCTAGTAAATTTCAATGCTTCTAAAATGAAGCTGTTATCAACTAACCACCATAGACAATTGCATCTACCTCCCATTAGCATGGAACAGGCTTGTCTTCCAGAGAGTAAAACACTACACCTCCTTGGCCTTACGCTTTTGGCGGACCTCAAATGGAATGACTAGATTGCATCCATTGCCAAATCTGCCGCTATGAAAGTCGGCTCTCTGTGCAGGGCCCAGAAGTTTTTCCCGCCTGATTCTATCCTGCACATATACAAATCTACCATCCGCCCATGTATTGAATACTGCTGCCATATCTGGTCGGGTGCCCCTGCTACTCTCCTTGGGCTTCTTGACAAAATACAAAAGAGAATCTGTAACGTGGTTGATACTGACTTGGCAGACTGGCTGCATCCACTCTCTTACTGGCGTGATGTGGTTTCCCTATGCCTCTTCTACAAGTACATTCCTGGCTTCTGCTCCAATGAACTTAGATCACTGATGCTGCCTAAGCACGAATTTGCACGAGATACTAGATTGGCAACTAGGTCCCACCCTTTTACAGTTAAACAGATAAGATGTAACCATAATTTCTACTCCAACAGCTTCTTTTCTTGCGCTTCCCGCTTGTGGAATTCCCTTCCACAAGTCTGCTTTCCCGACAACTACAATCTCCAGGTGTTTAAATGTAGGGTCAATAGACACCTCCTATCACACTAACTTCCAATTATTCTCAGAACACTCTCATCTACCCAACCCTCATTCTCCATATCCTTACCCGCCTATCACCCACCCTCTGACATTTCCTATATTTAACCATCCTTCCTCCACTCTATGTAGCCCCCTGTGCAGTAGTGGCAGTGAAATGCCTTGCTTGGAGTGAAACGCTTATAAAAAAAAAAAATTTGTGCATATGTGAATAAAAGGAATTTAACTGGAATTCGAACTCGGCTCCCTAATTTGTCGTTTCAAGTGAATATCCACTGCACCACAACGCATATTCATTACCAATCACAATCTGATAAAAGAACAGACATTAAAATACTATCCAGTAGTTTATTTTCTTTTTTTTTTCTTTTTTTTGTTTGTTTATGTGGACACCACATATGCAACTAGCATAAGAAAGCAGATGCAAATGATTTCCAGTATTTTATTTGGATATTTTGAGTGTTGGTTAGCAACTCACTGATTAAGTAATATCTTGATTAGATTACTATCAATGTCAACTGATCTGCTTGACTGTGCAGCAGAACAAAATTTGCAAACCACTTTGGACATGTTTGGTTATTTGCATTAATACTTTTGCTACAAAACATGCAAATCTGTTTTTATTTTATTTTATTTTTTACATGTCAGTGGCATTTTCTTAATTTTAAAAATCCATAATATACCTGATGATGTTGTCTATTTCCTTCTATCTCTTATTATTGCAATCAATAAACCATTATATGCCAATTTGGCAAAGAATGCATTTTGATGTAATAGTTATCACAATAAAACCAAGTGTGTTGAAAAACAGCAAATCTTTCATTCCTCCTCTAATCAATAAATTTAAGGTCCTCACAGCCACAGCAGACAAAACCACGTACTTTGCACACAGATTCTCCTCCAACTCAACTTCTGGAGAACACTTGAACCCCTCTAATTATCGCCCTATCAAGCCCCTACCAATTTTCGGAAAAGTGTTCAAGGCTATCATCAATGCTGAAATAGTTCAACATCTCACCACTCATAACCTTTTCTCCAACAGTATGGCTTCCGCTTCACCAGGTCTACTGCTGATATACTAATGACAATCCCTGAGTACATATACCAGGCTCTCAATAAGAATGGTGAAGTTCAAGCTGTTGCCCTGGATATCTCCAAAGCATTTGATAGGATCTGGCATGCTAGCCTTCTGCCAAAGCTACAAGGCTATAGTATCACTGGACGCTTGTTTGATTTGATCCAATTGTTCCTATCAAATTATGTAATGAAGGTTGTTTTGAACGAGCATGCCTCCAGATCCTATCATATGAATGTAGGTGTCCCCCAATGCTCTTTCCTAGATCCAACACTCTTTCTAATCTTCATCAACGATCTACCTGATGTGATCAAATCCCAAGTAGGTATTTACACTAACGGCACCATCATTTATTCCCATCTCAATAAGAAAGTGGACAAAGATAACCTCACTGCTGATCTTGAAAAGGACCTCCAATCTGTGGTGGGCTGGGATAAGAAATGGCTTGTAAATTTCAATGTTTCCAAAATCAAGCTGCTATTCATTAATCACCACAGACAGTCCCTCCTGCTCCACCTCATCAGCATGAATCAAGCTAGTCTTCCTGAAAACAATACACTGTGCCTCCTCAGCCTCAACCTCTCAGCCGACCTCAAGTGGAGTGACTACATTGAATCAATAGCTAAATTTACTACTAGGCGGGTTGGGTCACTCTGTCGAGCTTGGAAGTTTCAACTAACACTCGCCTGAATCCATCTTACACATATACAAATCAACCATCCGCCCTTGCATTGAATACTGTTGTCATATCTGGTCAGGCACTCCTTCAATTCATCTCGGGGTTCTTTACAGGATCCAGAGGAGAATCTGCAATGTAATATGTGGCTTCCCTCTGTCTCTTTTAAAAATATTTTCATGGTTTCTGTTCAGAGAAGCTTAGCTCCCTAGTGTTCCCTCTACATGAATTTACTCAAGCAACCAGACTGGCAACAAGGTCCCATCCTTTTACAGTCATAACAACCAAATGCAGCCACCACTTCTACTCTAGCATCTTTCTTTGCACCCCCCCATGGAACTCTCTGATCCCTTTGACTCCCATCCCTCTGTTATCCTTTCCCCAACATTCCCTGTATCTTGTTCTCCCATTTCACTCTACTTTCATGCAACTCTATTCACACCAGTATTCCCATCCTTCTCTTAATCATTCTCTGACACCCCCTGTAACCAGTTCTTCTTTCTCTTCACTCCCCTCTTATGTAGACCCCTGTGCACCAGTGTCAGTACTGCCTTACTTGGAGTGAAACGATTATGAAAATCAAAGTGATTATTCTGAATGATCTTATTTAAAAGTAAACACTCATAATACCAAACTTTTTTAGCCAATCCAAAAGACTTTATCAGTGGAATCTAAAACAAAGCTACATTCATATCTAAAATACCAGACATTGTCTGCCTATTATAGGATAGAACACATTGATAAATAAATTCCATAGTATTGTCAAAACAAAATCTTACAGTGATTTAAAAGATTTAAAACAATTACACTTCTTGTTTATGATTACACTTAATTTCATACCTTCAGAAAATTTGAACATCTTTTGGGGTGAGTTTTATAATCAAATGTGTGAATAAGGCTGCATATTCAAAATAATGAATAATACTATAGAATATATACATTCAAATTTAAAATCTGAAGGTGGCAACAATTTCTCTAGACAATCTGGTGAAATATGAAGAATGATAAGATGTGGTGGCTAAATTGATGCTATTTTATATTTTTAATTTTATACATGTGTATTGTTTTAGATTTTGTTAACTGCTCGGTATAATAATGTTAATTTGGCACTATCTGTGAGAAAAACAGCACCATGATGCAATTCATTCTGCCAGAAATTTGGAAATTGTATGCTGTAATGATTGGCATTCATGGTGGAAGCTGAGAATACAAACATTTCAGTGTTTGGGTGTCAATCCAAGGAGAGCATGCAGAGGATTCAGAAAGAGTTGAATGAGTCTGATATTGATTACAAAGGTGTTTGGTGTAATCACTATTGATGGCAACATTATGTCTCTATTCATCTTCCCAAAGAGCCTCAGACTCAACACAGAGGCCTGCATCAAGTGCCTTAAGGTAGTAGTGCTGACCTGGGTCAAGAAAGTATGTGCTGGAGGAACCTATTTCTGACAACAGGATTGCACCATGCCATACAAGCAGGAAAACTCAATAATGGCTGTCAAACAATTTCTGCAACCACGTCACTAACTCTTCAGGTTGCAACCCCCTTGATTATTATGTATGGGGCACAGTTGAGTGAAAGATCAACAAAATTCCTTGTAACACCAAAGATAAATTGAAGGCAAGGATTATGGCAGCATTCACCAACTTAAACAAGGAGACCATCCAAAAGAGATACAGAAGATTTCAAAGTTGTCAGAAAGCCATGATTGAAGTCAAAGTTGATTTCATTGAGTAAATTTACTCTTCGTATCTAAAGATATTACTAGAAAGGAAGATGAACTGAAGGCAAGTATTACGGCAGCATTCACCAACTTAAACAAGGAGACCATCCAAAAGAGATGCGGAAGATTCCAAAGTCGTTTGGAGTCTGTGGTTGAGGCTAATGGCTATTTTACTGAATAAATTTACTCTTTAGTATTTCAAGATATTTTTATATAATTTTGTTAAATATATCTATTAAAATGAGATGTCTGTGTTATTTTCATTTTTGTATAATTTAGATGACAATTCATCCATTGCACACTGTAAAATGTCTGAAGCTAAAATAAACTAAACAAATTATGAAACTTCTTCAGAAGTGTTTTAAAAGAAAATAGTATTTTATTTTTTTCAAATCAGTTTCTCTATGATAATGTTTCTCATTTTTTTCCATAAATGTTTAACTTCCAAGTATCAGCACAGATATTGATTTAATTTATGGTTTTCTTATTTATGCCATCAACATAGTAACTACACATTTTTACCTCAAAAACGGCTTGATTATTGATTGTAGTAATAGTGATGCAGGAAAATAAGCAATATCATCAGATATATTATGCTTTTGGGAAAATTCTTTTAAATATCTAAAAATAACACTTTGATTATTTACTTGTAGGTGGATTGCTGTATGCCTCCCATTGTAGAATACCTTTGATTGATTTATATAAATTTCATATGAGCACTTATCAAGGGATTTTGAAAATGTCTGGATGTGCTGCCTTGTTGATGTTGAAGACTTTTCTACATCTTCAAACAAAACCAATCACAAGCTTGCATGGTTTAATATTTACTGTAATTTGCTTGTTAATCTCAAAATGACACTTTTCTTGCTTACTAATGATAAAAAATAGTTTCTGTATGATGATCAAAAGCATTAGGTTCACAAGCTTGCTCTCCATCAACATTTCTCAAATTAAATCTTCATCTTGGCTATTCAGTGGTGCTGTAATGGAATAATTTATTGAAGCTTCTTGTGTCATTGTAAAACCTTACAGTCCTATTGTTATGATATGGAATGAATGTATCAAAAGAGGCAAACATCGTAGTTAAAACAGGGCCCCATTCTGTTAGAGGATAACATAAGACCTTACACCTCACAAAACTTGCAATAAAATCTGATGTAGTTCAGCCTGACCTTTCCTCCTCACTGGATCTTATCTAAGTTTATGTATTTGAATTGCCAGCAAGTTTGTAATAAAGTGGGCTAGTCAAAAATACTTACTGGCAGTTTATCAACTCCCATGACCACTGTTGACATTGTGATAGAAAAGATTCAGTACTAGATCATTGTCAGAATTATTATTTCTCATTGTGCCATCCACAAAATCTTCATCACTGATGAAAATGCATTTTCAATGGTAGTAACTACAGGGTGCGATGGATAAACTGTCGTCTAAGCTAGGCAAAAATGAAAATAACACTGACATCTCATTTTAGCAAATATATTTACCAAAATTATCTTGAAATACTAATGAGTAAATTTATTCAATAAAAGTGCCATTGTCTTCAACCACAGCCTCCATATGACTTTGCAATCTCTTCTGGACAGTCTCTTTGTTTAAGTTGGTGAATGTTGCCATAATCCTTACTTTCAGTTCATCTTTGGTATTACAAAAAGTTTTGCTCAACTCCACCCCACAAATAATAATCAAGTGGGTTGCAGTGGGGAGTTAGGAGGCCCAGATATAACAGATGATGTAATTGAAGAAATTGTTTGACAGCCAAGACTGGGTTCTCCTGCTTATGTGGTATGGTGCCAAGTCCTGTTGCCTGATATAGGGTCTTTCAGTAGCTACCTTTTTGCCACAGGGCAGCACTACCTCCTCAAGGCATTTGATGTAGGCCTCTGTGAAGCCCTCAACAATGAGTTTTCCAAGATGATGTACCTTTGTAATCACCATTAGACCCATCTAACTCTTTCCAAATCCTCTGCACTATCTTCAGATTGACACCCAAATACTCTGAAATGTTTGTATCGGGAGCTTCCAGTACAAATGCCAAGTAGTACAGTATGCTGTTTCCAAATTTCTGGTAGAGGGAATTGTATCATGGTGCTCATTTTCTCGTAGATGGTGCCCAACTGACTCAACCATATTGTGCAGTTAACAAAATGAAGAAAGCACATATGTGAAATTAAAAATATAAAATGGTGATCATTTTTCCATCACACCCTTTACATGGAAAAATAGTTTTGTAACTGAAATCTTGCTTTATCCAATGATTTTATTGTGGTCTGTGGTAATAAGTAATAGACATTAATTTTTAATTTTAAAGCATTCTTCATTGAATTTTAAAATGTATTTTACAGTAAAATGAACATACTTATAGATACTGAAAACTCTTTACCTTTAATGATTTTGAATACTGAAGAATATCACAGAAGATAATCAACAGTATCAAATATATTTGACAGTAGATAGAAAATATCAGTCAACAAAAAATGTTAATCTCTGTTAACCTGAAAATATTGAGTAGAGAATGTCAGAAAATAAAACAATCCCAAAAATTTGAAAAAAATGTTGTGTACAATAGCATTTAAATGAAATCAACAGGTAAGGCAGTAAATTCTAGGTTTAACAGTTTTTCTTCATTAGTAGGTATTCTATTAGTCATTTACATGAAGTTGTTACTCCAGTTAGTGATGCAGTAATATGGTTGTGTCACTTAAATATGTTCTCTTGCACTCTGATTCCCAGAATAAATTTGCTGGTCTATCATTGTACTTAAGTTGTTTTTGAATCACAAAATCTTCTTTTCTTTCTTTTATACATTTAGAATTCTTTAAATGAAAATCATAAAGTGTAATGAAAGGGTGAATTTGATATTGTATAAGTCAGACATAAATTAGGTTGTTTCATATAAAATGTTGTATTTTGTTGAATGACAAAAATCACTTTTATTTAATCAAAATGCACTTTTATTTCATGTTTTGTTATACATTTTTCTTTAAATATAACTAAGCTGCTTGTTCTTTTTTTTTTTTAATCTTAATCTTTTGTCTTAATAAACTGTTAAAATGTTTTAAGTTCTTAATTATAAAAGATTCTTTTGTTGTGTATGGAAATCTTAAAGTCTTTAAATAAGTGATAATCTGTGGTTGAAATGTTTCATTAAAAAAGTAGATGCTCCAAAATCTTATAATCAAGGTTGTACAGGATGCGATATGTAAATTGATGCCATTTTATATTTTTAATTTCACGTATGCACTTTGTTTAGTTTTGTTTTTGTTGACTTCACAGTATAATAGGGTCAGTTGAGAACTATCTGTGAGAAAAAGAGCACCATAATGCAATTTGCCCCACCAGACGTTTGGAAATAGTATGCTGTACTATTTTGCATTCACTCTGAAAGCTCCGACACGAATATTTCAGAGTGTTTGGGTGTCAATTTGAAGATAATTCAGAGGATTCAGAGAGAGTTGAATGAGTCTAATTGTGATTATGAAGGTACAGCAGCTTAGAAAAATCACTCTAATCATTCTGATAAGAAAAGAACTCCCTAATTCGTTGGTGGGGTCCAGGCCATGATTGAAAACAGTTTCTCCAAGTCAATCAGGTCCATAGCCAGGGAGGTAGTGCTACCCTGGATCAGGAGGTGACTGCTGGAAGACCCTATGTCTAGCAACAGGACTCTGCACCATGCCACACAAGCAAGAGAACCCAGTCGTGGCTGTCATGCAATTTCTGTAACCACACCACCCCTTACATCTGGTTACCTAACTTCCTAGCCTGCAACTTCCTTGATTATTATGTGTGAGGTGCAGTTGAGTGAGAGACCAACAGAACTCCTTGTAACACCAAAGATGATTATGGAAGCATTCACCAACTTAAACAAGGAGACTATCCAGAATAGTTGCAAAAGATTCCAAAGTTTTCTGAAGGCTTTGGTTAAAGCCAATGGCAATTTTTTAAATAAATTTACTTTTTATTATTTCAAGATATTTTTGTTTAATTTTGGTAAATATATCTGTTAAAATGAGATGTTAGTAGTATCATCATTTTTATGTGATTTAGGCAGCAATATCCATTGCAGCCTGTACAACTTTTGAACAATGACCCATGATGTGCAAGAATGTGCACTATTCACTTGTCAAGACTGTTGATTTTTTTTAGTTTATATGCATACATTTAATGTTATTGCGGTACAGGTTTACTGTAATTGATTTACCTTGTTACAAAAATGAATAATGAATGATGGCTTTGACCAACAGAATGTCTATGAATATCTTTGAATGCAGAGGTGCTTTTGGGTGATGGCTTGGTCAGTCATCTGCATCTTACCACTGCCCTATTCACTTACTGCTTAGTAAGTGTATCCATTTCTTATTGCAAGTAATAATTCAAGCTGGGAAAGCAACATGGAGCACATATCTAAGTGATTTTTTTCATTCCTAGTTTGTTGCATGTGAAACTAGAAAAATCTACCCCAGTGGACTAAATAAAGGGTTTGTTTTGAAATTCTAACGTATATCACCTGAATAAGGCTAGTGTCTACATCAGTCGAAAATTGTGTATATGACAATAAAGATGAAGACAACAGTCTGAACAACATAGTGTAAATGTTGTTGTGTTGTTTGGACATTGCTACATGGTGGATGAGAGCTATATATACTTTGTAATATCTCATGAAATATAGAAATCTATAAAAAGGATAAGAAACAATTTTTCTAGAAATTTAGTGCTAAGCTATTTTGAAGGATAGTGTAAAATAGATAAAAAATGTTTGAAAAGAGTTTAAAACATTTTAGTTGAAAAGCCTTCAGCCTTTTGTTATATATATATAATAATGTTTGATAAATCTTATGTGGTAACAAATAAATAGACAAAAAATTGTTAATATGAAAGGTGGTAATAACTGATAATAGTTAAAAAGAAAATAGGAATATGTTGATATATGCATTAGACTGCATTAGGTAATGAACTGATGATGTGCACTTTGGAGTATTCAAGATATGTGGAAAAGAGTTATTTCATTGGTTTGTTTAGATAAACTTCTGGAAGAAATCATCATGGCAGTAGTAGTGCTGATATTTCTGATGAATTTATGTTTGTCTGATGTTCCTCAGGGAATGAACTAATAACTGTTTCCATGAGCCAGTCAGTCTAGGTAACATATGGCTTCTTCATTGATTTTGTGCTTGACCAGTTCAGAGATATATATCAGATGAGTGGTTAAGATGCTGGTCAAAGATATAAGATCAGTACTACAAAAGCATACATCCAGCTTGCAAAGAATATAGATTGTCTGTTTGAATGCTGAATTATAGACTTTATGGAGTTGTCCTTTTCATTACATTTTCTAATAAAAAAAAGTTTGTGGATAACTTGACATAAGGATAAAAAAAAAAGTCTGTTTCTAGCTTTCATATTTTCCAATTCTTTTCTTATTAGATTTTCTATTTCCATTGTAAATTTCACCATTTTATGACACTTCATTTAATCATTTTGGTTTAAAACTAAAATGCCAATTTATATCGAAGTGATTATTGGTAACTCTAAATTGTCTACTTTTTATACCTTCTACAGATTTCATTAAAATTTCCTGATACATCAATTTGATTTTCAGTCTTTCAGTATTTCTTTAATGATAGCTCATCATGATGTACTTCAATGGTACTGCCTTAGCAGATTTCTATCCTTTGGCTCTTTACCAAAATGTCTATAATATCTGTATAGAATGACTGTTTCTCCATGTATTTCAATTTGATTCAGGTTCTATGCATAAACTAAGAAAAATGTAATTAAAAAAAAAGCAAAGTATATTAAAGAATATAATCATATAATGAATTTTTATTAAATATTCATATAATTAACAATACAAAACAAAGACTGTTATTACTACAATTAATAATGATAGTAGTAATGAAGCTCAGCAAATACTTTGAGATTTTCAATTCATAATACAGCTAACTGGATTTCACTTGGTTTCTGTTTAAGATGTAAATGTGCATCTGCATTCTGGTCAAACTCCAAAATTCAAGGGTCAGTGATTCTCATTATTATTCAATAATCTGTAATAAATTTTATTCAGGTATTTGCAAAGCCAATTGTAATTTTTATTTTGTTGATTCAGTTAAGGCTGATATTAACATTACTCATTTTGCTAAGGCTCTATAATTGCTAACTGTTCTTATTGTCTCTCTCTTATTAATTATTAGAAAGAAATTTTTGAATTAGTTATGTAAAAAGAACAGGTCTGAGGTGTTCAAAAGTTTAAAAACATTTTGTGCTTTTCTTGCTAAGAATTGCAAAGACCTTTGTGGTAATGTATTATAACAATTTTTTAATCTCTTCTTTTTCTTTGTATTTAATTTGAATTGTTAAAGAATGCAACACATAATCATGTGTAATAAGTAAAATAGTGATCTTGATGTTATTGGGAAAACTTCCTATACTAGCTATTTACCATCCAGCCTCTGAACAAAAGGGACATGTGTGCATCTCTTTGGCATGATACCACCTTGGACTTGTTTCTTTCACCACACTGAACCTTATTGCAGCCTGCATCACCATCTGAAGCTCAAATACACATATTGCACTTGCATTTGCTATCAACTCAAATACTCATACTATACCCAAGTCAAAATCATCATTATCCTTTAGAGTGTTTCAGTTTTATCCTCCCACAACCATTCAAAAGTTTATTTATTCTGAATCAAACTAGCATAAGATAATGACCTTTCACTAATAATAATCACTGGTTATTTCCTACCAATAAAAAGAAAAAATTAATGGGGATTATAGATAATTTTTTATTAAGAAATTTTAACTGTATATAAAAATGTTTGATTTGCTAATTGATAATTAAATTTCGAATTTAAGATTTTATTTCTTTAAATTAATGAGCAGGAATGAAGTCTTTAACCATTTCCTTGTTCATAAAGCAGTTTAATAAGTAATATCTCTCATTAAATGAATTTTCAGAAAAGAATGTGAAAAATGAAAAGAAAACCAATAATTAGAACCATTAACTTTAGCATTAAAGATAAGTGTTACATGCTGCTGCTGAAAACATCAATCATCTTGATGGATAAACAAAAAAACAAAACAACGAGTATATAAAAATATTCTTCATTGATACTAGTTGTGTGAAGTGCTAGTCAAAGGGAATCATGCACATACAAAGGAGTTAACTAAAACACACTTAGAAAATCACCATTCCAGGATGTGTGATTACATAACTTATAACCATAAGGGAAATTATCTTATACATATTTTTTTCAACTTTCAAAGTTTTCTGCACATCTCAGACTCCAGTCACATCCATAACTGACTTACAGCAGTATCTTTTGCCATGGTGATATCCTCCACCTTTTCAGTTAGATATTAACTCTGTTTTTTATTGTTCTCTTTTGTTTCTTTATTCTATCTCTTTTCATTTATTTATTCATTCATTCGAGCACTAACTCTATCTATCCTGGGCCTCATACTGACCAACTAAAGAACTGATTTGCTTCAGGTATCCTTTGCTTTTTTCATGAGTTTGTTATTGACTTTGCAGCATCAATCAACTTCTTTGTAATAACCTGAAGAAAATCTTTAAACAAAAAAACAAAAAAATGATGCACAATGCACTGGAAGAGAAAAGTAAGACAGCACCTATCTTTTTCCGTTACTATTTTTATTTTTTCCTTTCTGTTTTTTTAAAACACATGTTGGAAGAAAGTTCTATAATCTGATCTGTCTCCTACACCGATCTTTGGAGCCAGAGGTGGAAATAAACGGTGTGAGTTTTTTTGTTTAAAGATTTTCTTCAGGTTATTACAAAGAAGTTGATTGATGCTGCAAAGTCAATAACAAACTCACACCGTTTATTTCCAACTCTGACCCCAGAGACTTGTGTAGGAGACAGATCAGGAGCGAAATTGCAGCTCGAAGCCAGCGGATGCAAGGATAGCCCAAAGAAGGTGATAGTCCACCCTATTGATGTCTTGGACTGATCCAATTATCAGCACAGCTTCACCGTTGATTTTCTATGATCAAGTGAAGGTTGTCCTGAATGGTCCTGCCCTTCACAGCACAAGTCTATTCAGGGTCAATCAAACCAGTCAGGACAAGCAGCAAACAGTTAGCCAAGACCTTCGTCAAAATCTTCAAGTCTGCGTTTAGCATAGTCAAAGGGCAAAAATTGCCTAACTTATCCCCTTTGCTTTTGTCCTTGCATAGCAACTTGATGACACACCTGGTGAAGCATTAGGGTATATTCCCCATCCTCAACAAGTAGTTGAACATCAGTGCCAGCACAGGGATGAAAATGGGTGACAATCTTAAGTACCCCTTGTAGGGAAGACCATCTAGACCCAGAGTTTTGTTCCAGCCACCCTGCTTCATAGTGATGTCTAGAACACAAATACAACTGAGGATTTCACCAAAGTGTTTAAAGTTAGCGCTTTGCCTTTTACATGGGCAGGAATTTCATATGGTGCCACTGTTGTCTTCCTCATGTCCGGAGGATGATGTCATTGGTAATGAACTCTCTGTTGACCTGGGCCATACAGTCGTCAGCTGTGGGCATTAGCACATCCCATATGTAGGGCCCAACACCACGGATGATCTGCTGGGGCATGAATCCAAGGGATGTGAGGGTCTTGTTGATGTCTTTAGATGAATGGCAAACTTCTCTTGTTTGCTTGTCCATGACAAAGACAGTGACAGTCCTGAGAGCATATTTTTCAACTTCTTCAGGCTCAACCTGCAAACTGCCTTCCTTAATCAGCACATAATGCTTAGCTTTCTTGAGAAAGTCCTGCAGATTCAGTAAGCAGGTTGACAGGGTCTTTCAGCCACAGGAAGGCTGCTGGTCATTGTTGCTTGTATCATGGGAGGGTGATGGTCCTGGCTGCTGGTTTACTGGGTTGGCTGCTGTTCTTCTGGATTGCTGTCTTCCTCAGTCATCAACTGTTGCCCCTCAGTGCTGCTGGCTTTCTTAGTCATTGGCTGCTCCTCGGTGTTGTTGGTTTCCTCAGTCATTGGCTGCTGCTCCTTGGTGCTGCTGGCTCCTTTGGTCATCAGCTGCTTGGGTGGCTGGTCGTCCTCGTATCTGAGTCCTTGGGGGATGCTATTTGTCTGGTTGGCTGAAATTCAGTGGGGGCTGTCTATCGTGAGTCCTTATCTGGGGGGAGGGTCGGTCTTCTTCATGATTCCTCCTCTTGGGTCATCCATATTGAGTTGATTCCAAAAAAAATCCTCTGGTTGGTTTGTCTGGAACCGATAATACATTATGATCCTACCCCCTGGGCCAAGGGAGCCAATTTTAGTAAATGTGCTGTGAAGTAGTTTTTTCACTGAAGGTTATAATTGTGCTATGTCGGTTGCTAATCGACTTAACGCACCCAAAATGTTAGGAACTTGGTTATCTTCCACTGAAAGCTGACTCCTTAGTATTGTGTTGAACGTTTCAATTTTCAATTAGTAAATGAACATACGTCTTCAGCTAAGTTATGGAACTTAACAAAAGATGACAAAATACCTTCTACCTGAACCAAGTCTTTCTTAGAAATATAAAATTCTTTTCTTGATCAGTTACTTCAAGATGCCAATCTAAGTTAGCCTTGCTCACAGAAAGGCAATATTCATCTGCTTTTACCAAAGAGAGTTCCTCTCTTTTTCTCCCCAAACATGATCATAAGCTATATCTTAAAAAAAGGTGACCAGGTAGTTGAGAGAAAGCAACAAATTGCCATTGACTTCTTTCATTTGCATCATGCCAAACCACCATTGAATCTTGCCAAATAAATACAGAAACGCAGTAGAACTTCTTATCATGCAACAAGACCATATTGTTGCAAACAAAAGTTGTTATCAAGACAGAAATTTATTCTTGAAATATGTACACTATGGGACCTTCACCAAGTTTGTATAATGACCATTGAAAGAATGTGTACTCAATAGACTCTTGTATATCACTACAATGAATATATTCTGTTGAATCAATCAGATCCACAGGGAAAGATTTTTTTGCCATCTCAGAACATGCCTCAGATTATCAATCAGATGAAGAATGCCTAATCATTATTGACACACTTCACTCTTAATTACCAATGCTATAGGGAATAATACCTTCTCTTTATTAAATCAGGCTCTTCAATTAGATCATCCTCAATAATACATGACAATGCCTTTTTCAACAAGTTTCTGAAGGTAGCCTTTACTCAAAGAAAAACTCTTGAGTTTTATGATTGGAGAAAATGGTAGAACTCACCTGCATCTGAATCTACTAAGACAATATATGTCACCTCCATTGTTCCTTTACACTCCAACAATATTTCTTGTCAGCTATCTGTACTGTACTCCCAGAGGCAATAATGTACACCTTTCTCCCTCTGTTATATAGCGACAAATAACAAACACGGGTGTATATAAAAATATATCAGTGATATTTTTATTAATGAACGATGGACCGTGTGGCCTAGTGAACAGAGAGTTGAGGGAGTACACCTCTAAGGGTTGACAGGGTGACGGGGGGGTGTTGTCGTATCTGTTCTCCTCTACGTCTCTCTGCCTAGACTGCCTGTCGAGACTGACTGACTCCTGACTCTGACTGACTGTGACTGTCTCTGACTGGCGAATCCGTGTTTTCGCAGTCTTTATATATCTTCCAAAACCGGGACTCGTTTCTTCCGGCTTTGCCTTGATCACGCGACGCCTACGTAAATTTCAGAGACACCTGTTCTGTCTGCCTCTTGTAGCCATTTCCGCTACTGCCGGGAATAAGGTCAAACAAACATCCGTTCCTTTCAACGGCCGGAAAACGCCCCCGCTTCCTCACTTCCTTCTTCAGGTGGGGCCAGATTATTATATTACACCTCCAGATATGCTCTGGTAAGCCAGATTTATGAACTTCATTTGTAGATATAGTCTTCTTTATGTTCTTCAAGTCTGACTTAAAAGGAATAGCTTCTAGAAACAACCCAGATTGAATAGTTTTTATATTGAATGGTGCTACTGATATACCTTAATTGTTTTTCAGATTTCTTTGGTTACTGCAAACAACCTCAACTCAATGTTGATGGCAATTAACTGATGCAGAGAGGGTTAGTTAAATGTAATTCTGTGTTGTGTAAGTTTTTTTTGTACATACCAATGTTATATCCTTTGTTTGTGTAGATGACCAAGACATCCAAATAAGGAACTTGTTTGTTAATACCTTATCCGCGAGTGAACTGTATAATAGGTCTAATTGATCTCACCTTATATAATAGGACCTGTATGTTTTGGTGGGGTTATAAAATAAAAGTATTATCCATATACCTAAGTCAGATTGACAGCTTCAATGAAACAAAGTTCTGAGCTAGGACTTTAACAAATTAAAAGTTGACAGCTGATAGGTTGCAATTGAAAAGGTATTGATGAAGATATTTGCAAACAGTTCTGTTCTCTAGTATAGGCTTTCAGAAGATATATGTAAAGTCATGTGATAAATTCCTAACACCCTAACTAAAACCCTTCTTCACTCGTGGTACAAAACTTTGGTAAAAATGCTGATTGTGTATGACAATCTTAAATTCAACTGAAGTCAGATTATGATAGGAACATTCTGCATGACATTTGCTAAATATGGATTGCTTCAGATACATATGACAATATTATGGGATTTAGTAGAGGTGAATTTTAGACATTTTTAATTTCTAATAGAACCTGCAGACAAATTGGTTCAGATGATGAAAGCAGCATTAGAGAAATTAGAAGATGAAAGTTCGAATGAGACAAGATGAGCTAATTACTATTTTCATACTAATGCCTTTCCCATAGTCTGACTGTAGTATCTCCATCAGTTGCTAGTGAGACATTGTCTACACAGTAGATTGTCATTTAAAAAAAATACTAAAAGAAAATGTTGTTAAAGTTCAGTTGTTTAAGGTGGGTGACATAGTAATCACAAGAGGATATTGCAATGAAAATTGGATGAAATAAGTATCAGTAGGGTTTGGAAAATAATTATATTATGTGGGGGAAGTATAGTGAAGAGACAATGTAGACCAGTTCTAAACAATGCCTTGTACACAATAGGAAAGGGCGGCAATACCTCAAGAATCCGTTAGAAATAACTCTGAAATGAAGGTCTCTCTCTATCAGTAACTTATTTGGAAAACATTCCCATAGAAAATAAACCAATAAGCAAAGAAGGATCCACTCTGTCCATATAGCTTGGAACAAGGGCTATCTCATTGAGTATTTCACTCTTTATAGAATTATATAAATAATGTAGAATACTACCAGGCTAAATCTTCTCAGACAAATATTTCTATTACATATAAAGATATTTATGGGAATGTATGAAAAATGAATGTTAACTCTCATTTGAATAACTGTCTTAATGCATAAAAAAAGACAATGAGTCAAACATAATCCAATACATTCAATGTTATATCAGAACTCAAACTATCATTATTTTATATGAAATAAAGGAAATTACATTTTTATAAGACTTCTGAAGAAAGAGAAAGAGAAATCTCTTAATGAATAAAAATATTAGGAGATAAAACCATGTTAATAGGAACAAAATAATTGATGTCTCATATAGAAGAGATTTGTACATGCTATAGATATGTAATTATAATGTCTTGCAAAATAAGTGGGTATAACCAAGACCTCCTATATATTAACCATTATATATTATATGGTTAATATATAGGAGGTCTTGGTATAACTCGTACTTATTATCTTTTGAATCTTATTTTCATACATTAAATGTTTGAATAATACTAAACATGCTAATATATAACTTGATATAGTCTTTGGGGATTTTTGTAAAACCTTCAATTATAATTATACATTTTGCTGAGTCAGTTTGCATTTTGCTAATGTTCTCTCAATTAATGTTCCCTGGAGAAATGAGAATGTACTGCATACATTCTACCATTTTTTAAAGTCCTTATTTTCTTATTTTTTGTATTAAAATAAAGTTTTGGAAATGACTTAATGACATTTCTTAAATATATATTTGTAAAGGATCAAAACTAATACCTAATTACTTTTGCTGTTTGAGTTGCAGCATATCAAATGATTTAGGAAATGTTTGAAGTTTTGCAGTCAAAACTGACTGAACTGCTGATAACTGAAGTGAGTATCACTTCTAATTTCTTGCAGTTGTTCATTTTATTAGTATTACTCAAGCATAGTTCAAGATTATGTAAAATCTAATGAATATTTTAATTATTCTGGCAAATGTTTTTAAGACAAGTTTTCTCCACTTCATACTCAACACAATTGTATATTTAAAAAAAAATTATAAGGTAATTGTAGGAGATCTGGTATTGCAAGGAAATATTTTCTCCCAAATTACTTCCACATTGCAGAGAAAAATCACGTAAAGTTCAGATTCAAATACTGGGCCAGAAAAAGAAAATGCTGAAAATTCAATTCGCCGGTGCAATCTTGCGAACTGCTATCCACCTAACCAGTCAGACCCCAAAAAATTTCTTCCCCGCTTTGAGAACAATGACTGCTTTTATCGGCTGATCAACTTTTTTCCATTGACCGACAACTTAGAGAGGGCACTAAATATGTGCATATATTTTTATAGCCACTCCTGCGACGGACTTGGGTTTTTTTTGGGTTTTTTTTTCCTAATATTCCATCTTCAGCATGTTATGCGGAATATGTGCCCCTTTTTTCTGTTTGGGTCTGTAATTTTCCGTCGTAGTATTAACGCGATGCGCTGTCACTTGGTTTGACAAGGTAAGTCGCCATTTTCTTTGCTATAGTAATATGATTAATTCAGAAGTTTTTAAATTTTTAAAATTCATCAGGTATATTTTGTTTGACTCTGTTACAGATGTAATATTTTCAAATTCATTTTGTACTGATCTTTATACGTAATCTAGTTTTCTGTGAGTTAAGTATTTATTTTTGCCCTTGCTTTCTTCTTCTTTGTTGTTTTATATATTTACTTCATCTATTTCTCTTTTTTTCTCATTATCAACATGCTTAAATATTGAATTGTTCTAAATTAGCTTGGGCAATTACTTTCAAATTTGCTACAAAATTAGATCTGTTTTTATATTTGTATCATCACTTTTTAACTTTCAAAATTATATCTTTTTTTTCTTTTTTAATTATTTCACTCCAGGCAAGACAGGATTGCCACTGGTTTGCAGGGGGTTACAGTGAGAGAAAAAACAAGGTACAGGGTGTTGCAAAGAAAGGATAAGAGATAGATAGGATTCAAGAAGTCAAGCATCAGGGAAAGTTTATCAGTGCAGTTGCCATGAAAATATTTGTAGAAAAGACAGAGGGAGGTGTAATGGTGAATAGCAGGAGCACCCAACCAGATATGGCAACAGTATTCAATGCATGGACAAATGGTAGATTTATAAATGTGCAAGACAGATTCTGATGAGAAAAACTTTCTGGCCTGATACAGTGACCCAACCTTCTTAACAGTAGATGCAGTTATAGATTCAATGTAGTCATTCTTCTTGTTGCTCTCAAAGAGATCAATATCATCCATTCTGATGATAAAAAAATTCCTCTATGGTGGTTTTTGAATTAAAGAGGGCAATAAAAAATAGCACTTTAATTCAAAGTCATTTTGTTAGAACATAGCAAACAAAATTATTAAACAATTACAGAATTTTTGAATTATCTACATTGTATCTAGATGTGATATCATATTTCTAAATTGTAAATAAATTTTTTTTCTTAAAAAAAGTGGTAACTTGTTTTATATAATGCATTTCATTAAAAATATAAAGGTGACATATTTTTGGCAAAAGAAAACAAGATAAAAGCAAATAAAAAATGAATAACAAACAACAAAGACTGCAATAGGTCACTTGTTTATATACTAACTGATATTTCTCTGCATCCCCTTCTCTAAGCAGTTCTTGTGGCATAGACAAAGTTTGCAACTCACTTATTTGCTTTTTAGGTATGCTTGAATAGTGATCCACACATTAATATATTTGTTTACAATCATTGAATTCTTCTTCTTCTATGTGCCTTGTCCTTTCAAGACATAGACAATCATCGCCTTCCATATCTCCCTATCCCTATTGGCAACCCCCATTCTGCCATCCACCTGCTCGGGCCAGTCAAGTACGATACGCACTGTTTTCTCCTGTCTCCCTTCCCTCTATCTGGCCTGTTAGTATTAGGTCCTTCAAGCCCACCTTCCTCATTGCATGTCTCAAGAACTTAAGCTGTCTCTTCCTGATGCTCAGTATTAATTTCTTTTTTGTTTCTATCCTTTCCAAAACGTCATCATTGCTCACATGCTCGATCTATGATATCTGGAGCATCCTTCAGTTGCTTCAAGTTTTTCTTTCATCTTCGATGATATTGTCCAGTGTTCACTGCCATATTGAAGAACTGACATCACATAGCAATCCAGTACTCTCTTCCTTGTTTCTAGTGAAATTTTCCTGTTTTTTAATACTTTACTCAGCTTCTGGAATGTGTTCTTCACCATGCCAATTTGCCTTCGGATCCCTATGTTGCACTATCTGTCTTCTGTTAGAACACTTTCTAGGTATTTTAATTTTTGTACCTGCTTGATTTTAGTATCCCCCACCTGTATTTGGCATTTTTGGAAAGGACTACAAATAAACTGTCATCAGCAAAAATGATGACAGTTTATTTGTAGTTCTTTCTTGTCACTCCCTTCAGCTCCCTTCTGTAGGAAGTCTTGTAAGTTCCTTTCCATGTCTGCTGTCAGCACTCTATCATTTGCGTACGTTACGTTATTCAAATTGTGGCTTCTGATGACAAATCCTGGCATAACATCCAGGGTTCTCAGAATATTCCCACTGTACAAGTTGAATAGATTTGGTGAAAAGGCACATCCTTGTCTTACGCCCCTTTCTATCTTTGTATATCTGCTGAATTCATTACCTGTCCATATGCAGGCGGTTTGCTGCCAGTAGAGATTCTTGATTATTCTTATGCCTTTCCCAAATATGTTGAGGCTGCTGAACATCTTCATCAATTCTTTGTGGCGTATTTTGTTGAATGCCTTTGCATAATCAATAAAACATAAAGACACGTACTTCTTCATTTGTATTGCCTTTTCAGAGTGCATCCTCATCATAAATATGGTGTTTCTTGTTCCAGTGTCTTTGACAAACTCGCACTGTTCTTGTCCTATCTCAGTCCTGATTCTGCTTTCTGCTCTATTCATCATGATTTGGATGATCAGTTTTATAATGTGGCTCATTAAACAGATTGTTCAGCGGAGTTTGCTCTCATCTACACCTGGCTTCTTAGGCAGTGCTATGAAAATCGACTTGCTTAGGTCATCTGGTATTACACCACTATTATAAATTTTATTTATTATTTCTGTAATTTTCTCTATGCTGAATTCTTTTAGGGCTATCAGTAGTTCTATTACAATGCTGTCTGGTCCAGCTGCTTTGTTTCTATTCAGTTTGGTCATTGCAGCTTCCACTTAGAATTTTAATATTTCTGGTCCGTCCTAATCTTTGTGTATTATTGGTTGCTCTCTCTTGTCGTGGAAAAGATCTTTTATATATTCTTTCCATCACTGGAGTATTTCCTCTTTCTCCAATATGATCGTTCCATTCTTAGATTTTATACATCCTGTTGAGGAGCAGGTTTTTCGTCCTGTCAGTTTTCTTATTTCTTTATGCATGTCTGCTTTATTAGTTCTTCTCAATCTCACTACTTCTCCACATTTGTTGTTGAACCATTCCTCTTTAGCCTGTTTGCATTTGCTCCTTATTTCTTTGTATAGTTTCCTGTATTCCATTCCATCATTGGTCTTGACATCATTTTCTGTCTCCTTTGCATCATGTCAAGGATCTCTTCAGTCATCCATTCATTTTTTTCTTCTGCGTCTGATTTCTTTCGGGGCAATGTTGTTTGCTGATGTCCCTAGTGCTTCCTTTAGTGAATCCTATTTCGAGTTTCCTTTTCCATTTTGTTCTTCATATTTGTTTTTCATGCTTTCAGTGCATTTTTTCTGGAGACTGAGGTCATTCAAGAATGTGCTGTATTGCAGGCTTGGTGCTGCACTAGGTTTCTTCAGTCTCTGGAATTTCACCCTTAGTTTGCTGATGACTGGCAGGTGGTTGCTTCCACATTCAGCACTTGGATAGGATTTGCATTGAATCACTGCATTTCTGAATCTTTTGTTTATGGTTATGTAGTCTATTTGGTTTTTCATATCGCCTCCTGGGCTTCTCAATGTCCATAGACGTCATGGGGATGTTCTTGAAACTAGGTGTTAGTTATTACCTGGTCATTTGCTGTGCACCATTGGACCCATTTTTCTCAGAAAGCTAGCAATATCCCAGAACGCATGTCTTCATTTCACTGTCCAATATTAAACTGACTCTTTTTACATTATTTTTGCGTCCTGCATATATTATTCTGTGGTTATTGCTGCTGAAGTCTCCGTTGTTAGGCCGTCTAGTTTTGCATATTCCCAGAATATTGATGTACAGTCTGTTCATCTCTTTTTTGACATTCTTGAGTTGTTGAGTGTCCTGACGTTCCATGTCCCCAAGGTAATTCTTTCTTTGTTGCACACAGTCGCAGGGTAATGGTCCAGAAATACCCATTGCTCATGTCGTTCCTTTCCGGGCGAGGGACAAATTTTTTGTCCTCTTAACGCTATTGGTGCTAACAGTCGCTGGATGACTGTCAAGTGACACCTGTTGCCCATATCAATCCTTACCAGGTGAGATGTTACCTCCTTTGGAATTAACCCCCGCCATTGGGTTTCATATATCTATTTTGGAAAGCCATGGTTGTCCGCAGGATAAATAGTGGAGTGGTATCCTGTTTCCTTCTCCATGGTGATTTATTGAGCTGGCTGTTGACTCCTTAAGAGTTTTTCCGCCCTTTGTAGGCTTAATTTTTGTCCTACTGGGTTGCTAACATCCCATGCAAAAAAAAAAAAAACAACGGGTAGGAACGGGTGGAGATGATGGAAGAATATAAACATTAAGTATGTACTTAGTAAAAGTTCAAATGACTAGTCATGTAGAGGAACATTATGCCGATTCCCCAGATTAGTATTTTGTTACCAGTTGACAGAAAAGCTTGAAATTTTCTTTGATTTTCATAAATATTTCAAAGACAATGACTTTTTTGCTATTTTTTATAACTTCAGTGATTAATCTTCAATTTAAAAGAAATATCTAAGAACTCAGAGAAAGAGAGAAACAGACAGCAACAGGGAGGAGGGTGGAAATACAACACTATGCAATATTTTACATTAAAAAACTCAATATTACATTTTAAATTAAACATTAATTTAATTCTTTTAGAAACTGTTGAAAAAAATGTGATCATAGAACTATACAAGCTTATATATACTAAATAAGCATTATACTAAATAATAAACATTACTTGTGAAAGAATATAAATCAGTACTTTACAGAAGGAATGAAACATTCTGTATCACTGGATGTGTTTTTAACAGTTACAATTTTTACAATTAAATCTCATTTATTATCAATAATTGTAGATATGTGCATTTCCAGTGTTATCTTAAAGTTTGTGCATGCACCAAATGTGTATATCAATGCAATAAAGCATGAGTAACTATTTTACATGAGTCTGTCAATGTAACTATTGAGTAGATTTATTTTACTTGGCGTTCATACATCCTGAGTTTGTGTCTCCTTCTTGGTAATTACCCAATGTTGAAATGGCATGCTGCAATTAAAAAGAAAACTACAAATCTAAGTGCACTCTGTGATTATAAAAGTCTTACAGGTGAAATTAAGAGCTTCTCTATTGTCCAGTAACCATTTGTTATAGACACAAGACAGTGAATCACTGTTCTGCTGGTAAAGTAGCAAGTATCAATATGTAACCTTATATAGTTCAGTGTATATAAATGCAAAACACTAGGTCAGTAAACTACCGTTCTAGAAACATCTACTTACATTTTAGACTGTCTGGACATATTGATCTCTCACTTTCTTTTTAGTTATATAAAAAAAAGATTTGATCAAGTTATACAGCTATTTTATTTAATAAATTTCTCATATGCAAAAAAATAAGTTTGGCAATCAACTTCTATAAAGAAATGACTATTTGAAGATTTATTTTAAGATAGCATATGATATCAATACTTATATATGGTAATGAATGCTAGAAATTTTCCCCACAGATAAAAGAAAAACTAGAAGCAACATAGAAAAATACTGAGAATTCTGTGGACAGAGTGAGTAAGCAACAAGAAAGTCTTAAAAGAAAATGGTAACCAAAAGAATGCTTATTGTCAGAATCAGAAAGAGAAAACAGAAAATTCTTAGACACATAATGAGAGCTTAGAAAACTTAACTCTCATAAGGTGCATATTGAGAGCAAGATAAATAAGGGAAGGCAGTGGGCCTTATATCTGACAAGCTTGTGTGATTGAATGGTGGGATGGGATGTTTGGTAAAGGGAGAAACACTGCTAAGGACCATGATGGATAGGAGGTTGGGGAGAGCTATGATCACCCACATTCTGAAGGGACACTGCACATAGGAGAAAAATGTATATTTTCAAAGATTCACTCTTCAGATTGTTGATAAAATATTTTATCATCTGTATGCTGTTTCTCTTTAGGACTTTGGTGATTATGTCTCTCCACAACTTCCTGTCCTTTGTCGTATTTAGTACTGTTTCTGTACAGCCAACCATTTACACAAGCTCATTAGGTAGGTTATTTGATACTTTCATCTGTCCCACTTGCTTTTAATATATCCTTTGCATGTCAGATTCTTCAGGCTCTCTTTCCTCATTGTGTACCCTAGAAATTTCAATTGTAGGTGTGTCCTTTTTGTTTCCATTTTCCTTAAAAAAAATTTTATATTAAGTTTATGGTATTATAAAATGTGGTTCTACAGAAAGATGATAATCTTTCTGTAGAACCACATTATTCTGCTACCTCAAGTCTCTTCTTCATCTCCAAGGAGATTATCCAGCACTCTCTCTTATGTAAGAAGACCAATATTACATAACAGTTCAGTACTCTTTTCTTTGTTTCTAACAAAATTAGATTTGTTTCTAACAAAATTTTGTTTCTTAATTATTTGCTTAGTTTTTGGAAGCTCAGTGTGCCTTTAGGTTTCTGTGTCCTATTTTCTTTCCTCTGTTAAAGCTCTCTCTAGATATTTAACTAAAAAATATTTGCTTAAATGAATGCAGTCTGATTACTGACTGTGCTTTGACACAATATGCCAAGGAAAGGTCCTTTGACCTAAAGATGAATTACATCCACCAAAGATTATTGATTGATTTATTGGGTGGTTTATTCTGAGAGATTTATTCAGATTTTAAATTAATGTAATTGATTCACAGCCAAATTAATTGTACAAATGATCCAGGGCTGGCTGTGTTCATATGCTTGGATTAATAATGTAAATTTGTAGTCATTAATTAGAATCTCAGAAAAATAATAGAAACGAGGGCTCATATGGACAATCACCTTGTTTTTGGTGGCAATTTTCCTTTTCTTTTTAAATTGTTATAAACAAAATAAATGCCCTGCTTGGTTAGTAGATTTTTATATCAAAGAGCATGTGTGTGTGTGTGTGTGTGTGTGTGTATACATATACATATATATATATATATATATATATATATATATATATATATATAGTCATCCACAGACAGATCTGTTTTACTGTATCACAGCTCATCAGTATGGTTAGACTCTGAATGCTTTTTAACCCAGGATTGAAACCTGACCAAATTGGCGTCAGTCGGCGATTCTACCTCTGGACTATGGGCATTTGGTATAAGAAGGCAGACTTTTTAGCGCATATATTATCATTATACACGCCCAATAGCCAGAGTGCTCTAATTCATTTTACTGAATGAGCGATGCGTGTGTGTGTGTGTATATATATATATATATATATATATATAATTGTTTATGAAATAATTTTTATGCAACATTATTTCTTATTACTATTAACATTCTTCTTAGGGTGTGCATGTGTTTGTTATCACTTATCTTTTTCTTTTAAATTAAACAATGACATTTAATATCAACTGCCTTAAATTGAAAAGTCCTACTAAAAAAACATTGTGTCTTCAACAGGAAACCAACCTACAACCCTTTTTCTATCAGAGGAGCCACTTTTTGACCCCAAAGTGTGCGTCTACTGGTTCAGCCACATAACAAGCCTGACAAGGCGAGATTTGAATAAACCTATTAACGGAAGGTCTTTTTTTTTTCTTGTTGAGACTTCTTTGAATCTATATCTGCTAGACTTAGTTTCATAAAATGTAAACAACAGTATTTTTTTTAAAAGGATTCTTTAGCCAACATTATTTCTCATTACTATTAACATTATTTTTAGTGAGTACATGTATTTGAGTTGCTATCTCTCTATTTTTGTGTGTAGGGATGTATGAAAACTGAAGGTAGTTAGTTTTAATTAACTTACAAAGTTTTGATAAGCCATAAAAACAAATCAGTCATTGCTGTTCTTTGCTATTACAACTCTATCAGTAATCTCCATTTATTTGCTGACATTTCATTTTAGGCTGTTATTATCTTAAAAACATTTGCTGGTCTTATTTACAAGATTAAATGATCAACTGATCATTACAGTTGTTTCTATCAGTTCATTTGTTGGATATTTGATTTAGTAGAGAATGATTTAATTATATTCTTGTAACCTAATAGTTTGATTGTAGAGAATATAGTTTAAAAAGCAAACCTTAAAAGATGTTCCTTTATACTTTCTCATGTTTCTATATGTTCTCTTCCCATAAAACTGTCCTTTAATATTATGCCAGTCATAGAATCTCAGTAGACATAAACATCTTATTGCAATATAAACTGTAATTTATTTCCTTGTTGATTGGTATAGATATTTGGTTTCCATTTTTGAAATTTATCCAAACCTAAGATTATCTTCTCTACATAATTTCCTTCCTCCCTACTCAGCTGTCCATTTTTGCCCTTTACTCTTTGCCGTGTCATCTCCTAAGATTCAAATGATCATAGCATGAAATAGATAGGATATTAAATAGTGAAAGTGAAGCACATTATTTCAGGTGATGTTGTGTATTCTAACAATATTTATATTCTTGATTTGCCCAAAGCTGAAGAGAGACAAATAAAATTATATTGGCTGAAAAATGCTGCATTTAATCTGATTATTATGGCTTGCGAGTGTGTATTTTAACCCATGATATCAGATCATATTATGATTTACTGTAATGTTATTACTTAAAATATCTAAGTTTATGCTATAATATATAAACACATCAAATTTATATATATATATATATATATATATATATATATCCAGGTGAAGAGAACCAACAATGTTACAATCCTGAGTTCCCCTGCATTTAATATGTTTTTATAAAAGTGCTCAATACAACAAATATTGCAGAGCATAATATAATTACATTTGTTTTTTAATTAAAATATATTAAAATATGTTAATTTTAATTAAGAAAACAAATTTAATTATAAAGTCAGATTTTATTATTCAAGTCAATATTTTCACAGTAAAATGGATATTAACATTTGCGTAATATTTTCAGGATATACTTATATTCATATGATAAATACACTGGGCGAATTGCAGCTTAGAATATTTTTACTAGAAATATTTACAATAAATTATTTGGGGTCATACTATTTTATTATACAACTCAGAGGTTATTGAAATTTATTTTTTAATTTTGCATATATAAAGATTTAACCGCAAAAGATAAACCATATGTCATAGAATTATTAAGTAATGGGAAAATAATATTTGAAATTACACAAAAGTTAAACAAAAATCATAGAACAGTCATAAAGAAATTGAAGATATTGGAAATGTAAAACAAGAAAAAAAATCTGGCTTTAAGGATGTCAAAAAATTAGATTTGAGCAAGAATATTAGTAAGAAAATATTTGGAGTTACTGTTATGAATAGGAGTAACATTGGCTAAAGATATGAAAGCAACCAAACTACCATTTTTAAATAGTCACAAAGAGAAACATGTACATTTGGCAATGGAATGGACAGGCTTTCTGCCACGTATTCAGCTGATTTTCTATATATTAAAAATATATGTGGCAAAAGAAATTATCTGTTAAAGAGTTATCTGTAGGTTTTAATTTAATTGTTGGCAATATTTAGTAACCTACCTTGCTAATAAATTAATATTTAATGTAAGAAGGTATGTATATCACTATTAGTAAATCATTGAGAAGACCACTGGTTTTATTGCCATAATTTCTAAAGTTAAATTGGCTGATGAGATTGAAAGGCAGGTAAGGATAGAAAAGCATAAAAACTGTAATAGATTAAAATTCTTTTATGGAAAGATAAAAAAGAGAATGAAGTCCAAAACGTGCATTCTATTTAATTTTCAGATATGAAACTGATCTATGTTTGTATGACATTTAGAACAAGTCATGCACAGGCAACAAAGATTAGGCGTTATAAGTGAGAAAATGAAAAGATACAGGCATGAAACGATAATCTTAATTGTCAACACTTACGGAATTTCCATGAATCAAAGTATTCATATTATTTGAGTAATTGCAGTGAGTTAGTATTCTGATTCTTCTTTTAAAAACATATTTTTATTTCATAAAAAATATGGGACTTTTCATATCAGTAAAAACTTTCATATATAGCTTCAAGAAGAAGAGAAAAAAAATATATCAAGTAAATTTCAAACCTATCCTAAAAAGATGTTTTTCTTTTTTTTAATTTTAAAATAATACCATTTAACACTTAAAACATTTATGAAAATTTTTGTTAGATTTCAATCTTATACATTTTTTTATCGTGAGTAATTTTGGGAGGTATTAGTCACTGTCTTTCTATTTTACTACTAAAAAATACATTTTCATTCCTGACATTTCATATATATTTCCAAGTAAAACTCTTATCACTTCCTCTGTAATTGCATCTGACTTTATATTCAAACTCTGGTCAGACACCACCCACATTGAAGATGCATTTCTCATGCATAAACCAGAAATTCCATTATTGACTTCTCTATTTTTCTTGATAATTAAGATAATTCAGTATTGTTATTTCAATGGTTGCCTCTTGTATCTTGGCAACATTATTATTTGTGTCAAAGGATGTTAAAAACAATTATTAATAAAAAATTATTTAAGGTCACCTATATTTTGCATTTAGATTTACCAGTTTTACTGTTGATTTTTCTGATGGAATACAATCACTATTATTTTTTATTCAAAGAGGATTTTTGATTTTAGGAAGATTATTGAATAGAACCTGCTTAAAATAAGAGGAGCAGTAAAAAGTTACTTTCAATTGATTGCATTTATTTTAAATATCCAAATCCTATTGTTATCTGTTAATTGAAGCATTGTCATTGACACTAAATTATATCATTGACATCCTTTCTTTTTTACTTTTTATAGCTTACATGTTTTTTTTCTTGTGATTTGATATTTGTGGAATATGGAACATGGTCAGATTTGTCAAGCAACCAGTGAGATATGGTTTTGCAAGATTAGTATACTAATTATTATGCAATAATAAGTGTGTTTTATGATATCAATGATTAAAAGATTAGGAATCAGTAACATGTTTGTATCAGAGTGATGCAAATATTTTCAGCATTGTTTTTAAAATCTTTATGGTAAATTCATCAATTTTTAAATCATGAAATATTTTCCCTGACCGTGCCATTCAGCTAAATTGAGTATCCTATTGTAAAAGAACAATTCCAGTTTTAACTTGATTAGTTCTTTTAAAATATTTCTTTTCAGTATCCTCAACTACTTAACTAAAGAAGAAATTGTTCACAGAACAAAACAATTCAATCATTATCCAGGAATTTTGAAAGAAAACAGGTGTAGTGAAACAGTAGCACAAAAGCCTTCTTTAAAACAGTTCTTAATTACTTTATTACATTTCATTTGACATTGGAGATATGTGACGATTCCCATGTCTTTTATATCATTTTGTCATACAGGGAGGAAATCTCTGCTAACTTTCAATTCCAACTTAGACAAAACTCTCCATTCATCATATATCTTTAACTGCCTGTCTTGGTGTGTGACTCACCATTAGACTTCATCTTCTCTGTTATCAATTTCTCCATACAGATGTTCATGTATCAATTTGATTTTTTCATTTGGAACACAATGCTCATACTACAACTTATCATCAGACATTTTTGAACAACTTTTAGGTTATGTCTAGGTCATACCTTGAGCCGTGCCAAGGTCACTCTCTCAAATCATATCACTGAAATGCTCATCACAGAACAGCATGTATGAAGAATATATGGAAAAGAACATAGATATTCAGGTACAGACTTTAGAAGCTCCACTTGTTTTTATTTATTTTTTAAATGGTTTGAGAGATTTATAACTGCAAAAGATCTAAATCTTTAGTTTGTTGCTAACTTTTATACAGAGTGTCATGGCGGCATTACCGACAGACTGAATGGACTCTTCCAACCATTACATTTCCCTCCCCTCACAAAAGGTGAGAGGGAGTAGCCTGAGGAGAGTGCCCTCAGAGCCGCCCAAAATCAGCCAAGAGTCAGTCTAGGAACACTGCTACCTTAACAGCCATTAAGAGTCCCAGTTCTAAAGCCGAGAGTCGAATCATAGTATCCTACACTAACTGGTATTATCGTTCTTACTAACCATAGTTCTAAGTATTGTATTCTTTCTGTATTTAATATATATTTGTATTTTCCTATTTGGTTATTTTTGCATTATCTTTACTGGACCTTTAATCGGGGTCCACAACACAGAGGTAGGGTGTAATTGATATTTTCATTGAATTATATATACTTGAAAATACAAAATACACAAAGGATTGTAACTGTAAAAGAAATAGCAGCTGACATAATTACAATACTTAAAAAACAAGAAAAAATATGAGAATTATTGTATTATTTTTTAAGATTTGTCACATTTGCAATTTCAAGGAAATTCTTAAGAAATTTGCATGCTATATCCAGTAATGGTTTTGTTTCAACTCTTTAAAGTGGAAGCAAAAAATATGGAATAGTTTAATGATAGTAAACCTTTATATGCTCTAATAACAATCATAACATCTTTGTATTTTTCATCATATGGACTATAATTTCTTATACAGGAAAATTTAGTATGGCATCCAGTAGTATACATTGCAAATCACTAAAGAAATAGAACATTTTATGTATTTTATTCAGATTAACCTGAAGTTGTTGGGAAAATTTAGTGTGCACACATGTGTTAAGTAACAATAGCTAGATTAGATTGACTAAGTCAAAATAAATTCTGAATGTCCAGTATTGAAAGGCATTGAAACATTGTTTCAAATTGTAACTTGTTTTATACTCAAACTGCACATGTGTTTGTGTATTCTAATAATGAATTTGATTGGGTCTTGTCAAAATTGATAATGAGAGTAACTATCTGGGTAGGTAAGATAGGTATTGGAGAATGATTGAATTAAATGCTCACTCACCCACTTTCTTTTGTGTAAACTATTATAGCATACTACTGATGAGACATTTTATCAAAATATTTAGCAATTAGACAAAGCACTTTGAAAAGTGGATTCATACCTTTCCCCAAAGAATTTGCACAAAGTTGACTGTTTTCTGCTGAATAATCATTACACATATATATATATGCATACATTTTAATCAGTTATATTTGAAATTCAGTATTCATAATATTTCTAGTGTCAATAATAGATTAAAATCTGACATCTGAACATTGTGATAATATGCTATCTCTGAACATTTTTGAATTAATTTCACTATTTCAAAACTACTTAGGTAACAGAATAAGTATTGCAAAACAGCAAATCACAGCAAATGACTTTTTTTTCTAATCACTTCACCCCAAGCAAGGTAGAACTGCCACTGGTGCAGAGGGGGTTACATAAGAGGTGAATGATGAAAAAGAGGAATAAGTTACAGGAGTGTCAGAGAATGGGTAAGAAAAGGATAAAAACATTAGTGTGAAGAGGGCTGCATGAGAGTAGAGTGGAAAGACAGAAGAACATGATACAAGGGTTTTCAGATAAGGCATGTGAGTTAAGGAAGTAAGAGATGGTAATTGACTTTGCAATTAAATTCTTGGAGATTGTAGCTGTCAAAGAAGGAAGTATAAGAAAGGAATTCTACAGGCGGGAAGTGTGAGCAAAAAAGCCGATAGAGTAGAAGTTGCGGTTACATTTGATTGATTTCACTGTAAAGGGTGGGACCTAGCTGCTAGTCTAGAAGCTCGAGTAAATTCATGCAAAGGGAGCACCAGGATACTAAGCCCATTGGAGTAGAGACTGTGACTAGTGCAATGTTGCTCATATGAATAGTCTTATTCTACTATTCAATTTTAGGTTGTGTAATTTTTTTTTAATTTTGATATACCAACTCTGCCAGTAGGTAGGTTCTAATTATAGTAAAAATATCAATATAGAATTTGATCAGTATTTTAATCTATTTTCATATGGACCTAAAACTGAGTTATACGTTCTACCAATACTATGGAGATAAGGCATTAGAGCAAATCAGTACCACTGGTTAAAGACTTGGAATTGGTATGGAAAATATGCTTTGTTGTTAATTTTATGAAACATGTAAAAAATTTATGTAAATGTTCTTGATGGTAATTAATATAACTAAAATTAAGACGATTAATTCATTATTATTTTTGTTCTCTAAGACTTTTTTTTTTGCTG